>CM056997.1:55703336-56303336 GCA_029891345.1 Dryococelus australis | reverse complement strand
GATACGCTGAGAAACATTTTAATTTTTTTTTTTTTTTACTGTTGTATTAATTTTAATTTATTTGTATAAATCGGCGGTCTTTACTATGTGACACCAACCCTGTGTTTTCGAGACATCAGATTCGTTGGATAGAAATGTCTGTCTGTGTGTGTGTGTGTGTAAAAAAAAAGGTGAATGCTGCGAACGGGTAGAGGGGGCGGAAAACAATGGAACCGATGTCTTGTATCAACAGATACTTCACTCAAACAGCGATTGAATTGCTAAAAATGAATATACATTACAACTGCTCTAATTTTCTCTTAAATATATGTAGCATTAACTTATTTAATGTGCCTTCCAATTCAGATTTTACTGTTTAATTAACACCGTACAAAATAAAATACTTTTCTAAATCTTCATTCAGATGAACTGGGAGTACGCTACTCAATGTATATATAGAATTAAATTCAGTTTGAGTTCTCTTTTAAAAGAGTTCTGTGGAAACACGAAAAGTATTGGCAAGAAATTATCCGGACTTCTAGGTACATTTTAAAACGCGGAGCCATGGTGGCTGGGCGGTTAGCCTGATCGCCTCCCACCAAGGTGATCCGGGTTCAATCCCCGGCCGGGTCACTCCGGATTTTCGCATGTGGAAATCGTGGCGGACGATGCCGTTGGTCGGAGGGTTTTCTCGGGGATATCCCGTTTCCCCGCCCTTCTTTCTGGCGCTGCTCCATACTCACCTTAATCACCCTCATCGGCTCTCAAGACCTCGATGTTAAGAGCCGTCCAAATCTCTTCACTCACTCACTTATTTACGAACGCTTCATTTAGTCTAATAACAATGAAAACTTAAACGAACTTTAATGAAATACCTGTACATTTATTGAACCGTCCATCAATTTGGTAATACTTTTTTCTATTTTCATTTTCTAAGTATTAATTTAACTTTCTTATGTTATTGAATGTTTATGTTTACGATAAGATAGTAACGTAAAAAATGTGTTTTTCCATGACGTACCTTCAGTCATGAACAAAACAGTTAACTTAGCGTCTTCCGCGCCACGATGTTATCGTTGTGATATTTACTCATTACAGAGAGAACTTTTTTTTTTTTTTTTTTTTTTCGTCTTACTGCTTGTTTTGCAGTGCTACTGCCTGTTGCAGGCACATTGTGCGGACTTTTTTTTAGTTTTAACTTAAACGTTTAAATGCTGTGAACTGCTCTAATTGCCAATGGAGCCAATATTTTCTTATCGTAGAACTGATAACATGTTCGTGTTGCCAAGGCAATTTTCGTGGTTAACGGAGAAGGTTAAGTATTTTTAATTTATGAAAATCAGTTTCATGTTTCTCTTTCGTGGACACTAATTACGTGGATTTATGGCAGATTTCCGTAAAAGAGTGTGTTAATTTACGGTAATTTTTAACAGTGCGGGAATTACTCTCTAAAGTTTGTTTCAAAACTGTTTACTTAAGCTTGAGCCAAGCATACTTCTCATATCTTTGTACACCGATTAGTTTACACGTGCTATAGGACTGTTCAGTTTTAGGCTATTCACGGTAAAGTGAACACTTTTTAAGGCCCTTCCAACAGGTATAATAAATACTAATAAATATTCTTGTTGTAGCCTTAGACGTTAACTTTTGAGAGTGGTGAAATGTACACACTGTGTTTATTGGCCACATTGCAATATTTATAGTAAAAATCAGCAGGAAGATAGAAACTGGGTGAAAGCAAAAATGTAGAATGACCTTAAAAAGTGCTCACTTTACCGTGAACAGCCTATAGTAAAATAATGGCTAATCAGGCGGCAATTAAGGGCATAATTTAAAGCACCAGTTGTTTTTTTTAATGCAATTGGATTAAGCGATCCTCATCCTAATGATGTTTGTATATTGGGAATAACTGTTCAACTAATTAAAACAAGTTGCGCCCAGATAGCTCAGGAAACTTGTTATGGTAACGTTCACAACCTTTCCGATCATAGTTTGCAAAACTGTAGCCTTACGCATTTTTACAGCAGATTGTAATTCCTTTTTCTTTTGGAGGTGACTGGTTTCGCTTCCTCGGGCTAGGCTGCGCTGACGCCAGTTCGTTATAAAAGCTCACTTTGTTCATGCTATTTCTTCCAAGAGTTGTTTACACACGAAAAAGTACCTTTCAGCTTTGAAGTTACGTAAAAATCTGATAATAGAATTTCGCGATAAGACACAGGAAAATAAAAACTTTTTGCGATGTTTTCCCCGTAGGCTACACCATATTAAATTCCCTTTGCCAGGGCGAACGAAGCCAATTAAGACGCATCGCGGATCCGTTTATCGACATAAGCCGGCTGTGTCAAGATCCGCCAGCTGCGGCGGAATGATAATTATTCTTCCACATGTGTCAAACTGTTGCAAAGCTGTACTCCCTTCACCACATATTTGCTGTATTTAAGCACAGAGGAAATTCTCTTTTTCTAGACATAAGCAACAGAAATACTCGATTTACGTGCGTTGTTTGTCTGTGTGCACAAAAACATACTTAGTATTAATAAAACACATGTATATGATTTATGGTGATTATAGACTATAATGCAGTAACAAAATGTTCAATGCGTTTCACTTTTGAAACACCTAGTAAGCTGTGGCACCCTGAAAATTATTACAGGATGAATGTAGCATAAGGTGAGAACAGTTAACATCACAATAGTGCGGCAGAACAGCAAATCCCATTTAGATAACATTTTTACAAACAGTGTAGTATGGTAATGATATCGAATTAAGACCTACTTAGTATTCGAGTGATACCTTAGGTAGTGTAAGCCTATTGAAAACACTTAACGTATGAAATATGCGCATAGAAGGAACAACCATGCGCATTTATACTAGTCCTGATATAAGAAAAAATCTAATATTTCTCGGCACAGATGCAGCAAAGCAGTAAGTATGTTATGTCCCGATAAGGTTTTGATATTTTCTGACTTTACACAAACTGTAGTGTTGTAATTGGACGAAGAAACACAATATGTTTTGGCAAAGAAGGACTTGTAATTTCTTATCAAATATTCAAAGGTAATTTATTGAACATTTTTGGTATTTGACACCACTAGACATTTTAGTAGGTTGACAGTAGTAGGATTATGATGATTCGGTTGCAAGGGTTTGGGGATTTGGAGCCTCGGAGATGTTCGTGCTCTCTCATTCCGAATCCACGGCGACCATCTTGCAACCCAATGACCTTTACCTTTGATCTTGACCTCGGTGAACTTTAACCCAAAAATTCAAAAATCCAAGAAAACTCCAAAAAAAAGTGATCAATTATTAAAGTTATTAAGTAATTATTACAATATTATTTAAAAATTACAGTCCCCAGAAGCCATTTTCCCATAAAATTTTTCTTTTTCCTTAAAAATTTTCCTTTTTTCCCTTAAAATATTCCTTTTTTCCCTTAAAACTAGACAGGCTCTCAGCCTCCTGCACTAAATACACATATTAATAATCAATAACTTCATCACTGCCATTATCAATACAAGTCGCACTCTCTTTCTCCAAGCAATAAAAACACTGAGGTTGGCTGATTGGAACATTCAGTTCTCAAATACAAACTTCCACTCAAACGCTATCAATTAATGTTAGGCCTAAATCTCTGCTTTCAAAGATGTGTTACATAGCTTCAAAAGCCGTAAGTTGTAACTTTCAATCACTTCTCTGGTTTTCACACTAGCTAATCGATAGCAGTTCTCATTGTGTCTGCCGTACACTACAAACGGTCCCGAATATAAGTGTAACAGTTTAGCTGTTATAAAATTCCACATTTTCCTAACATTATCTGCTCGCACCAGAACCAACGTTCCAATTTCCAAAGCTTTTAATTTCGACGGCTTATAATACTTCCCCTTCTCTCCGAGCAACTCGTAATCTGTACCCCACTAGATTTTGCAATTTGCCTCTCAGTTCCCTTTTGCTCAACTCCATACTCTCAACCATCTCTGGCAGTACTGGTAATCTGGAGGGATCGAAGACACTTGACCGCTGACCAGTTAATATCTCTGTTGGGGTGAAACTAGTCGACTAATGCACTCTATTAATGGTAATTTATCACGCCAGATTTGCTGCCTCTCAATGCAGTGTATGCACAGCATGTTGCCACACGATTTCATTCCCTTTCGACCGGGCTACCCTGTGAATTTCTTACAGCCGCTGTGGTAGGCACAACTTTCAGCTTGGCCATGCTGTCTTGCAACACTTTACCAGTAAACTGCATATCACGGTCTAAAATAACACATTAATATTGACCAACCTCTTCTACAAAATATTTCATTTTTGACAGTACAGTATGGGCACTCGCTTTCACTATTACGTATAGCTTAGTGTACTTCGATAACACATCCAGAACTACAAATATATGTGTCACTACCTCATGATTGGTAGTGGTCCGAACATATCTACTGAAACTAACTCCAATGGATGCTGCAGAATTATCGGTTGTAGAGCCCCTGTCAAATTTTCAGTAGCATGTTTGCTCCTCTGATATAGGTCGCAAGTACGGGTGTTACTGGTGATGGCTTGTTGCGTCCCTTTTAAATAAATCTGCCTTCTCAGAGCATCATAAACTTTCTTAATTCCACTGTGACAAAGATTAGCGTGGGTGTCGCTAATTAAATCTTGCTGCAACTTAGATAGAATAATTAGCTTACACTCGTCCTCGAACTTGCCTCTATTACTCTTGTGATAAATCAGCAAGCCATCCTGGCTAACCCAAAACATGTGATGTAGCTCGTTCTCCGGTGGTAACTGCGTAAGACTTTCAACAACATTTCTACAAAAATTGTCTTCCTGCTGTTATTGCGAAATATTCTGAGAATTTATCTGCCAGGTGCTGGTTCGTTGGGCTTGAGTACTGCCTTGTGCTATTACAAACTCCATAGGCTTGCGATCCACATGTGCTGGGTCGTCGTCCAGAATGCGACTAAGACAGTCAGCAACCAAATTGCTTGAACCTTTGATGTACTCTAAATCTATGTCAAATTTTTGTAATAATAAATACTATCTAGTCAGACGACTGCTAAAATCTTTGCCTGTCTTTAAGTTCAAAAGGGATTGATGCTCTGTCTGAAGGATAAACGTTTCACCAAAAAGCAAATCGAGATATTTCTGTAGAGACTAAATGACAGCTAACATTTCCTTCTCTGTCACAGTGTAATTTCTTTCTGGCTTACTTAACATGCGAACTGTCATAGCGACTGGTTATTTCTTGACCTTCATCATCCAGTTGCGACAACTTAGCTCCTAGTGCATACACTGAAGCATCAGTGTATAACTAATGCGTAGTAACTATCCTTGGATGATGTAATATATGCTTCTGAAAAAACAGCTGTTTTACTGCCTCAAATGACCGCTGTCTTTCCTCGGTCAAATCCCAGCTTAGGTCTTTCTTTAACAGCTCAAACAGTGGCAGTGTGGTACTAGCCAATTTATCAGAGTAATTCCGATATAATCCAACCACGCCGAGAAATGCTCTTAATTTCTTGACGTTACTGGTGTAAAAATTTTTTAATGAGACTTAGTTTGGCTGGTGATGTCCTAATACCTTTTGGTGTCAAGATATGTCCTAGAAATGGGACTTCATCTCTACAGAAGAGATTCATTCAACTGGACAGTCATCGCAGCATCTGCTAATTTTGACAAAATTATCCCAATCTACTCCAAATTCTCTTCGAATGTGCTGGACGCGATCAGTATGTCATTAACATAAGATCTGGTGAACTCTGAATTGGGCTACTGCATTGCACAGCGCGAACTGTAAAACTTCGAAAACATACCGTTAGTTTCGAAATAGGAAGACGGTATATTGGCATGATTCGTCTGCCAAATGGATCTGCAATATCAATGTGTTAAATAGAACGTGGAAATATGTCTAATGTTGGAATAGAGCATCAACAAATCCTCAGTAGGAATAGAGCTTTCTCGGCTCAAAGCAGAGTCTCACTGTGCCGTCCTTTTTTTCTCACACGCACCATTGTGCTTGTGTAAGGGCTCGAGTCTCGCCGAATAGTTTTCCATTCCAGCATTAGCTTCCGATATGTTTCCGCTTCGTTCATGTATTTGGCAAGAATCGGATACATCTTGCAGTGAAAAGGTTATCCGAGAATTATCTGGATATATGTTTAAAATACATTACCCCTTGACTTTTCTGAAAATATAGGGGCGTGCGTAGCAAGTAGTTGCTCAAGTTTCTGTTTTTGCTCTCTAGAAACAGCTTGCACGCTGACGACTGCTTGGTAAACATCATCCGGTGTAGCCAATACTGAAGAGCTGAAATACTTACTAAAGGGGAAAAGTTAATTTCTTAACGAGCACAGAAATTGGTCTGAAAACTGCCACATTTCTGTTAATGTTACGGTGCTCACATCTTCCTCTCTCGTACTTACCAACCAACAACCAAAATCTAAATTAGTTTTGTAAGCAGTTAGGAATTTCGCTCCGAGAATCAGTGGTATTGTAAGGCCTTTGATCCCTAAAGCAAAGCAGCTACTGTTTTCTCTGTACCCAGGCCTATTATGGTCAACCAAACTTGTTGATTGACTTGATTGTTATTGAGTTAGCACCTACTATCCTCAACTTAGGAATTGAAAATGTAGGTATAGTGAAACCTATACTTGTAATGGCTCGTACTAACTCTTCCGAAACACAGCTAACCTCTGCTCCGCTGTTTAACAGTACTGGAACTCTGACATTGCAGACAGTGTGTATCAGTTCTAGACACAAAATCTCCTAGAAGTTCAATACTTCTGCAGTCGGTTCACTCAACAAAAATTCTCTTTCAGTATCACCTAGCATGACTGTATGTACTGTTATTTCGGACAACTCGTTATCAGTTCCTGGCTGTAATTGACTTGACGCCCATTGGTCAGCCCTTCACTTAGGACTGAACAAAGACGCTTAGCTAAAGAAAACACGATCCCAAGATCGCACCAACACACAGAAAAACCCTAGGAAAAACGGCAGTGATATTGTAAAATTGGGGGGAAAAAACACCAATATATGAGTTTTCTGAATCATAACCGATGTATTTTGATTTAATTTTTATCCCAATCACACATCTACATGTACTAATAGATTCCATATAAAAACGCAAATTTTACAACGAAATTTACTCTACATGCAAAACCCCAACACCAGGAATTGACTGGATATATATTTTGGTGTGTATTTTAAAAAAGCATGCCCTTAAAACACTCAAATACTAAGGCATTATTCAAAATACGTACGAGCTTGATACAAAAATATTTACTGCCTCGCTTAAGATCCAACCAACATTTCTTATAGACTGATAACATTACAATAGACACCTTTTAAAAATCTTTTTTTTTGAAAACAATATAATATTCAAACATAGACTTCGGTTTATTTAATATTTTCTCTATGCCATTACAAACATTTAAAAAACACACATTTCTTTTAAATGCATCGTTCTGAAGGAACCGCAAAGTATTACAACGTTTTGCTAAAATATTACTATATTTTATAATACTGGCTTTCAAAATGACCACAGCCCATAAGGTGGAAACTTTTACTGTTTTGGCTGAAATAGCTACATTTTCTTTGATGTAACAATTTATGTTACAAATCTACAATGCATCAGCTTTAACGAAAACAAAGCCACCATATTTTATATATTTTGAACATTTTGTTTCAGTGTTAAAATCTTACTAAGTCCAAGACTACCGAAAAATCCAGTCAGCTGCAATACTTTAAAAATACCAACTCTAAGGGCTACAAATCCATGCCTATTATTTTTGACCAGGGTTCCTTAATTTCAGTTACTTAGCTTATTTCCATCGTCGTGCAAGTCCCCAACAGCCGAACGTCGAAGACAGGTTGTCTCTCCGGTCGTACTTATATGAAAATTTACTGGTGGGGAAAACACCCTATGGCATTCTATATTTCTATGGATTATTCGAGCGACAAGAGACAATATTGCCGATATCCGGTGCATACAAAACACTCTTTACGTCTTCAAAGAGCGAGGCGTGACCAGCCGCGCCAGCGACTGGAGCGCTTCGAAGCGGCGAGGCCCTGAACCACCAGCACTGGCTGCCGTTAGTATACTGAGAGCCTTCATACGTGTCACCTGCGCCGTGCGTCAGAGCTTGTAATTTCGTAACACATATTCGTAAATAGTTCACCACTAAACGCCTGTTGCTTCAAGAGACGTAGGTTCACATTCCACCACTTTATTTAATATTAGATCAGCTTAGAATCATATTTTTAAAGTTCATTTCTGCTTTGAATTTTTATTACGTCGTAACACCATTGACAGACGAGCGAAGCCGACGGGCAGTCATGTCGATGCATAGTGGGATGGTGAAAGTCGGCTGGGCAGTTGGAAACTTTCCTATGCCAAGTAGCAAACATGAGACACAATTGGGTCTCATCTGGCGCCCCTATCGATGTACCACCTCCAAGATGACTCCAGGGGTCCATCAACCAGGAATCACTCCAGGTTGGCCGGTCCTGCAGAAACACCCAACCAGTAGCACGCTCAGGATCACCATCAACCAGCGTGCTCGCATCCAGGAACACGGGCTCGGAACAGATCAGAAGAAACTCAATGACAAACTGATGCCTCTTCAACATCTCAGAGCAAAATCAAACTTCTAATGCTCTCTTCTCTCGACTCCCATGACAGGAAACCATGTGCCGACTGTGGAGAACCGAACACCTATCCAAAGTCCCTATTCTCAAATACTATCAATTTACTATACTCAGGACTGAATCTCTTTGGCAATACCTGACTTATTACATAAACAAATACACTGTAATCAAATCATCTTAACAATAAATGAAAATTAATACCGTAATGAAATGAGCATGAGATTGAGAGCACTCCCGGCGTTGGGGGTTGTACAACTAATAAAATCTATTAAAAACAAGATCACATATTACACAAAAGGATGATGATACACAAGATACATGATACCCTAATAAAATAAAAAAACATAACCCTATACAAAGTCCCTACAAGACCTCACATTAGAGAACAATGCTTGTTCCACACACAAATATAATATCATAACAGTTTTAACTAAGAAAGATGACCTTTCACTAAATTCCCAGAATTTTTCTCATCCTCGAGCAAAACAGTAACCAGAGTAAAAAAACTTACGGATAACAACAGCTCTCACATACTTAAGTGCCACTAAATTGCACTAAATTGGCACTAAATTGCGCGACTTTTTAGTAAGGTAATGAGTTTCAAGAAGAACCCTATCTCCCACTTTAAAGGATGTACTTCCCAGATTTCTATTGTGCTGAGATGCAAGTCTAGCATGGCACTTCCTCAAATTATTTGTGGCTTCCTCCCACACAGTCACCAGATCTTTATCCTTCTTGACAGCATCAATACAGAAATCATGCATCCCCCATGCATTTATCAGAGGATGAAACAGCCTTCAACCGAAAAATATTTCAGTGGGAACCTTTCTCGTTGATTCATTCACAACATTATTAAAAGCTAAATTCAGTTGGTATAAAGCCACATCCCACTCTTTGTGCGTTCTCATTTGAAAGGCTCGTAAAGCGATCTTCAAATTACGATTACACCTTTTGACCAGATTTGCCTTGGGGTAATACGGTGTGGTCTGCAACACTTTAATGCCCCAAGCAAAGGCTAAATTTTTCAATTATGACCTTATTGTAGCATTATCTGTGACCAGGTAAATGTGAGACCCAAACTGACTCAAAACTTTGCAAATTTCTGATGATTTCATAGATCTGAGGGGAAAAAGAAACCCACGTTTACTGAAACTATCTATGGCAACAAGAATAAAAGTAAAAGCAGCAGCGCTCTTGGGTAATGGTCAGAATACATCCAAATATACTCTCTCCCATGGAAAGGTAGCCACAAAAGCACTATATGGACTAACAGTCTTAGCATTTCGTGGTCTGGAGTGTTGGCACACTTATATTGCCGAAACCATGTTTCTACATCCATTGCCAATCCTGGCCAGTAGAAGATTTCTTGTATCCGAGAAGTCGTTATGTTCTGCCTCAAATGGCCACCGAAAAAAGGTATTGTGTAAATATTGATACATTTGGCCCCTTAAAGCCTTTGGAACATAGAACTTAAATTCCTTAGTTTTAGGATGCACGTATCCGATTAAACACTTTCGGATCTCATAAGACATGCCTTCCCTGTATTAATATCTGACTTTATGGAAATGCATTCCGAATCCATTTCCTGATGGTGTTGTAGTGTAACACCATATGCTTGTGGAAAATCCTGCAACACAGAGACATGTAGGTTATGATCTTGTTTCTCATTAATGGGAACTGGTTCTATCTTAGGGACTTCAAACCCTTTTGAAATATCCTGGAAATCAGAAACCTGAACTATCTGATCTTTCTTAGAGGTTACTGAAATTTAACTCCACCTTGGGGACGTCAGCCCCTTGGGAAATATTCTGCACAAAATAAACCTGTACTATGTGATCTTTAGTTACGGGAACTGGGTATTCTTTAGGAACTTCAATCACCTGAACCGACTTACAACTGGATGCATCGGATGGAGAGATCTCACAAAATTCCTCGTCGTGAAACATACGAGAGAGGCAGTCGGCAGCCCCATTGTTGTACCCTCTAATATACTTGACAGTGAACTTAACTTCGTAAGTCTCACTAGCCATCGGACTAAACGACCTGCTGGTTTATTAGTTGTTAAAAACCAACTAATGGCCCGGTTGTCAGTTTGCAACTCAACTCACTCGCTTCAAGGTAATTGGAAAATTTCCCCATGCCAAATATGGCAGCGAGGACCTCCTTGTCATAGGCGGAGAACTTTTTCTCAGCCTGAGTTAATAATCGGCTTGCGTATGCCTTCTGTTTGGCATAAAACAGCCCTTAGAGTCTTTGAGCTATCGTTCACTTAGAGGATAAATGATTTATTGAATTAGGGAAGATGCAACACTGGAGGTGTAACAATTTTTCCTTCGATTGAATAAAAGCAGCCTGTTGTTCAGGACCCCATTTATAGACGAAATTCTTACTTGCAATCTCTGGGATAAACTTTGAATAAAAACCAACCATACCTAAAAATCTGCGTACTCCCCTAAGATTTTTCGGAATGGGGAGATTTACTATAGGGCGAAATTTCCCGGTTCCATCAATAACTTCCCTTTACTGATAACAAACCCGAGATATTTTACATAAGTTTTCGCCCATGTCATTTTGTCGGGGTTCACAGTCAAGCCTGCATCTCGCAGTGCAGTGAGATAAATTCTATGATGATGCAGATGTTCGCCGAAGGTGTTGCTATACACGCATACATCATCAATGTATAGGAACAGGAATTCATATTGATACTTTCCGAGAACCTGAAACAAAACTCGCGGCATGGCCCGAGGCCAGCAATTTACCCCCAATGGAAAACGTTTCCATTGAAACTGGCCCCATGACAGCTCAACTCTCCCATGAATCGGGATGCAATTCGCATTGTAAAAATGCAGAATTCAGATCAAAGATAGAACGTTCCACGCCTCACCAACATGCTGAAAGATGGATTATGGATGGAAGAGGGTATGGGGGCTACAAAAACATTTTTGTTTACTTGACGGTAATTACAAATTACCCTAAATTGCCCTGGCACCTTCTTAGGCAATAGAAAAGCTGGACTTGAATATATGCTAGTAGAGGGCTCCACAATCCACTGCGTTTGTAATTCAGATACTAAATTTTTTTTAATGTTTAGTTTAGTGGGTGCAACTCTATAGGGAACTGATGACATGGGATATTGGTCTTTCAACTTCAAAACAATGGGTTACTTCACACAGTGACCCAATTTTACAGTGACATCAGAAAACTCATTTTGCAATTCTGCTAATTTACTATCTTTATTTCCAGTTATATTTGAAATTAAACACTTTCGAAAATGGAATGAATTCGCAGAAACCACAACCGGACATTGCTTACAGAAATAAAAAAGTAATTACTATTTGTGCACATTCTAACATTCCCTAGTTTTACCAAGAAAATTTACGTCTAATAAGATGTCATGATTTAGCCTAGGCAAAATCCGAAAATCTATTCCATGAAAATCTGCGATTTTTATTTTAAAGTTTGCTTCATGCTGCGAGTCAATAACTCCTTCATTCGCCAAGTAAAATCCTAGCGTTTCCTTCTTGAGAACACGAATTATACCCTTATGCAAATTCTGTAGTAAATAATTACAAAAAGTCTGGCTAATCTGGAACAGTTAGCCCCGGACTCTAACAAAGTGCCTATTTTAACCTTTTCAGCTATCACTTGAGGAACATACAACAATCCGAGTTTCCTTTCGAACGATAAGCTATTTATGCTATGTTTCCCTAAGTCTTTATCTCGTAAATGGCACTGAGCTCTTAGATGTCCTTTCTTTTTATAAAATAAATATTGCATTTTCTTTAACCTCACACTAAAAGGTCTTACACTATCATTCGTCCCTTCCGTCTGAGTAGAAGCGATCCTACTGCTATGTTTATTTCCTGGTTTACCTGCCCGAGAGACTGTACTGCTATATATATTTCCTGGAGTACCTCCCCCAGAAACAGTATTAACGGATTTTCTATAGAAACAAGCCTTGGCCAAATGGTCCTTTCTTCTGCAAATAAAACAAGCACGACTCCCAACCATTTTTATTTCCCGTTCATTTCATTTAGAAATTTTTGAAGGAGAAACTACTGTACAATCCTGCAAAATTTTCTTTACCTCACTCACTATAGTTAGTAATTGACTTAGTGTGGCGGGTCGCGAAACAAAATTTAAAAAATCAGCTATTATTAGGCAACGAATCGAAAAACATAACTTGAGTGAAGTGGTCTTCAGGACATGGTAATCCAACTACATTAACTACACCTATGATGTCAGAGACAAATTCATTCATAGTTTGGTTATACGATTGATGTTTTTTCCAATTATTTTAAACTAAATTTCATGAGAGCTAAATCAGTGGCTATATATTGAAACACTGTCTTACACAATCGGCTAGTATCCCTATTTTCACTATGGGCTAGTCCATAAATGGGTTGAATTTCTTCGGGAACCTTAAAATGGCTGCCGCATAAACTGCTTGCCGCGAACAAAATTTGAAAGCCAACACTACATTTAAACTGAGAAAAAAACACAACAGATTCTAACAGTGTATGTTCTAGGGCAGGCAACTTAACCAGCAATCATTAAGTGAGATGTTTAAGAGTTTTAAGAGTTGGAATGAACTCACCCATGCCTTCTCGCCTCCTTCAGCCCCATTGTTCCCATCTCCTTTACGCACCAACGCACGAGCCTTTATACTGAGTTCGTTTTACTTCAGCATCCTGAACTGCCTTATGCAAAAGTTGCCGTAAGATGGGCTTCTCATAGTCTGCACCCAGCCTGTTGACACAATAGAGTTTTAACTTTCCTAGCAAAAAAATAACTAAAAAGAGCGGGCAAATATTGTTCTCGCTCTCCTAACCTACTAAATGTTTCACACTGTTCAGAAAACTCGTGTCTCTTCAAAGATTTCATTCAAGAGATAGCATATCAAAACACCCACAAAATTACAAAATACCCTGCGCAGCTGCCCTTAAGGGACAGCAGGTTGCACAGTCTGACACCCTTCGGTCAGCCCTTCACTTAGGACTGAACGAAGATGCTTAACTAAAGAAAACACCTCTCCAAGATCGCACTAACTTGCAGAAAAACCCTTAAGGGAAAAATGGCAGTGATATTGTGAAATCGTAAAATCATCAGCACAAATTCATGAGTTTTTCTGAAGCATAACATATGTATTTTGATTCAATTTTTGTCCAAATCACACATCTATATATACTAACAGGTACCATATTAAAAGGCAAATTTTACAGTGAAATTTACTATACATGCAAAACTCCAATACCAGATATAGATTGAATACATATTTCGGTGTGTAATTTAAAAAGCATGCCATTAAAACACTCAAATACTGAGACATTATTCAAAATACACACGAGCTTGATACAAAAATATTTTCTGTCTCGCTTAAGATACAATATTTCTTACAGGCTGGTAACATTACAATAGACAGCCTTTAAAAATCTCTCTTTTGAAAACAATATCATGTTTAATATATCCTTTGGTTTTTTTATATTTTCTTCATACCATGACGTGCATTTAAAAAATACACATTTCTTTAAAATGCATCGTTCTGAAGCAACCACAAGGTATTACAATGTTTTGCTAAAATAATACTATATTTCATAATACTGGCTTTCAAAATGACCACAACCCATAAGGTGGAAACTTTTACTGTTTTTCGCTGAAATAGCTACATTTTCTTTGATGTAACAAATTATGTTACAAATCTACAAGGTATTAACTTAAACGAAAACAAAAATGCCATATATTATATTTTTGAACATTTCGTTTAACATTTTACTAACCCCAAGACTACCAAGAAATCCAGTCAGTTGCAATGCTTTAAAAATACTAACTCTAAGGGTTACAAACCCATACCTACTATTCATGGCCAGGGGACCTTAATTTCAGTTACTGAACTTATTTCCATCGTCGTGCAAGTCCCCAACAACCGAACGTCTGTGAATACAGGTCGCCTATCGGATCCTATTTATATGAAAATTTATTGGAGGGGAAAACACCCTACCACATTCTTTATTTATATGGATTATTCGAGAGACACATGACAATATCGCGAATATCCGGTACGTACAACATACTCTTTATGTCTTCAAACAGCGAGGTGCGACCAGCCACACCAGAGTAGTATATGGGTACCTTGAGCACAATCCAATTTTGCCTTAATATCGATGATTTTAATAGTTTTTTTTCCCTTAATTTACTATCTATTTTCCAATAATTTCCAGGTTTTTCCTTGAATTTCAAGCCAAAAACAACCTCAAAAAATCATCAAAAATGCCCAAAAAAACGAACAAAATCACAGTTTCTTAAGCCGGATTTTTTTCCCATCCTCACGAATAGTGAATAGAATTTCTCGCAAAAATTAAGCAAAATATGTCGCTTACGCATCAAATTAAGCAAATTTATATAAAAATGCAAGCTAATCAATCAAAAAATAAATTAAGTAAATTTAAGCCATAATCAAGCAAACTTAAGTAAAAATCAAGCAAATAGATTCAAACCAATAGAACATATATTTTAAGACAATTCTAAATCGTGCGTAGATTTCTCATTTTTTATTTCTTTTAAACCGTTACATGTTATAAAATTTTGATTCTCATTTATTTGTAAATTATTTATGCGTATGCCGCACACTTGGGTTAGAGTTGAATATTACAGAAATTATCTGCATTCAGCTCCACTTCTTTGCTGTATTTTGCAAAAGCACTAAAGCATTACGCTTATTATTTTTTCAGATGCAAGAAGGGAAGGTAATAGAGTTTACAGTTTTGACAATGTACATAGTTTTAACTAGTAGTACTGAGGCATTGAAAGGTTTAGAAGAGTATTCATATAAAGTGATACAGAATTTTTTTTCAAAAGCACACATCTTTTGGCTTGTCTCAAGTAGAGCCATTTCGTTCTAAGTTGAATGCATTAACTACAGGTTCAGGACTGGAAATAGCTTTCAAGGGAAAACCAAAGCGATCTTTTCCGACTCCCGCATATAAAGTATACGAGTTTGAAAATTCTTCTGGGCGGGTAGTGTTAGAAATTTAAATTCGTATAGTGAAGAGGTTCATACCTCGAGATCATGTTTATCCAGAATTCGAGATAGAAAGGCTTGACCTAGTTGCGAACACAGAGACATCGACTTCGCAAGACGCGAAAGCAAAACGCGAGCAAGCGTCTACTAGTTCTTCACGCGAGGAACAAATTGCCGTTCCTAAGAGAGAAAATTTGAACACGATTCATGAAAATAAACCTACAAGTAGTAGTACTCATTACGATACTCCAAAGAAACGGACTCACGATCGTAATACTTAGATTCCTCTTTCGAAATTGAATGAATAAAATTTAATAAGTTGTAGTAGAGCACTTATCTGGTCGGCATGGAGGGGGGGGGGGGGGGGAGCGAAAGACGTCAACTAGCCCACGCGATACGAGCACAAGCTCAAGTACCAGCTCAAGTTAAAGATTTGGCGGTTATTTCATTAGTAGAAAAATGGGCTAGCGAAAACGATTCATTATCGGTACATGACTTTCTAGAAAGTATAGAAAGCGCAGCAAGGCTAGGAAATCTTTCAGATAAGGATAAAGTAACATTAGCGAAAATGAAATTGAAAGGTTTAGCGTCGCGTTTTGTTGCGACGTGTCCTAGATTAAGAGGGGACATAACATTTAAAATGCTGAAAGATGAGTTGAACGACAGATTCAAGGAAAATCAGCCGTTGCAATTTCATTATTACATGTTGCACAATGTTAGGCAGAAACATAACGAGGATGTGCAGACATTTGCAGATAGGTGTCGTAAATTATGTGAGAAAATAGTTCAGCATTTATATGATCCTGAGAAACAGGAAATTTTGAATCAGGAAGCTGTAAAGAGGTTATTAGCAGCTTTCACTGACGGGTTACAAGGTAACGTAGGTCAGCAGTTGAGCTATAAGATACCACAAACCATGTACGAAGCTGACGCATCAGGAACGCAAAACAAAATTTGATGATCCTCAGAGGAGGAGGAAGGTGTATAACATGGTCTCCCAGCAAACAAGTGTGGCACGAGGTAACGCGAGGAGTGGCGAAAATACTTCCATTAACAGAGGTTTTGGAATAGGTTATAACTCATGTTACCGTGGTTCGATTGATAGCAGTAACAGTAGAAAAAGTTTATCGGGAGCAGGTGTTTCTCCCAAGAACATGAGTTGCAGACAAGAACAAGTTAATTACTGTAATATTAGATGTTTTAATTGCGGATGTTTTGGGCACATGATCACATGATCAGAGAATGCCGAAGTTTGGGAACCCCACAACGAGCCCAAGTACCTAGAAACGTTGGGCACAGCATTAGAGAAACCAGCGAGAATGTAGGTAGTAATAACCCAAACGCGAGAAGCCGAGTGTCAGCCCCGGGCACCACACGGCAGTAATTACAGTTGTAGGGGGAAAAGAGACCGTATCAGTTCTTGTCGAGGGCCAGTCTCACTCGTTCTTAATTCACACAGGGTCCGATATATCTCTCGTTCGACCTAGAATCAGCGGGAATATTATCGAGGAATCTCAGTTAGGAGCGAAAGGTGTAACTGGAGACTCTCTCCAGATCGCAGGTACTAAGTATGTAAAGTTATGGGTAAATGGTCAATGTTATTCCTTGTGTGCGCATCAGAGCTTCCTTTCGAGGGAATACTTGGAAACGATTTTCTCCGCTATTATGATGCCAGAATCGACTTGAAAGAACAGACATTGTATCTCAAAAATACGTTTGATTTTGATATATATAATTCAATAACTTGCATAATTGAGAAAGAGCAGCGGAAACAAGCTGAGAGCCTGGCCATCTCTGAACTTGTATCCGGATCTGTGAACGGTAATCAATACAATGAACTGAAAATGACACAGCACGCGATTCTGCCACCAAAATCGGAGACAGTGATAGATGTTGCTTTGCACACGGCGGGTTGGGACGCTGACTCGAAATTGCTTGTTATCGAACCGACATTGATGAATGTACCGGGTATCCGTGTGGCAAGGGAAATATGCAACTTAATTCTTACCGGTAAGAGTCTCCCAGAGAACGAGGTGTATTGTAGGAGCAGTATGGCTAGAAACTCTATAGAGACATGTAATAGATTCAGTGAGACGAATCTGGAGGACGGGGTGAACTACAGTCAGGGTACCTGTGTAGTTGAAAAGAAGGCACTTATGAGGGTGAGTGACCAGTGTGTTATCCCCTTTGTTTCGGATCAAAGGGATGCGTCCCAGTGTTTCGTTCCTCATGGCGATCACGTCAAAGGGGGCAAGAGGACATGGTGTCCTAGTCGCGCGGAAGATGTAGGAGCGACATGTGAAGTAAGCGGTCATGTCGAGATGACTACTGACAGGGTAGGTCAAACTGAGGGTTCAAGGAAACTTCACGGTGAAGGTTCAAGGAAACCTCACAGAGAGTTAGTAAAATCAGTAAGGGCAGTGGCAAAAATCGTGAACATTACTAATGAGACGCTCGTCGTGCCAAAGGGTACGGTAATAGGATTTGCCACACTCGTCAGTGACGTTGCTGGAGTACTATGCGTAGAGAGCGTACCCCGAATATCCGTGAGAAG
The DNA here is from genome assembly GCA_029891345.1 of Dryococelus australis. Classification (NCBI taxonomy): domain Eukaryota; kingdom Metazoa; phylum Arthropoda; class Insecta; order Phasmatodea; family Phasmatidae; genus Dryococelus; species Dryococelus australis. Next base: position 56,285,142 of record CM056997.1, on the reverse strand, counting down.
TTGTATACGTCTTGGGTCGGAATAAAGTGATTTAGTGTCGCCACAAATAGAATCACGGGAGAAAATCCTCGCAGATGCCCCTAGAAACAAAGATAAAAAGTGTTCGCTTCCAGGCTCCGAAGCAGTAATCCCCTCGAGTTGTGTTAGCCATAAAGTGAGTGAATTAGTTTGCGAGGTCACGGAACAGGACAGATTTTGTCGCTGTGTCCCCAAAATCCGTCGAGATAGTGTATGCCGAGCAGAGGCAGTTCCGATTCCAAATGAAAACCCCGAGTCCTGTCGTAAAAGTTTGAATTGTCTTAAAAGTTTGAATTGTAATAATTGTCTTAAAAGTTTAATATATCGTGATAAAAAGTCGAAGTGTCGAGATAATTTGAGATGTCAGAGTAATGTAAAAAGTAGTAAAAACAAAGAAGTTAAATTTGAAAGTAGGCGCATAAATGAAAAATCGGTACCGATGTTAGATTGTTCATGTAAAATGAGAATAAATGAGCCGAATTATGTACAGACTCAAGGTAGTCAGAGTTGTGAAACTCGCACAAAAAATACGTGTAAATTATCGAATGGAGAGGATAAAATGTTAAATGTGCCAAATTGTTTAGTGACTCAAAGTAGTCAGAGTTTTGAAACTCACACAGCAAATAATAGCGAATCAGTGAAGCATAAGGATAAGAAGTTACTAGAACTACCAAAATATGAATTTATAGAGGTAGAGAAAATAGTCAGAGATAAAGTGAAACATTTGAGTAAGAGTGATTTTTATATAATGTTCCCAGTGTTAACGAAGTTTGCCTATATATTTCAAGTGGAAGATAGTTCGAATTTCGGGTGCCAGACCAATAAAGCAGAATCCATACAGAGTACCGCATGCATTGAAACCAGTAATTGCAGAGCAAATAAATGACATGCTTGATAAAAATATTATTTCAGAGAGTAAATCACCTTGGCAGTTTCCCGTAGTAATGGCGAAACAGAAAAATAAACACGGTTTTTTTAAGATGAGATTTTGTATAGATTTCCGTCAGTGAAACAAAGTTACGACGCATGATCCTTATCCAATTCCGAATGTCACGGAGACGTTAGATTCCTTGCACAGGTAGAAATATCTTTCAACATTGGACTTAGCGAATGGCTACTTCCAAATTGAGTTAGAAGAAAGTGATAGGGAGAAAACGAGTTTTGCTACAGTCATGGGGAAATATGAATTTAATAGATTCCCGTTTGGACAGTGTAATGTCCCAGCTACATTTGAGAGATTAATGGAGAATTATGTTCTAACATGCTTGTTAGGTGATCAGTGTTTAGTATACCTTGATGACATTATAATATTTAGTAGTACTGTGAGAGAACATGCCGAGCGCATGAGTAAAGTATTGGAAAGACTAGAGAAAGCTAATCTGCGAATCCAGCCTAATAAGTGTTCATTTGTGCAAGATAGTGTAGAATACTTAGGGCATGTTGTAAGTTCAAAAGGCGTAGAACCAAACCAGAAAAATCTACAAGTAATTAAAGAACTCCCCAGACCTAAAAATGTCACAGAAGTTCGCTCAGTGGTAGGTTTATTTCAGTATTATAGGAAACTTGTACCGAATTTCGCGGATATTGACGAAATTAACTAAGAAAGATGAACCATTCAATTGAAAAGCAGAACAAGAGGAAGCTTTTAAAATGTTAAGAGAAAAATTAATTTCATATCCGATTTTTGTTTATTCAGCTTTTTCACAACCATTTACTGTGAGTACGGATGCTAGTAATTATGCCATAGACTCTGTCCTGTCTCAGATGAGTAACGGTCACGAGAAACCGATCTCCTATGCCAGTAGACAAACTCAGCAGAAAGGAATTATAGTACAACAGAAAAAGAATTGTGCACTTTAGTTTTTGCCACAAAACAGTTCAGAGCATATTTGTACGGGCGTAGATTTACCGTTATTATTAATCATGCTGCATTGAGATGGTTATTGAATTTGAAAGACCCTAGTTCGAGACTCACTCGATAGGAACTTCATTTAGCAGAGTTTGATTTTGAAGTAGTCCATAAACAGGGCAAGAAACACGCGAATGCAGATTGTTTGTCGCGAATGGTAAATGCGATAAATTCGGAAGATTTAACTAAAGAAATAATTAAGAAAGAACAGAGGGTAGACGAAACATGTCTAAGTATAATTAATAAGGCAGATAAGGGAAATTTCTTTACTGATAGGGAAGACATCCTATACAAATTCGAAGAGGACAAAATGTTAGTAGTTGTTCCAAAGTCGCTCGTGACCAGAGTAATTAGTCATCACCATGTGACTCCATTTTCTGCTCACCAAGGCGTGAAGCGAACTCAAAACCGCCTCAAATCTTTGTACTGGTGGCCAACATTGAATAAAGATGTAGTTGAATGTATTTTGAGGTGCGATGATTGTCTTAGGAGAAAAAGTATGAAAATGACGAAAGCACCGTTAGGTTCTTTACCGCAAGTAAATTCCCCATTTCAGTTGGTATCTCTAGATATTTTAGGTCCCTTGCCGATGAGTGAGGAAGGGAATAAATGTGTGTTGACATTTATTGATTATTTCACAAGGTACTGTGAAGCGAAACCAATTCCCGATCAAACTGCAGAGACAGTACCGAAATATTTTGTACAGCAGATTATTTGAAGGCATGGTTGTCCTCAAAGCCTGCTTACAGGTCAAGGGAGAAATTTTGGGTCCAGGTTGATGTTAGAGATTTGCAAAGTGTTAAAAATAAATAAGTTACAGACGACCTCTTTCAGACCACAATGTAACGGACGTGTTGAGAGACTTCATCGAACCCTAGTGGACATGATATCTCATTACGTAGATGAATACAGTAGTAATTGGGAAGAATATTTGCCATATGTAGTGCACGCATATAGGACGGTTCCTCATTCAGTGACGAGTTATAGCCCACATTATTTGTTGTATGGAAAAGAAGTTAGGCTACTCCCTTTAGGTGAATTGAGTAGTCAGCCTAATGTGTTAGAGGGAGGTATGACAGCCAAGGAACAGGTAGAAATTTTGAGTAATAAGTTAAAAGAAGCACACGAAGTAGCTAGCGAAAGGAATAAAGTAGCTTTTGAGAGACAAAAATAGTATTATGACAAGTCAAAATCACCAGATATTGAGGTAGGTGATTACGTGTATCTACACACGCCAATTGTTAAGAAAGGCAGAGTATCTAAGTTTCATAAGTTTTGGTCTGGACCTCATAAAGTTTTGTGAAATCTGAGCTCTGTCACATTTGAATTATTATTAGACAAGAGAAAAGTTACTGTGCACAGTGATAGATTAAAGTTGTCTAAAAATTCTACAGAGCCAAGGAGCTCGTGTCTAGGCCAAGACACAACATGAAGGGAAAAATCCCCGCGGATTATTGATGAAGTAGAATCAGTTAAGAAATTAACGATAGCGAAAGTGATAAAGAATTAAGTGAGGAAAATATTGAAGAAAATATACGCTCAAAGTCACGCCCAATTTTAGCAGACATAACAGAGTTGGCAGAAATACGTGAAGTAGAGGAAATATGTGTTGAATGTCCTAGGGACGACAGCACCCTCGATGATAGTGAGTGTTATGATAATGTAGAAACTGACAACATTTGGGAACCGTCGCGTTATCTAAAAGGAAAAATTCGTGACAAAGTAGGTGAACCTAGTGTCAGGTATAATTTGCATTCAAATATAAGAAACCCCCCAGTGGAAGAGGAGGAAACAGAAATAAGTGAAGCGTAGCCTCAGAGTATAATGTAACCTAGAATTAGTGATATTACAAGTTAAATGCGAAAAACAAAATAAGAGGTATATTGGTTTGCATTGCAGATCACACCATAGGTGCTGGTATCGTATTAACAGGAGACAGATGAACAATAGTGCTAGACATACCGATAAGAAAATTGGAGAGTATTAATCAGGAATTTAGGAACCAACTGAACATAATTAAAGGGATGAAGTTTTCTTGAAACCAAGAGATTGAAAAACCACGTTCAGAGGTAGATGTTCTTGATAGACTAATTGCAGAATAAGAGGAGGAAGTAAATGAATTAACTTTGATATTAGCCACTTTTTACAAATTTTAGTATTTTCCCTTTCGTGTTGCGGTTCCATTTTTGTTTATATATATAAGAAAAAATTTTAATTTAGAAAATATAAATAATATTTTTAATTTTATTATTTTAATATTATTTTTAATTTAAAAGTGTTCGCAGTTTTATAAAATTTGTTTCCTTTTAAATAACAAACCAAAATGGAGGCTCTGCTCAAAAAGTTGAACAATTCATATGAATTGAGTAAACTGTGTGACCTAAAAATTTATAAGTGGTATGAAGCTACAGAATTTCAAATTTATGAATCTAAGTTTGGCATAAAAATTAATTGTATTTTAGATAGTAATTATAAAATCACTTTACCAGATCGTTATGAAAATATAATTGATGAAAATAGTTTTAAACTGATGAATGAGGGGCGAATTTTTATAGTGTATATAGGTTTAAAAGAAATGAAAAATAAAAAAATATGTACATGGTATTGAATTTAATATTTAATATTTAAATTCTATCAATTATATTTTTTAATATTTCTCTGATTTGCTTGTTTTTAGCCTTAAATTTGCTTGATTTTTGCATAATTTTGCTTCTTTTACCTGTGTCAAAGCCTGCACGCTCATTTTTGAAAAACTGGCAAAATTGTCTTGTTTTTTTGTTTTTTTTTTTTTACTTAAAATTGCCTGTTTTTGAGAGCTCCTTAAAAAAAACTTTTAGAGCTTAAATTTAGCCCTCAATTTCCTTGATTTCGGCTTTAATCTACACGATTTTTACAATTTTTTCATCGAATTTCAGATTTAGAGTTTTTAACTTTTTCCTGTACTTTCGTTAAAAATAACGGGAAATAGTTAATGCCAATTTTTCTTGTACTCTTGGTGGAAATTGCCGGAAAAAGTGAGGTGTGCCAGGATCGGCTTTATACATCTACTGTTCAAGGCCAATAGAGTGCTCAATTTCCGTTCCTCGGGTATGGAGTTACAGTTTATGAACAATTCGAACCGTTCAATATAAGCCTCCCACGGCTCGTCCTTACTAACGAACGTGCCCAAGCTTCCTAAGACCGCCATTCTGAGACCTTATGCCACGAACACAAACGTTTTCACCGACTCCTTGCAATGGCTGTATCCCATTCTTGTTACCAAACGTGCTGTCTCCACCTTAGGGAAATGCCGGAAAGCATTATTAACAGGCATATTGAGGCACACACAATCCAATTAACACTGATTTATTGCCGTACAACGAGCACACATTACAACAAAAACATTAGAACAAAGACCATAGATAACGTGCAACAAGCTGCTACCAACCTAGTCAATAATAAAAATTGCAAATGAAACTCTTGCCAACCAATACATCACAAGTACGAATTACATTTATTTCATTATATATTTTATTGCATACAATGGAGTAGTAATTGCGGTTGCTTCACAGAAGTAATATATTAATTTAGTCGGGAAGGGTTTGTGTAATGTGTGTGTGCGTGTGCATCCCTCCCTTTTTTTCTTACTAAAACCACGATTACGTCATAAAAAAGATTGCATACAGAACATGTCAGACGTCGAGTATGTTAAGAACCATTCCGAAATGAACGGTTAAAAAAACAGTTCTTTTTGATGAACTGGAATGTTCTGCAATAGTTACAATCTCGATTCACAACATTGATATTTTTGTCAATTTAATCAAATCAGACCATTCAAAAAAATTTGTACGATTGTACATAACAGTAATTACATTATAGCTCACTTCAGCAAAAAGCTCTTTCGAGCTTACAATACTAATTAAATAATTTATAATCTAATGAATTAAAATTACAATGTAAAGAATTAAATTATCAGGAAAACCTGTGATCAGCTAAATTTTGGAGGACATCTACATGAAAATTAAAGTACCATATACAATTTTTCCTTATTTATAGGAAAAACTTAAACACTACATATTCTCGACAGAAAAATGTATAGTTACTAACATATTTACATTAATATTTACAATTATAGTTACAATAACAATTCCGCACATTACACAGGAATTGAACAATGGCTATGTGCAATTGGTGAAACTTAGCATTAAGGTAGTGTGTAGTATACAGTGAGGGACTTAAAACTAAGTTGAACTATATACAAGGAACAGAGATTGTTGAAATTAAATTTACATTAAAGACGAAGTGGATATCACTGACTGTATTGAAAATAAATAACTGAATTCGGAAAAAATTTTACTGAATGGCCTTAACCCGCGCTCAATTTGTGCCACAAGGCACCACTCCCACACTACACTGAAGATGGTTGGAGATGAGTTAGCAACTATGGAGACGAAGGTTAGGGTGGGACGGTGATGGAGAAGTCTAGGAGTCGTCGCTGAGGATGTGGTTCCGTTGGGCCGTAATCTGCGATGGCTGCTATGAGGGGCTTGTGATAGCACCATGCTCATATGTATAATTTGTTGGTGAGGCTGCTGATTAGATACATTGGGTGGTCGAAATTGGACATTTTGTAGAGCGGGTTGGACGGAGTGTATTTAGTTAATCAATGAATGAGTCTGAGGCTTTAATTGAAAGCTGTAACGATGGCACGGAAGGAAGAAGTACGTATGTATACCCACACAGGAACATCATAGAGAATATTCGGAAGAAAAAGAACTTGCCAAAATTGAATGCGTACAGCTTGTGGAATGGTAAGTGTATGTGGTAAAATGGGTCAGAGGGCATACAGTGCAGACTTAGTTTTGACGATGGACAGAGTGATGTGAGAATGCCAGGATAGTGTTGGGTCAGAATGCAGACCAAGATAATGTTCATAAGTATTCCATTGTCATTTGTGGCCCAGCATGATCGGTCGTGGTGGAGGCTTCCTACGGAGTTTGGTGAAAAATATTGCCATGGATTTCTTGGGGTTTAGAGTCACACCCCATCGCAAGAAGTATGATGTAATTATGTATACTGCATTTTGAACCCTGGATGCAAGTTTTTGAGCTTCTTCGCCTGAGAGGAGAAGGGCTGTGTCATCTGTGTATTGTAATATCTGGCTGGAAGGAATTTGTGGAATATCTGCTATGAAGATGGAGAAGAGAGTGGTGCTTAGTAGGGCCCCTTGAGGCACTCCTGCATGAATAGGTAGGTGAGGACAAAATGCAGAAAAGGGATGATTAGAAAGACAGCTATGAATTACAGAGAGGGGCATTCTGATAAGTGAAATTTTCAGAGAAGTATGAAAATTGGATCTTTGTGAGTTCAGAAGCAGTGCGTAATTGTGTCAATAGCGATGCCCGTGGTGTGAAGAGCTGAATGGAAACTTACGAAATCCGAATTTCGTGTGTGGAAGAATGTATAGTTCATCAAGGCAGTGAGTGAGACGAGACAGGATGATTCTCTCAGCTACTTTAGTAATTACTGAAACTAGTTCAATGGATCTGTAGGACAGGACTGATTCTGGTGGTGCATCGTGTTTTGGGGACAGATGTAGGGAAATGACAAGTAAGGAATATGGAATTCATTATGAGGGTCAGATATATTGTTCCCTTACATATTAGTGACTGTAAGAGAAGTGCAGCAACAGCATCATCTCCTAGGGAAACTGAATATCGGACTCTTTGTATTGCGGTAGAAACTTCACGTGGAGTAGCAAGTAGGCAACCATCGATAGATTGTTGGGATCTAGAGTGAAAGAGAGATTTGCGAGGTCACTGCCAGGGTATCCAGAAGGATGAAGGTTTGAGTGAAATGTAGAGGAGAAATCTGTTGCTAGAAGTTGGACTTTGTTATAGGGTGAGCCAATAGTTGAGCCGGCATGAACGATGGAAGGAATGATTTTGGGTTTGGAACGGAATTTTCTGATAAATTGCCATGTAGTCCCATTGGTTAACAGGAAGGATTGTAATTTAATGGCCTGTTGTTGTGCTTCCATGATGAGATTGCCCATTTGACTTGGTTGCATTGTGAATGATAAGTGATCTAGGTCATCAGCTGTACAAGTGCATTGCCATTGTCCCCTAGCTCTGACTTTGTAGCGAATTAGTGTTCGAAGTTGTTGAGGGAATGGGTTATCAGCCTTTGGTGGCTGATGCTTAGGAATATGTTTGTCTGCTAAGTTGAGAAGAGATTGTGTGAATTTGAGGACTGCAGCATATAAGTCATCTGGTGTGCATGTGACTGTTCAAGGTATTTTTGAAATTACCCTAGTTTGCATGGTGGAAATTGTAGTGAGGAGTAGGAATCGTGAGATGTCGTTTTGTGGAGGTGATCTTGCAATTAACTGGTAAATGATCGAAATCCAAATGTGTGATGGTGCAAATTTGAGAAAGTTGAATATTTTGAGAGGTAAGGAAGATGTCCAAGGCAGAAGGAAGACAGTTCTTTCATGGGGAAGAGAATGTTGGAGAAGAAGGTGCATGTACTACAAGATTGGTAGAATGGACGAAATTTGAAAGGCCTTTGCCACAGAACGTGGTAGTGTGGCAATCCCAGCTGACATGTTTGCTATTGAAGTCTCCAACAATAATTATACTGTGGTAGAGATGTGCCGAATGTTGAAGAGAGAGAGCGAGAAAGAGAGAGAGAAAGAGAGAGTGGAAATAGGGCCACAAGGAGATATGTAACAGATGGCAGAGGTAAAGGCTGGATGAAAGCTAGTGAAGCGGACCACTACAGCCTCACTACCAGCTAGGAGAGGAATAGATTTGCAATAATGAGGAATGCCATCTTTGACAAGGGGAGAGACTCCACCACAGGGAGCAGCTTCCTTATCTGAACGGTGGCATGTGTATCCTGGGATGTGGAATTTATTTTGGGATTTAGCCAGGTCTCTGTGGTGCCAAATATTAAAGGTTGATATTTGTCTAGCAGTTGTTTTAATTCAGGAGGGCGATGAAGGACAGACCTGGCATTCCAAATGAAGATGGAAGTCATGACTGAGGAGGATTAGGAATGGGTGTGTCAGGATGAGTAGAGCTGTCGGAGATACCGAAAATTGTTGAGAGACCAAGTATTAAGATTTCACATTTGTCTGCTAGACTTGTGGCTGTTTGGAATGCATAAAGAAGAGTTTTTAGTTTCTGCAGTGTTTTACAGATATCTAATTTTCTGAATGAGTTCAGAATGTATTTCAGCGAGAAGGTAAGTGATTGATCAGAACCATCGATAGATTGAGATGACACAGTAAATTGGTTCGAGATACCAGAAAGGGCATTGGTGTAGGCTTTCCCTGGAGTGACAAATTATTGTGGAAGAGAATGATGTGGTTTGGATTGTGATGTTTCTGTTGTGGATTTTTCCCATAATTAGCAGGTATGTGTTTAGATGTATTGCATTCTTTAGGGACAGTCTTAGTATTTTGCCGGGTGTTCTCCTGTTTTGCAGAAGCAGCACATGGGTTTTGCCTCTTTTGGTCTGTCATATTGGACGAACATGTGAGGGTCCCCACAATGAACGTATCTGATGTTTTCATTGCAGTTGTGTTTTGTATGACCGAAACCTTGGCATCTGAAACATTGAACCACCTTGCCTGCCCCATTATATAACTCTACTTTGATGGCAACCTCATTTAGAATCGTAAGTTTCAGGGCCTGTTGGAGTTGTGATGTACCTTTAAGCACAACCAAGAATTAAGGAAATGCTCTGGAATTTCGCCTCTACTCACCATGCGAAGTATCTTGGAATGTCGGATGCTGTATTCTATGAATACTCATGATATGTCAGAAATTGGAGTGCCGATGTAAGGGTTTCTGATGACTATGCAGGCATCGAGGTCTTATGGGCAGGTCCATGAATGAAAAGGAACATTTTGTCAATGGATAGTGGATAGAATTTTTTTTGGTGGTCGTTCATGCATCCCATTTGAAATTTTGAAGAGTGTTGTTCATGTGTTGCTTTTAGGTCCATTTCGAATTCGGATCAGAGTGATGACATGAGTTTAATGGCATTTGGGGATAGGCCAGTTTTGCAGACAATGAAAGGTGGTTTCTTGTTTTTGATTTGAAGTGAATCAGGAATAGTGTTGTTTAATGTCAATTGACGATATGAAGATGTTGATGTCACAGTTAAAGGTGCAGAAGTGACTGATGTTTTATATTGAGAGGTGCGAATATGGCGACTGGAGTCATCATCGGTACTGAATGCATGGGAAGTGACATCAGGGTGTGTATTTAAGAGCAAAGTCTGTTTTGGCGATTTTGTGAAGATTTTCCCTTGTTTTGGAGATGGCATCTGTGAGTTCTGTACAATCGATTTTGGTTTACGACGAGTGACTGTTGTCCATTCGTCTTGTTCTTCACTCCAACAATTTGAATTTATTTCTTGTTGCAGAGTGCTTGCTGAAGCGGCCTTCGGAGATTTCCATCTGATTATTAGTGGGTGCAGGTGGTAGTAATGGAAAAAGTGGAATGTTGGAAGAAGAGTTAGCATTAGTGTTTGCTGGAGTGGATGCTGTTGAGGCAGTGTTCGATACAGTGGTTATTGAGATGGTGGTTATTGGGAGTGTAGTGATTGGTTGTTGAGGATCGGTAAGCTGTATTGAATTGAATTGAGTGGGGTCCCCATGTAAGTGATTGGTGATGACAGCCTCTTCTGGGGTGTTTGACTGGGGAGCCAGTAACAGTTGTCTTAGAATAACTGGGTTAACGGATATGTTGGAAGCTGGTGGAGCAAGTTGGAGTGCTTGAATAAAGTCTTGATATTCTTTGGATGCATCATAGGAGAGAGAGGTGGCTGGGCATGATAGTGAAGATATGCTTGGAATATGGGAGAGATCAGGAGAGGGGAGGCCAGGTGGTGAAATAATGGTGTTTTCTTTTCTATGTAGAGTTGGATCTGTATTGATGGCCGAGTCATGAGTTTGATTGTGTTGAAATGGTGGAATAGGGATTGTTGACCTTGTGGCAGATATTGGTTGGTAACATATTGTTGTGGTGATAGTGGCAGTAGTGAGAGCCAGTAGACTGGATGATGTTGTAATTACTCATTTAGCATGTCGGTATTGCTTCTGTATGTTATTGTGTAGAGATGATCTATCGTAATTATCAGAGGATATTAAACAATCAGAGTCTTCAATGGATTGTTATACTTTTTTTTGGATTTGACTTTGGTGGCCATAGTTCAGGTGTTGGCCAGTTACTGCTATTACCATTAAGTGGATGTGTTTTTGGTAGTGGTCTGGATGAGGTGTCTGAGGAATATAAGTCAGCAGTGTGAATGCTTAGATTTTTGGTGGCTGATATTATCACCTTGAAAAGGATTTTAGTGGGTGGACAACTGTATGTGTGGAAAACTGGGTCCAAGGAATGCAGTGATCACTATTATGACCAGCTGAGATCACTTTTGACCTGATTTGATTAACAAAGTCCCAGATCTGATCACTAAATTCTGACAATAAGGTTATCACTTGTATATGCCAAATTTTTTAATGATACTATCATAGAAAGTATCGAATTAGTGTGATCAGATGTTGAATTCTAGTATGTAAGAGATGGTCATGAAATAAGTCGACAGTATGAGTCGCAGAACTGAATTTGAAGTAATTTTGGAGTTCTGAGGTGATCAGATGTGATCAGTAGCATCAGGTTGGTAGATGTAAGAATTTCGAAGTTGATAGCCTTGGTCTGGTTTTGAAAAGTCGGTTGGAGGGATATCTATGTGTGTATGGCCGAACTGAGTGATCAGGTGTTCATGGCTAAAGTTCCTGTTTGCAGAACTCCCTACCTCGCTGTTTGCATCTCCCTCGATTTGTTGGGCTTGTTGGGGAGGCAGGGAGGGAAGGTCAGGTATGGCAGAAATTGGACGAGATGCAACTATTTTTTACCAGGGCTGAGTTCACATCTCCAACCAAGTTCTTTGGCACAGGGGTGAGGTGGGGGGAAATGACTGTCACTCCTGCAATTTCTCTGGTGTTGTGGTGAGGTTTGGTTTTGTAGATTATGTGATTAAAGTTGAGATCAGTTACGTTTGAAATATAATATATTTCGTTACAATATTAATATAAATCGCACGATTAAAGTTGGTTTAACAAATTTGTTTGAAGTCTTTTGGTTAATAATTCGTAATAATTTCATTTGCTTCGCCGAAATAAGTCGTTCCTTTTATGCTATTCGAGGTGTGATTATGGTTAGTATTTGCTCGATTCGTACATTTAAATTAAAAGATAGTCTCTTTTCATTAAAAAAATATTTACTTCACCGAAAATACTTCTCCTGTATCTAAATCCTCAGTATGCCTCCAGACATTCGACCTGGCCGTGTAGCCCGCTCCGCATATCAGTCACAAACCAAAAAATATATAATTTTACTTACACCACTCTTACACCAACATTAACTACTATATAAACAATTACAACACACTCCTCTGGTCATCACTCTAGGACGTCACAGAGTACACATCGAACCTACTCCGCCTATATAAAACTTTACCCTTTCAACACCAATTAAATAATAACATTCTTTGATATCAAACAATAAAAAATTTCAAAAAAATTTGATAAGAATTTTTATTATCATACAGTTACACTAATCAATTTAGTTAATTTATCAATTTAATTAATCGATTAATAAATTTAACAATTCTTTAATCTCATTTGCATGTCAATATGCAAATCAGGCAGTTATGCAAATTAGGTCGCTCCAACCACATGTCATTTTAATGATGTGATCCAGTTACTCGCCGCTGTCTCTACTATCGAAAGATCCTAGTTCCGAACCAGGTTCCAGTTTGATCTTGGTTCCAATGTAAAAGTGTTGCACCAACGAAGTTTCATGATTCTCGATCTCTGATTAGTCGATCTTGGTTCCAAAGTGAGAGATCGAGATTAAGTATGATTCAAATTTTAATATTGGTTCGATAATATGTGACGTCATGGAAGTAGGCATATTTTTCACTACAGAAAGAACTATATGTGCGATGTTTTATCTGTTTTAAGTGTATTATTGTTGTACAAATTTTACTGAATAATATTCAAGTGCGCATAACGTTGTTTTAATTTCCCAAGAAAACAATCGAACGTAGTTCTATCTGGTGGCGTATTTTCAAACTACATTTGTCGACGATGGCTGCTGATCTCGGATCGAGATTTCGAACCGCCAATTTCGGCGGTTCGAAATGAACTTCATCTCGATCCCCAGTCCAGCTCTGAACTCGGATGGTGGAACAGTTTTCTGTGTCGATCTTAGATCCGATTTAGGATCGAGTTTTGAACCACGATGGTACAACCGGGCATTTGTGGTGTAATGTTTGTATGAGGATGAGAGCCGCAGTCAAGTCCCGGTCCGGGATACCTCGCCCCTCGAGACATGTAGTAAGTAAACCCACTCCAGTTTCTCCCTTGTCTCGGATGAGGAGGACAGTTGAAATAAGATAACTGCTCCCTAGAGCTACACGACGAAGCGACTTTATTTGACGTTTTATTTTAACTTTCACATTCGCTTCCACCTAGGGAAGCTGCGCAGTATACAAGACTCAAACTGTCTTTAACTAGTTCTCTTCTTTAAGTACGTCATAGCGATGCCTTCCCCTTCACGTCTTTTCTAGTCCATGGCGTTCCGAGAAAACGTTACCAGTGGTATTGAACATATTCGAATCTCCAAGCATCTATACACTATTCACGGTAAAAAGAGCACTTTTGCAAGCCCTGCTTAAGATCTACTTGTAGGCACGTTGTGTATTATTCCGCCTTATGTAAAATCAACATTGCCATGCCCTCGTCCCTCTATCCATACGTCGGTCAAGTGAAACTGTGGAATTATTAGAAAAATAAATTAATTTGGTAATTTTTCACTTCGATGCATTAAAAAAACATAAAATGTGTGTGTGTATATACATATATAGTTACAAATCGTTACCTAACACCTTTTATTCGATATTAAGCTATGGAACTATTTCCCATACATCGTTACCAACTTTACTGGGTGCATGTCCCTCAGTGCGCCCGTTAAAATATATGTAGGCAGGGGCAATGTATTTTTGCTAAGGTATTTCAAAAGTGCTCACTTTATCGTGAACAGTCTTTACGTATACAGACACTGTTTGCTGACAAATTAGCTTTTCATGAGTCTTGTACTCACGCTAATGCTTGCTCAATGCTAGGAGCGAATAAACAGCGTGCGTGAATCGGAAGCGACTGAAAAGGTCTATGTTCATTTTGTCGCCCATCGCTTATCAAGTATTCGTTACAGTAGCTTGTAATGAGGCATGCAGGCGAAGTGTGGATCGAATACGACCCGGCTGATTTACACGTATGTGAGCGCACGTCCAAAAAAACACGATCAATCAGCGATATCACTTTGGAGACTCCACCAAATAAACATCTTTCAAATGAAAAACAAATCTTCCTTACTGAAATATTCACAACCAGGCAACTCGGTTCCAATAATCCATTATATAAGATTGAACTGCATAATATTTTCCAAATTAGTAAAATTCGACTTTAAATCAGTAAAAATTGCTTCCCCATTTACGAATGCAACTATAATTCACTGTTATTTAGGTGACTTCTGCCGATTTTTAGTGGTGCTGGAGCGAGCCGGAGCTTCGCTCCAGTACTGCCCCAAGCAGCCGGAGCTTAGCCCGTCAATGGTTGTGTGACTGTGAGAGGAAAAATCACTCAGTTATTTTTTTCAGTACCAAATAAAAAAAAAAGGCACGCGAGTTAGCCTGGTGTTGATGTAAAGCGGCTGGCGGGGTTGTTGATAAAGGAAAGGGCCGGTGGGATTTAAATTAGGTGGCACACAATATGCTGGTTCGCATGAGACACAGTGAATACAACTGGCTTATGGGCTGTTCACGATAAAGTGAGCACTTTTGAAATGAACCTTAGATAAGTGTCACTGCCCCTGCCTGCACATATTTTAATAGGCATATGCAAGCAGGGACAGAGACTATTTTCTAAGGTTAATTTCAAACGTGTTTACTTTATCGTGAACAGCCTTTACCAGTGTAGCATGTGTGTTTCGACCGTGTAGTGTATTGCCGGTGTCACATAGCCTCGACAAGCACGACACGCCAGCCCCGACACGACGCTTAAAACTAAACAGCCAATGAAATACAAGATAGGTCTGACGTAAGCCCGACAATTTCTGTCGTTCGACCAGCGATTTTGGATTAGAAATGTCGTGCGTCACGATATATAGAGTATGCAAAATGAAATTATATGACAAGCTATCCCTACAATGGCAAATATGCAGTTTAAAGGAAAATAAATGAAAATTACTCTATTTAATTCTTTAAAATTATGATTTTACCTTCGTATGCATTTGAAACAGCACTTGGTCACCATCATATATTCCAAATTTCTCGTCTGCCCACCACCTTTGAAACTAGCGTAGTTAACCAGTGCCTTCTAAATGGTTCCGAAAAATTTTACTCTTCGTATCGCGCCAGTAAACTGTAGGGCAGTAAATTCGAGCAGTCACTTTGAAAATATAAATGTCGTGCTATGTTTGTCGGGGCTATGTGATTCCTGCTTATCACGCAGTCAAGTTAGCATCACGTTGCTGTCCATTGGATCGGTGTAATATTTCCTGGACTCATTTATTCATCTCAGTACAATGTGATAATCATTTAGTGTGAAATAGTTCAATTCTTAATTTGTTATACTTTTATTAAGTGATGAATGTAAATAATCAAAATGTAGAAGGAAACACTCGCAAACAATTAGATTGCTAAAGAAAAATTCCACACTGTTCTTTTTGGCGATTTTAGAGTGTTATCCTGAGTAAAAGAAAAAAAAGTGGGTGTGTTACAAGCGTATGTGTTAACTATGGGTGGTGGTTTTGGGGTTAGGGAGAGCTCCGGCACTGCTTAATTTTAAGCATTACATCACTAGATTCGACTGATCGAATAAATGATTATCATGGAATTCCGTCGATTTCACAACCGTCAGCCAGCAAATAACGAGATTTCCTGTGAATAATATTTCGCTTAGTCAACTGATTCGGACCTAGGATATACAAGAATTACAATAACTCAGCCCCAACTCTCAGAAAAAATATTCACAGTAACAGCTTTTTTTTATCATGCCGTATCGGTGATCCGAGATCACCTCAATCGAAGATCTTTTTCTTCTCGCATTTAAAGTTGCTCTCAAATCAGTGGAATTTGTGCGGCAAACAAGTGACAACTATCCCCCCTGGAAACCGCTGAAAGACTAGTATTATTTTAGTTACCGTATTTAATTTTATCAACTGCGGTTTCCTGTGACCTCCAGTGAATTACTCTGCCAGTTACTGATTACTAGCGCATTTAACCACGATTCGCCATTTTGTTGCAGCTCATTAACATAGTTTTTAATAATAACATTTCGCTGATCGAACTCACTATTCTTACTATTATACTAAACTATTGTGTGAACATTATAGCATTGAAATATTTCAAAAGAAGTTGCAAGTTGTCACAGAATGAAAAAAAAAAAACCGTTATAGAAGCGAATAGGCGAAGCGGTTCCTTTTAATGGAAGCATACTCAGAATGGTTATGCGATGCTTTCAAACAGCATTTTGACTGGCTGACTTGACTTAGCTTAACAATATCTGTTAGAGAATGCGTAGTTCGCTTCTAAGCTCTAGGGGGATAAATAACTTTACGCCATGTTGTTAACGTTAACATGTCAGACATTTGTAGGTGGGTACAGTTGTTGATGAGGAAAAACGAGGCATTATCACTTTTGTGTATTTCTCCATTCCATGCCATTAAATACATTTGATTATGGTGCGCATACTACAGTGATAATTGAAAAAATTTCTTCTCCTCCCATTCTAACAGTTCCATAATACTTTCACGGTGAGTGCATATTATTACCTAGTCACGATGCATAACACACAACAGCTAAGAATGTTAGCATTTGTTGCGCGAATATTCGGGTGTGAATTTCTGGTGCAGCATGGAAAGCATGAATGTTAGAAAATGCTTGACTACAGCAGGTTCCTTGGTGACCTTTCGTTCAGCGAAGGACCACAAAATAGCCTTAAATTAAATTATAAATAGGGAACGGAAGGCGAATAAAGAATAACAAAATGAATTCTGCAGTCTTATAGATAATATTTTAATTCGTAAAAACCATAAATATCTTAAGGTAAGCGATTTATTTTCCGATAAACAGAATATTTTCAAAACGAATGATACCATAACAGCGCCTTTACGACAGTACAGAGAAGCACGCAACGTTTGCCAAATAAAAAAAATGTACACATGACTGCATTTGCACGACTTATAACTTAACTCCTAAATAAACAAAACTGAATACCCATTTCAGCCTCTCTTTTTCTTCTGTTTCGTTTTATTTCTGCTATATTTGTCATGTACTGTTGAAATATAATATGGTTGATAAACTTTGGCACATAAACCGAAAGTAAGTTAGGGATATACTACGAATATGAATATTTCCTTGCCCTCACACGAATACACACTCACACACACATACGCAAATATTTACATTGCTTATTTATATGGTTGAATAACTACGCTTCTCTCGATCAAAAATGAATCTAATAGAAAAAAATCTATCTTGAGAAACATGATATTTAAAAATGTACGTTACAAAACAATTTCCGTTGGTATGGCTACTTTAATTACAAAACTTGGCTCACCATACTGGTAGAGTGCAGGTAAAAACTGCGGCTTCCGCGCTATGCAGGCTACACTCTACATAGAGCCATTTGTGTGAGTACTCGAACCACCACCGTTCATCTATTGTCTGCTGAAATAATGATAAGCCAGGTTCGCTCGTAACTGGTTTACTATAATTTCTTTGCCCACCATCCCCTTTTTTATGACTTGGTTTACAACTCTTCAGGAAGTGTTGAATAATCTATGGTTCACTTAGTATAATAAGAGGAAAGCTGCATAATTATACGGCGTTTTACTTATCACGAAATTTATTTGAAAACTATTTACGTTTTCTAGGGACTGTGCATAATACAAACTAATGCGGAAAGCTTAGGCGAATAATGCATGTTCTATAAATCTAGGACAACAGAGACCAAAAGTATAGCATCCGACAAAATTATATCCTCCAGTGGCTGATAGCGACGTTTCAAATCTGGCTTACCGAAATGTCAGTAACTAGGTCAAAGGAAAATAAATTTTCCCATGTGATTTTATTGTTGCGGACACACTTGATCTCAGCGAGTCCCTAAAATGGTAGTACAAAACGCATAATGACATATCTATGTGTTGTTTAGAGATGTATTGTGATGCTATGGTAAGAGAATTTTATAACCTTCAAATTGTTATGTCCTTTTCTAGAAATTGCAACCCTGTGTCCGAATTAAATGCCTAAGCCGTTACTCACATTCATCCAATATGAATTCATTTCACTCCATCCCGTAAAGCCGACGATACATTAGAAACGAAGTGTGCACACTCTTATTAGAGAAATACTTTTCGTTTTTCTCTGGTGGTAGTATGTACTACAAAGTTAAGAATGTGTTTTCGTTCAACAATATTAACGTCAGTCTATAGAAATGCTTATAATCATATAAGTTTAAAAACACTTCATTGAAACCCAGCAATTCGCGAGTTAGACGTTATACTCGTATCCGTTTACTTTCCTTTTGCTGTTTAAACACAAGTAATTACACATATCCTGGACGACTTTGAACCAACAGCAACTCAGTAAATAAAGTAGGGTGTAAATCATATGGAACCCAGTCAGTAGTAAAACAGGTTTCTCAAAGCGCCAACTGCCAATATACAAAAATATTGGTTTGTGTACACAGAGAATAATGGAATCTTGTGTACAGGTTAATAAACTATCATTATTTTACTTATGTCTTCATATTTTTGCCCTCAGGTAAATTTTTATTAAAGTATATTCTTATCATAGCCTACTGATGGGTTAAAAGGATACAAAACATTTCTTATGCGGAATACTTTTTACGGAGGAGCATGTCTACACTGTATACTGTGAACCTAAAAAAGTGAAAATTGACCCTAGTCAATGAAAACCACTGAAAATGATTTCGCTCTTAATCTGTGAACAGAAAACCTATTAATTTTACGGCTGAATTTCACTGATTTACATGCGATTGCCACTGAATTCCGAGAACTCTACTGGCATGTGTCACTTGTTCCCAGTTAATTGACTTGATTCGCCAATCAGTTGTAGCTTATAAAATTACATTATTTCAATGTTATTTCACTGATTTAAAATTACAGTGCAAGCACTGTGTTAAATATACTGATACTAAACAAAAAAATACATAGGTACTAAACTGTTTACCATTAAAATTGCAACACGAAGAAGGGCGCACCTGAAGAACCCCACACTGGGGGAAAGCGTATATCAGGGAAGAACAATGACGTGATTAGTATTTCAGTCTAATGGTGCAGTTCGTGTGTCAGTGGCGAGACACAGTAATAAGCTGTTTGTAAGTGGATATCGGGGGACGCTGAGAAATAAGTATCTCCCGCCCCCTCTCTTCTGGTATTTTCTCTACCCACTAATAAACAGCATGGTCCCTACCTACCTGTCTCCTGTAGCATTTTCTATTAATTCCTGCAACAATTTTTAATTATTTCCTCTAGAAAGGGTTTTTACGGTGTCTATGTCAGTTTCTTCCTTTCCTCTTCTTGATTATAGTAGTTTAGCTATAAGTACATGCAGGGAGGTTGTCGTGGCCAAAACGAGGCCATGGCATCCCAATCCCTTGCTGCCACGATGCATGTCTCTTACATAATTTCCTTCCCTTGTAGGCGTATGGGGCGTAGCCCTGAGACGTACTTAACTCCCGTCCATACCGCTGGCTCACACCTAACACTTATATTTAGAGCAGGTTAGAAAAAAACGCTAAGAAGTAGTAGCATTGTTTCCCCGCCGTTCATGTGCACAGACGAAGTGAGCACGGCGGCCATACGAACAGGTCTCCGCCTTTAACCGCGGGGAAATCGTGGCCTATCTGGACTGTGGATAATCCTACCGCGAAACTTGTTCTCGCATCGGATGAAATGCAACTACAGTGAAGTGAATATGGGATCAGTGGGTCGAGAAGGAATGGGCTGATCGATATGTAGGAAGCCAATGACCCCGTCACTCCAAAGAGGGCGAGGACAGACATATAGTGCGCATGATGATTAGCATCACCAAACACCCTCGATAGGGAGTTTAGCCATGTGGCACATCAATCTATGTCCACAAACACGTTGCATCGGCGTCTGCAGCATCAGGGCATCTATTCCAGGTGCCCATTACTGCAGCTGCCACTGACTGCTCACCACAGATGTCTGCGGCTGCAGTAGTTCATGGAACATCGGGCCTGGAGGGAATCCCGCTTCTGCTTGCAGCACGACGATGGTCGCATCCGTGTCTGGCGACAACGTAGCACACGCACACCTGGCCGAGTCCTACATTATGCGCAGTCACACCGGCCCAGCACCTGGAGCTATGGTATGTGGTGCTATCGAATTATAGTCCCGCTCGCGCCTAGCCTGCATCGCTGGTACTCTGACCAGCAACCATTACATCGCGGAGGCGTTGGCGCCTGCTATTGTCCCTTACTTTCAGAGCGAGCCATGGTTCCTATACTAACAGGGCAATACGCGTCCGTAAGTGGCGCACATCGTCTGACAGTTCCTGGAGAGACAGAAGAGGAGAAAAAGCCGCGCACTTCTTTATTAATCCGAGTACAGTTGCAGTGTGGGAGGATGGAGTATGTGCCGGCCTTCGAGCCGTAAAACTTGATAGTTCTTGGAACATGTAACTATGGAGCTGACTACAGGGAGCGGGGACCGAAAGGATGTTCAGAGGCCCCCTTCTCCACTTGATGCCAACACAGAAGGATAGAATCTAAAGTAGAATACCAGTTAATTTGTCAAATAGTGCCTCTATATAATGACACATATATAAAGTAGAGTATATTCCAGCAAGTGTGGGGAACTGGGTGAATGGCAGGTTAACCGCACCACGCCACTACTCCAGACTACCTTGATTTAGATATAGCAGGATAAAATCAACAAGTTGGAAAACTGTGTGGTCCCGATACCAAGAAGAAGGGTGCTCTTATTGGCCACGTAAAAAGTAATAATGTAGTTCTGAGATGACCACCATGTCATTCTGCTACATTGGCCTACGTGTTCACCGGATCTCTTGGCCATCGAAAAAATTTGGTCCATGGTCGGACGACAACCGTACGCCCGCAGCCACAGCGTATGAACTTTGGGCACTCATCGAAGCAGTATGGGCGGAGAGACCCCAGACGAACATCTAAAGTCTATTCCTCTCAGAGCAGTGTCGAGTAGCAGCGGTTATTGCCAGTCCGTGGTGGGTCTGCACGGTACTGGTTTCCCATGTTCTCTATGATATACCAAGCTACAAGAGTAATCATGTAACCTGTCATCGATAGGTATTCTGTCCACTATATCTGTTAGTGATAGCTCACGACCTTCTTGGTGTTGCAATTATAATGGCCATCAGTGTAAATTAAAATTCCTCAAATTTATTTTAAATATTTGTTATTTTATTGTACCTCGTTTAATAAAGATTATTTGAAGAAATTGATCTCTGCCATAAAGGCCACTAAGGAGCTGTCTTCCGATCACAAAAATTCAGGTTCGAGTCGAGAGTAAGCCAAGGATTTGTGTGACATTTTTAGATGTGCATGTATGTTAGTACAGTTTGCAAGCCGCTTCATGATTATCCTTCTGTCGTAGAAGGAGGGATGTTAACAACCATAAACAGCATTTTTTGAATGCTTTCATTGTTCCCGCTCTTTTTAGTTTAAACATTTCATGCACTTTCAAAAACTTCTTTTAAAATTTTCAACGGCTTAACGTTTTTTTTTTTTATTCTATAATACATTCAGACACGGCAAACAAAATTCATAAACGAAAATGTTTTAAAACCAATTATGACAACTTACCGTCTATGAGATTTCAAAGCAGCTCCTTCCATGCTACCTATGTCAAAAAGTTTACTACAAACATAACACCTTCATTGCGATTTGTCGTCTGCCACTAAGTAACTGCAATTAACATATATCGTAAGAGAGTAACACGTCACTGAAAACACAGTTCCCTGCCGGAATTTTCACGGGATATGCTTGAGAAAGCAGGAAAATTAAATTCAATACACATTCAACTACATCATGGCTGCAGCTCAAAACAATGCTCAGATTTGCCATAGAGGGGGGGGGGGAGGCAGTAACTCAAAGAACCCTGCACCGAATTACACAAAAAGATTTGCATCTAAGAATCTTTTTTTCACATTTCGTTTGAGTTTTAAAATCTGGAGTTCGTTTCAAAACTTTTTATGTTAGGTCGTTATTTTGTTCCAAGACTTCACACAAAAAATTCGCCATGTTGAGTAAAAACTTTATTCGTTGTTATACCACTGCACGAAACAAAATTTTATTTTGTTCTAAATCTTCAAACATTATCATCCATGGTGCTGCCTCATTCTTCTATAATTTTTACGCTGCAAAGAAGTACCTTTTGCTAACAGTTTTGACTCAAAACTTTATACACGGACTCTTTTGTAACGAAATTTGATACACGTAAATTTACATGTGTCAGAACTTCAACAAATGAGAAAATCATGGATGATTTTGGTATTATTTGCTCATATTGAATAACTTTTACATTTTATTGAATATAATTCAACCCAGTTTTGTTTATTAAGAGATCTAAGTTTTTTGCGTTTTCTGAAAAATGATGTTACGTATGGGTAATTATCAAGGTTTGGAGCTCACCGCCACCTCATTTAGAGTGTTCTTGCAAGCACCAAAGCTGTATTACGTGAATTGAAGGACATTTTGATAGTAGCACTGACATTTAGTTGCTGTCTCCTTAAAACCTATCTGGGATGAATGTCTGTCACACTTTGGGAGGGAGAGAGAACAAAATAGGCTACTGAGCTCTTCAAAATGAAAAATGATAGACTAGCAAAGGGCGGGCTATAACTATAACAAAAATAACAAATTAATAAGTTATTAGGTTTGTACATAATTAAAACGAACTAGACAATATCAATAACAAAATCAACTACTTCTGACAAAGAAGTTAAAATCCTCCCCTTTAGCTGTTATTACTAAATACTAAGGTTTATTCTTCTTAATATGCAGACTCAAAAAATACGAGGCTATAATAGCGTCTAGAGACCACATTACTTGAGTAAATGAGCCTGAAACAAAGTGTTGGTTACTTTTTGCCGAGAGAAACGTAAAATTGGTACTCGGAAGGACTGAAGAGGGAGAGTTGTGAAACAAAAGTGTCATATAGCCTGCTTTGAGTCCCTCCTGGTCTTTTAACACACCGGAATTATTTTTGTTCAGAAGAAATATCCAATTATCGCTTAAATGTACCACCGTACATTTAAGTGACGCGAAACCCAGTAAATCAAGGGAATGACAGACGTAATGTTTTCCTCTCTCTCTAAAAAAAAAAAAAATAAATAAATAAAACATCTTACGTGCCAAAAATTCACTGTCTTGCAGTTTTCGCAAAATTGGTTTTTGTCTAACAATAGTTACGCTTGTATTCGTCGGTATATTAACTAAAGTTACTTCGCAAATTCACACATTAAATAAGTTGTTATTGGCTATACACGGTAAAATGAGCACTTTTGAAAGCCATATCATTTGGAATAACAGTCAATATATATATTTTATTTTAGCGTTTGACGTAATCTTCCGAGTGCGGTGGAGTATACACACTGTTCATTACTTACATGGCAATATTTATTTAAAAATATGGTTAACGTATAAAAAATGGCTGAAAGAAAAAAGTAACAACGGCCTCAAAAGTGTTCGGATTACTGTGAATAGTCTATAAGTAGATAATGTAATCAAATACGAATGTTACATGTTTTACTTCTATTAAATCGGTGATTTATTAGTTTCTCTTTAAGTAATAAAGTTGAGCAGAGTATTTCATTTCTTGCCGATGTCCCCAGCAACAGTACAAAAATCGCTTATTTAGGGAGGAGAGAATGGCAGTCAGCGGTTGGCAGAGGCACACGAGAGTCACTTTTGCGTGCGGCCTGTGAAGAGCGCGAAATTCTCGCGGCGGTAATTACGTCCGCCGGGCAAATTACTAATTTCCCTGGCGTCGGCGTCCTTCGACGCGGCGCTGCAGGGGCGGACGGGCGGGCGGCGACTGGCGTCGTGTCCCATGGACACGCGCCGGTGCACGCTGCGAGAAGTCGACGTCTCATTGACCCGTGTCGACACTCGCAACAGGTCCTCGCACACCCGAGCCTCTGCAAATTTGTTAACTAGCTGCTTCCCACAGCGCGTGGCCATTTTCAATTTCGTCCAGGGGCGTGTAGTCTGCACGCGGCACCTTCACACATTCTCGATCAAACCTTTGAAAAATGACCTTCTGCAGGATGTGGTCTGTCGTTTCCTAAGTATTTCATGTATCACAAGCGTTTTATACTTCTGTTAACATAAGAGTAGGCCTACATTATTTTTCATTAAATTTAATTTTATAATATTTTATTTATAATTAATATGAATAAAAACACAAAGAAAATATACGTGTTGGTAACATCCTGTAAGAAATAATTCTGGTGGAAAATATTATCAATTCGATTGCGCACAAAGGCGGTACGTTGTCCTTTTTTTTTTTTTTTTTTTTTTTGTGATTTTCTAGACATAGTTAATCTTTGTTTTCACGAGTCTTAGGATTAGTTTGAAAATAGAACTTTTAACGTGGCTTCAGAAAAGTTGAGTAAACGTAAATGGACTGTATCTAAAATGGGAGTTTTAGGGAGCAGTAGCTTACCTCCTTTAAAAATTTTGGCGTTGTGGTTTACATTTAAAGCTATTATTAGAATGGAATGTTTTTTTTACACACACGTGAATATTAACTACTTGTCGACCACCCAATCCAATTTAAGATACGAAACAACTCATTCTACTTAAAACACTGTTCACGTTCCAGATAGTCTTTCTCCTTCTTCCAAAAATAATTTTCGGCACTCTCTTCTACCTTTATTGTTTGCAAACGATCTCATCCTTCTGTTCTTGAGTAAGTACCACTTCTTCAGAGTCGTCAAGATCCTGTCAAATAATCCTTAGATTAAAAATTCCCTTATTTAAGTAGACACTTTCGCCTAAAAGGACAGTTAATATATAAAAACAAGGCACGTCCGTAATTAGTAAATACGGAGGCGTTATTCTTATTCAGAAAACCTGGAAAATCTTCGCAGAATCGGGTGTGGTAGACGAGAACAACAGGAAATGTTAGGACGAAATGTGGATGACCTATATAATTCGGTTTCAATGGAAATAAAGATACCTTTAAAAAAATATCATACGTGGTTACAAAATATTTCTCAGAAATTCGCCGTTCCTATTTTATTTTCGTAGACATTAAATAATTTGCTAGTGTGCACTAAGTTGTAAATAAATAAAAGAAAAAATAGCTTATTTGTAATAACTTAAAGACCATTTTATGGTCTCTATAGAATACATTTGTGTTCTCCACAAAAATATTTGGAAGAGTGCAAAAAGAGCAGTGATTTTTTTCAGTGGACTCTCACACTCACGTCTCTTACTTCAAATATTTAAAGTACGTAATATACATCTATAACAGATAGCGTCACTTCGAACCCTTTAAGAAGATGGAAAACAGGCAAATGGCGGTACGTCAACGGGCTCTTCGATTTTACCTTTCATGGCCAAGTTTTCCTAGCATATTTTTGAGAAACAGATGCAGCAGACAAACCCAACGCTCCACCTCTAGCTGCGTTATTTTGACGACTTCTTGTTTGGTAATACGATTGCAAAAAATAATTTTAACGAATTTGCAATATTCCTCAATTAACTCCAATAATCGCTACACCTCACATGTAAAATACAAACCAATCGAAGTTTTCCATTCGTAGGTATGTTAGTAGTTCAAAATTGTCAGTAGTAAAGTATACAGGAAATCGGTACACACTGGAAAATACTTTCGAATTATTTGTAACCACTCACCAAGCACACAAACTGGCATAATCTGCATTTAAACCCCGGCTGAGAAAAAATCAGTGACAAAACTCAATTACTGATTAAAAGACTCATAAGAAAACTTTGTGGCGAATTTTTACCCTATTGACATCATAGGACAGATCAAGTGAAATTGTGCAATTGAAAATACGACTACAAAGGTAAAACCAACCGTAGATAAACAAATTACAGATTAGGAATTGTCTACATCAGATCCTTTCTGAACATTAATGTATATAAGTTTAATAAATTGTCAAATATTTTCCACATTCTTCAAAGAGCTGATAGGGACGAGACTTGTCAAACGTGAATGGTGCAATATTGTAAATTTTTTCTAGTGGAACTTACTCTAGAAGCCTCCCAATCAAAAGGAAGTCCAAAAGAGCAGCATTCATTGTAAGCAACATGAAAGTGATTAAATCAAAAATGTACTGAATTAAAACTATACGAATATCTTTCGTATATGTCACAAAAACCTGCGGAACAACAAATACCACTGCGAGAAGACACAGGCATGTGATGGCACAGGCATGAGACGGCACAGGCATAAGACGGCACAGGCATGAGACGGCACAGGCATGAGACGGCACAGGCATAAGACGGCACAGGCATAAGACGGCACAGGCATAAGACGGCACAGGCGTTAGACGGCACAGGCATAAGACGGCACAGGCGTTAGACGACACAGGCATGCGACGGCACAGGCATGAGACGGCACAGACGTGAGACGGCACAGGCATAAGACGGCACAAGCGTGAGATGTGCTCATATATGCGCAGCCAGTTAGGAGAATGATCAACTCTCATTTTCTACGACAGAAGAGGGTGGTCGTGTGTGTAAAAATCCTTGTTTTTACATTCTTCATATTCGAAACCCTGGTCGGGTTTTAATTCGCTTTTAAACGGAGGGAGAAACGCCAGGCCACAAACGCTGGTTATGGCGCTTCTAAGTCTCCTGGTCATTCAATTGCGCTTTGTGTTATTATTGTCACCTTTAGTTTGTCAATACCGGCTCAATTCCACCAGCGCAATTGTCAACGCATTATTTACTTGTCTGATAACAAATACTCTTGATTTATTTTAATTGTTTAATTTTTTAATGCTGTGAACAGGGATTTATGTGACAACGTAGCTACGAAATAATTTATATTCTAATTATATTTTATGAAAAGTTCTGTGCGCCTATCTTAATATCCTGTAAAATGGCAAACTTCTACAGAAATACCCATCACTTAAGATAACTTGCGCCCGTAAATTTACAAAATATCTGAATAATTTTTGTTTGCACTTTTTTTGCGAAGAAGAGGAAAGTGTTTTAATAACGATTCACTAAATTTAAAAATAAAAAAGTAGCGTATTTTACTAAGCGCTTCCGCGAATATTTACAGTTCCTGTGTATGAAGTGTTACGGCGTGTATTAGAAGTATCAATGTGATGAGAACATCGAAAATGAGTGTCTACCGAGAGAAAAAACCCATACTGTGCATATATATATATATATATATATATATATATATATATATATATATATATATCTTTTGCCTTCTCAATGCGTCCTCTCTATTACGTCTGGTACTTCGACCGATGTTTGAGCGTGGTATCGCTGGCATTTTTATCTTTTAGATAAACAAACATTTTCTGCAAGTATGAGCAAAATCTGCCAATAAATATAGAAGTTAGACTTCAGCGGCACCTATCGGAACTTAACCTACCGAATGCAAAGACCAATAAATCAATCTCTTTTAGATCAAGAACTATTTCCTGCAAGTATGAGCAAAATCGGCCCATAAATATAGAAGGTAGACTCCATCGCCACCTATCGGAACCTAGCCTACCGAATGCAAAGCACAATAAAACAATTTATTATATATCAACAAGCATTTCCTGAAAGTATGAGCAAAATCGGCCCATATATATATATATATATATATATATATATATATTATATATATATATATATATATATATATATATATATGGGCCATATATATGCCATATATATGGGCCATATATATGGCCCATATATATATATAGCAGTTAGACTCCAGCGCCACCTATCGGAACCTAACCAAGCAAATTCAAAGCACAATAAAACAATTTATTTTAGATCAACAAACATTCCCTGCAAGTATGAGCGAAATCGGCACATAAATACATAAGTTAGACTACAGCGCCACCTATCGCAATGAAACAACTAAAAACGTTACTCGCCACCTCAATAACATATGGTGTAAATATAGCTCAATTGGTCCAGTGGTTTGTCAGTGATGATCTCACGCACAATGAATATATATATATATATATATATATCCAAAAAAAAAACAGACTGTGTTCATAATTTGGCACACTCCTGATAAGAACGCGCATTTACAATTTTAGGAACACTAGAAGCTTATTCTACTTATCGAAAGCCAATAAGAAAATAACCGCAACTCATAATGTAAAATTATTATGCAAATTTATAAGCCATGTTAATTTTCGCAAGTTTAATGACTATATGCAGAGCCTTACCTAAGAAGGTTTTCATGAGTGAAATATGCAAAACTGAAAAATCTTAACACCAACATTCCACATTTTGAAAGCTGTGTCAATAATAGCAGTCGGCCAACATACTCAAAAATGTTCCCCCACTGACATCACATGATGGTAATGCCGAACAGCACGAACTGTTACATTTACTCTCTGTTCCATTCTCCTCGCCTTTGTAATAAGAAATCCAACTATACAGAACAAAAACAGCTGTGTCCATATCGGATTCCGCAACATGTCCCAACAAAGTGGCTTCACCCCTTGAAAACACGCCTCGAAATCTTTATCCAGTCAAGTGCCCAGAAACTAATTTATCAGAAGCCAAAAGCTGCGCAGACTAAAGGAGCATTGTCTACGATATTAAACAGCCAATAAGATACAAGGTTCCTTGCCAGGGCGACGCGCGGCCAATTAGCGAAGAGTGCACTTACATCGGAAGTTCCGTCTCGCCATTTCACTTCTATGAATTAGACTAGCCTGTAATCACGGCCAAAGAAGACTCATCCCCACTCTTCGGCGCAACGTTCAATTTTCAATTTCTCTGTGTCCCGGTTAAGTGAAAGGCTTCTCAGATTGTGGCGGGAATAATAACATTATGAGATCCTCGATCGATGGCCGCGGGCGCTAGCGTCCCTAGCGAAAGCCACACCCCGCGTCAAAATTCAAATACGAGCAGAGGCAACGCCGCGTCGCCGCGATCGAAACGTGACTTGCCGTACATCCAGGGCAAGTTTATGTTCCTCTCCGAGCATTCGGAAATGACTTCTTGTCTCTCGGACACGTTCCACACAGTCGAAGACTTCCGCAGGCTTTCGCAGAGCACCGCGACACAGCCAATCACGTGACGCGTCGCGAGTGGCGCAGGAATATGCGTCGGCGTAGGGCGACACTCTCAAACAGCCAATGTAAAAAGGTAGGTGATAATGTGCTCTCTGTACGTCCGCGACGTAGAGAAATTTTCTCCACACTGAAAAAGAAATGCAGTTTCGTCATGTTTTGTATCGATAAAAAATTGGCTAGTGACCGCACTTCAGTTAAGAACAGTTTTTATTGATAAAAATACACACAAATACGTAATAAATAATTGATCACTTTATAAAAAAATAAAAAATGGTTTTTCGTGACAAAAATTAGGCAAGGATTGTATTATCAAAATATTTTGTAGCAACCACACATGCGTACATAGACCTATAGGTAGGTATATATGCATGTGTAAGTGTATATATATATATACAAATCCAGTTAAATATATATGTAAATACATACAACAATACAACATACGAAAGTACAAGCATGAATAAATACACACATGTATACATTCATGGATGGATACATGCATATACACGGAAATATATTCATGCATTCATACATGTAATTTTATAAATATATATACATACATACACACACAGGTTTGGATACATTATTTACGCATTTATAAGCAGATTGTTTAAGAAGTAATAGGCAATATTCCGGGAGGTTACAGTAATGCTGATTATGGAAAATAATATATTGTGTGCACATGGATCATATGCACACCGCTTATCCAATACCGAGTAATAGTTCTATAGCCGGGTGATAGATGATAACAGTTACTCATATTGCGGAGGCGTCTGTTGACTACTGGTAGTGCTGTACAATGGATGTAAATATCAGGACACTGTGAAAGAACGTTTGATTATCGTGTCAAGCCAGTGAGGAGTCGGGTACTTCAATTACTAACTAATGCCAACCTGATTGCGTTTTTCACGGATGCTGTAATCCACATCAGACAACGTCGGGATTGCCGCATGCCAAGGTCGCCTTCATGTTCTAATACGCGTTCTTAAGTATATTGATCTGGATGGTAGAATTTTTGTAAATATGATTCCGAGATGTACCACATTTCCCTCCATTTTTTGGTTAGTCAGTCTTAATTTTTTTATTTCATTTCTGTCTTCCTGACATGAGGCATCCATTGTATGGAAGAACTCGGTAAATGTTCGCAATCGCTACCCAAGTAGCGCAAATTCCTTGTGAAGCGTATAATCTCGTGTGTATAAGTGTATACAGGATTATTCAGCTAAAATGTTCACCCAAAATATCTTTCGAACCGCTAAGGTATCGAAATTTTGATTTCGAAGTCGTAAGTGGTACTACGGGGCTCGTAAGACACCGTCTATGTTTGTTCCGAGATGTAAGTAAGTACTGAATTATTGATATCAAATTTGGTTTTTACAATGGGAATATGCCTATTTCTTCCAATAGCATAACATGTTATTAGGTGGCGAGTTTAGTGGCGTGATTCTTTTGAAAATCTGGCCAGCACTTTTTGAGGTATAAAAGGGTGATCCTAGGAGTATGCATTTGAATGCAGCTGTGGCGGGATAAGTTGGATCATCCGCTGGGAGATGTCAGAGGCGTGTTCCTACACAGGCGACGCACGCGCTAGTGATAGAGTAACACGGGTATCGAGCAATCATGTCTGTTTCACAGTCCACGCTAATGCAACATCTCCCAGCGCATGACGCTACCTACCCAGTATATACCATATAGCGTATGCCAGTTACTTGTCTGCTACCAGAGTACAATCCATTCACGGCAACTTCCGACTTTTCTGAAGCCCTACTAAAGTTCTTATTTATGAATATTTGTCCGTCTCATGCAAACAAAGCTTAACTATGTCTAGGAAATTACACCAGAGGGACAACGCGCCGCATTCGTGAGTACTCAGTGTAATAATATTTTTTATACCAACTATTTATTACTGGGAATTACCCACACACCTATTTTCTCACTAGTTTTATCAATATTAATTACGAATGAAATATTATCCTTTATAATTAAAATATAAATTAAATTTAAATTTGAAATATATGGATAAATAGTGTGTGGAGGCGACTGGATATATAGGTATATTCAGATCGATAAGTGAAGGATATGTAAATTGCACCACATATAACACTTGTGACCTTCGACCTATAAGACACATATGTCAATTCACGTACCGTAGAAGACTGAACAGAACTGAACGCCAATGTAAGGGAGACTTCCCTTGCTTAAAACAACATACAAACAGAACATGGCACTCCAGGAGAACAGGTGAACCAAGCTACCATCATATCTATAAATAAAAGTCTGTCCGTTGGTGAAGAAAACTTTTAATTGAAAATATGCTTGACTTGTGCAAAGGTATTTAACTCAAACTTATATCAGTGAGATATTAAGCAGCATAAAAACGTTCACATTTGCCTGTTTCAAAATGACAATACCCCTAAGTTATCCGGCAGCCGCGGTTCAAAATCTTAAAAGTGCCAAAAATTAGTGTTCTTCCATAAAATATAGTTCTGAACCAGTATTAACACTCACACAAAAATTCTAAGTTAATTTCCTGACTTATGAAAATGATTTCAGTCGACAGAGAAAATATCTTAATCTGAAGTTGTTCGTGGTAAATGGTAGGAAGGTGCCGATTAAATATTTAATGTCACTCCTTAACTTCATCTCAGGAGTATTAAAAATATCAATTACAAACAATTGGAAATACCTTTACCGTATTTCAGCAGTTCTCGCACCTTATTTGTTCATAGCCCTCTTCTTTTGAACATTTGCTCAATGCGTCGGCTATATTTCACATACTAAGCAACTTATTCTTCGTCGATGCCGTCTTATAACCACATAATAGACGAATATCACACAGGGATCAGCAACCCCGGCTGTCCTGCATAATGACGTACAGAAACAAAATGGAGACTAGGTCCATTCATTATGCTAAGATTTTCACTCATCATTCCAAATTCATGTTAGTACAGGGCGCATAGGGTTTAATAAGCACACACATTCAAAAAGACCTTTTAAGTATGTCATGCGTCGCTGCCAACATTGGTGAACGTAAAATATTATCAATACTTACAACGCAATGAAAACAATTACATATTAAAGCTGCTGCATAAAACATAATAAACAAAACAGAAAAATACTAATACTGAAGAAATTACATTAATATCTCGTAAAATAAATATTTCGTTAAAATACGCACGTTAATGAACAACTGTATAGATTACGCACGTAACAGTCTATGCCAATATTAATGTCAATTATATTCAAAATAGTGAAACGTCACAAATTTAACCAAAAATACAGTAGTTTTATATCAACAAAAGTATAAAACGCTGGTGATGCATGGCGGCATATTTAGGAAACAACCGAACATATACGTATGGCGATTTTTCAAAGGTTTGATTTAAAAAGTATGAAGAAACCACGAATAGACTATGACACATGATTATAATGCTTGACTTGATCGTATACCTTCTGTTGTTACGAGTTTTCAAATCACGCACGTAACACAATGTATGAGCACTCTTTTAAGTTTCGTTTGCATTACATTGATTTTATAATTTTTTCGTCACCAAAAATTCATTATGAACGTGTAGATATTTTTCCTGTACATTTTAGACACGATGCCCGATTGGGTATAGGCGGTTTCCTTCCAATGCCATTTATTATCATTCTAGGATCTCTGCCCACGTTACTGATACATTACTCACATTTCTTCCTTTCTCGTAATATTCTGTTCATTTACGTCGTTTATAACTCAGATATAATAGTGGCGAATTAGTGCGAAATTATGCTTTTACAAAGATTTTATGATATAAATATAGAACCTCTCTTTGAGAGGTTCTTCGCCGTTATTTCCCCCGCACTACAAGGACAGCAATAAAGCCGACTTAAAGAAACCATTAACGTGACAGGTTTTCACGCCCCATAAATTTCCTTCTTAACTGGCTGTGCTATTGTGTTAACTTACAGTATAGCGAGAAATGGCGTGGTCGTAAAAATATGACAGCTAATGTGGTCTGTACTTTTATGCGTTAAGTTTGTGAAATGCAACAATATAACCAACGTTATTAATATTCAGCTTGGCGTACAGGTTTGCTCCTTGTGTTGGCCTTTCATCAGTCAAATTTAAGACTCCCCATACATTATATCTGTCAGTCCTTAATGTCGGTTATAATTAGTTCAGTACGATTACGATAAAGCATTCCTCTGTCCTGACGGGGGGAATATCGTGTTGCCTACAATGTTATGTATTGTGTAATTCTTCGTTTGTAATTTTGTATACATGAATCTTTATAGTACACAACAGCAGGTAATAATTGCAGTTAGAAATTACAATACGACACTGGAGAGAAACTGACGGGAAACCATTTTATGCCGTTGACTCGGTACAGTTTGTCACGCAACTGCAGGATTCTAGCCAGTGACAGATATTCTCCATCCCCGATAGTTACGTCCCTTGTAGCAAAGGCAGAGAATGCAGCTGTGACTTAAAATTTTATATATATATATATATATATATATATATATATATATATATATATATATACTATGAAGCATTGGCTTTAGCAGGGTGTATAGATATTCGACAACCGACATGCTTTTTGAAGGATTCTTGCAATGTTTAAGACTCACGCAACTGCACGGCTCTGATAAAGAAACTCGGTAAAACAAGCCAAAATTATCTGTTGGCAACGCGTATATGTGCGCGACATATGGGAATTCCTAACATTCCTTCTCAGTAAGCATCAGAGAAACGAAACAAAAACCCGTATAGACCTAATTAGTAATAAAACGGACGAATGGAGAGGACAGTGACTGGTTAAATCCTCAACTCCAAATACAAACTTTATGAAGTTATCTATGGAAAATGATGTAGAAAAGCTAATACGATATATGACGAAAAGGTCATTAATAGGGGAGACGCACTTCCCTGATAATTGATGATTCAAATTAATTATTTTCAAAATATCAGATACAGCGTTAGATGAAATATAAAATTCATGAAGAGTGTAATAACATTACTCGTCATCAGGAAATTAAAGAGTGATGTGTTATTGAGGGAGCAGCTTCGTGCTCGTCATAAAGGTCTCGTTGTAAGCAGTTTTTTTTTTTTTTTTTTTTTTTTAATAATGTGGAATATTTCAATTCAAATCTTTTTTCAAGACAAAAATTAATGTTGACAATTTATAAATTTTGTTATTTAAACATAAATGTGGTTGTCGAAAAGTGTCAGTCAGCAAAATCGCTGTACGAAACCATCGGTTTACGATATATCTCTGTACGTAGCCATATTGTTTACGATATATCGCTGTACGTAGTCATCTGTTTACAATATTTATTCCCGAGTAAAACAGTGTTTTAAGCTACAGAGACAATACTGTATCTTTTCCGAACAGATTGCTGTATTAAAACCGTACATTCGCCGCTTAGAATTCTGAGGAAACAAAACACACACGAAGCTTGATTATACTGTCTTCCATCGCCGTTGCAATAATACTTCCTCACTGTCGGACATCACCTTGAGATGTTAAAAATGTTTAACTAGGCAGACTCCTTAATCAACAAACATCTTATACCCCGGAGTGTTCATCGATTGTTATGAAGTTATTATCAAAATGTACGTTGAAATGGCACGTGGTGATGCTTTCGTATAACCTGGTTTCATTTCACGTAGTTTCTGAAAA
The DNA here is from genome assembly GCA_029891345.1 of Dryococelus australis. Classification (NCBI taxonomy): domain Eukaryota; kingdom Metazoa; phylum Arthropoda; class Insecta; order Phasmatodea; family Phasmatidae; genus Dryococelus; species Dryococelus australis. The sequence continues at coordinate 56,250,168 of CM056997.1, read as the reverse complement.
TTTGCAAATAATTAACTTTAATTACTTTCCAAAAGTCTCTCCTAATAATCACGTTGCGTTAAAGGTCCTATTATATTTCCTACCACTTTTCCCATAACTAATCATCTCTCATAGTTTGTGCCCAAAGATCAGGATCAACCTGTACAGGTACACGATAATAACTTTAACTTGTTTTTCTGTGTTTTCTCTCTTAGTGCTGTTCACGGTAAAGTGAGCACTTTTGAAAGCATTCTCATTTGGAATAATAGTCAATAAATATATCTTAATTTAGCCTTAGGCGTTAATTTCCGATTGGTGTGGAATATACACGCTGTGTTTATCACTTATGTGGAAAAATTTATTAAAGGAGGTAGTTGAAGGAAAAATAATGGCTGAAAGGAAAAAGTAGCTAGGGCCTCAAAAGTGTTCACTTTATCGTGAACAGCCTATACTTATAATAAAGGTTGGGAAAATCGATGTTAAAAGTTTTGCAAAGGGAACATTTTCGCTACCAGATAAACACTTGTGTCGGTAAAGAAGCAGATTTTCTCTATTTCATACTTTAAGAAACGGGACAATCCCAATAATCATACATCAAATATAAAATAATTTCATAATGAAGTAAAATCCTTCTCTTTTATAAATCAAGTAACATAAAATTTTAATTTAGAACATAGCGCACCTAGCGGTGGAAATGCTTGCCATGCAGATCTCTCTCATAATAAAACACGTTTTGTTACTTACGAACCTGTAAAGTCTGTTCACGATAAAGTAAGCGCTTTAGAAATTAACATTAGAAAGAAGTCACTGGCCATGCATGCATGTATTTTAACGGGCGCACTGAGTGGCATTCGCCCAGTAAAGTGTGTAACGATGGATGGAAAGTAGTTCCGTATCTTTACGTCGAATAAAAAGTGTTATAAACCCATTTGTGATAACTTAAAATTATTTCTTTCTCTCTCTCTCTCTCTCTCTCTCTCTCTGTTTTTTTAATGCATGGAAGTGTAAACATGGGCAGATTTGTAAAGTATTCACTCTCTTAATAATTTCACAGTTTCATTTGACCAACGCATGAATGAAGTGACGAGGCCGATGGTAATGTTAATTTTACATAAGGCGGAAGAATACACAACGTGTATATAAGAAACTCTTAAGCAGAGCTTTCAGAAGTGCTCATTTTACCGTGAACAGCCTATAATAGGAATAACCTCAGTGATATCACAAAGAAAAAAAGGTCTAAGTAGCAAATGTAACACAGGCTTATAAAATCTCGCAATCTAGCGAGAAATAAAACGAATTCATCGATTACATTTTCTGAAGTTGCTGTGTTTTACAGTTGGCTGTACCCGCCGCTAGGCAAGAGGTACAGCCCCTGTGCCCGGCTCTCCCGCTGGAGCAGGCCGCACTACGGCTGTGTATGCCTCCATTTGCCCCGCTCCCCAGTCGGGGTGGCTGCGGGGGTGGTTGTTTTGCCTCAGCCGGTGCTGCGTGATGTAATTAAGACCCCTGTCACCCCCTTGCACGCCAAGGAGCGAACAACTTCCCTGGGCTTGTTAATGTGCTCACGTGAACACACACAGCGGTTCCTTCCTGCCTATTCTTGCGCCCTACGAGCGTTTCTTATGCCCGGTTGCACCATCTTGGTCCGAAATTCGATCCGATATCGTATATAAGATCGACACAGAAAACTGTGGCACCATTCGCGTTCAGAGCTGGACTGGGGATCGAGATGATATTCATTTCGAACAGCCGAAATCGGCGGTTCGAAATCTCGATCCGAGATCAGCAGCCATCGTCGACAAATGTAGTTTGAAAATACACCAACAGACAGAACTACGTTTTATTGTTTTCTTGGGAAATTAAAACAACATTATACGCACTTGAATATTATTCAGTAAAATTCGTACAATAATAATTCACTTAAAACAGATAAAAACATCGCACATTTAGTTCTTTCTGTAGTGAAAAATACGCCTAATTCCATGACGTCACATATTATCGAACCAATAGTAAAATTTGTATCATATTCAATCTCGATCTCTCACTTTGGAACCAAGATCGACGAATCAGAGATCCGGAATCATAAAATTTCGTTGGTGCAGCACTTTTACTTTGGAACCAAGATCAAACTGGATCCTGGTTCGGAACTAGGATCATTAGATATCGGATGGGGGAAGATGTTGGTGCAACCGGGCATTACCTGCTGCATCGGTGTGCTACAGATTACCGCTCCAGCAAATCCTCGGAATAATTACTACAGACGGGTAAACTCACGAGTACCTCGGCCTTGCCGTACTAATGATGGGCTCCAGTTCGTCTCATAGACTAAATACGAAGTAGACCGATCTCGCTGGTTGCGCACAACCGATCTCCATGTCCGAACATTGAACAGCTTTCCTGCCATTACGACTAACAAAAACGGCGTGTATTGGATTTGAGGTTAGAACAGTGATTGGTAAACAAGTGCATGAGATGTTTTTATACTTTCTCTAACCAATTTGGAATGCAATTAGATTAAATTCAAATCCGTGAATATGTATTTTGTTAATATAAAAGTGCTTGTCTTTTGAAAATTAAAATATAAACAAACGCGTTCATCACCGTTGACCATGTGACTTTTACAGTTGTGTTCTTTTGGGGTAGGTCAATGTTGAGTACATGCGCAGAAGACTAATTAGCAGTCTACCATATATTTTAGTCTATGGTTTATATCAACTTTTATCACTGCATCAATGACTGCTATCACAGGTAGGACACATATTTCATAGCAACTAAATTGTATACGATTTGATCAGCCTTTTGTACCTCTCTCCCCCTCCCGGTTGAAAAAAATACTTGTTTTGTAATAGAGCAAAAACTTGCATACATATGTATATATATATATATATATATATATATATATATATATATAACACATACACACACAAAACCTGTCCTAGACTGATGCTCAGAAATTAATTTTAACATTTACCGTAAGCTTATCTTATAAACTACTATATGTTATTAACTTATAATTTGAAACGGTGCAGCACGAATCTTTTTTTTTTTTTGGTGTAACAATGTCTTATTAACGCTTAATCCTGTATCCTGTATAACGAGAGAGAAATTTCTGCACCCAGATGCAAGAAAAACAGCCAATTACTAGGGACACCCGCATTTCCCGAAAAGATTTCACGACCAGCTCTATTTCATAACACTTTAACTCAGGTCCACTTTTATGATTGGGTGATGTAGGTGTTACGCGTCTTAAGTGTCTGCCCAGGAATCAGATACGTGCAGTGTCAGAGGACCTTAATTATGATTGGCCGGTCAACAAAGAAAACGTCTTCTCACAGAGACACGCCGTCAATAAGCGAAAGGAAACTGCTGGTACGCTCTTAGAGTATTGAAATCTAGCATGTGCGGGAATCTTTTCGCGAAATCCGGGCGTCCCTGCCAATTACAAACCCGCGGAGTGCCGGCAGCGGACAAATACACAGACACAGAAGAGCGGCGGCTAAGGACTGCGGATTTCAGCAAAAAATTTTATCAATAGATCTATTTCAAAACACTTTCCATCAGATCTTCTTTCGTAACTGGACATTTTATTTGTACCCATCTTTCGCGTCTGCTCTCGAATCACAAATTTTCAGTATCGTAGTAACATAATCTTGAATGGGCACTTAAGTCAAAAATTATTCTCACACGCAGACAATATGAATAAGGGAACTGCTTGAATACCCGCAGGATATCGTAAAGCAGACTGCGAAAAGTTATATTCGTGAAATTCAGGTGTCCCTGCAGCGATGGCTGGTCAACTGCTGCTATATTGTCATCCACGGCAGCCACAATTATTTTGGCTATTTTTGTATCATATCTAAAGCTAAACAAGTATATTCTTTGTTGCGAGCTACTTTCTTACTGTGGGAATGAAAGAGTGGAAAAAAGATGTAAAAACTTTATTCGCCTTCTCATTAATTTTACCCTAATTACACGCAAATGACGAGATAAATAACAAAAGAAAATGAAACAGTTGGAATATAATGCAACCTTTAGATGAGGTAGCATCTACATGGCGCAAATAAAACAAACCCAAGCATAAACCTGTTTGAATTCTATCGTGCCACGAAAATAAATTCGCGAAAATTTAGGTGGTAATTACTATAATTCCATGAAATATACTCTTTAATTTGACATCCCGATACGCATCGATGCACTCGAGCTGCAGATTTTTGTCAATCGGCTACTGGTTATTGCAGATGTGGCGTTTGTCACACGGAACAAGCGTTGGTACTCACAATAGGTAAAACTTTCAGTCGCTTACAGATATATAATTTCAAGCGTTAAAACTTCGAAGAAAAAAATGTTTGAAATTGTGCTTGCATAAGTTTAAGTCTCTGTCATATATCCGTGTCAATAAAACTGTATTGTCTAATTCGCGGTTTCCCCGCACTTTTTGTACCTAACGATTGAAAAATCACCCCATGTATGACGTGTTTGGTTATTGCTTAAATATTCCTTGCATCACACGCGTGTTTTATTTCTCTTTACCCAAAGTATCTATTTTTGGTAACATTAAACTTTTTCCTATATTTTATCTATAGCATTTAATTAATAGTTAATATGAATAAAACGCTGAGAAAACAGGCGTGTTGGTAATGCCTAGTAAGAAATATTGTATTGTATTGTAAAGGGCTTTTTAACGTTCCCCCGTTTCATGCTTGAAAGCTTGGCAGGGGACGGCTTACAGACTATCTTATAAACCAACTTAAATTAACACGCATGCCTTACCCAGGAATCGAACCCAGAGCATCCCGCACCCCGATCGGTGGCGCACCAACCGACTGCGCCACGGTTAGAAAGATATAAATATTTTAGAACTATTATTACACCGAGTGAGCACGAATAGAGTGAGTTGTCCCTTTCGTATAATCTTCTAGGCTTGGTTAAGTTTTGTGTGCATGAGGAGGAGGAATATCCTGGAAGTAGAACTTTAGTAGGGCTACAGATAAATTGGAAGTAACTCTGAATGGACTATATTTGTTTTTCATGTTCGTGGCAGCACTTGTTTATGGGACTTATGGTATATGGTCTTCACTATGAGCTATGTCTGCCTTACGTGAGGGACTTCCTTGATAGGTGTTTCCTGCTGTGTACAAAAAAACTTCATGCGCAACATGTTTACTGTGCAATGTAGCTGAAAGAGTTTAGTAAAAATGCTCCCTACAAAAACAAAAGCACCTCCGCTTGAAAAGTATTTAAGAAAACGTCCTTGAAGATTTGGCGTTGGAAAAATCCTCCCTTTCTTGAGTGAATGTTTGAAGAATGGAGCACCAGCAAAAATTATATTGTAACGAGGACTACCCCATTCAAAATATGTTATTTAAATAGCAGTTCTCATTCTTTACGCATGTTTGTATTTTATTTGTATTAGTGAATGTTATTTATTATTTATTTTTTTACTAATTTTACCCGAAATCAATTTTCCTGCTTATATTAAAGTGAAGTAGATCTTTCCCAATTAACCCCTTCTCCTCCCAACCCATCTCCAAAGTCCTTATAGGCACACTTTTATGTCAAAACTCTCCCTATAGTCTATTTGCGGTTTCTTCGCACTTTTTCAATCAAATCTTTGAAGAAAAAAAAAACATATATGGCGTGTTTCGTTGCTTTCTAAATACGTAACGTATCAAAAGCGTTTTATTACTGCGTTAACAAGAAAGTACTTTATTTTTGGTTAAATTGAAATTTCACTTACATTTTACCAAAAAATTACCATATTTCGTTTATAACTAATGCGAATAAAGGCAGAGGGAAAGTACGTGTGTTGGAAATGCCTAGTAAGAAATAGTTCTTATGCGACAGATAATTACACTAAGTGCGTACGAATGCGGTGCGTTGGCCCTCTGGTGTAGTTTTCTAACCTTTGTTTGCATGAGGCGGAGAAAAATCCGGGAAGTAGAACTTCAGCAGGGCTTCAGAAAAGTTGGTAGTAATTGTGAATGGCCTATAGCTGCGTTTGGTGTAAACTGTAACGCCACCAAACTGCGGAGACCGCGAAGTGGCGAAGCAAAACTACACGACTCGTAAACACTCGAGCTTGTTTCCACTACGTTACATACGGATAAATTCGCTATTTTCCCCGATATGAAAGGCACTTTCAGGCTGCACTATTTACTTTTCGGTTGAAAGACATCTATGTGGCGGGGCGATGTGCTAGACCGATGACAGAAACGTCAGTCACCAAAAAAATAACTGTGAAAAACTTTTAAAACTGAGCTTTTATTTATAAATGCACTAAAAAGAGAAAAGTAATTATAGTAGTTACACATTTTGTAGAACTTGTAAGATGTGGTTGAACAGCCGTAATAAACTTTACTGCAAATTAATGTTTGTATCAATTTATATTTAGTATATAAAAACTAGGTGCGAATAGTCAAGAGGCTTAGGCAAGATATGTGCTTACTACTCTTATGCAAATGAGGTATACATTCTATATTGCTAATAGTTAAGAGCTTTACGCAATATATGTGCTTACTACGCTTACGCAAATGAAGTATACGTTATATATGTATAATTTCAGCTCAATTGGATAACGGGAAGTGGTTTAACATACATACAAGTGCAGGGATATAAAAGCTTGTAATAAAGCCATCACTGGTGTCACCGCGTTGTCGCGAAAAGCCTTCCCGACTTTTATTTCAAAACAAACCAGCTTAGGCCTATTTACGTGGGTGGATGGTTTTAACTTCTACTCATCTAATGCGCCTGTCTGCGAGGCACATTTTCAGTATAGAAGTAACAGAATGCTGGTTGGCCCAGTCAAGTAACGTGTCTACAACACGTCGCCTATTACGACAGAAACTTGCAGATGTGCACGTGAGATATTCAAATCTATCACGTGAGGAAATTTTTTTCAGGGAAGTTATGTCTACTAATCAGTGGCGTTGCACTCGGTCAGAACCTCCTCATGGTAATTACAATATTTCCTGACAGTTCTGAACGCCTCCTTTGTGCACAACCCATTAGTCGCAGTGTTTGATCGCACAAAATCCTACTCTTAGTTTCACAACTTACGACAGCAAATTCTCGCTTACTTTTATCGACACAAATGACAACACGGAAATGTTTGTAAATCCGCGGCGAGTATTTAGAGCTGGCGGAGGCTCGAAGCACGTTGTTACCGCAGCCAGACGACGGAGACTCGATATGGAGCGACGAAGGGTGTGCCTTAAACCACTGTAGCCGAGACGATTTGATGAGAAGCCTTCGGCAACAACAATAAGGTCATAACTTTCCGGTGGTACAAGTGAAAACTTTAGATAAATACAGTGTGGCTTGGCATAATGTAATAACAGTCACTTAATAGTAATTAATATATTTAACTCCCCCATCTTAACGTAACATAACTTGTTGTTCAGTGTTGTGTGTTAACGTTGTACGTTTAAAGCTTTAAAATATATATCGACATAGCAGTAAGAAAGCGTGTCTACCGTCTGTGAACGTTTCCCCACTTACTTTGTATGGCCTCCATATGGGAACATAACAGTATACATTTCACAGTCCTATGTATATTGGAATCGCTTTATAGGTCCATTGGTTGCTGCAACAGCGAAAAACTAGGTTTACATTAAACCTTATTGATGGAGGCTTGAAAAATTTCGCGATTGTAGGCTAGACTTCGCAATAGTTAGTATACTCAAGCAAATATCATCTGCTCGTTGGCTTCTTGTTTGTTTCCACAGTGAGGGCCCATGACTGTACCAGTCTCGTTGTCTGCTTGTTATTGGTCCAGAGTACTCGAGGGTGTGTCAAATAGGCCGTGGGACGATTGCATACGTAAAACAAACGTAAAAGTTTTAAAGTCTAATGAAGTGGTTGTTCTTTTCCACTTTTGTGCTTGAGTGTGAAATTATTAATTAGTTTGTGAGAGTGAGAAAATACGCGAGACGTTTGTACCAACTGTGCAACACTGACACAACTAACATTACAGCATCAATGACAAGGTAATACTTTAAAACCATGCACTGAAAACTACTCCAAACTACACAAATTAGTATACAGAAAATATTTTTCCTTGAAACAATTTATTACCGCATTAAGTCTGATTCAAACTAAAAGAAAATTCAATTTTAAAATACTGTGCTGACTCTGGAATGGAATAACTTTATATTCATTAGTTGGTTAAAATGGAATGATTGCAATTGAAGAAAAATTTAATTACGTTAGGATAACCACCATCCTTGCAATAAGTAATTATTCAATATCAAATTTAAAAAAAATAAAGAAAAAATAAAATAAAACATAAATTAAGTGCTGCTGTAATTTTAATCTCCAGTTAAATCCCGCCAGGTAATTAAATATCCTCACGTAGTTTCGATGTACGATTAAGTTCAAATGACAATCCTTTAGCAAAAATCACTCATAGTTCAAAAATAAAATACGTTTAGGTGAAATCAGTCCTGTGAAATTTCGCTTTAAATGGATACTGTTCTCTCAGGATTTTATTATATTACTCCAGCATAGCAACAGTCACAGAGCTGGACCACAGCGTATAACTCGTTAAATATGTTAAAACACTTCAAATCTTCAGAAATTTTATTTTAATTACGTAGAACTTCAATTTATTGTCACCGATAGCACGCTACAATGATTTTACGGGCCCCTGCGACCTAGTAACTGGACGGCGTCACCTGAATGAAACTGCGTGAATACTGTGGCGCTGGTCCATGAATCTTCTTCAGAGAATTTGTGACAAACACTAACACAAAACTATTACTAGTAGTTCTAGCCCTCTTCTTACATGGATAGACTTCGTAGACTCTGAACTAGCCTCTGGGACTCTAATTAGTCAACTATTTTATGATAGTGTTAGGGATTATTTACACGTAAATTTTAAGGTTCGAAATCTTCGAAAGTCTCCCCAGAAGCTGCTATGTCTGGCAAATACGTCAAAAATAAGCAAAAAAAGAAACTATTCCGGGGGAAAAAAACAAACTAATAAAACGAAAATGTAAGAAAATTAATTACAATGAAATAAAATTGAAAAAGTGTTAAACGTATTTAAAAAATTAAAAATTTAACTAAAACCATACAATGTATTTAAAAATAAGTAAAAAATTAGGTTGCGAATTACTGCAAAACATATAACCAATTAAAAATGGATGGGTGGTTCCTAATTATCATTAAAATTACGTTTATGCAAAAAAAATAATATTAACTATCTGGGACTAAGAATGATATTACGTTAAAATTAGAAACATCAAAGTAAGTTAAAAACCAAACATCAGGTTATTAATTACTGTAAATATTATACTTTAGTTCTTTGCTATTCTGAAAACAGTATACTAACTCGCCCCGGAAATAATTCGCAAAAATTTTAGAGCTTTACTTATTAGCAGATGACTTCGTGCTTCAGTTGGTATTGAATTATCATTGGCTTGATGTTGTGTCAGACTGAGGCCCCAATAGCAATTGCAGTAGGAAGTTAGACGGTTCCAAGAATATAGTGGTGAAAAAAAAGTTCCACAAAAATTTTTCCGATATGTTAAAAAAATGTTAAGAATTAAATCATTGGAAACATATTTAATAAGAAAGTTGTAAAAAAAAAACGCATCTGCAAAGGCGCCGCTAAGACGTGAGTCTCGGAAGATGGAAAACCTGTGAAAATTGTGTGAGACGATACAGTTTCCATCAGCGGCCAATGTGGGTATTTTCTCCCCGGGCCCGCTTTCTTGTCGCAGAACTGAATTACCTTCTGCGAGAGAGTCGCTTAGAGCTCGTTATCCGGCCTCTGCTCCCGTGTGGGTCGCCTCTAATGGCGCCGCTCCGCCACACGCCTCCCGGCAGAGGTCAAGTGGCAGTCGAGTTGCGCCACTCAGCTTCCAGCCTCTCACTCCACTATCTCGTCTGCCTGGAGAGACATCACCGTGTGCGTGTATGTACGTGTGTGTCGCCAGGCCGTCGGCGCCAAGGAAGAGGCTGGCACGCAGGAAAGACATTACAGGGGTGGGGGGAGGGGGGCCCTTTTGACTCGGGCGTATAATCAATCGCTCAGTGGCTCTCAGGGAACCGGCCGGGTGGACTCGCCGTGTGACAGAATAGCTAAACAACGAGAAGTGAAGTGGGTGCGCCAATTCGCTGTTTGTCTGGACGAGAATCTGGGACCGGACCTTGCGTCTGATTGGCGATTGGCGAACGGCATCCCGACATTATGCCGGCCAGCGACGCCATTTCGCTGGCAAGTGCAGCTGGAGTTAACGGGCTGTTACAACCCTGCATTACTGTCTACTCCGTGGCCGTGTTGTGCAAGACTCGCAACCCCTCTTCAGGAGTGAGTGAGTGAGAAGAGATTTGGGTGGCTCTTAACAGCGAGGTCTTGAGAGCCGATGAAGGTGATTGAAGTGAATATGTAGCGGCGCCGGAATGAAGGGGCAGGGGAAACGGGAGATCCCCGGGAAAACCCGCCGACCAACGGCATCGTCCGGCACGATTCCCACTTGTGAAAATCCGGTGACCCGGCTCAGCCACCGTGCGCCCCCCCCCCCCCCCCTATTCTGGAGTTAACACAACTGGCAACGAGACAACCTCAATAACGGAGACACTTGTATACCGCGAGGTTTCAGGTTCGAATTAGGGGTAATTCATAAAATATCTGTGTATCTTCTTAGTTATATGTTTATGTTTTTTCCATTCAGACAATCCTGTCAGTCTTGTGTTCCCAAAGATGTCAGTACACAGCGGGATTCAGGTCCCAGTAATCTAACCTGATAATAATTAATTCTTAAGCCGTGCCGAAGAATGCTTAAAAATACAGAAGTGAAATAAATTGGCACGTGTGTTGCGAGCTTCAGTCGCACGCGCCTCACTGGCGAGCAGTGCCTATTGTGGAACCAATCAGCTCGTGGGGACTAACTAGCCATGGGATAGGCTTATCAGTAACGTGCGATAGCCAATCAGACCAGAGGCCTGTTTCCACAGCTTCGCGTTGGCGACTAATGAGTGACCATGACATTTCGCTAATTTACCATTACCTATTCTGTGCCGTTTGAATGATAAGAGAGGGCGGTGTTGCAAGAAATTAGTACTATTTTCTAGCTCCTAGTGTAGTACTGTGAATGTGTCTGATCGTTAATTTACGTTATTGGCTGCTTCTATGTGATAAATTATTTTCCCATCATGGTGAACTAGTGATAATGCTGCCGCTGTAATAGTTAAAGTCTTTGCATCATCCAATAAAAAGAAGTCAGACACTAAAGTGTTGTGAAGAATACGTTGGCACAAAATATTTTCGCAGTATGTAATCGTTCATATGAATGGTTGTTATCACTGTCACCGAACTCAGTGCTCGCAACTGATTGGTCATGACAACGAAACCACTGTTCAAATTTACTAGAGCACCAATCGAAAAATCTCCTATTTGTTACACCTGAAACAAATTAAAGTGAATATGAAAGGTTTATGTTATTTTTTCTAACCTACCTAAAAAACTAAGAGGAGAGTCGGGGGTCCTAGGTATAATAGTGCGTCTCAGGGCAGAGCCCCGTACACCTAGGCATGCAGGAAATATTCTAACTACAAGTACACATGCTCGCGGCTTTACTGGGCTTGGAGCCGAGGTTACCACCCATGTTAACCTGAACTACAAAGGATGGTGGGGGGGGGGGGACAGGCATTGACACTGGAAAAACCCCTCAACAGGAAACAATTGTAAAATTGCATGCGATTTATGAAGTAGAAGAAGATATCTACTAGACCAAAGGATGGGGAAGAATTAACTTAATTAAAAGTGTGTTTGAAACACTAGAAGAGAAAGACTGATAGGCAGGCTTTCAATAGAATGGTCGTGCTAGCGCTATTTGTTTCTATCCGGGGAGGGGAAGGTACACACCCCTGATGGAGGGGAGAATGTGCAATTGGGAATTACCCCTCCCGTGTCCACAGCAGACACCTTGAACAAACTGGATGAGAGGAAAGGAAAGGAGGCTAAGCGGACAGCCTGCCACGTGCGCTAGTGTACAGTGATGCACCAGAGAGCACTTTTTTCAGTACCAAGGAGTGATACTTGCATTTAGCCAAACGTAGCGCAGTTCCCCCACCCCCAACCCCTTCACCATACAAGCGTGACTGCCAAATTAGTATGGCGGCCTGTGCGTAAATAGCAATTTAGGCCGCTTGTACCTCTATGGGTTTGGTAGGGTTCGTAATCCCCTAGGGCACCAATCAAAGGGTTATTAGATTCAAGGGCCGGTACATAGAATTTCTCTGTCATGTCTTTGATAGCTTAAATCAGTTTAGGCTGTCGAATCTCTGCGTGTAATTCGCGGGTGGGTATGTACGTTGTCCCATAGGCAGCAGTTTTGAAGCATTTATTTAGCACTCTGTGTAGCTGTTTCACGTATATTTAGTGCAATACGCCCAGGCTGGCGATGCATATAAGAGAGTGGGGCGTGTTTGGATTTCTATATCGTAATCCTATCGTAGAGTGAGGCAGCCTTTGCTATTAAGGCCTGCAGCTAGGGTATGCTGGCGCTTTGCAGTATGGCATGGCGTCACAATGTCAGGTCTCCATGCATGATCAATCTTATGTTAGAAAACTCCAGAGTAGCCACTAGGCATAAAAGTTGAGACGTTAAAAATAAATAAATATAACCTGGCCGATGATATTTTTCCACCTTACCACAGTGCAACTGTAATAATGTGAACACTTCTGATTACAAATTTTAAAAATTAACCTTGCCTGTAAGTGAATGCATTGCAACTTAAACTTTTACTGGTACATTTGAGGAAGTTTTTACACTATTATATGAAGATGGTTTATCGTCTTAGCTATTAAGTAAAATTGTATAGTATAATTTGGTTACAAGTCAAAACTGACTTCTGCATGATGTGGTGGGCAGCATTTTTGCCTCTCGCATAGAGTATCTGATATACTTTTCCCGACACAAACGTTAGAAATGTTCAAATGGTTTACATGTCAGTATCATCTCCGTACTAAGAAAAGCAAAATTCATTCTGCCTGGTCTCCCGGGAGTGAAACTTTTTCTTTCACGCGCCCATGTTCGGCTTCCTATCAACCTTCGGGCTGACAACTGATAATCACAGCAAAACTTACGTAATATTAAAACAATAGATTTCTATAAAAAATTTCAGTTATTTATTCGTAGCCATACGACATTAATTTCAATGTTTGGATTTCTTTCCCAGTGAAGAAAGTATGATATTCGGAAAATGTGATTTTATGCATCCGTTACATATTAAATTCAAAATATTAGTCGCTATAATAAATGTAACACTAGTATATGTTCATACTTGGTACAGTGTTCCAATGTCCTGAGGCAACTGATATTCTAAGTATGTTTGAAGAAACATTTCCAATCTAACAGCCTGTTTCATAAGCCATTTTGAAAGCTAGTGCCACCTGAAACATTATATTTATACATCTCGTGAATTACTCATTCAATACAGACCACCTATGTCAAAGCAATTTTAGTATATCAGAAACTCATTTTCAAAATGACTGAATAATAAACATTTTAAAGCGATAAGCCATGTTTCTTTTTCTGATAATTTGAGTATTTTGACCCAAACTTGATATGAAGAAATTAATTAGACCATCCTATTTAAACGTTGTTAACACTTTTCGTCAAACATTTCGGAAGAGTGCCACATTAAGGAACCAAGGCTGCAGCTTCATAAATGTATAAATATGCCAATTTTATGGATTGTTTTGAGTTTATTATGATTTTTTAATGTGTTATGTTTGATCTGAGAATGTTGCACTTAGGGTTATTTTATATCGAGTTAAAGATCAGAAGAGCAAAGGAATTTTCTCATCTTGGCAACAACTAGTTAACAGATAAAACCCTACTATATGAACCACACCGAACCACGACAAATGTACTTGAAAATATAAACATCAAGGAAGTGGCCCTTTTTGTTAGGTGTTTCTTGTTGAACGGTTTTCCGGAGAAATATATCAAGAGGAGTAGGAAAAGCTAAACCGGGGAGAGAAGGGGTAACCAAAACAACCGTCAACAACAACATAGAACATATAAATACACAGAAGCGAAATAACGTAGCAGTCATTTGATACAAGTGTACAGAAGAACGTCTAATATTGTTGTAACAAAAAAAATCTACTGAACCATTTTTTGAACGTTTCCGTTGTAGAAAAACTTATAATGTTGTGACAAAGCTAATGATGTTAACCATTTACAAAGTCTTACATTACTATAATTCAAATATACTGTTGAAGTGTAAATGTTTAGAAAAAATACTATTACGCTAAGTATAATAGGAAGAACAAAATACTTGTTACTACGACGTTATAGTAACGTCTAGCCAACACCAGTAGCTACATACGCTGACATGGCATTAATTTCTTTTCTTTTATGATGGAACATTCTGTAGTCTCGTTACGTAGTAAAATGGCGGATACTAGTGAACAGCGATAAATTTATAAATTAATAAACACTACATTTGCATTTCAAAGAATAGAATCACGACGGAATTTTACTTATGTTAGCTTACCAGCCGTGAAAAGCGGTTTACACGTGACAAGATTGCATATATTTCGAGAGCATGAAGTATTTCCACATGGAGAAAGAGTGCCTGCTGCAGTTTAATGTTATAGGTTGTATTGAATCCACAAAATATGAAATACGCTGACAACTGTTCAAACAGAGGAGTTGGTAGTACAATGGACTTCGTGACGTCACGCTCATCGAGCAAACAGAGCGCAAGTTCGATCCTCGCCGGTACACAGGTGATAGGTAGGTGCTCTTTATATTTGTGACAAAATAATTGTACTTTATTTATTTCATATTGGAATGTTGTTTCTAAGCAAAGGAAAATTTAAAAAACTGCCAACAGAAGTGTTAACACCAATTCAACACAAATTTATTTTGCCACAACGTAAACACCACCTTACTGTTGACAGTACAGTAACGACTAATATTGCATGTGCATTACTTAACATTGTTAAAAAAAATATACATTATATTACATTTACGTGCATACAATTACAGTTGCATTATAAGCAATATTAATTACTGATCGCTCACAGATAAAAAATTACTGTATTTGTAAAATTTATACTGTTTGCCCAATATTATACTTTCATCTTTGTGCAGCTGATGATTCACTGATTGTGTGATGCACTAAGACGAGGCTTTTGATCTGGGTGGGTATTCCGTGGTGTGGAGTTACATGGGCTGTTCCACGAACGAATGCACTTTCTTGACGTTTCTGAAGGTATTCCTGTTTACAGCTGATTCCACGCCAACAGCAGGCAGTGTCTCCCTGTGTTACTGATACTGCTGACTGTCACCCTACGTAATATCAACGTAAAAAAAATCTTCCATGGAAGCAAATGTTTACAGGACTTCATTCAGAACTGTTATACATATCGATTCAGGCAGTTTGACGAATAAGTTTTGAGGCACTGATTGAAATTGAACACTGATATTGAAAAACGTTTTAAGTACGCCAGAATATAATTTGGAGCCGAATTTTGCTACCTCTAAAATTCGCACTACGTGGAAGTAAATCGTTGCAGTCCCTCGCTGCAGTGGCATCAGTATACCTACTATGCATTTCTATTTACGGCCAATCTTTCACATCGACTGCACGAGGTCAGAAGCATTAATGTTTCATGCGCTGATGTCATGCTGTCGCAAATTGTTGGCGGAATATGCCGAATTTTAGATTAGGGTACAAAAGGACCCTCAAAGGTGGCATTAATTAGTGTAGGCGTGTAATTGAAAGATGATTGTATATTGTGTAGATTGTTTATTCGCAGTTAGGGTAGGTATACTGATTACATAAACATTAAATTACATAAATTAAGAATGTCAATGTTTTTTACCTTGATGTGCATTCTCCGTCTTTGTTTCCGACCAACAAACGGTGAGAGCAAAGCACTGTTGTTGTCATGCCAGTGTTTTAAAACGGAACAACATTTCGCGAATACTCTAGTAACTGCACTCGTGCAGTGAACGGAACACGGCCTCGGATACACACAGCAAGTTTCGCTTCTCTATATAGGCTGTTCACGATAAAATGAGCACTTTTGAAAGCCCTGATGAAGATCTACTTGTAAACACGTTGTGTATTACCTGCCTTATGTAAAATTAACATTACCATGGGCCTCGTCACTTTATCCATGCGTCGGTCAAATGAAACTGTGAAATTATTAAGAAAGTAAATTCTTTACAAATATTCTAATTTCTACACTTCGATGCATTAAAAAAATAAAACTAAAGATATAAGTTTAAGTTATCATAAATGGTTACCTAACAATTTTTATGCTACGTTAGAATATGGAACTACTTTCCATCCATCGTTACCAACTTTACTGGGGAATTGTCACTCAGGCCGTCCATTAAAATATTTGCACGCAAGGGCGGTGACTTTTTTCGAAGGTTCATTTATAAAGTGCTCACTTTATCGTGAACAGCCTTTACTTAACTGTAACAGATCAGATAACTAACTGCGCGAGTTATCTTGCAGCTGACACTTGCTTTGTCGTTTCACTACGCCCAGAAGGTCGAGCGGCCACACTAAATTCCTCTTGATCGATTAGAGGATCTAACTGATTCGATCAAGTTGCCAGAGCCGGGATACACCAAAGAGAACCAAGATTCCAAACAGACAGAGTAGGCAATGCCGAAGTTAAAACTTATGCGCGTTAATCAGGTTAAATGTTCACAGACCGCTTACATCGCTTTGTATGGAATTTACGTAAGTTTTCGTGTACACAACCACCTTGGACACATTCTTGTAGCTAGAACGGAAAACTGGTTGCCAAGGCGAAAATTTACAAGCCAACTTCTTTTCTCATCAGAACCCCGTCGACAAAGATGGAGAGTGGAAGTCATTGCGCAGTTGCCTAAAGGCTCTGGGATGTATAACGAAATATTGCTCATACACAAGATTTGGTTTTGCTGTCGCAACTACCATGCGGTGAAGGAAATTCAAGCGATAAGTATATATATATTTTATTGCAGCGCTACAAGATCACAGACACTTTAAAAAACTAGTCTAATTATCCAGCACTATCAATATAATGTTATAGGCTTGGTCATGCAATATGTTGATTTATTATTTTTTAATGTTTCAGTGCATTATATTTCTGATTAATGTCTAACTGAACTCACATGAAGGGTTCGCGAACATTGCGTATCATTCCGTCACGTGAAAAATATTTAAATTGCCGGGTGCAACTAGAAGCCAAAATTCAAGTCACAGCGTAAAACTTTGAAGAAAAAAAAAATTGCAATTACACTAATTATTGCCGTTGTATTCAGAAACAGAAAGAATCCAGTTTTTTCAGACAATAATTTTAACAAACCTCTTTTGAAAAATATAAAACCACATACATATTTTTATTTATTGGTTGCCACCTACTGTAAAGCGCACCACAACGTCTTAGTGATAATATAATACGTAATCACGCTTAGCTGCTCGTGGTCGTGATGTGCGCCTGACTCGTAGAGAGAGAAGTTATAATAGAGATCCACGAGTATTTCGCGAATTCATTCGGAGGCGAGGTAGACTTCAAAAACTTGTTCATTTCTCCTGCTACTGTGATTGGACGACGGTTCTTTAGACACGCCCCATTTAACAGTGAACCAGCAATAAGCAGGAATTATTGGTGTGAGTGTTTAACAGCCCCGTACAGTGGCGTTACTTGATCACAGTAACCAATAAGCAAACGATAATGTCTCGAGTGTATAGAGGGCTGTCCAACCTAGATTGCTGCTAACTCAATCCGCGAAATACTTGGGGCTATACTCATAATAAGACGGCACCAAGCTATACTTCATTAGTCCTATACTTACGCAGATCTCATTCTCTAGTTGGTCGCTGCTGCAGTCTCCTGGTACACTAGGCCAATTTTAATGAAGCTGCAAGGGTGCTGCTACATGTTTACTATTGGTGGAGTCCTGCTAAGAACATCGGCTGAACGGAAGTCCAGTGGCACACGTCAAGCTAACATACACATTTTATGACGCTTGGACCGTCACAAAATTACAATGCAAGATTATAGATTCTCTACTCAGTTGTAATTTTCACAAACTTCTACCGGGAAAACTATATGACCTTAGACATTAAGTGTACGGAATTCACACTTTTTTTTCACTCTGAATATTTCCCGGTTTTCAGTGAGAGTGAATTCGCAATACCACTTTCCCACAGAAGCTGCATCAGAGCTTCCCGTCGGAACGTACCCGCCTTTGTGGGGCCATCGAGCAGGTACTGGTTTTTGAAAAGTTTACTGATAAACACGTGCAGTTATGCGTATACATACGTATCTCGAGAACTTTCATCTTTTTTTTTTCCGGTACCTCCTAATTTTCACAAGCAAAAACTATTCAACACGTTATCGTTTCAGTCAGAGACAAATATATAGTTGTAGACGTTACAGTGAACAAACATGTTGGTCAGAACTGCTCAAGTATCATTATAATGCAATGTTATAAGGTGCCTGAGGGTATTATGGCCCAGCTGGCAATACGGCTTACTTGTTTTTGTGAGCGTAGTTTGCGTAGTAGGCGCGAGATGGCAATGACATGTTGTTCGGGAGGTACAGAAGGGAGCGTCGAGGCGATAGATGGCACCAGCAGTTGCACCTTGTGTTGAGTCGCCATTGTTCGGCAGTTCTCAGTAGCATAAATAAAGCTTCTTACATTTCGCTGGGTAAGTTACATTATAATAATGCATCTAATCAACATATTAGTTTGAATTATTTTCGATAATGGTTTGCTATTTAATGCAGAATCGAATTGATGTACAGTTATTTGTGTTACATGTTTTTATGTTACATTTAAATTACTGCGAAGTATGTTTATCGAAATCACCAGTGTTATTAATATGGCCCACGTGGGTCATCATATTACCTATTCATTGGCCATATTACTTAAACATGGGCCATATTATCTACACTGTATAAAAAGTTTATACGTTTACAAAAGGAATCCTTGGAAACCCAGTTTGAATTCTTGTTGTGAAATGATGACTTAATTTTAAATTTGTGATTTTCTTTACAGTTTGAAATTGTGCACTATTTTTTTTCATTGACAATACAAAGTTGTGCTTTATACTTAGTTACTTTAATACCTGAGTAATTTCCCCTGTACTATGCTTCATGTTACTTTCAATGAGAAAACTTTCACTTTCTACGAAATCACAAATAGGTAGGCCATATTATATACATGTGTTGGGAATATGGCCCAGTGATAAACTTTGGGAAAATTATTTTTTGTAAATGTTTAATGCAGAGAAGATCATTGTTAATATTTATTTTCTGGTAGTCAAGAAACTGTATTACAATATTGTCCAGGTGTTTGTTACTTCTTCTAACGAAAAGCGGCTGTCAACATTCCCACACCTTAAGTGGGCCATAATACCCTCTTATACCTTACATCGTGACTAATAAAAATGTGTTTCAGCTTGATGCTATTTGCACGATTGCCTTACAACTGAAAATAGTGTCTTGTCCCCTCCATGGTAGAAAAAAAAAACATTCTCCGCTTTAAATTTTAAGTGAAGATTTATTAGACCTGCTTGGGTGTATGTACGACCAAGTTACAAAAATGCGTACAAGTGTTCCAGCTCACGTGTGAATGCTGGCCTGCATTTGCGGGTCATTTGGGCTCCATGTATAGGCGAACAAGAAAATGATCAGTGGCATAAAACACGTGACGTTCGTAAACTACCCCACTTTTCCCGAATCCGTGGGCATAAAAACCACTGTGTGCGACCCGCCAAGGGCATCGCGCAACAAACTGCGAATCATTCATTAGCAGAATTCGTTGAAAAACGACATAAACATCCCCGAGCGTTATGCCAAGCGATAGAAATTGGCAATTATCAAAGCGCGATGTAACAAGGTCGGCAACGGACACACGAGTGCAGATTTGCGAGAGACGGACTATCGATATGGGACGGGAGGATGAAACACAGCCAGAAGGATCGATTTGCGGCTCGGCATTCATATCGTGCCACTCGGCCGCAATCGAAGTACCATTTTTTTGTCAGACTAACTCGAAATTAAGCGCGGTGACGCGGCAATGAGTAACGTACGCACTCCAGCTTCAGTCCTGCCGGTCTAGTGCTCGGCTCATTTGTCGAACATTCCTGTATGCGGGCGAACAAATTCAAGCACTTGCGAGGGTTCTAAGCATTGCCGGCCAGGATTAGCTTCTGCATAAAAAAAATTAACCCATTCTACCGCCATTTTTATCCATCAGAACCATCCTTTCATCTTGAAATACCTGAAATGGTTACGGAGGCTCCAAAATCTGATACGTAAGCTGAAGGATGGTTTTAAATTCAAAATATAGTTTGTTGGAGAAATTCCTTGTTTAGAGGACATTTAGGCTGGACGTGAGTAATAAAGCTACTACTGGCAAAATTAGAAGCGAATTATACTTTAAAAGAGCTGCTCATGATTCAGCACTTCTTTCACTCTGAGGTTTTTATTGGTTCGGAGACTTCCAGATGAGCAAATTCAACAAGTAGTTTACTAATGAAGTAGCACAAATTTATAATAGTTTGGAATGCAGTCTGCCGCAAAAAAAAATGAAAATCTATTTCCTTACGTAAACCTAACAGAAAATTTCTTGTATAAATACCTACTGCGTCGTCTGCCCCGACGTCGTTACAATTCTGCGCGCGCTTTATTGCAGAGGTCATTGGCAGACACCTTGCTCGTCCTCGGATCCCCTACCCTCCCTTGTTACCATTCTACACCCTTTCCCCTCCTTACCCTTCTCCTTCGCGAGCGTTTCAGTTGTGATTCGTGGCAATAGTTTATGTAAGACCTTGCGTGGCCGAGCTCGGGCCTATTCTATTCCGCTGCCTCCTTTACTGCTATAGGCTGTTTACTGTAAAATTAGCACTGTTGCAAGCCCTGCTTACAATCTACTTGTATGCACGTTGTGTATTATTCTACTTTATGTAAAATTAACATTGTCGTGGGACTCATCTTTTTATCCATGCGTCGGTAAATTAAAACTGTGAAATAATTAGGAAAGTAAATATTTTACAGACCTACTAATTTTTACACTTCGGTGCATTAAAAAAAACCGGAAAGGGAAAGAAATAATTTAAGTTGTCACAAATAGTTGCCAAACACTTTTTATCGGACGTTAAGATATGGAACTACTTTCCCTCCATTGTTACTAACTTTATTGGGCGTATGTCATTCAGAGCGCCGGTTAAAACATGCAGGCGGAGGTAGTGACTTTTTTCAAAGGTTCATTACAAAAGTGCTCACTTTATTGTGAACAGCCTTTACTACCTCTGCTCAGTTCGTCTGCCGATCTTCAGCCTGCTTGCGCTGTCTTTCGCACTGAGCTATTTTGACGTGAGTTGTGGAAAACTTAACGTTTCTGTGTTGGTGGTATAGTTTTTAACTGTTTTGTAATTTTTGTGTGGCTTGTGTGTGTGTGTGTGTGTGTGTGTGTGTAGTTGCATGGGCATGCAGTAGTTGCTATCCATTTCAAAATTTGGTTTCGGTTGCCATTCTAAATTATGTTTGGCGGTAACTGTGGCGTCGCATCTGCTGCGCCTCTTGTTTTTAACGTGTCGTGATTTTTTTTGTGTGCCGCCCAATTTTAATTGAACCTTCTGGTAATATTCCGTTTCCACGACTCATTCGTAAGGGCATCGTTTTATGGTTCGAAAGTGAAAGTCACAATTGACTTCCTCCCTCCGCAATATTTTTATTGTAACTTTTAATATATTTCTATAGGATTGGAGGCATTACTGGAATGTGGGAGGGTGCCCTCTTTCCTTAGCTGTTTAACTGAATTATCGGAGCTCAGAAGGAATTCCTTTGAGCTAAGTATGAATAATTGTATTTTTTAAATCATCCTGTATTGGCATGTACGGGAGCCAGTATTAAATAAATTTTGTGTTGGTGCTCCAAGAGTAATTAATTGTCACGTGATTGAAAGTTTGATTTTTTTAAATAATATTGCTATATTTTGTGTACATTTTTATATTGATTTATATATGCCTTTTGCCAATGCATTCTTCTCTATAGTGTTATTGTGCACAAAAGTCATTAAAATACATTAAATTCTGACTTGTCTCATGCCAATTATTTGCTATAAGTCACAACACAAATGCTAGTACTTTTACAAAAGATTTTGTCGTAAACATGTTGAACTTGTACTTGTACAAAAGTGGACTTGTAGAACTGCAGGAAAATTCTTGCTGTAGTTCTGACACTTTTGAAATTTACAATTATTAACTTACTAAACATTTTTGGCAACTAGTTTACAGAAATTCTTTTTGTTTGCATGAGAAACACGCGAATGAAATCACGTAAAGTGCCGCCATGATAATCTCGTAATAGAAAGAGAATTTGCTAGCAAAACTTAAGTAAATAAATTTGTATCCCTTTAATGAAGTTTGCATGTAACGCGATTTAGCTGAGTTGGTAAACTTTCTTAACGAGTTAGAATAAAACCTAGCTTCTATTTACTGATATGGGTAGTAAGCATTGATTCCATAAAAAGGGACCGTATATTATTTGTTGTAGAAAAAGTGTTAAATTGTATGAACTGTAATACGTGCACGTGTAAGCACAGTGACTTTCTGGTATAAAGAATTCGCGACTAAACATTCTTCAAAACTCTAAAACATAGTTTATTAACACCTGCGATTGGGTGACCTTTTTTCTTAAAATGCATTAGTTGTGTGGCAGTTAAATTCTCTGTTTGAGTAATCGAGTCCTAAGTGGGCTGGTGAAACAGACAAATCGCTTATCATAGCTACGGGTGCTGGCAATATGAGAAAATCTGCAAGTGTCTACATAGGACATTGAAAAACGCTCAGTACTCAAATTGTTGAGAAAAAAGCCTGAAACATGAACTAAAATATATTCTGGTTTCCTGGCTTTTTTTTTTTTGCCTTGCCGAGATCTTTATTTAATTCGTTGGACTGGAAATGTCTTTTTCTTTACCCACTGTTGCGTGCGCCTAGCCAACCCTGCTGACCTAAGGCCACAAACCTGTCCTTGCTTCAACTCTAAAGAACAACACACACTATACTCTCACTTCTCTGCACTTCTGCTGAATTCTAATTATCACAAGTTTTAATTACGGGTGACGTAATATTACCAGAAATAGAAACACAACGATTTCTAAAACAACGATTTATTATATACTGTTTCTTCACAATTAATTTAAATACAAATATACGAGTTAATTATTGAGTCTTCAATGACTTGCAATATTTAATTTATCCTTAAATATATAATTTTTCTAACCACGTAGCTTCCCTATCGACTCAGTCTTGTACCCTACTGATTGTACACCTACCACTGACTCAGTTCGGAATCGAACGGAGCTTCTCCGTGTCTTCCTGATGTCGAGTAGTGGAGATGCGGTGCTGCGAGTACGTCTCCTGACGTGGGAAGACTGCAACCTGGTCCAGCGACGCCTCGCGTCAGTGGAACCTCAGAATACGTATTCTTGATCGGTTTCACACAAACCGACAAATGGCCGAAGCGTCTGAGAGTGGGCTGTAGAGTGGAGGTGAGCGCGCGTCCAGCGGCGCTAGTAATACTTCGTCCTCTTCGTGCTCCGTCTTGACGTCGGTCGGATTGTTGCCATGCCGAGTCTCCTCAGCTCCCCGCTCCTGGAGTGAGGCTCGCACACGGCCGATATGGCGAGTGGCCACAATGCACTTACTAATTCTTCCTGCGTTACAACTTGTGGTCCCAACAACACGCTGGCGGATTCTGACCAGCGCAGAGGTGCCAGAATGGCTGAATTGTCCATGGTAAAACTAAAGGTTTCTTAAAGCAAACAACAGCCGATGAAAAGATAACCGTTACTCAAGCATGTAAGGAAATTTTAAGTGAAAATTAAAATTGCAGGTTCCTTAGCAAAGAACTGTCGTACTGAAACCATATGAAGCGATTTTCCTTCCTCTTTAAAAACAGTAAGAACTCTCCGAGTCCTGAACACGCATAGCGGCAGTTGTTCAAACCTAGCATGCATACAAGTAGAACAAAAACATTTATTGGGTTTATTAATATATAAACCAGACCCCACAATCATATGTAACCTACATTCGAACGGTTGCTATCAATTGTTAGCGCAGTAAAAAGACAATTTTATTCTTGACTGGGCTACGCATGAACATATTCTTTTTCCCTCGTATTTAACAATAGACAAATTGCAAAAGTAACAAAAACGGATGCTTCATGAAGGCTAGTATGTAACAAAAAAATCTCGGATTGTTTTGAATTCTACGTACAAGTGCAACTAGGAACTGACTTTCAATCCATTCAACATTCACTCATCGATGCGAAATTAGACAACCGGGCTCCGTAGATTCTTAAGTCAGCAATAAAAATTTAACTCAATTAACAGTCGAGAAGACAATTTTTGAACAGATCCACTTCTAATGCCGTCTCGAAGTCATCCAGGGTATTTCTAAATAAGTAGGGCTAAATCACAATAGAAAACTGTGCGCAGGATATCTGAAGGCCTGGTGACCATTAGAACTGTCCTTGGAACAAGGGCAGCAATAAGCAGTACGCAATAGATGAGCTGGAAGGCACATGTCTAACTTTTGTTTACTACTGTATATGACTTTTAGTCTATATCGATCCCATATTTTCCACCTTTCGTAGTCTTGTGACGCGACTAAGGCTTTCAGATATTCTGTGCACAGTCTGAGTGATAGAAGGAGCTATAAAATTCACTAACGAAGTCTCCGGATTTGTTATTAAGAAAGTAAATTACTTTTTACATGTTTCGGGGAAAAAAGTTTTTAGGAAGATCTTCTAATGCTAAATTAATATGAAACTTCGGTAAACCTTGGAAATCCTTTGTAAAGAGTAATTGAGAAAAAAATATTCAACGCATCATTATATTCTACCATTTTGTCACATTGTCATAACTTTATACCTTTAGTATTCTCGCAAGTGAACAGATGAGTGACTCGATCTGGAAACGTGCGCGATGCTCATGAAGTCACTGACAACACGTCACAAGTGCGGGGGCACACGCTCTTCCAGTCGCGCGTGCAACTTCGCATTTCCGTCACAGAACACTGCTCCGGCTTCCCGTCACATGACATTGCTCCGGCTCTTCCTGTCACAACGTCCGACGGAACACTGTACGTCAGATGCCATTATAAGTCAATCTTCTTTTCTTCTCGCGAAAACGCCATCTTTAGGAAACTGTACTGCTCGCGTAGCTACGTTAGTGTTCAATTCAAAGGTTCTGTAAGAACGAATATATCACCTTGTATGTATTTCCTCCAGACAGTGTTAAATTGGTATAAGTTTTAAGTCAAGCAGATTGGATTGGATTGGAAAGGGCTTATTAACATCCCCCAGTGTAGTGCCTGAAGGCTTATCAGGGGACGTCTTACAAACCAACTTATGACCTAACTTAAACTAACACCGATGCCTTATATGGGATTCGAACCCAGAGCCTCCCGCATCCCAGACCGTTGACCCACCAACCGACTGCACTGCGGGAGATCAGCAAGTTAAGCAGCCCCACCCAGAAAAAATGAGGGGGGGGAGGTGGGTACACTTTGTCCCGGGCCCCGTTTCGTGACATATACATGAGATGGAAATGGATATATATATATATATATATATATATAGACACACACCCACACAAACATATATATGTTTATCTACAATTGTCATCAAACACCATGCTGTTACGAAATAACATTGTTGGTCATTTCATACGTGAAAAGGGCTAAGGGCACATCTGAGTAATGAGTCATTGTTAGATAGAGCACAAAGTACATTATGGGGTTCATTAAACATAATGATCATAAAATAACTAGTTACGTGATTACTAATCGGGGGAGCTTATATGGAATATCATATTGCTATTCACATCTGTTGAGATTATTTATCACATACCACTCTTATTACAATTTAATTGATTTAATTGGAAAATCCGCACCTTATTCATGTTGCCGGAGGCTGTTCCTGGGAGGTAGTTAACGACGGCCGAACATACCCATCTCCGTGTCTTCTCGTTGCGATGGCCCGACGACAAAAGACGCACCCAGTGTTACATTGGCCTATATCGGGCGCGTTGTTTAACATATTCGGCCCCGATTACTGGCCAGGTAGAAGGGGTTTCTGCAACTGCCGTCGCGAGGTGATAACTGCAATCACGCCCGTGCCCTGGCTCAATGTTTGAAGGCTTGATAAGGCAGGCCGTCCACCTAAGGCCTGATCACTTCATAACAATACGCATGGGCGTTCACTACCTGACTTCACTCACCATGCCCGAACCGTCCTTCACAAACCAGAAGGCAAGCAAGCGCTCGGAGGTCGTCTCGGTTATGCTGTGTGCAGCCCCTTAGAGAAGGTTCAAAAACCACAAACTCTCATCGACAAGTAGCACCATTAGTTGGGCAAACACTAATGTGTAATTCCCTTCCAGACAGTCAGTGTAACCCGAATTGAGATCGGAACAACAATATATCGTAGAGCGGATCGTGTGTTATGATCGCGCCTCGTGTTTATCCGTAAAGCCTGAGAAGACATCAGCTGCGAAACGTAAATGAGGTACATATTTATTGCTTTCTCTGCAATCTATATTTTTGCCCAATGCTCTTGCATTAAGCTGTCACATCTTATTAAACAATTACGAATAAAAATCAGTAAACTATAATAAATATTCTGTGGTTATAGTTCAACATACTGCTTAGTTCAGGTACATGTTACTAATCTTGGCATATTCTGTTTCTAATTAGTTCAGGTGGGTAGCCTGAAGAATGGTAGCTTATAACTAGGCACAGCTGTTTGTGGTAAAAGAATTACTGGTTAATTTCTACAGCAATCATAAATATACTTTTTAAAAGATTGTTTTGCAAATGTTTGCTTTGTCGTCTTAAAATTTTATCCAAAATTCTACAGATAAAGCTAGGTGACTATAGTACTGTATACGTATTAACATATTTAAGATAAGCCTACACCTCATCACATAGTGCCATAGCTCCTCTTTTTTGAACATTGTAATCATATGGTTTTTAATGTAGGCTTATTTACTCAAATAGCTGAGATAGAGTACATAACGATTAGGCCTAATTATATTGCATTTCAGAGATAATTTTGTTTTGCCCATTCTTACAGCGCCTCGTATTTAGTACTGTTGCGTTCGACGCATCGAGCGTACGCGGAGAATAAAAAAAAAATTAACTGAATATATCATTTTTGCTTTAGCAAAAGAAAAAAGTACATTTGTTTCATTAGTTACGTAAACAATGCGTGTAATATCGACCTCATAGGTTTACAATTTTAAAAAATTGTTACTTATGAATTGTGCAGTAACCGTCGATCATGCAAAAGGGCCCACGTCTTCTGTATTTACAATTCACAATTCACATGATAATTTTGAATTATAGCCAACGAACATTCATGATAATTGTTGTGCTCTTTGCGTTTCGTTTATAAATAACCACCTAAAGCACATAATAAAAACCAGCATTCAGTCACATCGTTATTTAGGGAGAACATTTTCTGCCAATCATTCTTCATATTGTGAATTAAATTCACAAATGTAATCATAGCAGTTATCAATATTTTGCACTTTAATATTTTAATGGTAGCTGTAGCTATAAATACTGCCTTCCGCCAACAACACATACTGTTATGCTCTGATTGGTCATTGCCACAGAATTTTACCAACAATTTAAAATAAAGCGATTCCTTTTAACGCTTATGTAAAACCCAAAAACACACACAGTGGTGTAACTAAAGTCGTGCAGGACGTTTATAGTGGGCCACTTCCGCCCGTATTTTGATTAACTTATTATATTATTGGTATAAAACATATTCGATGAATAAGCTTAATAACCCATATATTAGAAATATGTATAATTGGTAAGCAGATATTTACACTTTATTTCTACTCCAATATTTCTATAAATACGCAAAGGACTATATATCTTATCAAAATTATCTACCGCTCCAAAGTCGAGTATTATAGTCACGGACAACTCAATAGAAATAAGTGCAAATCGGGTCATTGTTTTTCGACCCATGGTGCTCCTCAGATATTTATTGTTTTGAGTTTGGAAAATAAACGTTCTTCAGCGGCACTTAAAATGTGCATTCTGAGGTTTTCGCGCACAGAAGTTTGATTTATTTTCGCCCAGAGCATTGTGTTAAAAATTTGATTTTAGTTCTACCCTTCAAAATTTCTACACTGTTGTCAGTAAATTTGACACCACCTCCATTTTCTGTAATTTTGTGTAACGATATTATATTTTTTGTTAAACCTGGAAAATACAACACATTTTTTAATACTCATTCTTGATACCCTATATCCCCTTTGAGCTCGGCACACATGTTTTCATTTTTCTTAGAAATTATAATTTCTGACTCTATGCCTGTGACATTGGTCAAAGAATCACTGTTGTTGATCATGTGGGAAGTACAATCTGAATCTAATACCCAAGATCCCTCAGGATTTCCACCCATTGATTCTGTAAGAAATGCAACCTTATCCCGGTAAATTGTTACTAGTCTTGTTGTTTCTATCCCTAAAGTAGCAGTTCTGTTCAGTATGGTTATCTTTTTTGTAGATTTTGCAACCTGTTTTATCATGCAATTCCGGGCAATGTGGCCCATTTTGTTACACTTAAAACAAACAATTTTGTTTACAGTTTTGAATGCTAGATTATCGTGTGTGCTACTGGTATGACTTCTCTCTTCTTCTGCTAACAATCTGGCAGTTAGATTAGTCAGTGTCCTGCCACTCTTAGGGGTCGATTCCCAGGCAGACAAAAAATGTCTAAATATGTCTGGCAAAGATGACAAAATTTTACCCATCATCGTTTCATCATCAACTGTGACCTACACTTTTTAGTTTCATGGAAAGGTTTTGTAAATCAGAAAGCCCAGACGCAACCTTGTCAATTTTGTAGTTGAAGAAATTCAGCAGCAACGAACTATTGTTTTGACTACTGTCTCTCT
This sequence comes from Dryococelus australis, assembly GCA_029891345.1. Classification (NCBI taxonomy): domain Eukaryota; kingdom Metazoa; phylum Arthropoda; class Insecta; order Phasmatodea; family Phasmatidae; genus Dryococelus; species Dryococelus australis. The sequence continues at coordinate 56,221,226 of CM056997.1, read as the reverse complement.
GATAAATGGAACACAGTTTGTCAAACATACACTTTGCAGAGTTACAAGACATAATAAATGAAATATTACTTTTGTATATCGCATAAACAACAGAGACGATAACAAACCATTTTTGTTTTTATAGAAGGAGAAAGTAATCACATGATAATTTTAATTTGCCTACGATGTTATATTTTGCTTGATATGCCATCTAGCATAACAAAAAACTTTTATCTGTAACAAATTTTCAGTATAACTTAATAATTTGTATTGTAAGAGTTTTAGTCATACAGGCGCCGCACTTTTTTATGACAAACACAAAGGAACGAATGTTAAACTGACCAGATAGTATATATTATTTTTCCATGGTGAAAGCACGAATTCATGCGGAAGTGGACAGAGGGTGGTAATAGAGCTATAAACGTAGTACAAATTGTTGACAATCTTTATCCTGCTGCTCGCTTGCCCTGACCATAGTCGCATCACTCTATATAAGCAGAGACGTCGCGGGGTAGGATGAGGAAACTTTGACATCCTCTCTCCAGTTACAGTGCCGCGCCGCTAATATGATTGTCGAAGACCTATTATTTTATTGTTATCATTCATAAATATAACACAACTATCGTTAAAACTTGACAGTACGACAATATAATTATAGAAATATCAATAGTGTTAGGAACATTGTTTACTTGAAGAAAAAATGTCGGATCCTTGTGGCTCCAGCCGACCTCCCGTGGCGCAGTCGGTTGGTGCGCCATCGATCCTGTATGCGGGAGGCCCTGCGTTCGAGTCCCGGGCAAGGCATGGGTGTTACTTTAAGTTAGGTTGTAAGTTAGTATGTAAGCCGCCCCCTGCTAAGCCCTCAAGCACAAAACCGGGGGTCGTTAAAAAGCCCTCTACTGTACTATACTTGTGGCTCCATGTTGTGGATCCGTAGACACATACCAGTTCAGCCACCCTGTAGTTACCTACCACTACCCACAAATGTATAAGACTTAATAAGGTCTATTCTGTAACAGTAGAGTGAACAACACAATTTCGGCTCTTTTTTACACGTAATAATTATTAATTTTAAGCATAACTTTTCAGTTGTAAACCCACGCTTTCAAGGGACAGTGATCTATATGTTTTTTGTATCACAATCCTATGCACTGCCCTCTATATCTCAATATTTATACATGTATGTAACTTGGTAAGAACTTGTCCCTTATGACCAAACTTATAATAATGGCTACTTAAATATTATTTTCATTTTAAGATGCGGAATACTTATAATTAATCACGGAGTGTAATTTAATCGTTTCTGTAATAGTTCTGCGCTCACTTACATCATCTCTAAATGGAACATTTGAAGTAGAATTATTCACAAAACCATGTCATGTTGAATTAAAATATTTTACAGGCTGTATCTTCTGAACTGTTCTAGTCCCGAATAGCATTTAAACTAAGCAAACATCTGACAAATAGTTTTGAAATATGAAAACAGTACTGCAAAGTGTTTACAACAAATGGCATTACATTTTAGGTGAAAACAAAGACAGATGTCATAGAGGTAATATAATTGAGTTTTAATTAATTTTTATTAGTTTTGACATTAATTGATAACAAAATGTGTACTATTGCTAAAGAGGTTCAAATAAACCGGGACTTGTTAAAAAAAAACTGTGTCAGAAATTTTGTTACATGAGTGGACTTTCTTCTCAATGTATTATTTATGTTAAATTACCGATCAATTGTGCCGATATTTGAGTAGAATTGCTGAGTCACGCCTTGCTGCTTGGAGTTTCGTTTTTACAAGGCTCGAGTCATGGACGTGGCACAAGTATGGCTATTCAATTAACCACCCACAGGCTGCACGCTGCAAAATATTTTACTAGCAATGATTTTTTTAACATATATATATATATATATATATACACTTTTAAATAGTTACCAAATTTAACGTCAACTATAACTATCTATAGCAAATAACTTGTAATAAAATTATATATTGTTTAATTTATTATATCAATGTGTACATAAACTGTGTATAATTGTATGTCTCTATAATAGGCGAGTGTTACATGTCTAGCATTGTAATTATTTTTAAGTGGTCCGATGGGACAACCAATTAAATAGCCCTGCGTGAAACAATAAGTTTGCAATTCTAAGAGCAATAATGATTATTTCATTAAAGAATTTATTCAGGTGAGGTCTATTGGTAAGTGTTCCAAATTCTTCACAAATCATTTAGGTTAAATACCTATGCAAGCTGCTTACAACATCATCTTTATTAGGCCTATGTGGCGAGCTGGTATGAGAGCATTCTATTTCTCATATTAAAGTACTATGTAGTCTGTATCATTTCCGTACTATACGATTGTCTGGATTTCAAATTAATTGAAAGTGGATGCATACTTAAAATAAAACAGTACACACCAGCCGCCGTTGGTGTGTACACACGTCGATGGTGGATACTGTAGTGCGATACACACTACTACAAAGTCCATATCGTAGCAACTGCTTTCTTGTATTCTGCCAGTTTCCTTATTTTTTAATACGTATGGCTGTTCTATAACGCAGTTTAAAAAAATTATAGACGTTTACTTATTTTATTAAAATTTCCACGGAAAAACGTTGAATTCCCTGGTCTGAAGAGGAACCTCTGGAAGGGCCTTAATTTAGGCACTTCTCCGAAAACATAATTTTTACAATGTTTCCCTGTTCGAGGACCTCGAAGTTGGAAAAATATGTTTCTAAATATAGAACAAAGTTTCTTACAAAGTTTCTTACAAAGTTGAATATATTTAAAGGTGTGTGTACAAATATTGTTATTTTTTAATTCAGAGAGTACACTTAAAACATTTCAGAACATTAAAACCGTATTACGAAAACATTGTGTATGTTTCATTATATATGCCCATAGAATAGCGTACTTTTCTATACAATAGTACCGTTTGTTGGCTCAATCCGCCAACAGAGAACTCAAGTTTTTTACGCACGAAATGGCAAAGAACCGTATAAGTCGTATTCCATACGGATATTTAATGTTATTTAGAAAGCATTTGCGAGAAAGAATATGTTTCCTTTCAAAAACTTGTAAAGCTCGGTTATTCCAAGCGTGCATGACAAACTAGGAACTTTGCATTTTTAAAGATTAGTTTTCGGTGTGTTTTCAAGAACATCTCAGACTTCTCTGCCACTATATTTGAGAACAGAAATACAAAATAATATTTTCAAAATAATTTTGCCACCACAAAGCATAAATGATATTATTCTAACAGGTATGATACCTGTCACTGCGAAACTTACCTCGTACCACTGAGACATTCAAGACCGAGCTCTTAAGCTTCGACCATGTGTTTGTAATAGACTGCCTATAACGTCACGAACTGTTGTGGTAATATTCACTGATATAGAGATTTCATTCAGCTGGCAGGTGGTTGTAGGACGTAGCTGTTACGGCAGACAGTGCCATGTGGTAAGAACTCATGGACTACAACACCAGGTTTATGTTATTAGTGTCGATAACTAATACTGTGTATATGTGTTTTAAGTTAAAGATTACAAACGAAGAAATATTAAAATTTGCAAATCGTATTGGTATGGTTTTACTTATTTTTTTACAAGTCCACTGGTACAATTGCCTGCAAACACCTCGACTTTCTCTATACACAATTATCGAAGTAAATATTAATTAATCTAAAAACAAAACTAGTACGAAAACTCACGAAAAATGCTTACTCGTTATTCTTATAATTCACCACCAAAAACTTAGTTACTTCAGATATGAGTAAGTGATGGCGGATAAGCAGTCTATATTAACATGATCGAATGTGGGTAATGATAGTGCCGTACTCACGATTGGCGGGGGCGTCAGGCTGTTGCACTCACCGTGAATCCGATGCCAACTGTGGCGGAGAAATTACCCGACTGGAACTTGCCCGTGTCGAACTGCACCAGTATGGACGTCTTGCCGACACCGCTGTCGCCCAGCAGTATTGTCTGTGAGCAGAACATGGTGCCTCTAAGTTCCTTCGTTCACGTGGGCGCTCTTACATACGTATATGCTGTTCACGGCTAACCGAACCACTATTGAAGGCTCTGCTCAACACGAATTTTCTTCCTCATTTTGTATCCTTCCGCCATACGCATAATTTACACAGACGTGGACTTAATGCCTTTATTGATGTGTCAGTCAAGTTGAAACGTGAAGTTGTGGGGACGCCATTTGCATTGCGATATGCCATACATCTTAACATTACACTCTCTGTTTCTCCTTATTCGCTGCCAACTTAACTGGCAGCCCGCTTGCAAGTGTGTGAGGTAGCATCTACGCAATCAAGAGGAAGTAATTTTTTTCTTCAAAGTTTGATTTCGTAAGCATTGCCTTTACTGTGCATACATTATAAAATCGCTCTAATACTCAAAGAGTGATACTTTCTAAAAAATTCTTCAAGCATGTTTTTGTTTATTTATTTCCACAGTCATTTGTAACAACACTCATTATGGAATTTCCTCATTAACACATATGCGACTTCGTGGACTAGGCCGCTAAAGCGGTGTTCTACAAAGTACCGGATTCGAATCTCGACTGAACAATTAAATATTTGTACCGTTTTTACGATTTAAGTTTACTTTTTAAGAGCATTAAATTGAAGGCGTTAACAAATCCAGTAAAGGAAGTTAAATTCACGCCCTAACAATCCTCATTCCAATGTAAATATTTGGATCACAATGCAGCGAGTTTAAAGCTTTATAAATATGCCACGACTCAGAATGGAATTGCACAAAACGCTTCCATGCATTCCTGTCACAGATTTTTGTGCAAATATCTACCTCGGTCACTGTGTATATGATCCTCTTTCCGCATCAGACGTAGCTAATAATTCTGATAGCCATTTCGCGGTGAACTGGCAAGGGTAAACGTACGCTGTGGTTCAATAAAAATTGTTTACATTGTCAATAACGCCCAGTCTTGCCGTTTTCACGATCGTAGACATGGTGAGCACATGAAAGGCACGCAATAACCACACGGAGTGTTCTCGTGTCAACACACGAGATGGCGAGAGGCAATTCCGTATGGATGATGAGGTAAAAAAGATAAATAGACTAGTGACCTGAAGTGATTATTAAGGTTGTTATTCATCCTCAAAAATGGGAAAGTTATAAGTATTTAGTTGAAAATATCGAAAACTATTGTCAGAGACGAAATAAAAGAAATTCGCATAATGTAACAAGAAACAAAGATCATGAGCCATTGAAAAACTCATTGTAAATAACATCCCCAATCAGAAACAAAATAGGGGTTGCTACTCTCTCTTCGCCATAAATGTTGTGTTCCTGAGTATTTCACAAAGTTACAAGACGGATTTTATTAGTCACCATGGTCAAGTATTTAAAAATAACCAGGCCTTGTAGCACTTTAAACTGCCCCATTTGCGAGAAAACACCTTCCCCCCCCCCCCCAAATATAAGGGTAGTCGTCCAACGACTTGGAGGTAGGCAACGCATCCACTACACAAGCCACTCAGTTTGCCTATCCCCAAGCCAAGATATTGGACGGACACCGTTAATTTTTTTGTGTACGAGTGTGTATGCTAGGGAAGGGAATCGAAGTCTATACTCTCGCAAACGGAACGGGCTAAAACTTTACATAAGGCAAACATTTTTGTATATTTGGACATGGTTATTAATTATCAGTCTTGTAATTTTAGCAGATACCCAGAACCACAACATTTACTGCAAAGAGAGAGTAGCAACCCCTATTTTTGTTACTAACTGGGGATGTTATTTACAGTTATCTTTTTTTTTTAGATTAATAATCTTCGTATGCTGGTAAGTTGTGCGCGTTTGTATTCTTTCGTCTCGAATAGTTTCTGATAACTTTAAACTAAATGCTTGCTGTTTTCTCATTTTTGAGGGTGAGAAACAACCGTAATTATTTCTTTAGAATACAAGTTGAACGTATCTTTTCTACCTTATTTTTAATATGGAATCATCCTCCAGCCATTGTAACACACGGGAACACGCTGTATATTGCAAGCGCCGTGTGCTGCGGAACATCGCTGCTGAACGAACCCAGTGTCTTCCCGTGTATAATCTAATCCCTGTAATTCTTTGCATTTCTAGTGCGTGAATGGTTGCTGTTGACATAACCAAGCATGTACAACTGTCAAGACAAGGAATTAAGCTGTTTTTTTTTTTAACTCACGTGTAGATGTACGGCCAATAAATTTGTTGCACATAGTTATGCGATGAAAACGTTGGAATGCAGTAATTGTATTTAAAGCTTTTCAAACCACTAGAATTGGGCGCCTTACAAATTATAAAATTCTGGAGTTCAGAGACCAACATCACTCTTTACACTTACCGCTATGATTTGTTTCACTGGCTTCAGCCATAGTGTAAACAGTTACTTTCTCGAGAATGAACTCCTTTTTAAAGGTTAAATATTATTTTGGCAACTCGCAGATTAGCCAAATAAACGCTATTCCAGTTGAAAAATACAAAATGAATTCGTAAGACATGGAATTCTAGAGGATTACAAATATTTTCTCTTTACACTATTCGTAAAATAAAGTGAGAAAGTAAATAAGTAATGTAAGCAAACATGAATTAAAATCTGTAATTTAAGCGTAGAAAATATCTCAGGTAATATAGTTGTATAGCAGTTGAGCTTCAAAGAGAAATTAAGTGATGTGAACCAGTCGTATCGACCGAAATAGTTTTTTTTCTACTATGGAAAACCATCTCGTTTTGATAACATATACGGTTCACAGTCTCCATGGCAACCCACAGATTAAACGTGGGGGTGCAAATATAAACATTCCATATTTGTTCATTTCCAGTAGTTTGTGCCTGTGTGTACGGCCATATTCAGGCTGCGGGAGACAGGGTATTCAGATTTATAAAAATTAAAACCCCCTTAATATATATTTTTGTTGCAAGTTTGCTAGACTGACGGTGTTGTTTCTTCGTCAAATAAGTCCCATTCTCGTAAATGTGTGCAGAGTGAGGAAGGATCGAGAGAAGGATGTCAAACACACAGTTCGCATGGCGGTTTGCTGATGTAAATTAAACTAGACGAGTCGTTCCAGTACGATAACCATAGTTTGCCATTCACAAACATATTACATGTGAGCATCATTAGTGTACGTTTCCATACAGCCGTAATTAACTAATGCATTTGGACGCCAGCGTGGTGGTGCGTCTACACAAACAAACAAGTTGCAAGTGTTGGAAACAAGGCGTAGAATTTACCGGAAGCGGGGCACCCCTGAAAGAAAATGGCTTCCAAATAAGAAAAAAAAAAAAAAATTATCTGTCTCTCGTGGTAAAATATAACACCGTGAACTGAGAAGTGACAATCGAGAATGTGCAGTGCTTTGTTTGCAAGTTTACACACACAAATTTTACGATAACAAACTATCTAATGAATTATTACGAAACATTTATAATTACGATGTTCAATACAGATATTGTTACAGCGTTTTAGGTGCACTACGCAACTGGCAATAATAGATTTATTTTGAGGCTAATTTCGCGATGGTTCAAGCGAAAAGAACGAGTGGAAAGTTATGCGGTATCTTTGCATTATACTGAAGATGCAGTCATTCTTATTTTAAATGGGTTCTTGGAAACAAAACGTAAGGAACGATTTCATCGTAATAGTTGCATTCGCCCTTATCTCTAGAATTTTATGACGAAACTTTTAATTATGGCTGATTTAAGACAACGCAATTCAAACTGAATAAATTACTTTTCTAAGAAAATTAATATATTACTTCTATAATACACCGGTTTGGTTGCCAAAGTCATAACAAAATTTCTCTGGTGAAATGGTGTTACTGAAAATCTGTAGTGGCCTCTTAAAATAGCGTTGGAAGTCTTAACATTATTGCTTCAAAATTAAGAAACAATGATTGTGTGGCTCTAAATTCGTTCAGTCCCGCATTAATTTACGAGCGCAAGTGTTTCACTCGTTCAGTATCATTCTGCACGCTGTACTTACTCGCGTCGAGCAAGCGAGCTTCTTGTAACCAGTGCAAAGTAAACAACGTACCCCGCGTGTTTGCTGCTGTCAAATTTGACCACTCACACACATATGAGAGGTACACATACTTATATTAATGAGATTTCTCACAAGGGAGACGCTCAAACACTGGACACCGATCCCTTGTTGTGTACAGAGAGAACCATAAATACACTGTACGTGCAACGTGTCCACGATCACGGACGTGGGGAATGGAAGGGTGAGCAAAGGGGTCTTGAGAGCCGATGAGAGTAAAGCGAGGAAATATGGAGCAATGCTGGAATTCAATGGCGGGGGAAACGGGAGATGCCCGAAAAAAAAAAAACGCCGACCAGCGGCATCGTCCGGCACGATTCCCACGTGTGAATGTCCGGGAGCGACCCCGTCGAGAATCGAACCCGGTTCGCCTTGGTACAGGAGGCAGGCGCTCTATAGTCACTGCACCACACGACAAAAAAAAATTGTAGTTTGTCTCCGTGTCTTCGTAAACAACAAAAAAGTTGACGGTCGCAATACGCAAAACTGTCTAAATATAGGTACAGAGAAAAGTGATTTTTTTTCCCAGCAATTAGCTAATTTTCCCATTTTAAATAGTGTTTTAACGTCCTAAATCTGGGCCATAGGACTAATTTTAACTATTCACATATCTATGCATTTTCTAAACGAAATTTGATTAAATGCAATTTATTTTGATTAGCACATTAATTATGTTGATTACCATGTAAATTAACTGTTCGTATAATTTGCGGTATTTGTAATGTGTTTAGAAGGTCCTAGTTTCTGAGCAGTTGTTGATCCGTTGCCATAGTAACTAAGCGACGTGATGAGCAATTTTGCCTCTAGCACTCTCGTGATTGGTCAGTTTTCGACGGCGTTATTTAATTAACCTTTTTGGACGAGATTTAAGCCACCATGGTTTCCGACGGCAGGACGCCGACCCGCATTGGTTCAGCCCGTAGGAATTTTTTATTTAGTTTTAAGATAAGTACACTAATTCGCACCTGAAAAACAGGGTGTCTCGAAGGCTACGAAGACGCGAGAGCAAGAATTGTACGAAGCAGACCTGTATCGGTCGCCGCCCGCGTTCTTGTACAGGTTTTAATCAGTTGAACTACCGCAGTGTGTATGTAAGTGCTGGGTCTGTAATAGCACTAAAGGGCCGAGAGCATAATTAGGGAAGCCCGCCAGATGATGTCCTGCCGTATCCAGGGGGATTATACTGCGAACGATCAGATAGACCAGAACTTCAAGAATATCCAGATTTCTACACATTAAGTAATCGAGTTAATTTTTTTAAAGAAGCATAGAAAAATTTTTCAACTTGAACTGTGAAGCCTCGCTAATTTTAACCATGGGCACCTTGAGCCAGTTCCAAAAAGAGACAAATTTAATAACTTTTCCTTTGGAAAGTTTAGTTTGAATTGCCTCGTCTAAACTTAATGGAATTTATCAGTCACAAAAGGGGTAGTGTTCCTGAGGCCACTAATGAAATTCTATTTGGAAATTGTCCTATCAGAGATAATTTGGTAACAAAGATATTAATTAAATTTTACTTTTACTTTGCTTGAAACGTCTCTGCTGGGGTATGATTTCCAGTAGAAATGAGATAATTTTCTAGTGAAATTACTGTTGTTAAATATTGATTTTATAGTGTTATTTGTGAGTGTTCATCTGTTCCACAGTTGTATCTACACCGTATTCAGTATTTAAATCTGTTGCACTGTTTCTCTGTGTCTCTCTACATCTTACATATTATTTTATTCAGTTCAAACACTATCCACACGTCTACAACCGTCACAGTAATCTGAATATACAACTTATCAGCACTACACGTTACATTATTTATTTTCACTGAAACGCTACATGGTCAAACATTATCTACGGCTTTATGCGTTACGGTTTGAGACGGGATAATTACTATGCAATAAGATGACAGACGTCATAAACGTATATTTCTCTTTTCTGTTCCGAATCTTACACGCAAATAGTGATGTGCGCGCATGATCCTGCAATAAGTACGGGATTGGGTAGAGGAACATGAAACAAGTGTGTACCGCGAACGAGCATTGCTGTCGAAAGTGTCCAGCTGAGCGAAAAAGCCGCGATGGCCGCTTGGATAGCGCAACACAGTCAACTAGGTTCGATTCCCAGTGGGGTTGCGTCAGAATTTTCGCATGTGGTAAACTTGACGTATTCTACCTTCGACCGTGGTTTCCTCGACGACTCCCTGTCCATCATCCTCGCATTAAGTCACTGCTCAAAATTGGAGTCTCATTCTAAGTCACCATTCAGGAATGATGGGCACATACAGTTCTCGTCTCCAAAGCGCATCACTCTCCCTAGGTCGTGCCTCCCCAGATTTAGCGTAAAATTATGAAATGTTACATATGTTTAATGACATTCAAAGCTATGACCTTGCATACCATTTTATAGACTTATAATCGTAATTTGCATGAGATACAGATTCCTATATACACTCCAGGTGGTAACGATAATTTTGGATAAGTTTTTCATTTCAAAACTGTTTCCATAGTAAATTTAAAAGCTATCTTTTCTGAAGGAAACTTAAAAGTTTTATTAAAACTTCCTCCATGTGTTAAAATTCGGCAAAGACAACTGCTGGAAAAACAAACGTTTCAATGTGAGGGTTTTTAAAAAAGAAAGTTAGTGGAAGGAAGGTTCGATAGAACGTTTTTGAGGAGGACTGCTGAACAAAAATTCCACGATGACAGTTAGATGAGTTTGGAGCTACAGGAAATTATTTTCGCTGAACTTCGAGGAAACAGTGATGTACGAGGGTCCGAGAGCTGCCAACGGGGATGTGCAACGACGGAGTGCTTGATTTGGTGACCCGAGGTACTCTGATTCCGAGGTGCAAAAAAAATCTGGGATTCCTGCATCGCCTCCTAGAAGGATGAAGTAAGTCACCGTCTGAGCAAAATTGCTTCTACAGTATAATTCTTTTCTGCAAGTTTAATTTTATGTCAGCCGTGTATTTGGTTAAGAAGTACATAGCTATAGAGCTCGAGAACTTGAAAACATATGTTTTTATGTTTTGTTGAATCTTGTTTTTTGAACAATACCAGAGGTTCCCGAGTTTCTTAAAAAATATGTAAGTAGTAGTGCTTCCAACGTACAGCTAGCAGGACTCATCAAAATAACAAGTTATATTATTAAACTGAGTCAACCAGTTGAACACGTAATTAAATCAGTTCTCGAGTTCATGATATGGTATATGGTTTTGACAGGGTCAATATTACTCAAGTTAAAATTTGACTGAACTGTTAGAGTACCATGAATTATCTGGCAGTAAGGTTTTGTGTTTTTAATTTTACTTCAAGTAAAGTGATCGTATGTTTGTGTAGGTTAACACAATTTAGGTGTATCAGTTGTTCGTTAAGAGACCCATGTGTATTGATTGATTTATTTAAATGTCTGCATTAAAGTAGCATTTTCTACGCTTATCCATGTTGTTTTTCTGTGTAGTGTAGCTGCTTGTTTAATGAATATTTTAATCGCAGTGAAGTATAGTTGTGATTGCAGTGTCTAGTGTATGTCTGGTTAATTTCTGAATTTTATGATTCCTCTGACACATTTATTTAAAATGGTTAACAATTCTCTCATGGCACACATCACACACATATCTGATATATTTAATTTTTAATATATTTAAACGCCCAATAATAAGTACAGAATTCTTGCACAAAATTTGTACATGAGTATGATTGCTTTTTTTTTTTTTTTTTAAGATAGACATGCACTCATGCGAATGTGTCTGGGATTATGTAGCCCCTTGCCCCCTTCCTTGCCCCATTCCTCCCCACCCCCACTAATAGCTTCAGAACCCATGAACTGAATTTCACTAAACTGGGAACACATATAGTGATTAGTAAAGCCATGCGACTTTTATAGTTTCACACCACTCCGCAGTGTATGCTTATTTACAAAATTGTGGTCAGTTAAATATTTAGAATGCCATTTCATATCTTGGGAATAATTTAACAAAATTTAAGCTAATTCGGTGTATTGTCAGGTCATAATGTAAATACTTGATTTAGGGAGGTATACTGCTGTTGGTCTGCCATTTTGTAAGGTAGAGTTACATTAAATAATTAATATTTTACATAATATCTTGGACACTACCCAATAGATTCCTGCCAATTTTTAAAGGTAACGAATACTATGGAAGGACATACTAACATATTCGTTTTAAATGGCTAAGGCACTTATTTTCAACATAGCGGTCATATAAATATTTTAGTTTAGTTTTGCTTATATACCATACTATTAACCAATTTCAACCAAACCTAGTATGTCGAAAGTGTCAATTACAGGCATTAAATATATTAATACATAGACGTTTTTGCCCACCATTTTGTCAGACAGCGCGACATGAATAATGTAAAATTTTTGTATGCTATTTAAGGAAATAATCAATTAATTCCTACCAAATTTGGCAAACAAGAAATACTACAATGTTCCGTGTAAACGTACGTATTTTAAGTGGGTCAGGCACTTATTTTTAAAATCGCAGTAATATAAACAATTATGATTGCTATGCTATATATACAAAGCCATGTAATCAAGTTTTAGCAGACTTCGTATTCTGGCAGTAGCCTATATTACAACCATAAATTCGTCTACACAAAGCCTAATTTTCCTTCTTTTATGCCCTATCTCGGAAATCAATTAACCGTTACAAAATTTTGCCAAACAATAATTTATACGTTAGTCCATGGAAAATGATGTCTTTTAAGTGGGTCTGCCACTATTTTCTACATAATGGCAATATTAATATTTTATTTTAAGACGCATCATATTCATTTTACCTAAGTATTAGAGTAGGGCCTACTTCCTCAAATCTACTCTCATAAGTACATAAAGAAAAGCCGGCTAATAGTTTATATTGCTAACCTCTTTTTGTTATAATTATTAGCAGCTGTAACAGCACTATCAGTAGTTCCAGTTATATCAAGGGCAGTGTATCACCCTGATTTTTACATAAGTTATGTACATATTATATTAATATATTATATATTTAATGTTTATTATTTATCATTTCACACTATAGTGTATGTTTGTTTTAAAAGGCCGTATCGATGTCAAGGATTTTTCTTGTTTTTATTTTCCAGTATTATTATGGTTTTCTTTCTCATGCTAAGAAGTTGTGCTTAAACTGTTGTTATGTAGTCAATGGTTGAGAAAACAAGACAAAGTGGTTGGATTAAAAATACTTACTGAAGACGTTAATAGAGTTGTGTGTTTTTCGATTTGAGAGGTTTGTATTTGTAAGCACATATGGATTTTCGCACTTAGTTGTAATAGATAAGAACTATCCATTAAAAGCCAGCAGTTCAACTTAAGTTATGCCTGCCGCAAACCCGAGAAATGGAATCTTGTCAATTGAGCTATGCATACCTAGGATTTTAATTCTTTTAGTTTAAAGATTAGGTGTTTGCTTGCTTAGTAGCTGTTCTCCTGTCCAGCCAGTTCACAGACTGGAGTGGTTAAATTTATATATGGTTCAATGATTTGAGGGATAACTTCTACACTATTCAACAGAATGGCTTGCCCGCCGTGAGAACATTTAAAATGTCTTATTTTGCCGCAAACCTTTCAGAATTGCGCGCAAGACGAGGGGCTAGATACGTTGAGCTAGAAGCTTAGTCAACAGGTATATGAGCAAGAGGACCTGCAAGATACCATATCAACTGAGACAACTAACGCCCATTAATTACAAAACTTTTGAGTACTAGATAGAGCTAGAGGAAATCGTGGAGGTAACGAATGAAATGGGCCTGGGCCCAACACAAGCATCGTACCAGTAATGGAAAACGCTGAAACGGTAATTCAAGAAGTGAACATCCCGACAACACTGAAACAAGCGAGCCAAACGACTACACCTCCAACCACAACATTCCCTGGCGAAATGCAACAATTACTCGCAATGATGCAAAGTATGCAGACTAGCATACAGGCTAGCATCCAAGTACACAAAATTTAATGATAGACTAGCATACAAACACAACAGACCGATATGCAGTCTAGTATGCAGGCGCAAAACGCCGAACTGAAAGCAGAAATGCAAGCACAGCTGCAGAGCCATGCCAATCTGCTGCAATCTGCTGCAGCAACAAGTAGCTTTACTACGAGAAGATTTTTCAGATAATTTGCAGCAAGTGTCTACCAACGTCGCTACCGTAAAACAAGAGGAACAGGCAATCAGAGAAGAGCTTGAACTGGTGAAAGTGAATCATGCTCGCCAAGTAAGCGAAGTAGAGGCTCGTGTGAAGGAATGGGAACACAACCCTGTGCCACCTGCGTGTCAAACCATGATAAAAGAGACAGTGACAGAAAAATTGGGCTCTCTTAACAACCACATTGAGGCCAGATTTTCCCAGCTTGAAAGTGTTTCGGAACAACGTCTGGCAAAAGTAGCGAAAAAGGTGAACCAATTAAAACAAGTAATAGAAGGCGTGCAGACAATGCAACTGACAACACCGGAAATGCAAGCAGGGGAAACAGCCAAGACAGAAGATGTTTCGACACGACTCGACAGTACTACTTAGACACCACATAGCATTCTACATACAGCTACAAATGCTGTTCCAGCATTGTCTACGCCTATGTCAACATTATTGCACAACCCATCAAAACTATGGGCGGAGCAACTCCCTACATTTGAAGGCACAGTAGGAGAAAATCCTATAATTTTTTTGATAAAGCTTTAAGAATACGCTGCACTTTTCGGCCTCAGCGACAGTGATATACTGCGATGGTTAAATTTAGCGTTGACGTCCACCGCATATTACTGGTAGGAGGTTGCACACAGTCAAGTAGAAAACTTTTCATAATTCAAAAACAAGTTTCTTTGACATTTTTGGAACACGAAAGTCCAGGGACAGTTCCGAGCTGAGTTGCACACGGAGAAATTTTACCCAGACAAAGGTAAAAGCCTGGAGAGTCACCTTTCCGAGGCGTATGATAGGTCGAGACACCTCACTCCTCCCATCAACAATGATGAATTTATTGCGATGGTTTTGCACCAATTACCCTATAATTATCAGATGCACTGGAAAGGACGTACTGATACTGATCTAGTTGCTTTACGCGAGGGCCTGTTGGCTTTCGGCCAAATTGAAAAATTGCAACGGTCACATGTAAACAGACCTGGGGAAAAATCACCACCGGCCGACACAGTTCAGCCATCTTATTTAGGTAACCCGCCACATTATAGAGGAAACTATATAGGTGACCAACACCCTAGGGTGAAAACATATCAATTTGAATATTGTACACCTTATAGAGCACTACAGCATGATCCACAAAACGCATTTAGAGAAAAAAATATATATTTCAGAAGGTGGTCTCGACAAAGCCGGTGCTACCGTGGTAACCAGGAAGGTAAACACGCATCGGAAGGAGAAAGATCAGTGGAGGATCGAAACCTTGAGTCACCTAAATCACCAAGAGAAAAATCACCGGCGAGGGGCCAAAGCTCGCCGTTTAATGAAATGAACGACCGAATCAACAGAGCTGAGCACACGTCATGTAAACAAGAGAGCGTGGTACCACATGTACAACTTTTCCCGATGCAATTTTCTTTCGCACCACCTAATTCAGCAGTGATGTATAACCAAGCTTTACCAGGCTACGTCAATCAACAGAAGCCAGGCTATTTTGAAATTCAAAGACCATTGTATCCCCGGTTACCGGCATTTACGCCCGCACAGCTTAATACGAGCTGTGTAAACACGAATTCTGCAGGCCACGAACAAACCGGTTACAGTCAGTTAAACCTGTAAGATTCAGGGAAGAGAGACATTACCGAGAGGATTGGCCGAGACACCAGCCGAGGTGACTGAATTTAAGGAAGAATTGGCAGTGAAGCGAACAAAGAAATCAAAAATAAATCAATTGGAACCCGGTCAATTAGTTCTTTTGAGAGTTAGCCTTGTAAGTCACCACTATGATTTTGTCATTGGAAAATTATTCTTTTTTTTTTTTAAGGGCGGAATGATATTAAGAGCGAAGTTTACAAAAAATTGTTATAAGGTGGTAAAATCCAACACTAACGAGCTAGTGGATTGTTTCAACCTAACCGCATTACGTGTCTACTATCAGAACGACGAGTGATACTACAACCAGAAAGTAGTACCTGTGAAATATGTGGTTCTCCTAAAGCCTATCAAAATGAAATGATGGTACGCTATTGTTATTAATTAAGTGTTGGGTAGAGGATATGTGTAGCCGCAGGAAGTGCACCGCCATTGTGCTGAGTCACCCTTGGACTGAGCAACGAAATATTATAAATTGCCTCCCCGTTTATATGTTGTTTACTGTGGGTACGTATTTCGAGATGCTCTGCCACGATTGCTACATGAAGTAGGGTGCTGCAATATCCAGAAACCAAGAAGAGGTTTGAATGGGAAATACTCGTCGTTTCAGCTGTAGTCTAGTTGATCATCCATTAGTAATCCTTTAGTGTGGGGGTTATTTTCTATGTTGTGTTTATATGAAATTGTTTCTCTCTTTAAACCAGCCAATTTTCTCGGCAGCGACTCTACGGTATGTATAGGATGTAATATGTTTTCCCCTTTATTCTAGAGTTGTGTATAAACTTTGTCTTGTATGTTTTCCTTCTCACTTTCGTAATGAAGTTGAATCAACAAAACATAAGGATGCATTATGTAACACCCTAATTTTTACATCAGTTATGTACATATTATATTAATATATTTAATGTTTATTATTTATTATTTCACACTTTAATGCATGTTTGTTTGAAAAAACTGTATCTATGACAAGGATTTTTCTTATTTTTATTTTTCAGTATTATTATTGTTTTATTTCTCATACTAGGAAGTTGTACTTAAACTGTTATGTTGTCAATGGTGGAGAAAACAAGAAAAAGTGGTTGGATTAAAAATACTTACTGAAGACGTTAATAGAGTTGTGTGTTTTGCGATTTGAGAATTTGTATTTGTAAGTACATATGGATTTTCGCACTTAGCTGTAATAGATAAGCACTATCCATTAAACGCCAGCAGTTCAACTTAAGTTATGCCTGCGGCAAACCCGAGAAATGGAGTCTTGTTATCTGAGCTATGCATACCTAGGATTTTAATTCTTTTAGTTTAAAGATTAGGTGTTTGCTTGCTTGCCAGCTGTTCTCCTGCCCAGCCAGTCAACAGACCGGAGTGGTTAAACTTATATGTGGTTCAATGATTTGAGGGCTAACTTCTACAGTATTCAACAGAATGGCTTGCCCGCCGTCAAAATATTTTAAATGTCCTTACTTTGCCGCAACCTTTCAGCAGAATCAATATTTAAAGTGATAAAGACAGTAGTAGCAGTATTGGTGGTAGCAATCGCAGCAGAAGCAGTAGTAGCCATACTATTAGTAATGAAAGCAGTAGCAATAGTACTTTTAGTGATAGAAATAGCAGAAGCAATAGTGGTAGTAGAAGACATAGCAGTAATAACGAAACAAGTAACAACACAAAAAGCAGCAGTAACAAAATAGCCATAGAAATAATGGAAACAATAGCAACTGTAGTAGCAACAGGGACATTATAATTAGTAGTGATAACAGAAGTAACAATATAAATATCAGAGGTATCGGTAGCATAATATGAAACAGAAGCAGAAACAATAGAAACTGTTGTAATAGTAACAGCAATAGTATATTAGTATCAATGTAAACAATAGTAACAGCAGTAGTAACAGTATAGGCTGTTCACGGATAAATATGCATTTCAAAATCAACCTTCGATAGATGTCACTGCCCCTACCCACTTGCACATATTTTAACAGGCACACTGTCTGACATGGTCCCAGCAAACTTGGTAACGACGTAGGGAAGTAGTTCCATGCATTAACGACGAATTAAAAAGTGTTGGGTAAACATTTATATAGGCTGTACACGGTTAAGTGAGCACTTTAGAGGCCCTAGTTACTTTTTACTTTCAGTCATTTTTCTTCCACTTAACCACCTTTTTAAAGATAATTGTCATATAAGTAACCAACACAGTGTGCATATTCGACCGCACTCGAAATTTACCGGCTAAGGCTAAAACAGAATAGATTTATTGACTATTAATCTAAAGGAGGGGGTTTTCAAAAGTGCTCACTTTACCGCAAATAGCCTATAAATATTGTAATTATTTATTTTGCTTTCCGAGTTTTTGAATGCTCGTAAGTGTAATAATTGACGAATTTCTTTAATGTTTACAATTCTAATAATTTCAGTTCCACTTGATCGACGCATGAACAATGTGATCAGGCCTGTGGCAATGGTTAATCTGCGTAAGAATACACTACGTGCACACAAGAAGATCTTAAGCAGGGCTTTCAAAAGTGCCGAGTTTACCGTGAACAGCGTATAGTATCGATGGTAGTAGTAGGAAAGAAGCCAAGTATGGAATATGTACTTAATATGGAATATTGAAGGTTCGGGCAACATACACATGGCCGCACTCCATCAATGTGGCGAGCGGAAACAGATTCAAGGCAACATACTTTGCGCGAAGCATGAGCTAAGTTTAGATGCGCTGTTTGGTGAAGTTGGTCGACTTTGTTTTCTTCCTCTTTGAAGAATTTGTGCAAAGTACGTTTATAGTGCAGATAGAAATAAATAGTTAGGCTAGTGTAAACAACGGTGCCCAAGTACAGTGTCAATCGTGTAAGGTTTGAACACTAATCAAGTTGCGTAATAAAATATTTGTTCACTTGGTATGACAATTCTCATTGTTTATAATCAAAAATGGCTATGCACCTATTATGGAATACATTTGTATTCTAAATATGGAATAGTATTCCATATTTGTTACAACATTTCACATTTCTCTGACATATTTTGTTCTTTTACACAGAATTATGTCTGGCCGGAAAGAGAAGCCCCATACACCACAACGAAAGAAGTGGAATGTAGGCGATATGGATCACTCAGTTACGGAAGTGAGAAAAGGTTCTATGGGATATGAAAAGGCAGCAACGGTTTTCAATGTTCCACGAACGACTTTGTTTCGTATGGCGTCGAAAAAGGAAGAAATATCTGCAGAAGCAAGACAATCGACATTAGGCAGGCGTTTCGTGTTCCCATCCGAGCTGAAAAATAGGCTAGTAAATTATATATTAATTATGGAAAAAACGTTCTATGATTTTACAAGGCGAGATATCAAGAGGCTGGCTTACCAGGTGGCAGTTGTAAACGACATACCAAATCCATTCTCTAGGTAAAATGAAACTGCTGGTCGCAAGTGGCTTGGCATATTACTTCTACGTCATCAGTATGTTACCAAGCCATCAGAGACATCATTCAGCAGAACTAAGGGATTTGATAAAGAGAATGTGGCAGCATTTTTTTTATTTACTAGAAGATTAAATTGAGAGGTATAACTATCCTCCAGATAGGGTGTTTAATATAGACGATACAGGCCGACTTATTGTTCAGTCAAGAGTACAGTCTGTTCTTGCTTTAAAAGGCAGTAAGCAAGTCGGGTCACTCACTTCCGCAGAAAGAGGTTCGCTTGTAGCAGCAGTCACATGCATGAGTGCAGGAAGAACTTTTGTCCCTCCCCTTCTTATATTTCCAAGGAAAAATATGAGTGCTCTTCTATAGAACCCGGCTGCCGCCTGGTAGTATTGTCAAATGTCATCCTAGTGGCTGGATACAGTCTTATATTTTCCCTCGCTGGTTTCGTAATTTTTTTTCAAATGTGAAACCTTCCACAGAGGATAGTGTATAAATACTAGATGGCCATTACACAGACGCAAGGAATATAGAAGTAACTGAACTTGTACGAGACAATGGCGTAAGTATTTTGTGTTTACCGCCTCATACAACACATCGCATGCAGCCACTTGATAATACTTTCATGAGGCCCTTAAAAGCCTACTACAGCGAGGCGTTACGCATACATATGAGATCAACCGGTAGACCAATCACACATTTTGATACAGCAGAACTATTTGGGAAAGCATATTTGAAAGTTCAAACTGGTTCCATTGCTATAAATTGTTTCGGAACTACGGGTCTATATCATGCTAGTCGCACAGTATTTGAAGATAGCGAGTTCCATGCTGCTGAGCAAGAAGACATGCATGGTTCCACGACAGTCAAAAGACCTAAAGACGCAGACCTATCTGAAACCGAAGTCGTTTGATCAGAACGCATTGTTCCTATTCCAAAAATTGTAAAGGAAAAATGCCCACAAAAGGAACGAGCACCAGGAAAGGTAGCACTTTTGACATCGCCATACAAAAACACTTTGGAGGAGTCACTGAAACATGTTTCGAAAAAAATACAAAAGAAGTGAACAGCACTAAACATCCTTCAGTAAAATCAGGAGAAGCTTCTACAGCAGACACTGGCCTAAAGCTATAAACACTCAATCTTCTTGCTGTGGTTTGGTTGCACGTAAGATGCAAGAACGGAAGAAACGGAGATGAGAAGGTTCTTCAGACGAAGACCCACACAGCGTGAGTGATCAATCTTCAGACAGTGATTTGGTAGGTATCGAGCTAGTAAGACCTGATGAACAAGGTGCCGCGTGCTTCTGCTGCGAGGGTAAAATTTCACAACACCGGAGAGGTGAAACGTGGATATAATGCTTGGAGTGTGAACATTGGTATCACACTGAATGTTCTGCTGCAGAAAACGACATGCGTGTGTGAGAATATTGAAAAGAGTAAAGTATGTTATCGATATTTTTTAACGCCATTTCTAAAATGGGAGATAAATGTAATCAGTACGCTATTTTCATTACCAGATCATAATTTGTACGACTAATTGCCAGTATTCCCTATTAGTAGGGCCACCTGTTTTTCGGGAAAAGATTTGAGGACTACTTACACTCCACAACACTAGAGCTCAGATCCACGTTCCTGATTGGATGATTATAACTGTCACTCGTTGCAGGTGTCTGCCCGCGAATCACGGACGCTCATTGCCGGAGTTACCAAATTATGATTCGCCCAGCCAGGTAAGGAACAGTCTCCCGACAAATACACGCAGTCAATAACCAAAGGGAAACAGCACGTATGCCATCGGACATTGGAATCTAGCATTTCTCTAAATCTTTTCGCGAAAAACAGGCGACGCTACCTATTAGGTGCCACTTTTCACTGTGGCCAAAAAGTACACCTGTTGATAAACAAATCCCTTAGAATTGATATGTGGTAAATATTTTTGGGGTTAACTTTACTGTGGTGACCTAAGACGGCGTGTTGAATTAATATCTGCGCGTACGAAATAAATCAGAAGTGGGATTATCATAAATAGAACCGCGAGTATTTCGCGAGTTCATTCGGAGGCGAGGTACACTCCAGACACTTGTTATTTTTTCCCACTGTTGTGATTGGACGACAGTTCTTTAGACACGCCCCGTTTTTAACTGTGAGCAGGAAGCAGTAGTGTGAGTGGATGTTTAACAGTCCTGTACAGAGGCCTCACTTGATCACAGCAACCAATAAGCAAACGATAATGTCTCGAGTGTATAGAGGGCTGTCCAGCCTAGCTTGCTACCAACTTAATCCGCGAAATACTCGGGACTCTAATCATAATTAAAACTCAAAATGGTATTCCGTATTTGGCGCCTCTCCTAAGTGTGGTGTAGAGGTGGGTGGGCGAGGAGTAGAGGAAGCAGTATATTGGTTACCTTGTGCACGGTCTGCTCCACCTCCTCCTCGGCTCGCTCGTACAGGCGCAGCACGTCGGCAGGCGGCTGGTAGTCGCGATAGCCGGTGGGCGAGGGCTGCTGGCAGCGCTCCTGGTGGGCGTCCGGGGCGCTCAGCGTACCGCGCCCCGCGTCGTCGGGGGCCTCGAACACGTCGTCGCTCATGCTGTCGTCCGTCGCCAGCACCTGCTGCAAGCTCTGAGTCATGCCGGAGCCCTGACACCACACCACACAAACCGCAACCACGACACGACAGTTGTGTTTCCGCCGTCACTGTGCTTCAATTTACAACACCACACTTGACTCACGCGACACCAAGAGTATAATTTCCAGAATAATTTAGAACGTACTGACAGACTTATCTATACAGGTTGAGTCTTTCGAAAGAGGCCTCGTGGGACATGTGTGTAACGGAATGAAGAAATACAGACCAGTGTGACAACTACATTTAGAGTAAGGTGTTGGAAGTGTCCGCCGGCGTTTGTCGCAACAGTTGCAGCTGTTCCAGTCAACCACTATGAGGATCCTGAAGCAGGACCTGCACCTGCACGCGTACCAATTTACAGTGGTGCATCAGTTGCTGGATGTGGACAAGGCAGCTCGAGTGCAGTTCTGTGAGTGGTTTTTATCCAATATTGCTCCGGAGGCATTGCAGGATGGATACAATTTTTTGTCACACTGGACCGTATTTCCTCATTCTCTCATGTCCCACGGGGCCTCTTTTAAAGGACTCGCCCCAGGCGGTGGCCATACGAAACATTTGGAAAACATGATGGTAACAAATAATGCAGGTATTACAGCTAAGGTGTGCGAAGGTATATACGTTATTGTTATCAGTTAAGTCCTTTAAGTTCTAGATTGTTTTATTCCTTTTTAAGCTGCACATTTTCTACTATAGGGAAAACTAGCCAAACAATTTCGGTTTGCAAGATTGTACATTCTGTGTGTCGGGCCTTACGTAACGACGAAAATAAAAATCATCAATCCAAAACTGCTGGTCGGACGACAGAATTTGTCCAACCTACGTCAAATATATCTTGCATTAGATTAGTCGTTCAGTTTTTACTGTCGTGTCGTGCTTGTCGGGGCTTTGTCGTTCCAGAATCACCTTCCCCACCCTTGCATACACAGCTAACTGCCGTAGAAGTTATGCTGCTGCTTATCTGCTGCTGCGTACGCGCGGTGCACTCAGAAGAAATCTGTAACCACATTGGAGCCGGACAAACTCTACCTGACCACTCGCAGACGAGGTGCCAGCTAACCGTCATACTAGCGGCAAAGCGTGAGCACGTTGTAAAGGAAGCATTATTTTATTCCAGCTGCTCGCTCTAAGAGTGTGTGCTACATAAATCGACGCTGTAAACCTTAATGGTGTTCCAGTTATTTATAGAAGTCATCGTATCAAAACCAAGAAACGGTGTCCTACATATAACTCTTATTACAAACTTTCTAAGCAAATACTCTACCGTAGCGAAGAATTTTTGTTTAACTATTTCTCAAGCGGAAAATTTCTTAATGCCGTTGCTGCGCAGAATGTTATGCAAAATAAATTCAACAATAGAGTACTTGTTCGCAAAGTTGGCAAGAACCTTTATCTGGGATTCGCATTTATTGGTATTGCTACGTTGGCGTACATAAACTCGAGGACTTAAATTAATATTGGCCCCGTGCACTGTTTATACGCGCGGCGGCCCTGCCTTTTGTATCTGTGTCTGAGGTCATATTTCTGAATTATTCTTTCCTAGCCTCTTGCACAATACCTGGAGGGGAGTGCACCATAATGTACTATAGGCTATACACGTTAAAGTGAGCGCTTTCTGAAGCCCTCTTATTTGGAATAAAAGTCAATCAATATATTTAATTGTAGCATTAGGCGTTAACTTTCGAGTCCGGTGAAATATAAACATATATACACTGTGCTTATTACTTACATGGCAATATTAATTTTAAGAAAGTGGCGGGAGAATAAAAAAAATGACTGATGGGGGAAAACGTAACTGGTGCCTCAAAAGTTCTCACTTTACCGTGAACAGCCTATATCAACAGTACTCTATTGGTCCGACGAACCACCCAGAGAGTGGTCTTCGTCGCCACTGCAATACGAAGTGGTGTGACTCAAGCTGCAGAACTAGATTTCAGTTACTGCTGTTGGAATGTAGGAAACGACCAAGAGCGCTAAAGTGCAGCAAACAGCAGCATATCTTGCAGGCGCTCATCAGCCGCCATTACAGACAAGATGGTTTCTGGGGCCTTATTCTAAGTTATTCATTTCATTTCCTTTCGACGAAAGTATTACCTACTTATTAATCGAATTTTCGTTTCCTCTCGAAAAGAGGCATTCTAACCGCTTTCAAGTGTTCGTCTGACGTATCAATTAACCTCTTTGTTTTAATTTTCGAACCACATAAGCAACAATATAGGCAGACTGTAAGGGCATTTTACAATACTCGGCACTTAAATTAATTACAGTACGCCTAACGCAAGTTCACCCGAAATTACAGTATGTTTATGTTTACACAATACGCACTTTCTTCCATTTATCCTGGGTCTTCTGCGGCCATAATCCATCCGCATTTAATAAGTTCGTCTGTTGATCCCAAGAACAAACCTTGGAACTGCTCAAGAATTTTGCTGTGAATTTTCTGTTTAGAATGCTAGAATTACCTTTCAAGCACCGATCATTGTTTCCTACTGTCCATCGGTAATACGACCACGATGTCTGCTGTCCATAATATTTAAAGAGTCACACGTGCAGCCGATTTATGAAATATCACCAAACGCGATGCGGACAGCAAATTTGAGACATTCAACGAACGAAATTTGTTTTTTTCTAGACCAAACTATTTGTTTAATACTAACTTTTAAAACCAAATGCAAACAAAATACTTTAAAACCTTTACTGCATTTATTTGATATTTTAAAACTGAAGTATTCATAATCTCATAAAAAAATGTACTCCGATATTTTAGTTAAAGTTAACGTAAGTAGTGTTGTAATCTCGTATTCGCTAACAAAAACAATGGGAATATGACTTAATACGAACTTTCCATCCTTTAAGTTTTGATTCGTTTTGAGCGCCTTCGAAACCTAACAAATACGAAAGATTAACGAATAATTTTTTAAAGGCTCCCTTTTTACAGTAAGCTTCCATCAATTTATAGCTATATCTAAAAAAAAATTCACTTCACAATTTGCCGGTATGCTAGTCTCCAAGTTCATGTATGTATTTTCCCTGCTTTGTCGAACGTTGGTTGGCACGCTCTGGAGCAGAGTTGAGCCATTGTTAAAATTTAACGATACACTTACTATTTCGTGTAACAAAGTCAAATAGAAAAATTACTGATTAAAAGGCAGCAGCCAATCAAATCATGAATATGCCCAGGTAAGCATACAACTGTTACATCTAACAATTTACCACCTAATTTTGTAGGTCTCAAATAATGAATCATACCAAGGAGTGAGCTCTAGCCATTAACGGTTTGGCCTCCTTTCTACACGAGCATGGCACCTTAGCGCTCATAAAGCGGTGAGAACACATCATACTTCAAGCCAATAATCTTGTTTAAAGAAACAACAATCGGTTCTAGACTCGACAAAAGCCTCCAGTACAGCAAGGACTTCTGGCCCGCCAGTCAGGCTTCCTAACTTCTGGACGAAATAATTGAACATATAGATTGCATACATATACAATTAAACGTGAAAATGAACAGATAAATTTACATACTGCTTGTCTCACAACTGCTCATAATTTCTGTGCATCAAAATGAGAACAAGCATTTTATGGTACCATGACAATTACATCGCTAATATCAGAAAATTGCTGTTATGATTGATAGCAAAGGTGGGATTCGTACAGAGGTCAAGCTAGAGCGAGACTGTATTACGTATCAAGTTTTATTATACTTCAAATTAATTATTCTTAAGAAGATTTTAAGTTTGCAATTATTTTTATGAACATAGCTTTGACTACATTATAACTAATTTATAAGTGGGGGATTAGCATCTGATCAACCTGAGTCTGCGCCTGGTTGTATTGTAACCACATTCACTTAAGAAAACGGCTTCGTATGGAAGTACACTGAAGGACCAGGAAACTGGAATACCTGTCTATTACTACATATGCCAATCTCTGGATCATAGATGCTGGTATAGAAGGCGCGAGCTTCTTGAAGTAGTCTTATCACCAACTGACACCATGCTTACTAAAAGATTGCCTACGATTTGGCGTTATTCTAAGAAGGAGATCTCTGCTTTCAGCAGTGCATTGTTGGACATTCTGTGGCATTCAAATCAAGAAAACGAGGGACAATGGCATGATCTCCAAAATCGGATGAGTGTTCCTCCAAAAAAAATTTGGTGGCACTGAACATGTGTGGTTACACATTGTCCCGTTGAAAGAGGCCATACCCATCAGGATGAATTGCACAACATGAATAGGTGTGACATATACGAAAGAATGCACACAAACCTTCACCGATCACAGACGTTTGTAGGCGTACAAAGGTCCCGATTCGTGACAGCTGAACATACTCCGTACCATTGTGAAGCCCCTTGTTAACATGGATTAGTGGTATTTCCTCCAAGCAAGGATCCTCTTATCAACGCGAATAGGTTCGAAAAGCAAGGTTACGGGTTCCCAGCTGTCAAGTGTCCAGCGGCAGTGCTTCAGAGCTCACGAACGGCACACATCTGTGTTGTGCAGTAAGCACTAACAATCGCGCTGGACGTCAGCTCTACCATGTAAGATACTTTACTACTCTCCTCGCGATGATGTTCGTAATGGCTGCAACATTAAATTACGATATTATTCTCTGCAATGTTGCAAAACCTGTGGCTTGAAATGCGTCTTTAAAACGGACATAGGCCACGTTCATCCAGAGTCTTTCGAAGGCCAATATATTTCAAGTATCTTCAATACTTGATCAGAATTTATGTAGCTGAGATATGGATCGCTCCCGGAACCTCGTATCGCTCTAACCGTGTAAGAAGAGAGGGGACATTCAAAGAGGAGATCCATCTTTGTCCAAGCATCTAACTGACAACAACGAGCTACGAAGAAAATATGTCTAAGCGCCTTAATCCAACCGCATACCGCTTATTTATGGCTTCTTCATCAGAACCCCTTCTTCACTATTATTTGCCCATAATATTACACTCACAAATACAGTTCAAGATTTTTCCCATGTTTATGTTACTCTTAGTAGCGCCATTGTTCGTTAAAGAAAATGTTTTGAGGTTGCATCGGCGTAGTTGTGAACTGTATGGAGACGTATACACCAAAATAAGTAAGTAATTTAATATTCTTATAATTTATTTGCTGATACAATATTTAGTTTACTTCGTGCCATCAAGGGAATACAGTAATAATGCTCCTAATTTTCTCCTTACTTTAACATGAAACTGAAATATTATTATTTCGCCGCTTTTTTTGAAAACTTTTCTGCCATACTACAATGACACGGAAGCGGAAGAAAGAAACACGACACACGTAATGGTAAGAACTGATGTATCAGGATGAAATAAAGTCTGTTCTGCAGTGGGTCTTTCAGAAAAGCGATTTTTAACCAATAAAATTCGGAAATATGTTGTACTACATAAGTATTTAATTTACGTGCATATTAACAACTCTTTCTCAGGCCACCACGCTAAGATATGAATGCAAAATGAAATTGAAATTCGCGGACCCGTTAAAGACCAAACAAAAATTGTCGTACGAAATAACTGCATGTTTCGGCTTATTAAACAGTACTCGCCAGCAGAAAAATTGCATAGCGCGCTAGTATGACCCTCTTAATTCCACGGCCAATGTCTAGTATATACATGAACTTGTGCGAAGCAAATTGAATTAATACGATAAATTTCATAGTGTGGCATCGCCAAACGGAACACAAGGCCCGTTGCCAAACAATCGCACTGGTAATCAATCAAACTGCCGAGCGACATATCACTTCTGCTCAGGTACTTTGAGTTATCTTCATAGATAAACGAGTACAGGACTCGAATTTTGTTAGCTGTTTAGATGGCAGTGGGTGAAGTGGCACGTCATTCGAACGACTCCATATCAAAATTAATGCGGCCTTCGTCAGAAACCAGAATCAAATTTTAATTAATTATACGCACTGAAACACGAAGGAAATTTTACAGAACTCTTTTAATATTACAATATGAAAGAAAAAAAAAAGTCCATCTGTAAGGACAAGAACGAATGTTGGGTATCTACATCGACAGACCAACATTTTTCGGACTATGATAGCTGTGACTGCCACAGTATTTGTGTTAATGATCCCGATATACTTACCGCTATAGAACGTCTCACTCTTAGATTGCAGTGTGCGGTGTAATGGACTGGTTGGCGCTGTTGACTAAGTTATTTTTTTTTGCAACTTCGAAAAAAACTAGCTACATTTCTTGCGCGCCTTCCAATCGCAATGATAGGGTTTCTCACAGGCTTCAATTTCAAAGGAGCCGCTTAGCTTTGCGTCGCAGGATTTGATTCCTTTACGAGTTGGCAGGGAGGTAAACAGAAAAAAAAAAACAACCTAAATCAGGCAGTTCCCTTCACCTCCCATTTGTTTCTCAGCTTGCCAGTTACGTCTCACAACTGAAGCAATCTGGCAACAGTGGGCGCCATAAGCCCTGTACTGCAATCTAAGTGTGAGACGGACTACAGAAGATGCAGTTTTATATGTACTCAGATAACTTAATAATGTGGTTAGTGTCGCGTATGCATTCACGGGTTGTTTCATTCAAGCTGTAACGCCCTGACATTACAAACACTACAGTTTAATCATTGGATTTGAAGGTAGAAGGAGAGTGGCTTCCACGGAGCACTGAACCCTATTTTACAACTTACAGGACTCATTGAAAAGTAGTAGCCTACACACACTACCAACGTGATCAGAGAAGTAAAATTTATGTTGCACATGAAGGAAGAATGCATATATAATTTGTAACATTGCAAAATATTTCGCTGTTTTTAAATCAATTAATAAGTTTTTTATTACAATTTAAATATATTTACATACTGGAAGATTCATAAAGCATATTTAGCAATAAAAAATTTTGTCACATAAGGCTATTTTAATTCCTCTGGGTTTGTGCAATAAAAAAGTTTGTAATAATGTAACCAACATCCTTAATAATTGATGTTATACACATACATTGCATGTAGTAACGAAAGTAAATTTTTTTAATAATAATTTAAGTGGTATGAACAAAATCCATTATAGAAAAATGGTAAACATTATCACAATTTGATTACAGACAACCAAAGTTATTATTACAAAAACATTTCTTAAGAAAGGTATTTTATTTTCTTTCTTTTTTTTTATTGTGCTTTCTGAAGAATCCAAAATGGAAATAAGCTTAATTTTAATAAAAATTGACTTTAAATAATTAAATTTTAGCAATATATTTTTCAGTGTTACGAAATATACGTATTCTTCTTCCGTGTGCATCATAAATCACACTTTTCAGACAATTATGGTGTAGGTACCTATCTAATAATCTTCAATGAGTTCTGTATGTAGTACAGTCGGTTTCACAGGGAGCAAGTCAACTTCTTCCTTGAGTAACTAAATTATACAGAAAAATTAAAAAACCACCCAACCTTTTTGATT
The DNA here is from genome assembly GCA_029891345.1 of Dryococelus australis. Classification (NCBI taxonomy): domain Eukaryota; kingdom Metazoa; phylum Arthropoda; class Insecta; order Phasmatodea; family Phasmatidae; genus Dryococelus; species Dryococelus australis. Next base: position 56,191,935 of record CM056997.1, on the reverse strand, counting down.
GCATTGTAGGCTTGACTATCTAATCGGAACTTATTCAAGCTGGAAGGTGGGCTTGAAACACCAAGGTCCGTCACAAGAGCGTGAGAGCTTAGCGGCCATGACCCGTCAAGTGAAGTAGGTAAAGGCTGTCCACGATAAGTGAGCACTTTTGAAATTAACGTTAGGAAAAAGTCACTGCTCCTACCTGCATATATTTTAACGGGCGCCCTGAGTGACTTGCGCCCAGTCAAGTTGGTAACGATGTATGGGAAGTAGTTCCGTATCTTAACGTCGAATAAAAAGTGTTAGGTAACTATTTATAACTTAAATGACGTATTTCACTTTACTTTTTTTTTTTTAATGCATCGAAGTTTAAGAATGAGCAGAATTGTTAAAAAATAATGTTTCTAATAATTTCAGAGTTTCACTTGACCGACGCATGAATAAAGTAATGAGGCCCATGACAATGGTATTCCTACATAACGCGGAAGAATATACAACGTGCATGCAGTTAGATCTTAAGCAAGACTATCAAAAGTGCTCATTTTATCGTGAATAGCTTATACACTGAGGGAGGGAGGGGTCAATACTTACGCTAAGAGAGGAAGAAGTCTGCTCCGTCACCAGCATGGCAGTAGGTTGCAGTTGAGTGCACCGCGGCTATCGGGGACATTTGGCGCCAAGCTGGGAGGTGTTGGTACCACTGTGCGTGCTCAAGGCCGCCCCACCTGCAACACAACGCCGACCAATCACTGAAGCGCCTCTCCAGCGCCGTGAGAGACTGGAAATATTATTCGACTCATTGGCCTGCAAGCTAGACGTCACAATCGTCTTTACATTTTGACGCACTTTGATTCGTGCTGCTGCCACAGTAAGGAGTCAATTTCACTCTAGAAACAGTTCTACGTGATTCGTACTTTCTCTTGTTTCAGGTCTGCTATTGTCTCACAGTCAAACATACCATATCAAGTAATCTTTACTTTAACTGCGAAAAAAAAAAAAAATGTAAGTAACTCAACATCAAATGAATACACGAAAATTTTTTTTCTAAGCTTTTTTGAACATGACAACGCTTCATCGTGTGAAAATATACTGTCAAATACCTTACGGGGAAAAAAGGGGGGGGGGGGTGTTTCGGTATTGTACTTTCAAAGTCATTACCCATTTTTTTTTTTTTTTTTTTTTTTTTTTCGGTGGAAACACATGTGGCTGACACAGGAACGTGATTTAAAAAAACTCGAGCAGCAATCGACTATCAGGAAAATCAGGTGACAACAATCGGTTAAGTCGCATGGAAAACAACTTAAAAAAAAAAAATACAGGAAATAAACACACTGCGCCACAGTCCCCATCTCATATCTGCTCCAGCTAGAGCTCTATCAAATCATTTCACCGCTTCCTATTAATTTTGAGCAATGAGTAATCCTACTGTCAGTATTTTTCGAAGTATTTTTTATGTTTTCTTTCCTAAGTAATTCGCGTCGAATGTGGTGCATCGAAAATAAAATGTTGACGTCTAAAACATTGTTACCAACACTATCGTGCAAATGTTGCAATTTTGGAACACAGTTAACAGTCACGCTTTTGCTCACGCATAAAAAAAAGGGGGGGGGGGAGGTGACTCTTCTAGATCTATTTGTTGAGGTGCCAAAAGTTTTACTTATAACGAAGATATTTGATGCTACGTGATTCCCTATCACTAGGGCCCCCTGTTTTCGCGAAAAGATTCAGGACTACTTGCACTCCACGACAGTAGAGCTCAGATCCCTGATTCGACGATTTTAACTGTCACTCGTTGCAGGTGTCTGCCGGAATTGCCTAATTCTGATTCGCCCAGCCAGGTAAGGAACAGTATCCCGATAAATATACGTGGCCAATAACCAAAGGAAAACTGCACGTATGCCATTGGACATTGGAATCTAGCTTTTGCGCAATCTTTTCGCGAAAAACTGGTGGCCCTTCCTGTCACATGTATTTGAGGATCGATAACATCGCAATGTTACTAACGCTGAAACTGCACTGATACTTGTAAAGCAAGACGCGGGTTGGGCAAAGTAACGGAATAATTTCATACAGGCTAAAACTTACAGCCATCTTAAGACTAAGGCCGCTCTAACTTGTTCATTTGCAACAATGACGATGAGAGACAATTTACAAGCTTGGCGCGGATTCTTGATGGTTTGATTATGCTACTGCTACAGGTATATTACTGTCTCTGACTCCTTCATGGCGTGTTAGACGGTGGTCCAATTGCAAAACCAACACGAATGTATTATTTGGAATAGGTTTAAGTCTGTCACAAAACGAATCCGCGTAATTTTTCAATACTATTGTTATAAATATACTACAAATGAAGACATTCTTCACCGTATAGAAAAGTATAAGTTATTTTATGGCTATCCACTATATTTCTTGGCTGTTTTTAAGAGTTAACATTAGATGTTCATGGTTATAGGATGTTCACGGTAAGGTGAACACTTTTTAAGGCCCTTGCAGCATGTTTTAACCACTAATAAATATATCTTACTGCAGCATCAGGCAATAAATTTTGAGGGTGGTGAAATGTATACACTTTGTTTACTCGTCGCAATGCAATATTTATATTAAAAAGTAGCAGGGAGGTGGAAATAAGATGAAAGTAAAAATTTAGAAGGGCCTTAAAAAGTGCTCACTTTACCGTGAACAGCCTATACATTTATTTGTCAAGCAAGCTTTATGATAGCACGTTGTGTGTTTTTTATGTGATTGATTTCTATATTCGTTTTTGTAGGCTGTGAATCGCAGACGCATTTGTGATGGTATATGCCTATTCAGATATATAAATGTGAATATAGATTATATACGTATACACATATACATATGCATATATAACTTATAAAATGCGCTTATTTAAATAGTTATGTTTTATTAATTTTTTCTGTATTTCTAACATACTAGTTTAGTCTTTATATAAATTATAAAATTCGAATATAAATTATTACCTACAATTTGATTTTCACAAAATGTGCCGCCTGTAGACCGCAACGATGCGAGAGAAATACTAAATGTTCGTTTTTGTACTTGCATAATTAAGTTGCGAATTCGGACGTCTTTGATGACCTACTTCAGGAGACAGGTAGTACCTATAAATATAAGTACTTACTTATTAAAGAGAATTCGGACAATTCCAGGAAAACAGCCGGGTAAACTAGAAAGCCAGCTAGCTATAAATACTCTACAACTCATCATCCGCTGGGGCTAAATAAAGTTGCTCAGAGAGTATGCGATTACTTTCATTTGCTTAGGCAATGTATTAAATACAGCTGTTCGTCAGATTAAAAATATCAACTAATTGAATAGAAAATATTACAACCTTCATTTATCCTTTTCAGTTTAGTGTGTAATACCAGCAGGGTACTGCCTCGACCTGACCTGGCTATCTCTATCCGCAGTGGGCCCTATGTTACCCCTGCGCGGTCCTCCGACGAGTAAATAATTCTCCCCCAGGGACCCACCCCAGGGGTCAATAACTCACCCCAGTCATCTCCTTCCCCTTCCACATCAATAACGGCAACGGATACGCTCCTTGCCGACCCACGTCTCCTTCGATGACCCAGAGCTAAAACAAGCAATAATTTCTTCTCGTCGGCAATTACAAAACTAACATGAACAGCAGAGGGGGATCCAGATTCTTAAAAGGGGGGGGGGGGGGTTGTGAACCTCTGCCCTTCTGTACACGTAACTTAAAGTTTTCGGGAAATGTCAGTTGCGTATTTTTTAAAAACTTAATTTGTTTTTATCAAAACCACTGTGTGTCTATTATAATTACTTAAAGTACAGTAATTTACTTGTTGCTTAAATATATTTCCGGAATTTCTCGCGACCTTACTGCTGAATATCGATCAAGTATCTTATCAAACTGTAAGGGTTTTTTTTTTTTTTTTTTTTTTTTTTTTTTTTTTTTTTTTTTTTTTTTTTTTTTTTTTTTTTTTTTTTTCGTGCAACGAGTTTATGTATTTACATGAAGGAGCCAGTAAACCCGCAAATCTTAAATCTTGCTACAGGAACACCGCAAGATTATTTTTGTTTTCGTGGAATATATTTTCATAGTGTTATAAAACTGCGTACGGTTGAACTCAAGCCTCCCCCTCTCTCCTTTTCACTAGCATTTTCTGACCGTGATTAAAAGGAAGGTGTTTAAGGTATAACACGTCATAACATATACTTGAGGATTTTCCGCCGTCTGTATACGTTTATTTCTTTTGGGAAGCTAAACAAGTTCAATGGCTATTGGACTAGAATTCATAGTTACTTTAAATATTGGAGCCACTGTAACTCCTCTTCTCCCTTCCCGTTCCCGTTCCCAGATTACTTCAGACATTGTGCAGATGATTTATTATCATCTCCATTATAACGGGATTAGTATTGGCCGACATTTTCCCAAGGTGTAAAGATTTTGGTCCGATCATAGAAGCAACACAATACTAAATGTGTTTAAAGCTTAGATTATTACGGAAATTTTATGTTCTCTGTTAAGAATCGACCAAATTCGCAATTTCATTTGAGAACAGGTTAAACGTTAAGAGCGTGAAAGATTCCGTTGTTATTTTGTATTGGCTAAAAATTTGCTTGACCCGCCGAAGCCTTGAACATACCTGCAAGAAAACAATGGTACAATCCGAAGATACTCGGTCAATTGATTGGAGCTGCAAAAAATTAAGAGACAGCTGCCGTTTGATTATGGAGATTAGAACATAGCCTATACGAGCCATCAAATCGTAGACTATTTTTTCGGTAGGTATTACGCGGAAGGGCCGTGCCCAGGTTGCGAAAATAGTGAAAACAGGGGGTTTAAAGGAGGTTCTGGTTTGATGCCTGACGCTCGGCACTTCCTGCCTTACACAGCCGTGACTCGTGCCTAGAAATGAACATGAACTGGAGTTAAACTTAATTCTACGGGTTAGTAATAGGTTCGGTGTCGTTTCTGCCGCTATTCCAAGGTTCCTAAAGTTTATTGACAATACAACTGTAGAAAGATTACATTTTTGGTGATTCTGAGGTGGGTACATAAAACCACTAAACAGATTAGGCCTAAATATTCTAATTTTTTCTATGATTTTATTTTTTTAGGTTTCAATTTCTTACAACTCCATGCGGGTTAACTCCCAATTCTTCCTCCTTTTGCTCGGATCTTATCCCAGGACATCTGGTCGGCGATTTAATCGTTTGAGGTCATTAAGGCACATACAGGTCAAATTTTCTGGATTAGAATCCTAGGTAAGCTATGAAATTGTCTAACATTTTTATTTACAATCTAGATTCGAATCAGTAGAAAAACACTGATTCGCAGTAAAATCCAACTACTCGAATCAGTGAAAATGGCTCCACTTATAATCGATGGAAAACTACGGGTTACTTCTGCGAAACAATTTCGCTGTTTGAATAAGTAACAGCAAACTGCGTGCGCGAATTAAATATCGTTTTAATTGAATTTAGGAAAAAATATATATTTCGGATAGTTTATAGTGAGCAATTTACCATTATTTAAAAAGCAAAAAAAAAAAAAAAAAAAAAAAAACCTCGCGGTGCTAAGGATTTTAACCCAAAGTTACCTACAAAGCATACCATTACCTTACCAATAAAACTTCCAAGACAACATTATAAACAGGAAAAACATATTTATTATAATACATATTTATAACAAATATGTAGTTCTAAATTGTATATCCTTTGTTTTTGTTTTTAGTTGTTTAATTGGTAACATTAGGCTTACGCATGAATTCACTCACTTCACTACATTTAATGCAGTTTAAATCTTCAATCTGAGCACCGTGAAGATAACGTGGAAAAGAAATAAAAGACGGAAAAACGAAATGTAAGACTAAATATTCGTACTATGGTATTATTATAAAAGATGAAGCTCACATTAAAAATATATTTGTGGCTAGCATTAGTTTATGCGTTTTTATTTTATTTTAACGCCTTGTTTAACTGATCCACCAGTCAAAAAACAAATCACTGGAAAACAGCGAGTTAATTGGTTGATGAATCATTGGAAAATATCACTGAATCAATAAGTGAAGGAGAATTGGAATTTTCCACTAATTCATCAGTTAAATTCACTTAAGTGACTGTTGCATAAGTCAGGTGTTGTTAACTGATACAAACAGTGAAATTATCATTGATTCAGATTTATAGTGTAAGTTAATTTAATGTAAACCACCGCGAGTTGCCTCCCATGTAAGGGTTTCCAGGCTCATATTAATTCATGCTTTCAGATATTGCAAATAATACATGTTTTGATACGTGCTGTTCTTAAACGTACCCAGTAATTGTTTCGTTAGTTTTAGTAAAAAAGAACCGTTTATTAAACAAAATCAGTGGCGCAGTTTAGTTTACGAACTATTTTCGCACGCAGAAGATCATTTGGTAATAATTCTAGCAGTATACGTCACCTGCCAAAATAATGTTCCTGTCCATTATGTATAAAAGTTGTGTAACCTTCACTGAGTTCGAACCGGGTTCAATCCCCGGCCGGGTCACTCCGGATTTTCGCATGTGGGAATAACGCCGTTCGTCGGCGGATTTTCTCGGGGATCTCCCGTTTCCCCTGCCATTTCATTCCGGCGCTGCTCCATACTCACTTCAACCACTCTCATCGGCTCTCAAGATCTCGATATTAAGAGCCGTCCAAATCTCTTCACTCACTGGGTTCGAATGGGTTAAAAGGCAATATTTAAATAATACTGGCATTTTGATCAGTCATTTTTGTAGCCTCCCATCCAATCCCAGGCGTTTAGAGTGAAGTATTGTTTTTTTTTTTCGAACAAATGCAGCAGTGGCATGGAGGTTTTCCTCGGGGTGTTCCAATTTCCTCATCCGTCCTCATCTTACACCGCATGCATTTCTTACACTGGGCTGACACAACCACTCTGCTGTCAGGTGTCACGCTACATACACATCACTGATGTTTGCAGTTCGCGGGATTGTGATTTGTCCGCTCACTACTGCCTCAGTGGGAATGCAGACTGGGAAACTAACTGACTTATAGGCTGTTCACGGTAAAATGAGCACTTTCGAAAAACCCTGCTCAAGTTCTACTTGTATGCACGTTGAGTATTCTTCCGCATTATGTAAGATTAACATTGTCATTGGCCTCATCATTTTATCCATGCGTTGGTCAAGTGAAAATCTGAAATTACTAGGAAAGTAAATATTTTACAAATCTGCTCATTTTTAAAATTCGATGCATAAAAAAAAAAACAGAAACCGAAATATATAATTTAAGACATCATAAATTGTTACCTAACACTTTTTATTCGACGTTAAATCATGGAATTACTTCCCATCAATCGTTACCAACTTTACTGGGCGAATTTCACTCAGTGCACCTATTAAAATATATGCAGGCAGGGGCAGTGACTTTTTACTAAGGTTCATTTCTAAAGTGCTCACTTTGTCGTGACAACCTTCATAAAGATGTAATTAAACAGCAAAAGAAAAAGAGAGAGAATGTATACTTTTTTTCAAATGAAAGCTTGGAAGCTAGTTGCGTAAAACATTCTCATAAGATAACTCAAGGAAAAATTTGATAAAATTAAATGCGTTTGAAGTTTTGTACATATGTTATTGATAACCTTGTTAAAAACTGTTAGCCGAGAACTGTATATCAATCGTAACTTAAGCTTTCTAGCTTGGTAGATTTCTATTATACCATGAACGACTCCAAAATTCTGCGAAAAACTGAACTGTGAAATAAATTACTTCTTTATAGGTCAGTGGGCGCAGTCCCCAGAAAAGGTGCCGGCCACACTTTTTCATTTATTTAGAGAACATTTGCAACAGTGCAAAAGTGCTGGCATTGCCAGCACAAGTGCTGCTCTTGTAAGTGAACAAACACTTCAGATGTACGAGATGTGGTCTTGAGCACCTACAGGGTTCTGTAATTCAAACAAAATATTTCAGTTGTAGCCGCCCCGCAGTATTTTTTATCCGAGTACAGAGTAGCCACGCAGATAAAAAAAAAAAAAACTGTCGCACGTATCCCGGACTGCACCTGAACGAGTCTGGAAAATGCCTTCACTTACTAGCTGAGTTGAGGTGAGAGGTTTTGGTCGGCGAGACTGTTTTTGAAAATCGACGTGTCCCGTAATTTTACGAAGAATTTACGGACACTTCTGGCAAATTCTCCGTAAAATTAAGGAGACGTTGATTTACAAGCACAGATTTCCCGCGAATACACGGAACCTTTCCGTTAATTTCGTAGTAATTTTTCTGTTCGTAAGTTATAAAAATATATATAATTTGAAAAATCTTAAATTTTTGTTAGGTGGGGGGTTCTATTGTGTATAAAAATATCTTTAAAAAATGTTAAAATACTTTACATTTGAGCGAGATTTGAACCAGAGTGAAAAAGTTGGAAGCGCATGACCGACAACTTTTTATCAGTTTCTATTGAAGTTATTGGTGTTGTTAAATGTTACAGACGCCTGATACTACTTTACGATGTTTGAAATAATATCTCTTAGTGGCGTGTATCACATAACTGCTCCAGAAACTAAAACTGTCTGGTTACAGTGGCGAAGGAGACTTCGAATGTGCTCGGTATTGTTCGTTCACGAAACCCCAAGTTATAGGAAATACGCAGACTTTTCGTATTTTATATTTACGGTGCTCGGCTCCGCTTTTCGTCACTTCGGATTGCATTTCAGCATATTTGCTGTACATTTCCGTGAAATATTCCGTAAATATACTGAAATGTTTAACAGTGTAGAGCGAAGAGAAAATGGGGCAGCCAAGAAACGCAAGGGCAGGGGAAACTAGAGAGCCCCGAAAAGAAGTCGCTGGCCACCGGTTAGTTCTGCAACGTTTCTCAAATGCGAACTCACTCGCTGGGAATATGGTAGGACGTCGTCCGCTGATCAGCACGTGAAGAAGAAATCGCCAGATGCCGGCCCAAACGAAAAGGAGCCCTTCACTTCACGCCGTTGCCAATCAGACGCGAAGTCCGCTCCTTTGAAGAGTGAAGAGCTCTGGGCGGCTCTTAACAGCGAGGTGATTGAGACGAGTATGGAGCTACGCCGAAATGCAAGGGCCGGGGAAACGGGAGATCCCCGAGAAAAGCCCGCCGACCAGCGGCATTGTCCGGCACGATTCCCACATGCGAAAATCCGGGGGGTGACCTAGCCGCGGATTGAACCCGGTTGGCCTTCGTGGGAGGCGAGCAGGCTAACCGCTCAGGTACCACAGCCGCCACCCCGCTCCTATGGTATTGCTTAGCCTATGAGTGAGTTCATGTGCCCAGTATAAAATGGTAAACAGTTACAGGGTATCCTGGTGTTTTCTCGTTACAGTGCCTGGTTAATTAATAATTTATTTGTCATCTACTAAAGCCAGCTGCGCTGATGACGCCATGCTACGTGAGTAATTGTTGCATCCGATCCACCTCCTTCTTCTTGGCACCACAATGATAACTGATACCTGCTGCTTGCACTCTGATATTACAGCATTGAGCAAGTGTCATTTCAAGGTGGTAAGTTCCCACCATCTTTGATTTATCAACTCTTCGGCGCTAAGCTCCAATGCGAAATGTTTGTACTATATATAATGAATAACAGTTTATGGAACTCCATCAAATTGTTACAGCGTCAGTAAAACAAAAATAAATAAAAATAATTAATAAAGTACAGTCTGCAAAGAAAATTTTATAAAACCAAGATGGCGGAAATTAACTTCCCATAAGCCCGTGTAAGGTTTACTCTTCTCAGATTGGGATGCGCGATACTTGATAGTTTGACGACTAAAATTTTTCGCTGTTACGTAGCAGTGATGTTGCATGTGTACCGAATTATCTCCGTTTTGTATGTAAACAAATTTGGTACTTGCAAATTTCATAAAAATTAATATAATTTCGTAGGCTCATCCGATTTGCATTTCCTTGGAACTTACATGAGTAATAAACTTTGTTCTTCGCACTAATGTAAACAGTTTAATGAAATACGACTGCCGGTTTAATATTCAGATCGTAAAACTGGATTAATCCAAAACGTTAGCTTATACGATTTCTTTAATTGAGCGTGACAAATTAATTGAAAAAATTTATTTTGAAGACAGCTGCAGTTATTTCGCTCTTGAATTAGTAACATTTACCAATAAAATAAGCTTGTTTATGAGCGCTAAGTGTAAAAATACTACTGTATTTTATACTTTTTACCCTCGTAAACGCCATTGGAGGGCGAGAATAACAGTTAAAAATAAAGTTAATGCTTAACATTTTGCCTGTGGCAAATATGTCTCACAATTCCGGCCAAACACGAATCTTTAATTTTTTTACACAAAAGAATAGTTTCTTCATGTACCTACAGCTGAAAAGCGACCATTTGTGAGACGCTAACGCACCTTGAACCAAACCCTCAAGCCTGAACAGAATAAACCTTAGCCCGTGTGACACTTTGGAAGTTCTCTTGGAAGATTTCATACAAGCTTGTATGGCTGCTAGTATGGATTGTTCCATGGAATTTATGTAGCTAACTGCTTGCCATTTTCATGGACGTTTTGGTAATTGTAGTGTCCAATTGCCCGTGTAAAGATTCGTACGTGGTGGAAATCTTACCCAATTAGAGAGCGGGTGTTGGTAAGGCACTCCACCTAACGATATGTGCCATTTTTTTATTTAGATTTTAGAAAAAATAGATATAGCCATTAAACAAGAGTAAAGTAAATAAGATATATAAAACCACGGAAAAGTGTGCCATAACAGCGTTACAGTAAGTACACATCCACATTTATTTAACAAAAAAATTCCAATTATCATACCCAAACAATCGTGCTCCTTACATTAACGAATTTTACAGAAGCTCAGAATGAAGTCCATCCTGGAACTACATGTTGCAGAAGTAGATTAAAAATTGTATTGTAAATGGCTTTTTAATGTCCCCCTGTTTTTATGCTTCATATCTTGGCAAGGGACTGCTTACAGACTAGCTTATAACCAAGCTAACCTAACTTAAATTAACGCCCATGCCTTGCCCGGGATTCGAGCCCAGAGCCTCCCGCACCCCAGATCGGTGGTGCACCAACCGACTGCGCCACGGGAGGTCGGCAAGTAAAAAAAAATTACGCTCACATTTTCTTGTGATTCAGAAAGCATCGTGTGACAGGTTATCACACAGAAGAATCCATATCTGCGTGCGGATAGGACGTCTCGTACAATACCCCAACTGATCTTGTGCGACATGTTGTATCGTAACACTCGGGCTTTAGTTTGCAGCAGTTCGTCATTGATCAGTGTGCACACTTACATCAATGGGAAGGCCGCTCCACTACGTTTACCCACCTATAGGCTATTCACGGTAAAGTGAGCACTTTTTAAGGCCCTCCCAACAGGCATTAACCACTAATAAATACATCTTATTGCAGCCCAGGTGTTATGCTGAAATGTATACACTGAGTTTATTGGTCACATTGCAGTGTTAATATTAAAAAAACAGCAGGAAGATTGAAATTGGGTGAAAACAAAATTTTGAAGGGCATTAAAAAGTGCTCACTTTACCGTGAGCAGCCTATAGTTATAATGTGGTTGTACCTCGTCGCAGGCGTGTTTTAGCACCTCACAGCTGAAACAACGTGGCCGTGGCCGAATCCAGCATAGTTATGTCCCCATCAACTTGCCTCTGCTGAAGAGTGCTTACGTCGAAATCAATACGGCTTTCATAAACCCAACATTCGACGAATGCCGGATGATACGCCAGACGGGCAGATGTTTGCCGATCCCTCGACTCGCTGCCGCAAATGTGTATCTGCCGCGTATGAGGCAGCTCTATTGTGTGAGGGCGCGGATATTGTTTGTTTTTATCTCCACTCGTCACCACTACCAGAAGGACAGCGATAACACGGTACAGAATAGCCGCGTCTACAGAAGCGAGATTGAAGCGTGTCGGCGGCAAAACTGTTCGACGGATTCGCGACGTCACTAAACTGGGATTCAAATAATCTCGGTGACAAGCAAAGCGACGTTCGTCAACTGTTTACCAAGCCACCGTGTTGCGGAATCTGCGCATTTTCCTCTACAAAAAGGATTCAACCACTTAACATGAACGCAGGAATTATCTTGTTTATAAAAAAGGCTGTAAAGTAAGATAACTATGGCAGATGATGGGGACGGCAAGAAACCAAAACCAGTATTGCGAGGTGACGTTTTGTGAATAACGTTATTTCCACAGTAATTCTTCTCAGCTGTGGGTATAGACATTCTCAGCACTCGATCAAATTCCCGGATGTTTGCACATGGGGATTATGTCGGACTGGTCGGCGGGTTTTATCAGGGATCTCCCATTTCTCCCGCCCTTACATTACACCGCTGCCCATGCTCACTTTAACATCATCGGCTCTCAATGCATCGTTGTTAACATCCGTCCGAACTTCTTCACTCCACTCCGCACTATATTTCACATCATCAGTGGACATTTTCAAGCAGACAAGAACTCATACACCCAGACTCCTGCCAATACTGGTTCCCCACACAACTTACTCTGCTGATGACTCGATAAAATATGAGATTTTATCAGAAAGAAAACAGCTGACTGTATACGTATTCTGTAGCCAAGCGTAATCAATTTAACCAACCGCAGATACCTAGGAGGGGAAAACCCTGGTAAGAAACGATTCGCCACAGATCACACAAGTAGCGATAGGTAGATACTAAGACAAGGAACAATTATATCATACCCACATACTTAGTAAACAAGTATATGATTTTATCAGTTACAGGACACATCATTACCTCTAAAAAATGTTTAAGCTTGCACATGCACACCTGTCATTATTTCAGTCGCACACATAAGAGTAGCATCTTTAAAAGCTCAAACAAAAATGTATGCTTTCTAAGTCTTGGGTACATATTCAACATGCATGAAAGTCAAACCTACATACAAAAAATTCCCGTCAGATCAAATGTACATTCTTCAAATACGAGTTGCACTATATTAACTTCTTCCAATCACTTACTACGCCTCTTCAATTCTATTACCATACGTTTCCGCGACCCATACACATGGCCTTTAACACCCCATTAATTTCCATCTTATCCGAAGACCCTATTGCAGTCTCAAATTTACTCACTCGACAACCATACCGACTACACACGAGAAATGCATCATTGTAAGTACACTAGGTCAAGGAAAACAGCACACCACGTATCGCTGTACAGCCCACCATGTGGATAGTTCGGGTTATACTGTCCGTTTCCGTTGGTAGCAGTGGATACGTGAAGGTAGCCACGCATGGAAGACCGGCTCAGGACGAACGAGGTCGCTATCAGGCGAGAGGATCGATTAATCGTGCGCCAGGTGCGGAGGGATTCCGTGGTGACTCAGTCCACGATATTAGCCAAGTTGGAGCTTCTGTGTGCCCAAAAAGACGATTTACCGACACCCTACGGAAGTGAATCTGCAATCACAGCGCTCATTGTTCTGCCATTAACTCTACAACATCAGCAGCTCTGTTTGCAGTGTTTCCAGGGCAGAGCAATGTAGAATGCCACAGACTGGTAATATGTGGCGTTTAGTAATGAGTTCTGCTTCGTTATGGGGACTGATGATCATCACACCCGGGTGTGGAGGGCCCCTGGTGAATGCCACAATAACATTCTCGCTATCGAGCGGCTCACTTCCACCCACGTCAGGTGTTGTAGTCTGGGGAGCCATAGCCTACGTTAGTCGATCTGCTATCGTCGTGTTACGTGGAACATTGACGACCCATCGGTATGTAGATGAGATCCTACGCCCCTATCTGCTCTTATTTCTGGATGGGATTCCATATATGGTATTCCAGCAGGATACCGCCCGACCACACTCGACACAGGACTGCTTCAGTCATGTCCAAACACCACCATGGCCTGCCTGCTCCCCGGACATGTCACCAGTTGAGGATGTGTGGGACCAGTTGAAACTCCAGATTCCACCGTGCCATAGTATACAGGGTTTTTAACACACTGTCCAACAATTGTAAGATCCGACCTCCCGTGGCGCAGTCGCTTGGTGCCCCGTCGGTCTGTGGTGCGGGCGGTTTTTGAGGTAGAATCCTTGGCAAGGCATGGCTGCTAATTTAAGTTAGGCCATAAGTTAGTTTGCAAGCCGTCCCTTGATAAGCATTCGGGCATAACACCGGGGGACGTTAATAAAGCACTTTCCAATTCCAACAATTGTGAGGTTCGTCTGCCTCAGGACAACATCCGCATCTGCTGCACTCCAATCAGGCTGTTTTACAGCGTGTATCGCAGCGGGATGGGTGCAGTCTGATGGCGTGCCATGTCCTCCTGCTCTGTTTTCGTGATAGTGTATATCACTCATGTGCATCACTACTTTTATAAAGTTTCAGTACCATCCGATGCATGCTTCTGAATGTGCTATTTATATTGCCCGGCAGCGTATTTTAAGCGACTGAAATAAAAATGTAAGCTTAGATGTATATGGAGGAGGACATTGTGGACTGCATTGTTGCTTGTTCTGAATAGGTAATAGAGGAAATGTTATGGTTTATTTGTATGAATTAGTATTTTCCCCTTTCTTAAATTTGATGTTATGGTTAGTCGATAAGTTGTGAGGCATGTAGAGATACGCATGCTTACTGTATTTTATTTCTGGTTAAATTAGGGAAGGTATGGTTCAATATGGACTGTGGTAGTTTGAGTTTTGTCTTAGATATGTACGCCTGTAGTACTATTTATATGCTCTATAGTACATCGTATTCTTTATAACGGGGGTACTGTGAGGTTTTTCTATCATACAATATAGTGAAAATCAATAATCTTCATAAATTTATTTTGAGTTTATCAATGAAAATAGCATCCCCTAGCAGATATTTGGCTATCAGTTGCTCATTCGTGATATTGAAGCTCCCTTTTACGACCCCGGTGTTAAGAGATTAGCAGACACGGATATATCATAGAGGTGCGGAATCCGTTAATTAATATATTCATACACACGGTTATGTAGAAAGATGTATAACTTAAGTATTTCCAGATATCGGAAGCTCTGCTAAGGTTAATTTAAGTAACATCTCACTAACTCCATCACTGCAGACTGCTGAGAGGAATTGGAAGTAACATCGATGACTGTCAAAACCACGGCTACGAGCATGATATTCCCAAGCAATACATAAACCAAAGAAAAAATATACAGGAAAACAATATCTTGATGCTCGATCATCGCTTATGAGTGGTTACCGCTAATGGCATTGATCGCTTCACAAGAGTTCATGGTCACACGAAAGTTATGTTTAAACTCCATATTTGGGCTTGGCATGTTTAAAGAAAACTTTGAAAATGTTTTAAATGATTGAAATAAAAACAGACAAGCTTTAAAATTTATGGAGGATGAGTGTAAGGAGGAAGGTGACAGTGGTTGCTGTATTGCTGCTTAGTACGGCTGAGATATACCTGATTAATAGTAGATGGTGCGGTTGGTCGGTATATTTGTCTGTGTCGGGTCGTAGGGCAGATGGTATCGGTGGTATGTATGATTGTGATATGGTTTTCGGTATGATTTTTGATATGGTCGGTGTGGACTACTTGGTTGAAGAAAACTTGTATATTAGGTTTTATAGTTATAAGTATTTTTGTCTGGTGTTTGTCTGTATGACAGATGGTATGGATGGCAGGTATGTTTGTTATGGTCTTCTGTATTATTTTTTGGTACGGTTAGTATCGGCTGTACGGCTGAGGTATGCTTAACATATAGTCGAAGGTTTGTTATTTCGGTATGGTGTCTAGTATATTTTTCGGTTGGTATGACAGATGGTATGGGCTGATGGTTGTTTGTTTTGTTGTGTTCAGTATAATATTTCGAAGGTGTGATGTGGACTGTATGACAAGGCATGCTTGCTTGAATGATAGAAGATGGTATGGGGATTACTATATTTGTCTGGTGTTTGGCTGTATGGCACATGGTCTGGTTTACATCTATGTTTATGAGTGATATGGTGTTCGGGTATTATGTGCATGGTTTGTGTGGTCTAAATGGTTGAAGCAGGATTAAATATACTGGATGATACCTTGTGTTATGATTCAGTAACTGCGGACAAGCCCAGGGAACTACAGCAACGGGTCGGTATCCAGACCAGGCGAAGAATCCGAAACACATTATAGCAGAGAAGCGCCAGCAGATCTTCCCTCCCGGCGGCACGATATTTGGGACAATAACGCCACCAGAAACTATCTAATACTTGTCAACACTTTGTACGGGGCCTATCTGTGTGAGGATCCACGCCGAGAAGAAGCCTTCAAGATGCAGCTCCTCGTGCCGCTTGTGGCTTCCCGTCACAATATTCAGTCTACGCGGACGGCATCATTCAGGTTAGACTTATATTGTAATTGATTAGGACCACTTTCGCCAATAAGTTATACTAATAATTATATTAAACTCTGACCAGTCTTCATAAATAACTTCAGTTTAGTTAACACGCCCTTCTCTCGTCTAAACATAAAAGCATAAACATTTCCTATAGGCCGTTAACGGTAAAGTGAACACTTTTGAGGCCCTAGTTACTTTTTTCCTATCAGCCATTTTATTTCCTTCCGCCACTTTTGAAAATAAATTATGCCATGTATGTAATAAGCAGAGTGCATATATTTCACCAGACTTGAATGTTAACATCTGAAGCCACAATAAAATATATTTATTGACTATTATTCCAAATTAGGGGAGTTACAAAAGTGCTCACTTTACCGTGAATAGCCTATAGTCACTAGTATAAAGTAGGTATAAAACAATAACACCTGGATGGTATGGTGCCCGCTTGCGGGGTATTCAAGCATCCTCGTATTTTTAGGAAACTTGGTTTGGTAGTGGTCGTCATATGAAAGACACATCGTCTCAGATCGTGAAAGCAATTTTAATATATTATGGAAACAAAGATCGTGGGCCCAGCAACAGTACTATCTTCTGAGTTTGTCACAGCGCTATCGACATCTTCAGATGGTCCACCTACAGCATCTCCATTATCGACTTTTTCCGGCATAACGACGACAGCGGCATTGACTTCTTCAGGTTCGACGTTATTGAGGTCGTCGACTTCTTAAAGGCTTCGTTGCTGTTACTGTGACAAGACATTTACCTACAGCTGTGGTGCAAGTGAGCATGAAAGGACTACTTGTATGAAAGGTTCTTCTGTGCTACGCAATGATATGTCAAGTTCAAACGCCTGTTTAAAACGTGGTGATTGCGTGAAGAAACATATCTAAAACTGCGAAGGTAGAGTTCCTGCAGCTAAGAAATTATCTGTACCAGCAGTTGGTGACAACACAGAAAACGGATTCTACCTGAAAAATCAGCATTCAAGGGCATTGTAAAACTTTATAAGGTCAAAGTAACATTGCGGGTACAAAAGACTTATGTTCATACGTGAAATAATTAATTGGCAGAGGAAATTAAAGAATACCGCATGAAATACAATGTTTGGCTGGAGGGTGCCAACGAAAAGTCTCAGCCTTTGGGTGAAGACATCAGCTGGCTATCGTTCGAGTCTACGAATGTACGATTGTACGATGTTGATAAAGGCTATTCACGAAAAAGTGAGTACTTTTTAAATCAACCTTAGAAAAAAGTCACTACTCCTACCTGCATATATTTTAACGGGCGCGCTGAGTGACATGCATCCAGTGAAGTTGTTAACAATGAATGTGAAAGTAGTTCCATATCTTAAAGTAGAATAAAGTATTAGGCAACCATTTGTGATAACTGGAATTATTTCTTCCGCTTTCTGTTTCTTTTCTATGCATCGAAGTTTCAAAACGACCAGATTTTTAAAATATTTACTCTTCTGATTGTTTCACATTTTCACTTGACCGACGCATGAATAAAGTGATGACGTCCACTGCAATGTTAAATTTACATCAGACGGATGAATACGATAACTGCATACAAGTAGATCTTAAGCAAGGCTTTCAAAAGTGCTCATTTACCCTGAAGAGCCTATAATATCTCGGAGGCTGTAGAGACCTTGAATGATAAACTTGCCTTTGAGGAAAAATAATGAATGAGTGACGATATTTGGGAGACTCTTAATAGCGAAGTCTTGAGAGCCGACGAGGTTAGCTGAGGTAAGAAGCAGCGCCGAAATGAAAGGGCGGGAGCAACGGGAGATCCCTGAGAAAATCCGCCGACCAGCGGCATCGTCCGGCACGATTCCCATTTGAGAAAATCCAGGATTGAATCCGGTTCGCCTTGGTGGAAGGTGAGCAGGCTAACCGCTCAACCACGCGGCCCCTGTAGAAGAAGAGTATATGGCCAAGTCTTTTGGTTGGGCACTTGCTAGCATGGAGAGTATGGATCTGCGTATAATCAAATTATATGCATTACATGACAAGTGATTCTATTACTGGAAAGACACCACATGGACGATATGGGAACGATAGAGGTTCAGTGTTTATGTTTGTAACCTCATGCCTGTAAAAATATATATGATTTAAACGGGAAAAAAAGTGTTTTATTTCTCGTTGGTGTTGTACGCTGCCCTAGCATATAACTACGAGCCAATAATTACGCCACAATTTTAATTTTGCTAACATTGGACAAAATCAATATTGCGGCAATATTGTGTTGTGTAAGGTCATTAGCTAGTTGGGTATAGGAGCGCCGAGGTACTTCGGGATTTACTTTCTTTAAAATATAAACAAGCAAACAACGCTAAAAATATAATATTGGCGGGGGAAGGTCCCCCTTAAATATTTAATCTTAAGGATGGAAATTTTAAAAACGCCAAGTTCAAAGAAAATACTAGGATTCCAATTGGCAAGCTTATTTAAAATCAAGCAGTCATTTCATACAGATAAACAAACATTCAAAGCACCTAACTCACAAACATTAAATATTTAACACTTCAACGATACCAATATCACCACCTAGCAACAACAAATTAAGAGCTCTAGCATATAGTGCGGTGAATTAACTGCGACCTGGATGGAGAATGTAGACGGGCCGTGATAGGACAACTGTCTGTGCTTAGCGTCAGATCTTTTCCCTTCTCTCAAGAACGTTAAAGCTCTCAAGAGCTTCAGTTCTGGTGCATTACACAACTTTTCGTTTTGATATGAAATGATAGTCTGAATGAAATATTGCAAAGGTGGAATTTTGCGTTCCTTAAAATACTAGATATAGGAATTAAAATTTATATTTTGTCTTGCAACTCTCAAAACTGAACAAAAAAAATACGTTATGCCACAGCTCAAATAATTGCCGACTTTATCAGAATTCCATGAAAGCATTTTCTTGGAAATTTGTTAT
This sequence comes from Dryococelus australis, assembly GCA_029891345.1. NCBI lineage: Eukaryota > Metazoa > Arthropoda > Insecta > Phasmatodea > Phasmatidae > Dryococelus > Dryococelus australis. The sequence continues at coordinate 56,172,697 of CM056997.1, read as the reverse complement.
GATGTTTGCCCATCTTTCAGTGTCAACTTTTCAGAAAAAATGTAAAGTCGAAGTAGCTACAAGTTACCTTTACAGCAGGAAAACAAACTATCGGATTGCTGAAAAATTGTAACCTGACACTCATGTGACTTGAAAAATCGTTTTATGCTGAAACCAAACTACGTGTTAAATAATATTCTCAGAATTGTAAGAATAAAGATTTCAAGATTTCTCAAACGTTTGGTAAGAAATATAATTGTTAGTTTTCGACACAAAACCATAAAATATTCCCAAAAAGTATTTTTGGAGGTTTTTGTAGGGGAACTTATGGATTTTGTTTGATGCTAAAGTCACATAGTTGCAATCAGCACGGCCGAACGAAAACGTCAACAACGACACGAAAAACATAACTCCAACGCGACTGCTTAAATTTACAGTACGACATGAAGGTTAGGATTTTTCAGCTCGACTTACAAGGCGCTTATAGATAAAAATAGTTTCAAATGCGGTGGGTAGAAGGGAAATTTGGAACACATAATGGTGGCAAGAAGTGCACACATTTAGTTAAATCACGACAAGGTATAATGTTGATTTTATGAGTGTAGCAGCTTACATAGTATACAATTATACCTCTATTAGATGCATAGTTTCCTCTGTGAGGAAAATTAGTTGAACTATTTCGTTTTACAACGGTGTACATCCTGTCAGTAGAATAAATTTTAATCTAGAACTAACGACTGCATGACAGTTTTCGTTGTTCTGATGTCAGAAGTGGCTTGTATTTGAACGGCTGTTCGGTTCTTATTGTAGTGTAGGACGCGTCGGGTCATCTTTGCTGGAGCAACTTACTTCCGCCGCGCCGTTCCAATTCTAGTAGCGAGAGAGAGAGCGCGCGGATCTCGTCTGGTGCTGGCAGCGGCACTGCAGCCTGCAGTTCCGCAGATAACGTCGTGTGCCAGATCTCTCCCGCCCGATCATGTTCAGCGCCCTCGCTAAAGGCTGTTCACGATAAAGTGAGCACTTTTGAAATAAACTCCAGAAAAAAGTCACTGTCCCTACCTGCACATAATTTAACGGGTGTAATGAGTGTCATGTGTACAGTAAAGTTGGTAACGACGGAGGGGAAAATAGTTCCATATATTAACGTCAAACAAAAAGTGTTAGGTAACCATTTGTGATTACTTAAAATATTTATCTCGCTTTCTGTATTTTTCAATTCATCGAAATGTAAAAAATGAGCAGATTTGTACAATATTTACTTTTCTAATAATTTCACAGTTTCACTTGACCTACGTATTAATAAAGTGATGACGACAAAGGCAATGTTAATTTTACATATGACAGAGAAATACACAACGTTTATACAGGTAGATCTTAAGCAGGGCTTTCAAAAATGCTCATTTCACCGTGAACAGCCTATACCAGGAGCAACCAGCGAGACCGCGCGGATGCGGTGCGACAACGACCCAGAATTGTTAGCCGGGGCATGCTGGGCGTCTGTCGGCAGGACAACGCGACTGGGCAGCGAGATCTCGAGACACTCACGTTCAGCTTCGAACTGCGTGTTGACCTAGTCGTGGGCGTTCACATAGTTGGCCACTCTTCTGATAATTGGGGGTTCCATTCAAAAAACCCTAGAGCCAACGCTTTAATTTTGTCATACTATGCGGCAATGGTCAACATTGATCTATCTACAGTGTTTCTTAGAAGGACTTTCAAGCCTATTTTTCTCTAGTACATGCAACGAAACCAACAAGTAAATAACACTTAATTGTGATACTCATATTTATTTCGCAAACCACAATTTTTTTAGATACTCAGCTTAGCCCCTATCGTCATTCGCTAATTAGCTCTTGCTCCTAGGTATGTTGAGTTTTTTTCTTTGGGACTACGTTGTATTAGATTCGTTTATTCTAATGACTTTTAATTGCATATATATTACCTAATATCGAAAGCAAAAAATAAAGCACCAGTGAATAAGATCTATACATCTGACATATGAAAGCCTAAAATGTCCGCGTCTGCAACCACACAGCACACTTCCAATTTCTACCGAGCGGACAGATCTACCGATATAACTTCAGAATGAAAAGCAGATGTATAATACCAGAATCCTGATCCTGGTTCATATTTCCCATTTGGGCTTCCAATTCAAAGCTTCACGTGTAAATACTAGAACGAAAGTGTTATATATGTAAACAGACTGTGAGCTTAGAAACATTAATTTATAGTCCCTACAGAACGTTATAGAAAAGCACGCGTGTTTTCGTACAGCAATACGCGAGACTGTTGTCTGTTTCCCTGACAGATATAGCAGCATTACAATTGCGTCTGAAATTTGACTAGACTATATAAAAAATTGTAGCCTAGCATGAGTTCGTTCTTCAGGAAATTCTGCAGTCTGTATCTAAACTCTACTAAAAAATTAACTAGTTAGTTAGTTAATTAAAAATCGCTAGCATTTTGTAAATGTTCGTTTGTAATTCTCTGGAAACGACCTAAATATTACTTCTATCTACATGTTCGTTGTATAAACGCACTATGTTTTCCATGAAAATGTGGAAACTCATTTCGCTTGTCCTTCGCTCGTGGATGTGAAGATTTGTTTGACATCTGAGCGTGAGACACGGTACTTCTTTATTTGACCGAAAAAAAGAAATGAACCAAGAGCTTGCAAGGTACTGTCGACCGCTTTATAAAAGAAGCAGTGTCAGAGGCTGTTAATGTTTAGGATGGCGCCACAGCTAAACGAGATAGGCGTGAACGTATTACAGGCGCCGTAAACATGCACTAAGCCGCTATACATAAAATATCAATGTTGCATCGTTCGCAGGGCAGTTTACAGGTAGACCCTTGGCCAGTGAAGAACGTCTCAAATTATTTCTACGCCGGAAATCATTCGCGCCCCAAGGAAACTAAAATGGTTTTTTCGATGCCACCATTAGAATTAACTTATAAGTCTATCAGACATCGCCAGTCTGGAGGAAACCATATTGGGTATCTGGTAAGTGGTAGGTGTATATAGCCAGCGCACAGGCCTACACCAGACTGGAACACCAGACTGGATCCCGCGATGCTGAACTCGGGAGCGTACATAGAGCAAATTTTCAATTTAAAACACAGGGCTATCTCCGAGCCAGAAGCTGTACAGATCCTTCTTTGCCTTGTTCTGTGTTTACAAATTGCTTCGCATCATTAGTATGTGTTTGTGGGAATTATCGCGTGGCTTGCTAGGGTAATTTAGGGAGATTATGGCGGCCTGTGAGCCAGGATGCTCTTTGGCCGCTTATATTTTTGGATTTCTTCAGGGCCATAGTCCCCGAGGCTGGATATTTTCGCATTTTCACTGTTTGCACAATCAGTGAACATTTTTGTGCTAATTTTACGAAGTGCTCATCCAGTTTCTCGATTTTTAATTCGCGATGTAGAGCTACAATAAGGCAGTATCGGGGCGCACCTGCTGCTATTCTCAGACATTTATTTTGAATTATTTTAAGGCGCCTTATGTGCATTTTAGCTTAATGTGCCCATGTGGGCGCAGCATATGGGATAACTGGCCATATTAGCATAGTATACAGTAATACAACCTTGTTTTGGGTTAATGAACTTCGTAGATTTAGTATTGGATAAAGTGTGGATAGCCTGGCTTGGGTGCTTGATATTTCTCTATCCACTTTGCTACTGTGGCCCTACTTAACATAGTTCTATCCACTGAGATACTAAGGCCCCACTTGGAATCGCTCTATCCACTGAGTCACTAAGGCCTCACTTGGAATCTCTCTATCCAATGAGCTACTAAGACCCCATTTGATATATATCTATCCACTTGGCTACTACACTTGCCCCCCCCCCCCTTGATATAGTTATATCCACTAAGCCACTGCGGCCCTACTTAACATAGTTCTATCCACTGAGTCACTAAGGCCCCACTTGGAATCACTCTATTCACTGAGATACTGTGGCCCCACTTAATTAACTCAACATTGAAGCGAGACATTTAAAGTAAACAAAAACGAAATTCCATTTCCTCCATATCTGTATGCAATATTCTCTATGCATTAATACAAAACTTTCATAAGAAAAAATTAATTAAAAAATTAATTTTTAGGGTAAAAGGTAATGATTGCGTAATCTGATCTTGCTGAAATTCGAACTTGACCTATATTTTACTCTGAGGTTTCGCTCTGCAAAATTTTATGAACTTCTGTTGAGTTTCAAGGGACTTAGAGGTATTAAAGACAGACAGACAGACAGACAGAGATCGTCTACTTATATAGTAAGATATAATATTTATAGCAGAATTTCTTTTGTGAAAAAATTAATTGAGCATTGCTTCAATCTTTTTGTTTTAGGAACGATCAAACGGTAATTTTTTTATGCAGCTGTTTTAAAATGTTTTCCTGAACGGATTGATTTTGCTAGTTTTGTATGGCATCTACTTGAAGTTCTTGTGTGATATTTCAGTTAGCTTTTGAGGACTTAATCCTATAGGTGATGTGTATGCAACAGAACCTGTGCTTATCTACATACTGATTTTTACAATAAATTTAAATTATTTTTAATCATCTCGCTTTTTAAATTTTATAAAAGGCGGGTAAACGGCACTTCCTGAAATGCTACAGACCAGAAGAATGTATTTACAAAGAATGCTTGGAAGTTACGTGTGGCTAATTGAAATGAAGACAAGAGTATTACAAAAAATTTATCATCCAAAGATACTATCGAATATTCACAGATTCATTTTAAGCTTTAAACTGTGAAAAGTAGTAGGAACATGGACATACTGGCACAGGGGTTTGGCGGTTTGGACGATCGGATGGACGTCATCTTGGATGAGCTTGACCTACATTCGCCATTTTGGGTGACATTAACCTTGACCTACATTCGCAATCTCTGACCCCTCACAAGACCTACCCCTCACAAGACCGAACCTTCATATACTAGACAGTGTTGACTGAATAACATCTGACCATGATATCTTAATTATATATTTTTTTCACCTTCAAAGCTAAGAAAACTAGCAAGTGGATTACTCTGATGATATACAAGAGTATATCATCAGATGCCATACTATGCCATGCTGAATGTAGGTAGGGCTTAATGTCTTGTCGACAGTGAGGCAACATTACAGATGTAGTAAGTTGCTCAGAGAAGTAGTTTTTTGCATCAAATAATGTTTGCTTATAGTAGATTTCATTTCTAAGCCAGCAGGCAGTCATGACGTGCAATGAACTCGAACACTGGGTAAGCTGCAATACTGAAGATGGTTGTATGACTAATTTCAGTAACTTACAGTTTTATCGCTTGTCCAGTGTATCACCTACGTCCTGACTGTCAATTTCTCTCTGCTACAAGTCGTCTGTTGTAAGCAAGGTGAAGAGCAACTTAGACAGTTTTGGGGTTCGCAGAAAATCATGTATGAACTTCGTCGACTCGGCAGGGACATCTCTACAAAATGGATCGAAAGGTGTATGGGTGAGCAGTACGCATCCACTTTAGACAGTGGAAAACTAACTTGCGAGACTACGTATGCGTTCACCACTAACATGCGAAGTCTACCTGACAACATCAATTTAAGTCTAGTCACTACCCACAGTCTTGAAGCTGGACCCTCACAATAGGGAACCGAGCAGCAGTGATTCTAACAGTGTGGTGTTGGGGAGTGAAATTATATGCAGTGTCAGATGCAAATGCATCTGATCTTTTTCTGACATTTCTAGGATTCTGCTTCTACTGACTGAAATTGATAAATAACGACTATGACATAATACTGTCTCACAACGCAAACTTTTCTCCCTTACGAGACAATACACAGAGATAAATAACTTACAGAAAATTCTGTATACGCCTTCCTTGCCATTGCAGTATATAAACTCACCAAGAAACAAACGGTAATTGTGAATTGACACCGAACAGATTACATAACACAAGCTATGTCGTCATGGAACCCTGTATAAGCAGAGTATAATATGCCTATTGGAAAGGTGGTCATCTGAGCACCAATAACAAAGATAGCGACAGCCTGTACCATACGTTGTATTCCCACGAGACGACATTTTTCGAACCCTGCCAACAGATCGTGGACTGTACATGGTATGGGCAATGTTACATATTCTGTAAGCGGCCAAGCTACCGAGTTCTCCCGAAGAAGTTATTGCATTCGCCAATAATCAATACGTAAAACCTTTGCATGCTCCAACCTGCGTGGTAACCCGCTCCATTCCGTCTGCCAGTCCGTCGTCTGTCACAACCGTCATTTCATCTGGAGATCAGTCATCAGCTGCGGTGAGTGCACCAGTTCCAAAACTATCCAGCCACAGCAGCGAGTTTAAGACTGGCAACGTGAGCGAACATGTGACCTCTCGCATAAAGAAACTGCCACTTCCATCCGTACCAGATTGGAACAAAGATTCAGATGAACTGTGATTTCCAAATATGAGGATCGAAATGCCAAATACCTGTAGTCCTATTCTACTTACAACAGACTTTTCAGTACTAATGACACGCGCGCGTGTCACACAAACACACACAAATATATATATATATATATATATATATATATATATATATATATATATATATAATATATATATATATATATATATATATATATATATATATACATACACACACACATATATGTAATTATGTACACACGCGCGCGTGTCATTAGTACTGAAAAGTCTGTTGTAAGTAGAATAGGACTGTATAATAGTAGAATAGTTGTAAGTAGAATAGTATGTACTGCAACAAAAGTTTTTCGTAAAAGAAATCAGGTTTGCTACGTTATCTGACACAAAAAATTACCGCACATATTCTGTGAAAGAGAGAAAAAAAAATTAAACGTTAATTGGATAAAATGTTATGAATGTTTGGAGCTTATTTATAATTACGTATTTGTGACGAAATTTCGTGTTAATGACTCTCTAAATACCATTACAAGATTGTCTTCCTGTATTACTTATAAGTGCATGCAGGGAAGACGCGAACTTCAACTTGTAATGGAACAAAAAAAATTGTGAAAATAATGAAGTAGTATAGAAATGCCGATTCGAGCGCACCCCCCAGTTATCAGAAAAAACAACGGTAAATAAAATGCTCAAGCCATCATAAAACCATCAGAAAAAATTACTCTTAATTTTCTGATCCAAAATATCAAATGACGATTCGAGCGCAACCGCAAAAATGTGGCTCAAAAAGTTGCGTTCGGGAGTAGTTGCAAAAAGTGACTCAAAAAATTTGAAAACATTAAAAATAAAATATTGTATATAATAAAGCTGGATCAGTTGCTAAATGTATTAAATGGAACCAAACAATTTAAGAAACTTTCCGAACTTACAATTGGACAGTCCTATCCCAAAAACCATGCTGAAATAAATGATACATGGTATGGATACAAAGTTGTAATTACTTCTGGAAATTTTAAAGTAAACTTACTGGGCAGATATGTTCAGATTTTCAGTGAAAAAGTTTTAAATGATGTTAATCGTGGAGGTATAAGTTTTGCATATGATGGAATGGTGTATTGTGGTGTTAAACAAATGCATTCTATTCGGTTTTTAAAGAGTAAAAGATCGTCGTCGTATAATTAGACATCAGTTGATTTTTATTTGTGCTCATATCTCTATAAAGTTTTAATGGTTATCCAATCATTAAAACATAATTATCGCTCTGACCTCGGTAATGTGCTACAACATAATATAATTAAAAATTTAGACACATCTCCAAATTCGACATATCAAAGCCGAAACATTGAATTATTTTTCTAAATCTTTCATGGTACTTTCTATAGAAATATTATTCATCTTTATCATATGAAACTTTAATAGTTTAAAAAACCATTAAAGTTAAATATAGAATATGACTACTTCCAACCCAAAAAAATCTATGGTCTCATCGTCCTTAGTTTCAACAATTATTTCATTAACTTGATTTGTTTGCACTAGAAAAAATAATGGATAAGCTGGTTCGTAATAGATCGTGTCACAAAATACAAATGATGTTCTTGGTTTAAAAGTGGCAATTATGCTAGTTTCTCTATGATTATATTCATCATGTTTTAATATCATTCCATTTACTATATTACAATGTATATTTATTGTTTCAAATGGAGCAAATTTTGGAATTGTATCGCCATAATGGTCCACATTTGCTTTCAGAGTTTTATTTTCTACGAAACCCAAAAGTTTTCCTATTGAACCCCATTTTCCTAACTGTAATTTAAACATACATTTTACTTTCACTCTGTTTGTTATTTTATTCAGCTCGAAAGATATATAATTTTCTTTCCCATCCATTGAATCTACATTAAATGAAAGAATTGCTTTTATAGTTTTTTCAAGATATTTTAAGCTATATTGGCAAACTGGAATATCAATTGCTGATTCCATATCATTCTGACCCACAAAATATAGCTTATTTTTCCCTGAGATAATGTTATGCATTAGATAAGTAGTGTAGAACTGAACTAAAGCCAATGAGTGCCCCTCTATCTCTAAGGGGTAATGTAGCATTTTTTTCAACACTGATTTATCTGTTAGTTTGAATACTTTACTCATTTAATATATTATTTTAAAAAATCTATTAATAAATGAGCAAGAAAAACATGAAAAATGTAGACTGGGATATTAAAATATGAATACCAGACAAGACCGTATCGACCAAACATCATGGTGAATTATTACCTAATAATATTAGATGTTTGATAGTGGGTCCTAGCAACTGGGGAAAAACTACACTTATGGTAGATGATTTTATATATGCTCAGGGATGGTTGAACTTTGGTACTCTCTATGTGTGTTCAAAAAGTCTGGCCCAACAAAATATATCAATTTAAAGAAAGATATAAATGTAGTAATCAAAATTATTTAGTGAACCGATAGCATACTTCTTTCCATCAAATGAAGAAATGGTTGATGTAAATGAATGTCATAATGAGTCTGTAGTTGTTTTCGATGATATCATACTTGAAAACTAAAATATGGTAAGGGATTACTTTACTTGCTGTAGCCAAAAAGATATTGATTGTTTCTATTGAACCCAAACATACTCAAAAGTACATAAGCAGCTTATAAGAGACAATGCCAATTTTCTTTGCATATTCAGACAAGATGATACAAATCTTAAACATATTCATAGTGATTTTGTTGGTGGTGATATGTCGTTTGAGAAATTTAGGCAGACTTGTTCAAAATGTTGAAATAATGAATATGGTTTTGTTACAATTGATATGACTCATAAGTTAAATAATCGTAAGTACCGTAATAAAATCAAAGACTTTTTCAATTCTCAGACTATAATTAAGTTTTTAATGGAACTGTTTCCATTAAAAACTAACATAATCTATTCTTTTTTAATGTGTTCATATCCCATAGCTATTTCAATAAACACAATTGTACCTTCGGGTACATTGTGGGCTTTTGGTATTTTAAAATATATCATATCATCAGGGTATACTTTAAAAGTTTTATAAATGCCAATTGTTTTCCATTCATGGTATAAGTTGATAACACTTTTATATTTTTCTGGTTTTATTATTTTTTCCACTATAGTTTCATCTCTCATAAAAAAATATTCTATTTGATAACCAAAGTAAAATACTTTTTCTTTTGAATTGTATTTCCCAACTAAACGAATAATGTTAATTATGTTTTTCTGATAGTCCTCTTAATTGATTGCGTCCATCGGTGCAATGGGATTTCCCACATGTCTTAGTCTTTTTTGTTCAAAATCTATATTATTATCTACTTCCAAGTAAGTAAGATAGACTTTATCCAATGATCTTTTATTTCTTGTCAGTGTGGCTATAAAGTCGTTGAACTGTGTGTAGGAAACAAAATCATTAGGATTGATCTTCTCAGTAGTTGTATCATAGTCCGTGTGTTCTTTAATTTGATCTTCAATCCAAGAGCTCATTAATGCATTTCCGCATATATCTATTGTTTATTAATAGTGAAATTATTTTTTGGAAATTTAAAATTATGTGAAAAGTGATTTAGCACAATTACACACAAATTACTACAAGTTACTTGATTGAAATTTTGAATTCTATCATCGTTATAAAAATTATTACTTCCGAGATATGCTATTAATTGTCGCGATGGATTTCCGCCAAATGAATCAAAATAATATTTGTTGTTTGCTTTTTTCCAATAGCATACCCAGTGTGTACCAGAGTTTGTCGAAACATCTAGATTAACAATCCCACATTCATTATCGAGTGGCGTGTTAAGTAGCTCATCGATCATATATACACCTCAAAAATTATTAATGTGTAATTTTTTAACCATTTTATCAATATCAATGTTACTGAGTGGAGTTACTTTTTTTTAACATTCTTACCCACTTAACATTCTTCAATCCCTTGCCGTATTCCTCCATACGTAAATTATGTCTGCGTTCTTCCTATTCTTGGTTTTTCTTCTTGGCATTAATTACTGATGTAGCAATAGATGATGCACCACCAGCTAATGCTCCTAGAGCTCCCAATGCTGCGAAAATTAAGGGTAAAAATCCACCCTTGTGAACTGTCAGACCATTTCCAGTTTTCATTTCTTGGAACATTTTATTAAGTTGTGGAACTGAAATTGTGATAGTCATCCCTCTACCCTTCTTTAATTTCTTGTCTTTATGTTCCTGTTGGTCTTTTGTTAGGAAAGAATCAATATTCAAACCTTCAACTCCTCATTAGGAACTTGTAATACAATGTTTTTTTACTTTAATTTAGTATAACGAATATTTTATCATTTTATTTTAATTCCCCAACCAAGCTTACATTTAATATGCATCGCAGATCCAGTAACACCAGCCCACAATCTCTCATTGAGATCAGCATCTGAACTTAACAATCTTTCGAACACTTTTTTTTCTTGTTCGTTATCAACTGCATGTTTTTCAGCTAGATCTTTATGATGATGATAAGCTATATAATGTTCCATTGCAGCCACATCTAGTGGATTAATGTGTTTATCGCCACTCTCAATTCTCTCTTTTAGTCTAGTACCCGGGCCTAAGTACTGATAACCAGGTGCATGCAACTCAAAATGTAGTGAATTTATTATGTCATTGAATAACCCTTTTCCATGATGCTCCGAGTCCCAAAAAGTATATGGTATAGCGTTTAACATTCTTATCAGATATGGTATACCTTTGGGATTATTCACAACAAAGTCACTAAACTTGCTGTTGAGCATATTCATTATTCCAACTTTTTCATTGTAATAGTTATCATTTCCAGCATTCTCTTCGCCATAAATAATGAGAAGTAGATTAATAAGCATCCTAACATCATCCATTCATATGTATTCTTTGGGATGGTCTGTATATTTCTTTATACCTTTCCCTTTTTTTTCGGCGAGGGGCGTTTCTTTTTAATCGATTCGTAAATAGGTTTAACAGTAATTTTCTATTTATTCCCTTTACTCGATTATGGCGTTCCCAAGTTAGGATCATTGCTTTGAAGAACTGTGTTTATATCTGCTAGGATACGACTATAGTTCATAGTCGGTTGCAGTGTAGTCGCTTTCAGTTACTTTCTTACTAGTTAGTAATTTCATCAAACCATCAGTTCCAGTGCATGTCCGACCTTTTACAGTAAATTTGTCATTGATGAATGTAACTTTGCTATCACCAATATACAATCTACCTTCATCAGCCTTTAGTCCAAAAACATCGTCTTTGCAGTCAATTATGAAATCGGCCACTTTCTTATCAATAAATGTTGTTTTGGAGTTAGTTAACTGTGAGATATCAGTTTTCAAATGCCCCAATGCTTCGTCATAGCATTCGTCGTCATAGCATTCATCGTCATTGTCAATGTGTTTAACGCCATCGTCATAGCATTCATATGCCATAGCGTTCATTGTTATAGCGTTCTTCATCATCATAAATGCATTTAAAGCCATCGTCATAGCATTCATCGTCATCGCCAATTCGTTTAATACCATCGTCATAGCGTTCATCGGTGCCTGTTTTACCAAACAGTTTTCTTTCAATAGATATTCCTGTTGTTGTTTGTGTGTAGTCTAAATTCTAATCAGCAAATGGAACAAGTTCGTTTATTAAGTTCTAATTCTCATTTGTTTCATGTCCAATTTTTTGCCCCAAATCTTCTATCGCATCTATCAATGGTTGATCGTGTTTTTTATTTTTATCATATTTATCTTAGCGAAATATTCTAAAAGTTTTTAACTTTTTAATTAGCTGTATTCTTCTCTCTATATTCTTCTCTATATTGTTTACAATTTTTGCTGTCTCAGTTATTATATAAATAAATAACATTAACAATGATAACTTAAATGTATACTGTCTCAAATGTATGAAAAAAAAAAGCTGCTAATTAAATGGTTAGGTTTTGATAGCAGTCATAATTCTTGGGTTGATAAGAAAAGTGTAGTTGTTTAAGAATTTTTTTTCTATATAATAAATGGATCAACAAAAAATTGAAAGTTATGAGCGTCAGTCGTTTCCGCCAAACGACTAAACAAAAAATAATTTGAATGAATACAACAAGCGCATTGAGTTTGATATTCCTATTGGCGATGCATTTTCACATCCGAATGAAGCTTATGTATACCAACAGTATAAGCTAACTAAAAGAGATACAAATCCAGATTATGAAAATACTTCAACTATTGATCTTTGTGAGAATTTCTTCCCATCCAGTTCTCAAGAATAGAGATGTCTAAACATGGTTGTATAATCGAAAGTATTGACAACCCTGGCATCACTTTAACAATGATGCATACAATGCTAGGTTCGGAATCAGAATCAGCATATTTCCAAATGACGGGGATAGAACTAGGTAAATATGTTGGGAAAGATAAGCGTAACGAAATTACCTATCCATTAAGATAATTGTTTGGGTTTATGAGAGATTGCAATGAAATATTCTGTAAAGGTGGGTACAAGATCACATTCATTCGAAATTCTAATGATGACGCTTCTTTTAACAGAATACCCCCATAGATAGCAGATGGATCTGATGATGAAGGTAATAGACCAAATACTGCTAAAATTGTTATTGATAAAATGGAAATTCTTTGGCCAATTGTTGAATACGATCCTATTTATGGAGACGAAATTAAAGCAAAATTATACAAACACCCCGAAATTCCAATTGGTTTTAATTATTGGCAATGTCTTGAAAAACCAGTACCTACTAATGCAAACTAATTTCAGTTTGATATAAAATATCAGTTCAATTCAATCCAGTTCGATATGCCAGCAAAGCAGAAAAGAAGATCCTGGAAGATTCACACACAGTTCAATGTTTGACTCTTGTTTTGTCAAAAAATATTTCTATTAAGAATAGACGGAATGGAGTGTTTCCCAAAGAGAATTGGAATTTAAACATTGATGATAAAATTTTCGATAAGATGTATATTGCTAACACTGATTTTACTAATTCAAATACTAAACTAGATACCCCTTATCGTAATAATGAACTGTGCTTCAACTCTGGGTCATTTATTGGAAGAAGACCATAGTATGTTATTGATTGTTCTTACAGAAAAACCGCCATTGTAAAAGATCGAAGTAATCTGAAACTTACAGTTGATTTTAATAAACCAATATTGGCTACAACTATTTGTAATGTGGTACAAGTAAGCCAAAGAAACCTAATTTATGTTGTTAAAAGTGAAAGAATCACTGAAGTCCAATAGTGTGCAAACATGGATGGTTGTTAGTTTTTAATGGATGGTTATCATTTTAAATCATTTACTGTTATATAATATTTCATAGTATCACTCATTTTGAATTTTGTAGTTTCCCATGGCAGTGTATTAATACCATCTTTAAGAATAAATCTTTTATCATTTTCGAAACTTAATGCTTTTTTTCTCAACTCAATCGTATAGAGTTCATGTTTCTTACTTTTAATAAGATTCATACTTTTGTACAACACTTTTTTACCAAACAAACACTCTTTGTAGTCACCAAAACTTATTTAATTTCTGACTACAGTGTTTTTCACACTCTTTGCTATTTTCTTTACACCACATTCCACATTTATTGCATAAATTCTCGATTTCAATCCAATAAATTCTTCCATTATTTTTCCATTACATTCATCTTTCATTTTGCCAATAACTTTTTGTTAACTAACGGTATACAATATGGATTATCTTTTTTATAGTCAGAAGTATCAAAATGATCGACTATTTCTTTCATGTCACTGTAGAAGTCTGATGGTTTTATATAATAGATGTATGAATCAGTATCGTGGTAGCACAGTTCAATATTTTTCCCATACTTTTATTTCAATATATTATAGTGAAAATCGTACATTAAGACTTTCGATAGATCAAGTATGCTCATTTCAACATAAATGGGTTTGTTAAAGCACAGTTTTGTTTTAATCATATGAACTGCAACCAAAGAGTTAGTAAATATAGTTCTATCTTTAAAGTTTGGTTTAGCCAATAGTTTATCAGTTTGCTTAGAACTTGTGCACAACCGTATATCCACTCTGTTTCTAATATTCTCCATTGTTTTTCCAAAATCAGAATTGTTCATTAATTTGTAGAAATCTTTTTCAAAGTCATTTGTAGACTTTCTTCGCATATTTGTGTTTAGATCAATATATGACTTGAGACAATCTGGTTGATCAAACTCCAGAACTCCGTGGATCTTTTTCAACTTCATTCCGAGAGATAGATATTGCTTAAGATTTACATAGTGTAATACATATTTTTCTTTATCATCCAGAGTAGTCAAGAGTTTGGGTTCTTTTTTTTTTTTTAACCTTCTGGTATTTTATTCTCTGTGCCAATGGCAGATCTTTGTGGAGATCGTGTAGTTCATGTGGGTATTCCAAATCAACTTCCAATATATAACCTTTTCTAGAATCGTCTTGTATTTTTGTTACATCTACATTTGTATTTGTCCACTTAAACCCACCATAGGGTAAATACTGACTCATAGCCCATCCATATAAGTTATTGGTGTCCAGATATGTAAGATAAAAGATTTCCTTTGTACTATCATAAGCATTCATATACTTATTATTTGCTTTAGCATATCGCTTACAAGATTGTGAAATTCCACCACAAACACCTTTTCCTATCATCAAAATCATGTTGTAATCTGTTAATAAATCTAGTTCTATTTTAGTATGTTTGAACATAGCATCCCACACTAACCCTGGGGCTGTGAAATACCATGCTGGATCTAGCTTACATGTTTTGAGACACACATCTCTAAAATTTTCCATTATATCAGACAATATAAATACATCTGATTGGTTATAGAGTTCTGTGTACTCTCTTAGAGATTTTATGTTGAATTTTTCCCACACCTTTCTCGCAAATTCGTAATCTTCGTCTGTAATGTCACATTTATTGAGTTTGTTGTAGAATGCATCTTTGGATGGAAGTGATGTCTTACAAAATTTTTCAGCACTATCCATGTAGTCATATGTTTAAACACCTTTTCTTATAACAAAGTCAAGAAGTGCATTGGAAAAACGCTCACACATTTTTCTCGGAATTGGCTTCTGGAAAGGTTGCTAGAGATTTTATCGATACTACTTGCCATAAATTGAAATGAGTCAATAAATCTAAGATTTACAATTTCACATACATGTTTCGTAAAAGAAATATATTTTTCTTCGTTGTTGGGAATTAGATCAATTTTATTTTCATCGATGCCAAGATCTCTTATGAATAAATGTGTGTCATAACCAGATAGATTGTGTATAAACACTGGGACAAAACATGGATTTCTATACGATAAGCTACAATCTCTGTGTGCAGCTCCCCTAAATTTCCCCGTAAGATGATCATGATCTCTCACAGAATCACCATTCAAAGGCTTTTCACATATATGACAATGGGTAGCTGTATCATAAACAATTTTTTCTTTCTGAGTTAGTGAAAGCATTGGTTTTTCATTTGTGTATATATCACCAATAGACTTTGCTTCTTCCATTAGCATTTTAACGAGTACACTATATGCATCAGATCCTTAATAAGTTACTGGTGGTTTATAGTATCCATGTTCGTATTTTACATAGTAACAGAAGCTAATAGGCTCGTGTTTTTGGTATGGTTTCGTGCAGGATTCGTCGGGGCTTGGTTGACAAGTTTCAATTTTAGTCAACAAACATTCAAAATCTTCATATATCCCAAACGAAACTCTCAAAGAATGATTTTTGTTTTTAAATCTTAATGTCATTTTTTCCTTTAAATGGTAGTTCAACTCTAACACCATCATGATCTCGGCAGTCTTGTTCGTGATCTTTTAGCTTACTTACAGATTAAAAATGTTGCAGACATCTATCGCATATATATAATTTGTGATCATTATTTGATACTTGAGATGTGATAAGTCTCGAAAGTCTTTTTATCCAGCAGTAGTGATCGTTCTTTTCGTCTTTGATATAGAGTAGGTTAGTGTGCTTATCTGTCTTATTTTTTGTTGTTTTTAATGGGGAGATTATATATTTATTATCAGCATCTTTTTCTTCGTATGCATATACATTATTAGAAATTCCACTTCTTTTCTCAAAGGTTGGTATGCTATCCAATTTCATTGGAAATTCCAAACCCTTAAGTGCATCATCAAACTCATGTTCGTAAGCTATGTACTTATTCACTCTTTGGGGGTCTCTTTGTACTTGATGCAATGCAGATAGAACAGACCACAAAAAACATTTAATCATTGTTCTTAACATTAATTACCACCTGCTTAGCTTTGATTTTTTCTGGGAAATCAACATAAGAACTGTCCTTGTATGGTACATATTCATTTATTCGCACTTCTAGTTTAAATATTCTGTTGAGTAACATTTGAGGTCCCTTTGCTTCGAATGCCCCCATCTCAGCTATGATTTTCGATATGCTGTTGGCATAATATTCTTCCAGATTAGTCGATTTCAGTATAATTTCGTTCTTTGTTTTAAAGGAGCTTTCTACATATTCAATATTCCCACCAATTCCCCTTTTGTACTCAGTGAAGAGTTTTATGTTCACTTTAGTGATTTTAAATGTTTATTAATTAGTCCCGTGACAGTTTCTTTCACATCGTTTAGGAAATTATTTGGGTCTTTGTATGCATTCACATTATTTACAGCATAAGTCTTGATCCTACTTTGAAATGCTGTTTCGATTTCTTCTACACTGAATCTGAGTGTGTACTTATGAACTTTACTTCTCAAGTGACTTCTTATGAGAGACGGTTTGTAATAGTGATTACAAGTTTCACATTTCACTTGTTTCTCTCTTGGGAACTTGTGTTTTGATATTAAATGTTGTGATATTTTAAAAATTTCCCATGCATTTGTTGATTCATGTGATTTATTATGTATTGGTGCAAGACCTTTGTGCAATCTACTTTTAAGATGATTTCTTATGAGAGATGGTTTGTAAAAGTGATTACAAGTTTCACACTTGACATACTTCTCTTGAGATTTCTTCTTCTTTCTTTTCGCAAAAACATCTTTCTTAAATTTATATTCTTTCCAAACATTACCAGTTGCATTAGCATTTTTCATTGCCATGGTCGTCATCATATCAGACATCAGTTGATTTTTATTTGCGTCCATTTACTATATACAATATTTTATTTTTTACGTATTCAAATTTTTTGAGCCCCTTTGTTTTTTGCAATTGCGTCCAAACGCAACTTTTTGCACGTATTTTTGCAGATGCACCCAAACGCAACTTTTTGAGTCACTTTTTTTTGCAACTGCTCCCAAACGCAACTTTTCGAGCCACTTTTTTGCGGTTGCGCTCGAATCGTCATTTGATGTTTTGGATAATAAAATTAAGTGTAATATTTTCTGATGGTTTTCTGATAGCTCGAGCATTTAATTTACCGTTGTTTTTCTGATAACTGGGGGCTGCGTTCGAATTGGCATTTCTATAGTACTTAATGAAATGTTTTATTTCCAAGACTGTGCAGATAAATTGTATTTACCTATATGGCAGGCGATTACTTCTAAAACCTCTATATTTTTCGAAACAAGTAAAAAAATATGAGTAGTGCACATGTTTTAAGTTAAAATGAAGTACATTAAATGTTTTATTTCCTTTAAGAAACTATATATTAACTGTTAAGAAAATTACATGTACAGATATTCAACTATGTGAAAAAATTTTGTGAAACATACACAAGTGATAGTCTAGCGAATTAACTTGTAAGGATGAATATAAAACAGGTTAAAAGAAGTACTCATGTATGAGATCATATTTGTTAGTAGACTAAGACTATTTTATATGTGAATAAAATATGTGATGAAATATAAAATAATTATTTGCTAGCCGCACATTTAAAAAAAACCTTGAATATCCAGTTTAGCAAAGTAGCACATAAAGTTGTATACAGGATGAGTCATCAACTCTGCGACAAACGGCGAGAGGACGTTCCTTGCAAACTTTCAGTTAGAAAATGTCTGACAACAAACACCAGGAAACCACTCCTAAGGGCAGGAAACCTTTGTGAAGATGGGGTTGCAATTATGAACTTGATTTAATTACACTGAAATCATGTGATATTAAGGGATGAATTTCTGTAGGCATGCCACAGAATTCAGTCACTGTAACATGCAAGTACCCATGTGGACCTACCGCATACCATACATAGTAAAATGAGGCATTGCGAAAGTGCCCACTTTACCGTCAATAGCCTATAGTAGTACGTCGCTGCTTTGGGATACGTCAGTTTTATTCAAGGTGGTTGGCGGCCATGTTGGCAACGTCAGGGACAGCGGTCTTGTGTCCGCCATATTAGTATCTTGCTTACTCCGGTCGGGAATGGTTGTGTCCGGCCGTCAAAGTCAGGAAATTAGGGTTAGGGATATTGCAAATGCTACATCGACCGTGTGTCGACTATCTTGGACATTTGTGCTAGTTGTTTTGTGCATTGGTGCTGTGAATTCCAAATGACGAGTTTGTGAGGAGACATGTATAAGGATGCTAAGAGAAGATGTGTTTGTGGATGATGTAATTACAGGTGCTTCATAAGGGACAGCTGCTCTCTCACTTCAGGAAGAATTGATATCGCTACTCAAGAGAGGTGGTTTTGAGCTAAGGAAATGGGCCATCAATCATACTGCTGTGCTTGGTGCCATTCCAGACGACCACAGAGAGTGCCCTCTGACATTTGAAGATAATGGGGATGAAGTAATAAAAATTCTGGGACTAGAATGGCAGTCCAAGGGAGATGTGTTCGCATATTGTACGCACAGCTCCAGTTCTAATAATATTACTAAACGTGTGAGTTTGTCTGATATAGCTAACCCATTAGGTTGGATTGACCCAGTTGTCTTCAAGGTTGAGCTGTTTCTACAGAATCTATGGCTTCTTGGAATTGATTGGGATGAACCTCCACAGCGTGATATCAAAGATAAGTGGCTCATATTCATTGCACAACTTGACCGTTTACACAAAGTTTCTATTCCTCGTCTAGTGACACAAGTTGATGGTGCAGTGTACCAAATTCATGGATTTTGTGATGCATCAACCTAAGGTTATGCAGCAGTTGTATACCTGCAGAATGCAAATCAGTCCAAACTTGAGGTCCATTTATTGGAGGCCAAGTCCCGTGTCGCACCATTGAAAACTGTAAGTCTCCCTCGCCTAGAGTCACTGGGAGCTCATTTGCTTGTGAAACTCATGAACTTAATCATATCCATCTTTTCAAAAAGGATAATTGTTGAGAAGGTGACAGCGAGGTGTGATTCAACAACCGTCATTGCATGGATCCATATTGAACCATATTGTCTCAAGACCTTCATCGCAAATAGAGTATCTCAAATACAGAAAAACAAACCAGTGTGTCAGTGGCGACATGTACCATCACAAGACAACCCCACAGACTGTGCCTCGAGAGGCTTAATGCCAAGTCAGCTTGTCAGTCATGACCTTCGGTGGAGTGGTCCATCATGGCTTGTTGAATCAGAAGATGCCTGGCCAGGAGGTTATTCAGACTCTAGTTCCCCAGAGTAGCAAGAAGAATTGAAGCGTTCAAGCCTAACAGCCCTAGCTGCACGGAGCACGATTTTCTTTTCCGAGTAGATAGAAAAATTTAGTTCCTTATCACAGCTGTAACGAGTATTAGTGTTTGTGCTGCACTTCATTTCAAATGTCAGGCATTCATCAAGCCGCTGTGGTGGCCGCTTGACATCAACAGAGCTCAAAGCAGCAGAAGTTTGTTGTGTACACCAGGTGTAACAAGATGTTTTCAAGAAGGAGATAGATCAGTTGCAGAAGGGAAGGGAATGCTCACCACAGGTCAGAAACCTCAACTCTTTCCTCGATCCTCAAGGCCTAATTAGAGTTGGTGGACGAATCCAAAACTCGAGGTTGTCATTCGATGAAAAACATCCAATCCTGTTACCCAAAAAGTGTCAGCACTGTACATTCTATCATCAGACACAGGTATTGGATTTTGGCAGGCAAAGACATGATACGATCAAGAATTTCAAAATGTGTGAGGTGCTTACGTTTTAAGAAGACACCTGTTCAGCCGATAATAGGCATTTTGCCAACCAGCAGGGATCAGAGCACAAGGGCATTCCATACTGTGGGAGTGGATTATGGAGGTCCATTTCATTTCAACAATCTCATCTTCGGAATGCACGTGTTTTGAAGGCATGCCTATCTTTAATTGTATGTTTTGTCACAAAGGCTGTGGATTTAGAGGTCGTCTCTGAACTGACAACGACTACATTCCTGAATGCCTTTTATCGTTTCACTACTCGTACAGGATTATGTACAGATGTTTATAGTGATTGTGGCACTAACTTTGTTGGTACTCACAAGCGCTTTACTGAACTGGGAACATACTTGAGAGATAAATCCAATGCAACCCAAGTAGCAAATAGTCTGGCAGAAAACAGTATCCAGTGGAACTTCAGTCCACCGTCGGCTCCTCATTTTGGTGGGCTTTGGGAGGCTGGTATCAAATCAGAAAAAAGTAATGTGAAACATGTAATAGGGCAGCAAGTATTGACCTTTCAGGAATTGACTACACTGTTCACTCAAGCTGAGGCAGTGTTGAATTCAAGGCCATTATGTGCTCTTTCCACAGATCCTAATGACCGGAGTGCTCTGACTCCAGGACATTTTCTCATTGGTTGTGCGTTAGTAGCTCCACCAGCTGCTAACTTAACGGAATTGCCTACAAAGAGCCTCGATAGGTGGCGGCTGCTAGAACAATCTACACAGCATTTCTGGCAACGATGGTTAAAAGAATATCTACACACTCTCCTGCAAAGAAGTAAATGGTCTCAGCAAGGGTCTACAGTAACGGCAGGAGACCTGGTATTGGTACGAGATAACCACCTTCCTCCTCTTCAGTGACAGCTTGGTCGCATTGACACACTTCATCCAGTAAAAAATGAGATTAGTCGTGTGGCAAGTATCAAGACTCATCAGGGAGTAATGAAGAGGGCAGTTGTGAGGTTGTGCCCCCTTCCCACTCAGTAACTTTTTCATCAGTGTTGTACATAGTGTAAATAAATATTGACAATTCTTAAATTTATAACAAATTTGGTGGGCGGAATGTTGGGACACGTCAGTTGTATTCAAGGTAGTTGGAGACCATGTTAGCGACGTCGGAGGCAGCGTGCTTGTGTTCGCCATATTAGTACCTTGCTTACTCCGGTCGGGAATGGTTATGTCCGGTAGTCAAAGTCGGGAAATTAGGGTGTTCGGGATGTAGCAAATGCTACATCGACCGAGTATGTACTACCTTGGACATTTGCGCTAGTTGTTTCGTGCATTGGTGCTGTGAATTCCAAGTGACGAGTTTGTGAGGATACATGTACACGTATCGGGTGTGTTACGACCTGTGAACAAGTGAGTCAAAACAGCTACAGTCTGTTCGCAGCATCTTCACACATTTTAAAATAAAATCCTCTGAAAAATCGCCCCATGTATGACGTGTTAGGTTGTTTCCTAAGTAAGTCTTCTATCATACGCGTTTTATGCTTGTTTAAACATAGAAGTATCTAATTTAGTTTAACTTTTGTTAATATTTAATTTAGGGAGGAAATAAATGTGTTGGTAATAGGTGGTAAGAATTAGTTCTCATGCAAAATACTTTAGACCTTTCAGTGTAATTTTCTAGCTTTAGTTAAGCTTTGTTTCCACCAGGCGGGGGAAATAATAATTTTTTTTTTTTTACGCAAGAAGGTAAAGAAAAGTATATGTAGGAAACGCACACCGTAAGTTGTATGTCTGTTTCGTGAACTGCTTGGTGGCGTGTTTGAAATAACCCGTATTTAAAGCTACTTAGAGGAAGTATTTGACATTTTTACTACTTTTCAAAGGATGCATATTCCATATTGCTTGATTACAACTTTTAAAAAATTACATATTGCAAGCATTGTTTTGGATAACAAAAATAAAAAGAAAGAAAAGGAAAGGTCCTTTTTTTAATTGCTGTGTCAGGAAACACACGGAATAAACTAACCCGAGACTCGTAAATGCGACTGCATAGAACGTTTCTGCAGATATTTTACTATAGGCTGTTCATGGTAAAGTGAGTACTTTTGAGGCACTATTTAATTTTTCTTTCGGTCATTTTTTCTCCTTTGACCGTCTTTTAAAACAAATATTGCCATATAAGTAATAAACACAGTGTGGATTCCGCCGCACTAAGAAATTAATGTCTAGGTCTATAAGAAAAAATATTTTTTTGACAATTATTCGAAATGAGAGGGCTTTAAAAAGTGCCCACTTTTACCGTCGATAGCCTATAGTAGTACGTCGCCGCTTACGGTCCACTGGCTATGCGAAGGAAGTGAAGGCCAAGAAGTGAGGGAGCGATACGGGCGACAGTTACACGCACGCCTAGTGCCTCATCGCTCCTACGCGCAAAACGTACAGTGCTTCCGTCGTAACGCTGTACTGTGGAAATTAGATCTGTAACCGTGGGACTTTATTTACACGTGAGGAAAGACCACAGATTAAATTATGTCCGTATCTTTGTACTTTTCTCTCGCCGCTTAAGGGAACTTCATAGGCAAGCTTTAAAAATGAGATATTTGACCATTTTCACACGATTTTTTTCCTCCAAGAATACATTAAATATGACAGAAGTAAAAGAATAAGGCCATAGATAATTATTTTTTATCTTTTCTGACAAAAAGTCATATTTCCAGAACTTTTATTTACCGAGATACGCGTCTACGCACAAACAACGATTTCACAGAAAACGTTTCAGTGCATAGGACTCTGAAGCGTAGAAGCGAAGGCGCACTTGAGGCGCGTGAGAGTGTCGCCTTTAGCACTTCCTGCTTTTCGTGCGTCAAATGAACGGCCAAAGGGTGGAGTGAGGGGTAAGCCCGGGGTCTCAGTCGATAAGCAGCACTCAGGTCCTGCGCCGGGTTGGTCCGGGCGCCTCATAGTCCCGGGGCGATAAACAGCTCAGCTCGCCGCCCGTGTTTGTGGGGACACGCCACTGCGCCAGCCGGCCGGCCGGCTCCAATCTGGCGGCCTTGTGTCCACAGACATGGATTTAGGAGTATACAGGAGATTGCATGTTGTGACGTCGATGAAGCCGCTGGAGATAGGCGGTTTTACTATGGACTCTAGCCGCCATCTTGACAGTAACCCAAAACATTGTGCTTAGATTAGAATGACGTTGAGAGAAAGGCTACATGCGAAGCATTTCGTGTTGACCAAAGATGATGAATAAATAAATATATATTACATTTCACGCGTGAAGTTCTACTAGTTTATTATTGGCTTGTGTTAGCTGTGCAATCAAATAATTTCCCCATAAAACTACCGATCGTGAGTGTGTGTACCGCGGACCAGTATTGGGTTATGTGCGACAATAAGCACGTGTTTTAGATCTAGTGCTTATATATCAGGATTTGTGGAAAACTATTTTTTGAATAAATGATTAAATAAATTATAATAAACGTGCTACCGTTGTCGTGTAATGTAATGCAGGTTGCGTATCAGTAATGAGTGCATCAAAACAGCGAACAGCAGCATAGCTGAATTTCTGGAAGGCAATGTTCACATGTTCCTTAGCCACGAATGAATAATTATTTGATAGTATTTATATTTAAATTCCTAACACTGACAATTACTCGAGAGGTTTGTTTCCAATATAACTTCATCTCCTTTATACATATCTAATGTCAATATAGTAAATGGTTTCTGGTAAATAAATTCAAATCCCGTTTTAGTTATTCACTCTCTATACATTACATTAGTTCTCTGTTATGATACTGTTGTATACTTATTTATAGCTTATTGTAGGGTACAATTTTGTTTCGTTCATCTACAATGTTGGACAGGGTTAAGTTACCCTTGGTACATAACTAAAACATAATCTGCACTGGACAATCAAATATTTTAGAAATTCTTCAGAAGAAAAAAAGGAGGGAGGGACAGGAGACATTTCTTAATAGTTTTATTCCCTATATCTACAAAAATTGTGTTACATCTTTCTCCAAAAGTGCAATTTAGTACCAAGAGCATCGTCAGTCAGTAGCTACAATTTTAATTCAGCCCAACATGTTAAGAAATTTCACATTGGGAGAGAAACAACAATAGGATATTATTTCTGCAAATACACTTTTAGGGATAATAAAGGAACCACCCTATGGTTAGGTTAAAATTTATGAAAACTTATTCGCCACCATTTTAGGTTAATTTGGGTCATTTAATTAGATTAGGATATATTGTTGAACTACAATGGGTGAAAGACGCATGCACCACAATGATATCGATAACAAGTGCACATGCCAAAGTGGTCCACAGACACACTTGTGAAAAAAATTCTTTGATTTTACCTACCAACTAGTGCAATTATTATTTTAAGTGTGAAATTCTCCTCCGAATACATTAAAAACTATTCAGTTTCAATATCTCAGAACCACGATGCGTAAGAGAAAGCATTATCGCTGAAGAAATGAGGTTCCTCTCTTCCCTTCCCAAGGGGGGGGGGGGGGAGGAGGAGGGGGACTGTGGTGGGCATAGTGGTAGGACGCTTACCTTCCATCAATGCGATCCATGTTCGTTTCCCTGTGAGGTTAATAACAGATTTTCACATATAGGAATTGTGCTGATTGATGCTGCTGGCTGCATGTTTTCTCGAGGTTTTCCCGTTTTACCCACCCTTGAATGCTGTTCCACATCTGCCATATTTCACCCTCATTGGCTCTCAATACCTTAGTTGTTACATAACCACCAAACCTCTCTCAACTCCTTCCGTCTTAAGATGATGGAGGCCACGGTGATGTAGCGGCTAGAGTATTCGCTGTTTCACGAAGCACACTTTTCTTTGCATCCCATATACATCCAATACACTTTGGAAAGGACTTGTCAATTATTATTTTTTTAATTTTTGCTATGCAATATGGATATTTGCACACAATTACATTAACATAAAAATATATAACAGACAAGTAATATAATTTGCATACTTCTTAATTCTAGCAGCTGTACAAATATGTTAAGACTACACGTGGTTGCAGTACAAGTTGATACAATTCGTGTACAGATAGATATTAAAGTATAAATATCTAAAGTCTACATTAGATTGAAACACAAGGTATTACATGAAATCTCCTTATATCGGACTTTTTCTGCATTATAGAAATTCATCTTTATGTAAGTATTCTTCTACGGAATAGAAGGCCATATTTAAAAAGTATAATTTAACAGCTCTTTTTAATTTCTGTATACTATTAAATGACTTCAAATGACTGGGTAGGTTATTTATTAGTTTTGCCCAAGCATAGTATGGATTTCATGTAAATTTTATGGTTCTGTATGAGAATAGGTGAAGATGATTAGCTTGTGG
This sequence comes from Dryococelus australis, assembly GCA_029891345.1. Lineage (NCBI taxonomy): Eukaryota > Metazoa > Arthropoda > Insecta > Phasmatodea > Phasmatidae > Dryococelus > Dryococelus australis. The sequence goes on along the minus strand of CM056997.1, from coordinate 56,146,948 downwards.
ATATCATTTTTTTTTAACTTTCTTAATGTTTTCCGTGTAAAAAAGAATACTATAGTACATATGCATGCATGGAAGAGTGAGAATTTTGTTATATACAAATAGCGGCCTACAATGGCTTCTTTTTCCTTATTACTTATTAATCTCACTATTTTCTTCTGTAATCTAAAAGCCTTTTTCCATTTTGTTGATTTACCCCCAAAATATGATTCCATAATTTATTATGGACTGAATGTTTGAGGAATAGTATGCAAGTATTGTATTATTATTATTACAAATCTTTTTTAAGGTATGTATCGCAAAACACATTGAACTCAATTTTTTAAACACACTATCAACATGCTCATTCCATGTTAAATTACTGTCTGTAACCCGTCTTATTCTATTGTTGTGCAACTTTCATCCTGCATTGTATGTTTATTTCTTTGCATGAAATTTACGAGCACATGTTTGTTTACATTTAATATTAATTTATTATACTGGAACCAACTGGAAATCTTAGTCACTGTTTGTTTTATATTTTCTTCAAGAACAGCGTTATTTGAACTAGTTACCAAACTGATTGTGTCATCCGCAAACATTATAGCTGAGCCGTTGGTTATTTGTTCTGGAAAATCATTAATAAATATTAAGAATAAAATTGGTCCCAATATTGACCCCTGTGGCACTCCTACTCGAGTAGTTCTGGTATTGGACATAACATGTTTTCTGTCTTCAAGATATGATTTAAACATATTATTGGTTACACCTCTTACTCCACACTGTTCAACTTTTTGCAATAAAATATTGTGATTGACACAATTAAAAGCTTTTGAAAGGTCTGTGAATGTACCTGTTGAGAATTGTCTTTTATCAAAAGAAGTTAATATTTTTTCAGTAAAACTGTAAATAGCTTGTTCTGTGGATCTGTCCTCTATGAAGCCACATTGATACAATGAAATAACCTTTTTTTTATTAAGAATTGTGTCAGTTTATTTGCTATCAACTTCTCTAAAAAATTTTTAAAGTGTGTAAGAAGAGCAATAGGCCTATAGTTATCCATCAATGCCTTGTCACTTTTTTATGTATTGGTTCTACTTTTGCATATTTGATCCTATCAGGAAAAATTCCCTGGGCAAGACATTCATCGAAAATGTAAGTCAAAGACAGTTTTATTAAATAAGAACACTTTTTTTTTAGCAAAGTTATAGGTACCTCATTTATTCCACAGGATCTTTTACTTTTGCAATTTTTAATTACATTTATGAATTCTTCAGAGATAGGTGTGAAAAACAGAGTGTTAGCATTCCAAGTGTCAGGTCTTTGGTGTACGTGTGCAGGACTAATATTTGTAGCTCTGTGTTCATTTTGCAATTTTAGTGGGATGTTTGTGAAATAGTCATTAAAACTATTAGATATTTCCTTGCTAAGTTCGATTTCAATACCATCAACTTTCAAGGAAAGGTTAACATGCCCTTGTCTAGGTTTCAATTCATTATTAATAATGTTCCACATTGCTTTTGTTTTATTTGAGGAGGGTGCTATTTTTTTCCCCGTTGTATTTCTGCTTTGCTACTCCGAGTAACTTGTTATATAATTTTCCGTATTGCTTACAGTATAATTGGCTTTACCATTTTTTATTTTATTTTGACTACATTCGGAAAACGATAAAATGTATAAACATGTAATTCACTGTAATGATTACAGCCTACCGTTAAATACATAACCATCTAAACACACAAGTAAATTTTTTAATTTATTTAACTCAACAGCTTGTCGATAGCAGGTTCATTAAAGAGTGGTAAACCAAGAAAACAATGAAGGGAATACAAGGAAGGAATTGGTCAAATTGTCTTTATTGAGTCACCCCAGAAATCGCATGGAGTGAGTTCGAGAAACCATTGAAATTGCAAATCATGAAAGCTACATTCATTGACTGTTAAAAATACGAGAACCGATTTGGTTGTAGGCCTATGTTCGTGTATTGATAAACAGCTGATTCTCTCTTGTCACTGAAACTCTGCTGAGGGGAGAAAAAAATTGTAAAGGTGGAGTTTTTATAAGTTGTAGCCTTGTATTGGTTTACGAGACGATTTGCCATTACTAACAAATGAATTCCATAAACTCCTACACTGAAAAAGCAAATCGGAATTTAGAAAAATACGTATCTGCAGTTTTATAAAAGTGCCTGTACCTCTAACGAGTGCATAACTTACAGGTTAGACCTTAAATTCACGGCACGTTAGTAATCACAACCGAACTTGCAAAAATTAAACGCACTGCAATTGTAAAATTTACAAACTTATGCAGATAACATATCCCTATACACGCAATAATTGTGCGATATCTTTCACGAATGTATCCACGGTATATACGAATACACTAAACACTGGACTTGCATGGGGCGGCTAGTACGCATTTTCATGCATTATTATTAGTTTTCTTTGGTCGCCGAATATATCAAAAATAGATTATCGTTTTAAGGCGTGTTTACATGCCAAATTCACATTTCACAAACGCAAGAATAACACAAATTTTGAGAAAATTCAGAACTAGTGAGTTCATATAGCAATCGCAAGGCTGTTCAATTTCAATGTAAACAAAAGTTGTCTGTTTCTGGAATATTTTCAAGGCAAATATATAGGGAATGGGAAGCAAATCAACCAAAACACCGTATACAACACTTTCATTTAAACGTTAATAATTTATAAATTCACATATTAAACGGCGAAATTTATACCTACTTATCTGAAACAAACACACTCACGCTTTATGTGTATTATCGTTTTGGTCGAAAACGGTTGTATGTTAATTTATGTCGATTTTAATGCTCATCAAAATACACGAAAAAGATAGGCCAATACAATGGTTTTTTTTTTTTTGGCTACTGTTGATCACGTGACCTTTTTTGCCGGAAAACAAGCGTCTAACTTCATTCTATAAACTGGCTTCACTTGATGACACTGCACGGTGTAGGACATAGCCACCCCCTGTCCACAGACCACAGTGACAGCGCGCGACTTCGTCCGGCCACGATATATAATCCATTCACGATTACTTCAGCTTTTTATGAAGCCCTGCTAATGTTCTACTTCCAGGATATTCCTCCGCCTCTTGCAAACTAAACTTAACAAGTCTGGCGAATTACACCAGAGGACAACGCACCACATTCTTGCGCACTCACTTGTAATGATATTTTGTATAAGAACTGTTTCTCACTTGACGTTACCAACATACCTATTTTCTCCCTGTGTTTTATTCGAATTATTTATCACTGAAGCATTATAATTTATAGATAAGATAATAATAACTTTTCAATTTAACACGAAAAAAAGTAACTTTTATGAACACAAGTATAAAACGCTTGTGATACAGGGCGTATTTAGGAAATAACTAAACACGTCATATGGGGAGAGGTTTTCCAAACGTTTGATAAAAAGGCAGAAGAAACCGTAAATGGACTATACACGTTATATGTATGGTCTATTCGCGGCGGTTTCTTCGCACTTTTGGTAGCTAACCCTTTTAAAAAATCACACTACGCGTGACACGTTTTATTGTTTCCTCAACACGCCATGTATCACAAGCGTTAAATACTTATATTAATACAAAAGTATCTTATTTTCGTTAAATTAAAATTTGCACATTATATTTTATCAATGGATTACAGTATTTCATCTGCCATTAATGTAAGGCGAAAACGGGTGTGTTTGCAATGCCTAGTAAGTAATAGTTCTCGAGTAAAATATTATTACACTTAGTGCTCACGAATGCTGTGTGTTGTCCCTTCCTTCGGCGCAATTTGCTAGGCTGGTTGAATCTTTGTCTGAATGACTGAGGAATATTCTGAAAGTATAACTTCAGCAGGGATTCAGAACATTTGGAAATAACCATGCAAGAACTATAGTTTTTTATATCTTCGCAATTTTTAACTATCTGTTTACTTACAGATCATACTTACATTTACTTCTTTGCTAAATGAATTTTTCTCTTGTATTTCGTCTGTGAATGCAAATATTCCTAATATGAATAAAAATAGAGAGAACGTAGGTATGTTTGAAATGTCTATTAAGAGTAGTGCAAACGACAAACATTACAACGTTGATTTTGGTACGTTATTTGTAAAGTAAACTATCCTGACTGAAATATATAAGTTTTTAGGTAAAACTATTGAAAACAGCTGTCTCTGATATGTATAAAAAATATATACATATTTTTATTGTCACCGCAAAAATAAGGTGCGTTGTTTCCGCTTGGCGTGTTTTTGTAGACTTTTTATATGTTTTGTTTATGTGGCGGAAGAATGCGTAGTGAGTAGCCACAAAGTAGAATTTAGTATTGGCTGGAGACGAATTTTAAATAATCAAGAATAGACTATACTCGTACACACGGCTCGTTACCATCTCCGTGGTGTGGCCGTGATCCACAAGACGTTGCCCTCAAGTGGCTAGCAGGGTCGAACTCATAATCGCTCCTTACTCGTCCACGACATGGCATCGCTGTGGAGTAACGACATGGGTTCGATCCCATGCTTGGGTAGCTATATGAGCGTGTCTTTGAAGGCATGAGGGGGTTTTGCAGCGCGGAAACCCGACTGTCTCGCCACATTCTGAGTCACGCCATTGTAGGAATGGTCCCGGGTTTAGCAGCAGGAAAACGCGGCTGGAACGATAGGAACTGTGCGGCAGACAGTCTTTATACAGGATTCCTCACATTTGGAGGATGAAAAAAATGTATATGAACATAGGTCTGCAAACGTTTTGTTTCTTCACTACAGCTCGTAATACATAACATACAGTGCATGGCCCACAGGCGGGATCATATTACTGTGGAATGCCATCGAAGCGTTCGTTTGCATGATACACGACACCTCACACTTTGACACTACACAGAAAACAGTAGGAACTGCACAGGAAGTAGTTACACATGTGTGGAAGCTTATCGTTGGCGATTGCTATTTTTTCAGAAAATTTTTAAATCGCAGGACAATTACGATTCTTTTGTAGTTGGGTTTTCTCAAAGTACCTCAATTTCGGGAAGATTAAATGCGAATACGAACGTTTGTCTTTTGACCACGACGATAACGGTGTGGCGAGCTACATAGAGAAAATATCGGGCGGTTTTTTTCGAATCATGGGAGAATTTACATATGGAACTGTGATACATGCTAATACCTTAGTTGTTGTTCAGACGTTGGGAAGTTAACATCGATTTAGAAGCATTCTCTCGCTATACTGCGGAGATGAATTGTGAATACGAAGGCCTGCCTCTACCCTAACTAACAAGGAGCCACAACCTGCACTATCACTACCTGATTGTCGTCAGTGCCGATTCTGCAAAAGAGTTTTCACCTTCGGTCAAAATGCTTTGCGACATGAGAGAACAGCCTGTATAAAGTGTCCTTTTCGCGCGATGAAGAATTACAATTACCGAATGCAGTTTGTGCAAGGTAATACATTGAAAGAAAATACCGAAATCTGCAAGGATTCGTCTATTGGGTATCAGCAAGTGTGGCCGGTAGTACCTCCTGCTACATCGATGGGTACTGTTTCCACAGACGATTATGATGAGACGGTTAATGCTAAAGATGGAATGAATGCAGTAGAGTTGGTTTGCGCAGAATATACACTTGCAAGGCGTTCATGTGAAGTCGAGGAACTTCAAAATAAACAGTCGTCGGCCCTAAATACTGATGAGCATACACCTCCTGCAAAGAAAAGAAAATTGAATATAGAATACAAAACAGAAGGTGAAGACGACCATGAAGACAGTGATAGTGTTCAAGACGATGATAATTCCCTCGACGTTCCCACATATTTCCACTACGAGTTTCCTTCGACAAGTGATACGAAGAAGGCAGAAGATGCTGCGAATACTGGCTAAATGTATCCCGACGACCCGAATGAACTAGTTGATAGGCTCAAATATTTGATTGACCTTCACACACATGGGAAAGGCTTGCGCCTTGCTGAGATACATCCAATCATTGATGAATTTATGGATTGGGGTTATATCAGATGATATGATGATCTGCTCACTTCTGAAACTGTAATTACAAAATAATAATACATTATTATTAAAAACTAACTTCTTTTGTGAGTCGTATCCTTTTATCCCTCACAACTTTAAAGTTAGTGCTGTGAGCACTCGCCTATAAATATAAAGATCTACATACAGAAGATTTACTAAAGTATTTAAGTATAAAAATAAAATGGATAGTTTACTGCATACAAGGAAAGATTGAAATATTGCGATTGAGGTGGAGGATTGTTAAATATTGGTGGTTCGGTGGATCATTGGATCGATGGATTGGCGGAACGGATTGGATTGGAGTGGTGGATCGATGGAGCGAGTTATGGATCAACGTCAAAGGTCAAGGTCACCTGGGCCCAACATGGCGGTTGGGTACTGTCATAACATGGTGGTTGATATCATTCGATTATGTTACGTTGACAGATGGTAAAAATGTTTGTGTTGCGGTTTGGTCTGGACTAAATATTTGCTTGGTGCACCTGGGTTAACATGGATGGTATGTTTGGTGATATGTTTTTTCCAGTATGTCTATCTTGCGATTGTTGGTGTATGTCGAATGGTGTGGACAGTATGTGTGTGTGGGTCGGTGAGTTCTGTAATGCTACGGTATGCTTGTGTTGGAATGTTTGGTGTGAGTATGGGTGGTCAGTGTATTTTGACTGATATCAGTGGGTATGGTGGATGGTATGAGAAGAAGTTTATTGTGTCATTGACATGGGCTGTATTTTTGTTTTGTATGGTCTGTGCGGACGAATGGTCGAGGTATACCAGAGTTATAGTGGGTGGTATGGTTGGTATGTTTGACTAGTATATATTTTGTCTGGTATCAGTCAGTAGAGCAGGAAGTATGAGGAGTAAGTAAATGTTTGGTAAAGTCAGTGTGAGTAACAAAGCCCCTATATGAAAATAATATACTTAAAAATTACATAAGTTTAATCTGATTAATAAGTAAAAAATTCTGAAAATAAGTCAGGGATAGAAAAAAAAAGTTAAAAAGTTAATGCTTAAAATGTTAAACTAAAAAAAAAAAAAAACTTATTGCTGGCCTATGTAAGTCTGGTGTTGGTCGGTAGAGCAGATGGCATGCATGAGTTAGTTAACGTGGGTGGAACATTGAATGTTAAAGGTGCCTGCTTCCATATATATATATATATATATATATATATATATATATATATATATAATATTTAAGAGGCAGTCGTGAAATAAATCGTGAAACTTTGTCAGGAAAAAGAATATATGGTCAAGGGTTCTGGTTGGATGCTTGTTAGTGTAGACAAACTTGAGCTGTGTATAAACATATTATATTCACTACATGAGAAGTGAGCATTCTGCTGTAAAGACACTACATTAATTGTGTGGAAAATTTAAGAATTCTATTTTTATGTATGTAGTCTGATGTATGTAAAAAATATATATGATATAAATAAATTTTTTTTAAATTTCTTACTGGTGTTGTATCCTGCCTACTTCCCCTGATATAGAGAATATGGTGGTGCTTTGTTTAGTCACATAGACATGCATTTAATCAAAGCTGAGTAGGATAGTGAATAACTAACATTGTGTAGTATTGAAGAGCGGAGACATGAAATTAATTTGAGAGAACTTTTTTGATGTACTCTATATACAATTTCAGTACAGTAAAACTTAAACACATTTAAACTATCCAAATTTTTAAAACAAAAATGCTTGAATATTTTTTATTTTCTTATTTTAATTCTGTATCCGAACCAGTCTGTTATAAATAGATCTCATTAAAAAACCAATATGAAGCAAATACTATTTTAAGCTAATTACTGTAGTTTTAAAGGGCTTAAACAAATAAATTCCTGGGGTTAGAAATGGTGATACCATAACGGAATTTCATGAGAATGTTTACCTCTTAAGAGTTTGCAAATTATATTCACATATTACTATAAATATTTGCTTGCTTACAACCCAACTTGCAAAAAAACTGGTCTGCTGCATAGAATACATCAAAATAAATAAAATGTGAACTTAGGCACAAATGATTCAGACCCTGACTAAAAATAACGAAATTATTTTAATACAGAACATCACTTTAATTTAAATAAACAAAAGCTCCTTCAAAATATTAGTGTTAATTATTTATCGAAAAGAAATATAATGGAATTTTAAACACGTTAATTAAAACTTTACCAGGGAATGCAGTTTCTTCGTTTGGATCCGTATATAGAAATTTCAAGTACTGTTTCGCGAGTGAGTACACCGTAGCTGAGTGGCCGCCCCGCCCTCATAGCTCAGGAGTAGGGTGGCAGACTTGTAGTCGGAGGGTCGCGGGTTCGCGCCCCGGTGCCTCCGACGAGGCAGATGCTCAGCTCGATTGTCGTACTGGGAATTCGTCAACAAGTCGGTCTCACTAGAGCTTCGTCAACGTCAAAAATGTCACAACAACGTAAAATGAAGGTAAAAAAAAAGTGGTCAAGGTGCTTGTCTTGTATGCTTAAGTCCTGAGGTTCGTATCCCCCACCTCCATAAGGATTTTTCTTTTTTAAATGTTAGCAGCTTTCATGGCAAAGTGTGAAATTTACATAATTAAAATTTTTTAAACCGATTTTTACATTAAAAATGCATTTCAGATACATTTTACTGTAGTTTTTAATGATTTTTTTTGACATTTTCCAAATATTAGACAAAATAAATCTAAATAAAATCATTCTAATTATTTATAAATGTATCGATTCATATATGTCTGATTAAAAAGCCGCACAGCAGCGCGAGCGGCAGCGATTATTGTCTCCCCTTCCCGGTGTACCTACCTATGGATGTCATAGCACTCTTGGCCTGCCATGACATGTGTGCCTGTCTCGCGTGCCTATCCATGCATGCTCGCAAACTCAACTCTAAGTTCCAAACCGAAGGATGGATGACCAAAACAAAACAAATATCTTTAATTTAAAGAACTAATTAATAAAAACTGTTTTGAAAATGCTTTAAAAAAATACTTAAAAGTAATACTTAAAAAAATTAAGTATTAAAATTCGAATAGTTTCTTAGAAAGTTCTGCCTGGAAAGTACTTTACAAGAATTTTTTATATACCTTCTCCTGCATGGAAAGTTACATCTTTAAATTCGTAAATATATATACGTCCTGCTGATTCGCGCACTCTAGCAGGCGATGAAAGAACTATGGAAGAGGGTGGTGTCGAATGCATGTGAGAGATAAGAGAGAGATAGAGAGAGAGAAAGAGATGGCATGAGAGACCACATGGAATGATAGAGCATGAAAAAACGAAACAGAATGCGGTATAACATCACGATCGTATGCGCCTTGAAAAGAGTCAGGTCATATACAACACTTAATACTTGCGCCTTGAAATTTTTTAATTATAAAATTATATTCAAATTTAAAATTAATTTTTTTAGGTTTTTGAGGTCAAAGATCCCGAGTCAACACCGGTCCGCTCTCCTAGCTCCATCATTTCCATCTGAGTCGCAAGTCCGCCTCGTCTGTCTAGGAAAAAATGGACTTAGGGAAGGAGGGGGGTTGTTATTTTGCAGAAAATTGTAAAATTTTGAGCGAAAAAAAGTGATTTCGGTTAAAACAATCGATTTCTGAAGTTATTTTGGGCAAAAAATTTGATTTTTTTTGTTTAAAAACGTGCAATTCTGAGAGAAAAAATTGGAAAAATTTGCGACGAGTCCCCTGGCTCCGGGCTCCGAATCCTGAATCCTGCGAAGTGAATGCCCATTGCCCTACTACTCCCTCTCATTTGGAATACGAATCAATAAATACATTTTATTTGATCCTTATACATTAAATTCCGAGCGTGGTGGAATATACACACTGTGTTTATTACTAACATGGCAATAATTTATTGTTAAAAGTTTGTTAAAGGATAAAAACGGCATAAAGGAAAAAAAATTACTAGGGCCTCAAAAGTGCTCACTTTACCGTGAACAGCCTATACTAGTCTGTTCTGATACACACTATATTGTAAAGGTGAAGGGAATGTAAAGGTATCAGACTGTGTTCACAATTGATAAATTAATAATTTGTTTAATAATAATAACGTTTACAAAGTAGCTCGGTAATTTTGTTTAACGCCTTGGTAGTTTGTGTACGTGGTTGTGTTGTACTTAAAGAGTTGAAATAAATCTTCGCGTTTTACATATTACGTAAATGTTGTGAGGCGTAAAATAATCAGAACAAAGCAGTTGGTTTTGTTGGCGGGAAACTTATCTATAGTAATATTTACGTAAAAATATTACAAAAAAAAAGAGTATGTGCATGTTTATTATTATATTTGTGAATTTAGTACATAGTAATAAATGTCTGCTAGCCTTGAATAATATCTGCTTATAAAGAATTATTCAGCTATGACGTTCACCCCAAATATCTTCCGAAGCGATGAAGGTATCGAAATTTTTATTGTGAATCCGTAAATTGTACTACGGGGCTCATTAAACACCGCATCTGTCTGTTGCGAGATACATTTTATTACTAAGATAACAATATCAACTTTGATTTTTTATAATGGGAATGTACTCATTTCTCCCAATAGCATAACATGTTTTTAAGCGACGAGTTCAGTGACGTGGTTATTTTGAAAATCCAACGAGCTCTTTTTGAGATATAGGGTGGCTTTCATATGTATATGTATGACTCTATCTGTAGCGGATAGGTTGCATCAACTGCTGGGATGTCCAACGGTGTGTTCCTACACAGATTACGCACGCGGTAGTGATGTAGTAAGGGTGGGTTTACAATTAAATAATGAAAAGTTATGAATTGTACTTATGACTCGTTAGGTACACGGAAAATAAGTTTTGCAGTTTGTGATTGATCTAACAACTGTCAAGTTTAACCAATCAGGATTTCCGGATATCAAAGCAGCTGACCTAACCTGGAAAAATGGGCGAGAGGGAAGATTATTTACATATATTTAATTATTTGTGGTTACTGCTTGTGTAATCATTCTGAAAAACGTTTGGTCTCTTGTATAAGGGAATGACGATGCCAACATTGGGAATTTACGTCAGCAAATTTCCAAAAGGTTCGATAAAGCGAATTCAATAACATCTTCCAAGAAATAAAACATGACCTCGAACGCTTATTCAAATAAAGAGGTATAAAATTAATTGCATACGATTTCACGATACGACATAACCTACATCCAAGATGTTATTACAGTTTCCCCGCCAACAACAAATGTTGGCGGGGAAGTCACTTCGTCTTGACTAAGTGACTTAAGATATAAAATATAACGATATCTTAAGTCAAGCCAAGAACGCACCCGACCCTCACACGACAGTCATAAACCAATACCCTTGAACACATTGATTCAAAAGCGGCCATTGCATCGTATTTGTGAGTTCTGGTGAAGCTAAAGTAAATGTACACCAACGAGGAAAACTTTATACACTTCTGATTTACGGTGAATGCAAACTAAATGCGACGGTAGCGGTAGCATCATACTGCGGTTTCCTTTGCGAATGACACTGTTGAGACTGCAGGAAACTATTGGTAGGTGGGGACTGGAACACTCCAGTGGGAAGCAGACAGATCGGCAACAGGGGAAAAGGAGGCAACCGACATTGTGGCGGCAGTTGCCCACAATCCACATGCGGGCACAACGGAACTTGCGAGTGGCTCGGGAATAAGCCAGGCATTCTGCATCAGTCTAGGTTTCATCCGTACCACGTATCACTTCATCAGCAACTGGATGAGCATGACTATGGGGATGAGGTTGGAATTTTGTCGCACTATTCGTTTGAAAATGCGTGGCTATAGACAATATTATCCAGCGACATCTATTCACCGACGAAGCCACGTTTAGCAACCATGGCAACGTGAACTTGAGGAATATGCATTACTGGCTGAGGGAGATGGAACACCAGATACAGTGGTGTGTGAATGTGAGGTGTGGGTTGATTGGCCAGTTTGTGATCGATCCCTATTTCACTGAGGGTACATTCAATTGAAACAGACATGCAAATTCATTTCGGAAGTGCCACGTGCTTCCCTTGAATATGTTCCTCTGGCAATACGGCAGTATGTGACACCAGCATGACAATTGTCCTGCACACAGCTCACTTGTAGCTAGAAACGCAACCAACAACCTTTGTTCCCGACCATTGAATCGGGCACGGAGTCATCCTCCCATGGCCAGCACGTTAAGCTGACTTCACTCCTTTAGACTTTTATCTTTGTGACACAGTAAAGGAGAAAGTTTGCCAGCAAGGCCCCAGCGACTCCATACGACCTAAAGCACTGCACTGTTGAAGTATGTACTACGCCATCGACGGCAACGGTTACCTTAGTGTTGTCTCTCGCCAAACGACTGGACATGTGCATTGCGATTGATGGTGGTCTTTTCGAGCACATGATGGAGTAGGCACCAAATGGACGAGCTAGTAGTTTAACACGGACATGAGAGACGAGAATAAACAGTCATTTATCGGGGAACAACTGATTACAACATTCTGTAACCTTTATTATTTGTGATTATAGAAATTATTAGGAACACTACCAGCCACAACTAGAAGTACGTAATGGCACACATGCATAAATTAACTGCACTTATATTGCGCAAGCGAAAGGTAGTTTGTTGGTGTTGTTGATATTACAGACAAATAAAACGTGTGTATAATTTGATGTTCATAGCTTCATTACAATTAATTCACCGAGCAATCGTGTTTGTTTCGCAGTCCACACCAATGCAACAAAAGCGTCGGAACCTTGCAGTACATCGTATTTTGCAATGCACTGAGCACGTTTATACCATATTTTTTCCACTCAATGTGTCGTCCGCTGGACATCTCCCAGAGGATGACGCAACCTTCACCGCCACAGCTACAGTCAAATGCATACACCTATAAAACCTCCTTATATCTCAAAAAGTGCTCGTTGGGTTTTTTAAATAACCACGTTAATGAACTCGCTACTTAATAACATGTAATGCAATTTTTAGAAATGAGTATATTCCCATTTTAAAAATTAAGTTGAGATCGTTATTTCAGTAATTAATTACATCTCGGATCAGACACAGGGCAATTTATCAAAATTCCGATTCCTTCAGTGGTGCGGAAGATATTTGGGGTGAACATCTTATCTGAATAACGCTGTATATGGTTGTGTGATACAAGGTTAGGTTAGGAATATTTATCAACCAAACAAGAAGAGAGGCTTCTCGCGAAATTTCATTGGTTGGACTTAAGAATTATAAGATGAGATGTGAATCGTAAATCTAACTGCATCTTAATTCATATTTTTTTAAATTGTAAACCCACGCTGGCGCTGCGGTTTTTAATAGACATGCCCCTGCAGATTAGGCTATACATACATGCAGGTAAATATGTCATGACACTCAAACCTCCAGGCGTATTTGTAGGATACATTTCGAAGAATAATAGATGATAGAAGAGAAATACGGTTTTCATGACGCTTAGCCTACGTCAAACGTTCCAAATACATACTGTCCGCGCGCCACCTCTGAAACCCTGGCAGGAATGCGACCTTGGGATGATAAGCCGGCCACGCTATACGACTGTACTGTCGTACAAAGAAAACATTCACTCACCTCAAAGCAGCGGGGTCGCTAATGGTGAACCCAGATTTTCTTGTTCACTGCTTGAACTGCACGCGCCTGATGCACTGGAGGAATCACTACTGTCGTCAAGACATACAACGATACTGTCAATTACATCTGACACAACACCGTCCTTTTCCCAGTATTCAGTCTCAAGCTCCTGTACGTGACCACAGTACCCTTCCCAGTCGGTCTTGGTTACACTGTCTATCGATTTAATAGTAATCTCTCGGAGCTTCTGAAGAGATAAATCTCCAGTTACATTTCCATCATGCACTACCCGCTTAACCTTCGCCCAAGCGAGATCAATGGCGTTCAGGTCGAACATGTGTGGGGGAAGGCGGACCAGGGTATGTCCCAACGATGTCAGATGCGTGTCGAATGTGTACACTTTCTCTTTAGGTTACGCGTGTTCCACCAATTTGTAAAGCTCCTCTTTCCGCATCGACGTGTGACAAGTTATGCCTTTGTTCGTTAACCATGTTAACATATCTGCTTTCACAGAGTACTTTGTATGTGGCTTGTCAATCTGTGCGCAACGATACGGTGCATTATCTGACACTACTACAGATGACTGCGGGAGGTTAGGTAACCCACTTTATGAAATTAACACTGTTCATTTGCCCGTGATAGTTGCCACTGGCAGTGCCAGCTTTATAGACAAGGAGAGCATTTTTGATGTATCCGTCAATACCCCCAGCGTGTACTACAATTAATTGGCTACCCGAATTCACATTAGCTTGTACGCCAAACACTTCTTCATGTTGCCAACATTTACCAAATGTAAAATTACCGTCTATCCATGTCTCGTCTATGTAGATAATTTGTTTTCCACCTTGTCTGTGCTGTTTCATTGCAACTAGATAGTCGTGGCGCTAGGATACTATGTGAGGTCTTTCAATAAGTATCTTCCTTTGGCTTTGCGATTTTTCCATCGAAAACCTAGTTGTTTTACCACCTTACGCAACGAAGTATGCGACCACCGAAAGTCTATTTTCTCCTTTACCACGGGCAGTAATTTTGCAATGGTAGGGACACGTTTATCCTGAATATAAAAAGCCTGAATCGTACGCCGAATTACACATAGATCAAAGTCATCAATATTCACGACGGTATGTTCCGGCCTAGTTTTCCGTCGTTTACCCGACGTGTGCACGCTACGGGCCTCCCCACTGCTATCTAGTTCTTTCTGTTCGTTCCGTATCTTTTTAACCAACTTCTGCGACACTCCAGCGTAGTCTGCAGCCCTTGCTGTCGCCTGGTTTACCGTGAAAGAATATCGTTTTTGTTTCGCCTCTTCATCACACTTTGCAATTATATTACTTACGATTGTCCGGCCCTCAGAATGCACGACGGTGTTTTTCTTCCGGACAGACATAACACTCGCAGCGGCCATGTTCACGACACTTCCGAGCTAAATGTGTTACTGCGAATAGTACATGCGTGACCACGCTCCCCACTCCCCGCTGTCACTCACTGTCTTGCCTTCCCCTTTCCACACACCCCGCTGTTTCGGAGGTGTTGCGCGGACAGTACAATTGCTTCCCTGTTATATAGCATACTAAGTGTGGTGGGTCCAGGTGCAGTATTTTCGGCATGTTAAGTTGGACTAACAGTCACACACCATGAAACAATAATTTGACTTCACATTACACATACTAAGACGTAGAATCTTTGAGTGCTAGATAGTTTACTGTTTTATAAAGCCGAGTTGAAACATTCCCCGCGATTACTCTTTGTTTTAAAAACGTAAGCGTTTATTAACAACTCTGCATTGAACAACAAGTCAGAAGGAAACATTTAATGGGTTTTGGTAAAGTGTTAGTTATGAGCTACAAAAACCACTAATGCAGGTACAAGAAGGGACACGACTGGCATTACTTCCATAAGTCAAAGATTTATTTCCGATTTTTAAAAACAACCGTTGATATTTTAGCGAAGTGCTTAGGTGTAGTATAATTATTTATTTATTTTATGTATTACCGTTTTAAGTTTAGTGACGAAGTTAAGGCAAAAACTTTGTCTTACACTTAACTACTGCAGCGTTATTACATAAATTTATTTAAACAGCATTAAACGGATTAAATATATGATTAACATAAAAACTTCAACTGATTCACAAGTAACTAGAAATTTCAACATACGAACAGCTCTAAATCTAAATTAGCTAACTGCTTTGATAATAGATACTATAATAAATGACATTTCAAGTTATACTTTGTAAACAAAAGAAGAAAGGAAAATATATGTGTGTGTATTACTGTGCTAAAGAACATAAATAGAATAATGAGTGCGTGCCCTAATATATACAACATAATTATGGGGTGGGGAGGGACAAATACACAAATGAGATTCACACAATCATGCACACTCAGACCTGCTGCATTGCATTACAGTTCTCCTTCAGATGTTTCTTGGCAGTTTATTTTATTCCGAATATCTCGAATAATCCACGTATTGTGCTCCACGTTCTTCCCTAGGCGGACAGTGTTGACAACAAATGATCTTGGCATGCATTTGGACTTACGAACTGGTACCGATATTTTATTGTTGGACTGTGATCGGGTGTCTTTAGTGTAGACAGAACTGAGTGTGTGTGTTACGACCGAAAAGGTAGCTGGAGAATCTGTTATCAGGTTTTTACGTAAAAGTGCGAGGGAGTGAAGAGTGCGTCTGTCTTGAAGTTTTAACCAGGATAGTTCAGTGTAATATTTGCTAATACCTACTATCACGAGGTTTAACTCTTAACATACGCCGAACGCAAGTATCCTGCATGCGTTGCATCCTTGCACACAAGTCAGACGACATCCCATTATAATCAATGTCACGGTAGTAGATAATCGGGTCAATAGTCTTGTTACGTGTATTATTTTTGTACGCTGTGACAACATATTTTCCAGTCGTTTTAGGGAGTGGAGGGCCACATAGACTTTTCTACTTACTTGCGAAATCTATTTAGTTTAGGAAAGGGACTCATCCAGTTAAATGCTAAGATTTTCCCCTTCTTTGTTTAGTTTGATGTCAGATCCATTGATGAATAAATTCATAAGGGCAACTTTCAGATAGTTAAAAGAACTTTACCATTTATTTTTGAAATATGCAAAATTTCATCGTTCTTTATATTCGCGTAAAAGATTAAAAATAAATTCTTGTTCTAGTTTCGAAAACATTTTAATGTTGGAATTGGGGGAAAAAACACTCATGAGTAATTTTCAAAGGAAATAAATCTGAAATAAGTTCAGATTACGATATGTGCGTACTAAGAAATATAAATGATACTGCAGTTTATCCAGGTTTCTTATTGCTGTCCAGGAGAAGATCGAATCTGTGCCATTGGTACAGACGAATCTAAGGTGAATTTCTCTTATCAGTTTCCGTATCTGCTTCGTGGTATCGAAAAATCAGTTTACCTTCTCCCCTTAGTACGAAACTGCACTGTGAAAACACTTTCTTTATAACAAGAAAATAGTTTTACTTAGAGTAACCGAATTTTCCATTATATATTGTTGTTTCATGGCAGTATTATTTTTCTTGATAGCAAAGAAAAAATAATTGCTTTGAAATTATTTTACTTACATTAAATAAATAAATGCTATATCCTAAAGGAAAAGTTTAAGTGATATTAAAATATTTATTTCATATATTTTAGATTTTAGTAACGTAAGGAAACGTACTAAATGCTAAGTGATTAAACAACGAATTCATTAAATCATCGTCGTAAAGGTTTAACCTTAAAAATACAATAACTTACTTTACCACAAAGAATACTGCTGAACTATTGTAACGATTATGCAAGTTCAGCATTGCCATTAAAACTGACGAAAATTTAGTTCGTGGCAAAATTACTTTGTAGTGGTTCATATTTGACCAAAGTTTACTTTGCGGCAACATAGCGCGTGGAGCTGTAGTAAGCAATACATATCCTTATTTTTGTAAGAAAGATTTTCAAGCTAATTAAATTACCTTCGTATAAATTTGGTAGCAGCTTGCGGGTCCTTATTCAGAATGCTGAGCTGTTGGTAGTCGAAAACTTTGTACAGTAATAACGGAAACTACACACGCTACAGGCATTACTATTCCGTATATGTGTATCTCATATTTGTTAGAAGACACGCCTAGCTTATCAAATCGTGCATATTTAGGTAGCCTTGTGTAACGGGGCGAATGGGGGTGTGAGACCAGTGCTGGCAGTGGACAATTTGAAATGGGAATGAACCCATAGTAGTTTCAACTAATCTCGAAGGGGCGGTGGTAGTACAGTGGCTAGGGCGCTCACCTCCCACCACGGCGATCCGGGCTCGATACCCGGCGGGTTCACTCCCGGATTTTCGCATGTGGGAATAGTGCTGGACTATGCCGCTTGCCGGCGGGCCTTTATCGGGGTACTCCCGCCTCCCCTGCTCTTGCAATCCAGCGCCGCTCCATCCCACGGTCTCACCTCATGTCCTGTTCGGGGATGACGGGCACCTACGGGTCGGGGAGTTGCCTCGCCCTGGGTTCACTCCCAAGTCGAGTTTTTATTTTTTAACTGGCCTCGAGAGGGTATTAGTGCAGATAAGAAATAAAAGTAAAGACTCAAACTGCTGGAATCGTGTGGACAAAATTAATAAAATTTTTAAATAGTTAGACAAAAGTTGTGGCTTGAACTATTTTTAATGCAGTAAGGGGGGGGGGCGAGAATTCGAGAATAAAGTTACAATTTGTGCTATTGTACAAAAATAAGAGTTTGGACAACACGTCAAATGAATTATTTTTGAAAATGTTTCTGTAGTGACACCGTAAAAAATTAACATTTCCAATTTTTTCCGCACTTCAGTGAATAATGAGAAGTATAGTTTTGTAAATGAAGTTCATGGATAATATTTCCTTACTGGTTATTTATTTTATACTAGGTACACGTTTTCCTGTTTGCAACAATTCATGAACAATTTTCACTTGTTTGTAGAACACGCAACAATTTCAACTGTCTGGTTGTGTATAGTTACGTAATGAAATGTAAAAGTCAAAGTTACTGTGAAATCGTTAAGTGAGTAAACTGAACAAATTTCTTAGACAAATTGTTTTAACATTTGAAAATATCAACTAGTTAGTGTTTTTTTTTCATACATCGTTATTTTTTTTGCATTATTGTGTCTTATTATGATTTAGGTAACTTACATCATATTATTATCCACATACTTATAGTACGTTACAATGCCAAATCTGTGCAGACAATTCTCTAGCAATAACCGAGTGTAATTTAAACCGTCATCAGCCTGACCACTTCATTGCACGAGAACAACCACCAAGAAATATTTTTAGAAGAATTTCATAAAATAGATGTTTTCATGTCGTTTTATGTAATTCCAGGGGTCGGGCCCACGGAATCAATGGGATAGGCCACCATTGGTGAATTAAGCGCTGTCTGAATGCAGAAGTTGTTTGAGAACACCTGCAGGTGCTCGCTCGCGCCGAACGGCGGGAGCTCGATCACACCTTTCGCCCCAGGTGTGACACTTGTGTTGACACCTCGTACGTGCTTGTAGGGGGTGTCGTATAACTGCCCTACCATAAACGGCAACTCTTTATCTTCAGCAGTTCGAGAATGGCGGTCGAAAAGCTAATACAGATGCAATTTGTGTTGGCACGATGTAGGAACGAGAAATGGATGCCCTAACCCACCCGAATAACGGTGTGGCATTAGTGTAAGCACAGTGCACTGTCGAAAACATGGACCCCTACCACTAACCTGTACCGAACGGCATCTGTCTCCAACGGTTCCCGAATCAAACGAGACCAGGGGTCGGGCCCGCGGAAGTTGCGGACTGAGCCACCATAGATAAAGCAGCTAACCGTACGAATTAGTATTTATGATACAATGTCGTCTGGGAACTGACTTATAACCTAAGGCATAAGGCCTACGAAGGGCCTAACTGCTCAAAAAGGTGAAATATGGGATGCACCACAATCCCACAAAATGGAAAACATACCCCCCCTTTTCCCTCTAACTCCTCTCAGGGGGGTGAGGGGGGTTGGCTTTCCCCCTCCCTTACGTTTGCCCACAGCGGCCCTCCAAAACCAGCGTTTTTGCGCAACAACTTCCGTTCTTGATTAATTAGTATGATTCAGAGTTACAATGTAATCATTTTGCGTTAACGACATCTCACGTGTTAATCTTACCGTATTCAAAATTGCTAGAACTTGCAGACGTGAACTGGAGGATGTATGTCGGTTTCCAGTGTATATCAATTAAACGATACGTGATATTTGAAGTAGCTATTAGTTCTTAAAAAGAGATGAAGTTAAGAGTAGAATGTCTATATTTTTTTAATTTGAATTCAACGACTTATAAATTTTAACACTCTGAATGCGGTGCAGATTTACTGACAATTAAGACAAGTTATATCCACCACTGCAGGAAAACTTGTTCTGTCTGGTCTCCATATTTCCATTTGCCGCTGTTATGCTGGTGTAGGGTACCCAACACCGGACACGTTTGTACAACTCTCATTACTGGCCGACTCTGTCAATATAGTGTTGAGTAGAAATTGCCCCAATCAAATGTTATTGCATATGTAGAATAGTACACAGTCCAACACGTTAATTTAAGTAGTCTGCAGTTTGAGTATTGTTGATGTAATAAAGGCTGTTCACGATAAAGTGAGCACTTTTGAAATCAACTTTAGAAAAATGTCAATAGCCCAGCCTGCATATAGTTTTAAGATACTTTGAGTGACATGAACCCAATAAAGTTGGTAACGATGGATAGAAAGTAGTTTCATATCTTAACGTCAAATAAAAAGTTTTAGGTAACCATTTGTGATTACTTACATTATTTATTTCGCTTAATATTTGTATTAATGCATCGAGGTGTAAAAATTACCAGATTTGTGAAGTATTATTTATTTTTCTAATATTTTTTACAGTTTAACCTGACCGATGCATGAATAAAGTGATGAGGACCAGACAATGTCAATTTTACATAAGGCGGAATAATACACAACGTGCATACAAGTAGGTCTTAAGCAGGGCTTTCAATAGTGCTCATTTTACCGTGAACAACCTATATCACGTTGCAGAAAAACTTACGAAAACTGCTGGCGAAGTAATATATCTTCACCTGTTTCATCAAAGTAATATTACGGCATACTTCATACAACTCAAATAAACACACGTAACCAAATACTTCGTCAGTAATACCCAAAGTTTTAAAAATCACACCCCAGTAAACAAACACTAATGTCACATCTTCATAATATTTTATAGACTGCACCTGACGTAATTTCATTGTACTAAGTTTTTATATAGCCAATAAATATTTTGGTTAATTGCACAGAATTGCGCGTAAGATTTTGCAGCCAAATAATGTTCGATATTTTTAAGCTTATCTTGCAATCCATTTATTGAACAATTAATACATTCCTGTGGTTCAAGAAAACCTGCAAAAACAAAAATTAATGCTTTGTTTTTCCTCCATAATGAAGTAAATTTGCTTGTAATATTTTCGCGTGCATCATGTCTACATAGATATATTTTTTATCCGCCGCGGTTTCATTTTCATTTCAAAACGCCAAACATAATCCTTTGAAAAGGTCAGACAAAATTATTTGAAAAGGTCAGACAAAAACAGTGGAAAATTCATTTCGTATTTTAGAAATCACAATATGTGAATCTCCGAGATTTTAAACCGGCCCAAGCGTGCAAAAGTACTAATGTTACGATTATTCCAGCAAATGCTTGTATCATAGCATGTTAAAAATTTGGCATCACTGTACGGAAAACGTGGAACGCTGCTACAGCACAGAATTACAACGCACAGAAGTACAGTACTGCACTGTTGTTCAACGCCGTTCAAGTGGGTAGTAATCGTGGTTAAGTATCCTCCTTATGGCAGCTGATAATGTGCCCACTTAGTGTCCCATAATTCCAGTGGAGGAGATTCCTCGCATTGTGGTAGCATAGCAAGTTTAAAACTGGCTGTGCATCGCTCTGTGTTGAACATATATGAGAAATTTTCGAATTTTAGCTCGTTGAACTGATAACATTAAAAAAAAACTTTTAGAAAGGGGGCAAATAAATTAAATAAGATGAAAGAGTCCGATTTAAGAACACTAAAAATGTTTATAGAACAAAATGTTACTTTGAAATAAATTTTTTAAAAAATATTTTTTGTTCTCTTTGTGAACAAACCCTAACGTTTACTGATGCTTCTGAAAAGCAGGGGTACTGGAGGTCAAATCTCCCCCAGCGTAGTTAGACTCTAACATTTGCCAAACATTAATGCTAGATAAGGATATTTGGCTTAACTTCTGGTCTTAGGGGACAAGTCTGAAACTTCTTAAGGCAACCTCTATGAACGGGATACTTTGACTCTAACGTTGAGTTTTTCGAAGAACATAAAATTTTCACGTAATTTAATTTTAACACGATTCAGTAGCGGTAAGTGGTCATAGCGTATATAACAGCGCTTGTTGACACACTTTAGCTGCTGAAAAAGGCAACAGTGGTGGCTGCACATTACTGCATGGCGACCAGGCATTAGCTCCTGAACTGCACCAGTATAATGTCCTTGCAGTAATGTTGGTGAGGCATCACCCCCCCCCCCCCCCCGTCATTCTGAAGGACACCGAAGAATTTATGAAGGGGCGCCACAAGAAAACAATGCATATTTAAATGCATATAAATAATAATATTTAATAGCAATGTTTATACTGGTATAATAATTTTGCTTCAAAATATAATAGGAAGCACTATGTGCGTGCGTGTGTATATACAGTTGTAATTGATTTCAAACAAAGTTTTGAAGAAGGGCACCTTTTACAAGACCAGAGACGCCAAGTTCTTTACAAGAATCTACTTCCACCTTAACCGAAAATGGTTCCGACAATTGTGTCCTCCGTTGACAAATCGGCCAACGAAACGTTGCTCCACAGCTGATGTAAAGCCTAAATCTAAATGTGCTTCACCATTTGCTCGGAATGGAAACTAAGTTCAACAGATATTTGTTACGCATTCACAAGGGAAGCATCTAGTAACAATTAGTCCCGTTAAAATATTTAACGCAAAATGGTAGATTGTGTAATTCATATGTTATTTCTATATGTAGCATAGAAAGAATTTATGAGCAATGTTGTGCTTGTATACAAGCACCGGCATACCTACGCCAGCCTTGAAATAGCTAAATAATTAGCAACTTGACTGGGTTAAAGACATGCACCAGTATGCTGGCGGTCTGTGAAACTGAGAGCAATCTGTGGCACAAGTGGCACAAGGTCACTGGAGCTCTGGTACGTTACACACACTTGACACTGCAGTTCAGCTCATGCGGGTTGCATTCGGAGAAAGTGAATCGCTAGCGGAAAAATACAGTCATTTGGAGTAACTTGGCATCAACTGGGGCAAATACGAACCACCTGTCTGATATGATTTAAATTGAAGGCCTGAAGATTCGTGTGTTTTAACTGTATTACTGATAGCTAAAATGTTAACCAGCAAGTTTAATCATCAAGATGGGGGATATAGAGCCTTCCTTTTAAATCAAAATATGTGGCAATGACGGTAGGCCTACGTTTTCGTTATCAAGCCAGAACATTAGGCCTGCCGATAATTTTACACTCGGGCATGGAACACAAATTAAGACTAAACACTGTCAATGCCGAATGTAAGTACTTAACTGAGTTATTTATAACAAATCAGAAGTGTTAAAAAAATTTTGTGACAAAAGTCAGTCAGTCGGTTATACATATCATTCAACAATATATCTAGTGTCTTTTATTTCGATGTTAGGTTATGTTATTCGTAACATATGTAATCGCCATGGTTATTTTGACGAGTTTATACAGGATGATACACGAGGAGTTACCGCCACTTACAGGGCTTATTTGTTACGTCATTTGGAGCAAAATATGTCATAAGTGTGGGTCCTACTACCAATATTTAAAGAGTAATTCGAAACATTTGAAAAATGACGCATAAAATAATAATAATTTCAAAAGTAAATACAGTGATGTATTATCAGACCGTACTGTATACAGTTTCGCATCACAATTGCATCGAACAAGCTTACAAAATATATTCAAAAAGGTTTCCGTCTACTTCCATACACCTTGCGCACGATTATTTACCGCGCGTGTTGCTCTACGCATCTGCACACCGCTGCCTTTGATTTCTGTATGTATGATACGCGCAAGTAGTTCCTCATGTGTTTGTGCAGTCCTTTGGTAAACAATACATCCTTCAATATCCCCATACGCAATAATCTAGTGGTAATTACTCTCTAAATATTGGGAACAGGACCCACATACACATAACATATTTGGCTCCAAATTATTGAAGGAATATGACCTTGGAGTGGCGGTAACTCCTCGTGAATGATTTTGTATATGTAATGTGAACTTTAATTACTGGTTTCTGAGAGTAAAGTAAACTCTTAAAAACATGTTATACATAAGCATTTAGTGGATATTGTGTTACTCATGCCTTGTCAATACTTCCCTTAAATTTGCATTCAAGCTTTCCCACACAAAAAAAATGTTATTGAGCAGCAGTTCGTGTTTTTACTTCAAGTCGTCTAAATGACACGGAGCTCATATTGAGAAAGTTTGGTGAATTTTGAGAGATGGAATCGTTCCGGGATACAGCCACTATAAATGTTTTAGCTTAAATCTCCGGCCTACGTGAAGAAATAAAAGTATATATCAGTGATAACATTAGAAATGGAATCAGAAACGAATGCTACACAAGTGAGTATTACAAATACACATGTGCTTTGCCCAGGATTCGAACCCACAACACCTCGTACCGAAAGCTGGCAGCTTTACTACGGCGGAGTGATTTGTAGCATCAACTTCTGTTGTAATCAGTTTAATGTTTTTGTAGAAAGGGTTTACTAACCTGAAATATTTACACGGTCATCATTTTGAAAATATAATGTTTGTAACTCAAAACATGTAGGAGCCTAAGTTTACATGGCCTACCGCAGCATTACAAAACTGCAGAATTTGGTGGGACTGCAGAATTTGGTGGGCCTCGGTTGATTTGTCCACGAGATAAGGCATAAAAGTCCGATTTCCTCATCTGCTACTATATTTATAAATGCGGGCAATAAAGTTATATATTAGCACGTTCGACGTTTGTTATAGATACTCCCGTCATATAAAGTTTGGTTGATATTGTTTGGGACATATGGCACATTAACCTAAAGTATTTACATGGCTGTTATTTTGGAAATATGTGACCACGACCTTAGGTCGTATAAATTTACATGGAAACAAAAGTATTTCTTGTCACCTGAATTTGGTGAGAATCAGTCAATTGTTTCAAGATATAGGAATTAAAAGCTCAATTTTTCATGTGGTACTATCCTCGAAAATGGCGGGCAAAAGAGTTTAGGTATCAAGATCATTTAATGCTTGCATAGATACTGCCAGTATACAAAGTTAAGTTGAAATGGTTTACATGGTTTCACAGATACAGCATACTGAGCTAAAATGCTTATACGGCTGCAATTTTAAAACTAATAGCCTGACGCTCTTAATACATGTAAGTTTGCGTGGCCTACCATAGTAGGTACTACTTGTTTGCTAAATCGGGTAGTAACCGGTTGATTGTTCCCGAAATATGATAAAAACAAAACTTTTTTTCATGTGGAACTATCTTACTAAATGGAGAACTAGAAAAATTGTGTATTGGCATATTTAATGTTTGAAGTTCGACATACCAAATTTGGTCAAACTTGGTAGAACTGTTTGTTTCATATAGCAAATGAACCAAAAATATTTACATAGTGCTATTTTGAAAATAAGTTCAATATCCATTTAAATTGCATATATTAAAATTGCCTACCACATTATTACTTGCGTGCTGAATTTGGTGGTAGTCAGTTAGTAGCTTCCGAGATTTAATGTAAAAGCTTTATTTTTCATGTATAGGCTGTTCACGGTAAAGTGAGCACTTTATAAGGCCTTTTTTAATTTTTCCTTTCGTCCTATTTCTATCTTTCTGCTGCTTTTTAATATAAACATAGCAATATGACGACTAAATACAGTGTATGCATTCCACCACCCTCAAAATTTAATGCCTGATGCTGCAATAATATATATTTATTAGTGGTTAAAGCCCGTTGGGAAAGCCTTAAAAAGTGCTCACTTTACCGTGAACAGCCTATGGGTAGTAATATCTTCCAAAATGGCACACCAATAATGACATTTATTTCTAAATCTAATGCCTACAATATGCACGGTTGATATAACGAATTTGGTTTAAATCAGTTAGACAGTTCCCGAGATGATATAGTACCCTAAATTTTTTGATGGCCGCCATTTCGAAAATGAGCACCCGGCGTGGTCAAAACTATTATTCG
The DNA here is from genome assembly GCA_029891345.1 of Dryococelus australis. Taxonomy (NCBI): domain Eukaryota; kingdom Metazoa; phylum Arthropoda; class Insecta; order Phasmatodea; family Phasmatidae; genus Dryococelus; species Dryococelus australis. Next base: position 56,121,046 of record CM056997.1, on the reverse strand, counting down.
GATGTGCTTGCTAAGTACTATATGTGCACCGAGTTTGAAGAAATTCGGTTCATGGATTAAAATTTTATTTGGGGGAGGGGGAGGCTATAAATAGGCATTAGGGTGACTTAATAAGTCTATCTTTCCAAGGAAAGTAGGCTGAAAAGGCGGAAAGGTTTCATTCATTGAGTAATAATACCTCAAATTTCTTATACGCAGTATGTTTTCATTCGACCAAAACGTGGAAAAATTTTCTTTATAAAAATTTGTATGAGCGTCCCTCCATATTTTAAAAACTGGTTTCACGTTGGTTAACTTCAAAATTAAAGGATAAAATTTATATTAGTTTAGATTTTAGTTTCGTTTATACTGATCTAGTTCTAAAAAAATAACTTTTGTTTCATAAAACGAGTACTAGAGACAATTTCTGGTCGCTGTCAGAGGAAAAAAATAGCGCGGTTCAGTCTGAAGTGGAAATCGTAAGTGTTAGGCTGCTGATGTTAAAAATGCTTCCAAACAGATCTTGCGGAGCTACACAAAAATGTCAGGAGCGTAGTGAGGAGGAATACATTTGTCTCTCTTGCTGTGCATTTTACTATACGAAACACAGAGTATTTTTTTAATTTAACATCCTAAAACTTATAAGTAGTAAGCAGTGAAAGATTTATTTATTTATTTATTTTTTAACAAAGTGATAGTTGGGTGCAGATGAGTCTCATTTGCATGGTTTCCTTCCTGCTAAAACGTACTGGGTCTTAATACAATATTGTTTTTCCTACGAAACTTTCTTGTATAACTTCAGTTGTTAGTGACTTATTATATCGTGTATTCTCTGAATACGTCATAAGAAACACGAGTATAATTAATGCTTGTGAAACTTACAACGCCATCTTCAGCCCTGACATTCATATCTATTTTCTTTACTGTTATTATTTTTTAATCGAATATGGGAAATCTCTTTTAACATTATTACGTTAGCGATTACAATTGGAAGTTATGAAACTTGTATATTCAGGACACTGCCACAGTAATCAATATGATAGTTCAAAGTTATTTTTGTACATAGTGATAGATTAAATTGAACTTAAAATTAAGAACTGCATCATCTGGTAGGTGCAATACTTCGCAAATTATGAGATTATTAGGTAGCGTTGATTTATGAAGAATGCATCTATAACTAAAGGCACTCGTGCATGCTAATTGGTCACCTCGAAATATGTAGAAAACAATATTCTCATTTTCTCATAAGCTAGTGGAAAATGTTTTAAAAGTAATGCATACCTCTGCAAACACATCTTAAGTGTAGAATTTAAATATATTTAAGATTGTTTTAATGTATTGATCCTTCTCCCTCCACCGTAGCCCCATCTTGACTACCAGCAGGCAAGGACAATGCCCCCCCCCCCCCTTCGGTTACAGCGCCACTGAGTCGCCTTACTAGCAGTACAAACTTGTAGAGCTCGTGGGCGAGACTACGTAGCTGAAGTTCTAAGTAGGGTTGCACGTATGTCGAGAATTGCTAAAGGATCTTCACGATCAATTGAGCACGTTTGTAATCAACCTTAAACAATTTCACTGCGCCTACAAGTAAATATCTGGATGGCTCACTTACTGGCATACGCCCAGCAAAGTTGATAACGACTTAGGTACAGTAGTACAACATCTTTACGCTAAATTAAAACTATCAGAAAAAAATTTAGCAAAAACTGAGATGATTTATTTTGAATTGCGGTTTTTTTAAGCCTATAAGTAATAAAATAAGCAAATCTGTGAAATATTTTATTTTAAAATAATTCGACACTTACACTTGACTGACACAGGAATAGAGTGCTCAGGTCCACGGAAACGTTGATTTTCTAGATGCGGGAAGAATACGCAATGTGCATACGATTATATATGAAACAGGTCTTCCAAAAGTGCTCAGTTTACCGTGAATAGCCTATACGTCATCAACGTAGTTGATGGCTACCATATTGAGCAGCTGTTTTGGTGGCCTAGGATTAAAGTCCGGATAAACAAATAGAATTCAAACCTATAATGGAACAACTTTATCTCAAACATGTTTCTATTGGAACAGGAATTAGCACCAGTATAAGTTGTTCACGGTAAAGTGAACACTTTTGAGGCCCTAGTTCCTTTTTTTCCCATCAGCCATTTTTAATCCTTGCACCACTTTTTGAAATAAATATTGATATGTAAGTAATAAACATAACGTATATATTTCACCGGACTCGAAAGTTTACATATAAGGCTACAATAAAATATATTTATTGACTATTATTCCAAATGAGAGGGCTTCAAATAATGCTCACTTCAGTGTGAATAGCCTATAACCCTCTTTCACCCAGCAGAATCGATAAATTAAACACATGATTTGAGTTTGTATTACTTGTAAATTGGCGCTCACCCGGCCATGATTTCCTTTTTTAAATATGACCTACTTGGTCCGCTCTACAAACCCTAGGACATTTGAAATATTTTGTATAACAGATATTGCACAAAATAAGAAAATATTTTATAGAAATAAATGCTACATTTACATCAAAATATCATTGTACGTATCTTTTAAGACCAGTTACTGCTACTGAATAGACGGTTTTGACTCTTACGTTAGTGGGAGAATCAATTTGATCTACGAGCAAAAATACTGACAGGAATATGTATCAGAATTTTTGGTGGAGCCCAAAGCAGGAGAGTTAATAATGGGAAAAGGGGGTTTTAAATTAAAGTATTTTGTGGCAAATAGCATACGTGGGCAACATGACTGTCTCTTTGAGAATGACTGACCCAGAAAGGTAGTTATCAACCGCCAATAGGAAGAAATATGCCCGAAATTAAAAGTTAGACTATAGGAAGACAGGAATACCTTGAAGAATGTCACCGACCACTGAAAATACTCACTGTGTTTCTTTCAAACAAATCAACCCTGGATCGAACCAATATTGCAGCCATGTGGGATCGGAGTGCTATACACCTACCCACCAAGATTCCTGTTGAAATAATACACTTACCGATAACCTTTACTTCTTTCGGTTACCGAGTTGGTATGCAGGGCGTGGGCAACGTAAACAATGAACAGGTTTTCTCACACTGAAATCCCATGAAGAGTTTACGTATAACCCATTAACCCAGACTCCTTAATGTACCTAGCTCCGCAAGTAGCTGTTGTCCTGACCAGCAATTACCTATTGACATAAGTCACAGTAGAAGGGAAATACTAACTGAAATTACAAATATTTTTGTAAATTTCACTTATATGTGTGGTGTTTTAAAAACATACACGTTTGTACAATGGTAGTGCGCTGATCAATACAGTTTCCATAGCCTGGCCTATGTATTCACTAAGATGTCATTGGGAATGTTAAACTCAGGTAACGCAGTCCTTCCGGATTATGTCCAACTGTATTTCGCCTTGAAGCTTCTCAGTGGGCTTCTCACGAAGTCATATCCACCTGCCATTAATATAAACACTATTAAAATTAGTATCATTACTAGCACTTTTCTCAATTGGTAAAATTGCTGTAAAGCTATTATAAAATTACATATAAAATGTTACAGAATAAATGTTTTATGACTCCGTTAATTGTTCAAATATTATCAGCTGCTTTTACAAAAATGTTAGAATTTTTTTTTTACTAGTCATTAGTATGGTACTGCAATAACAGGCAATAAGTATAAACCCGTGAGAGATGGATGCTGGCATCATAGGTCAATAACTTACTCCTTGAAAGTTTGACATCATTAATATTGATATTTATCTTGGAGTTCAGATATGTATTGCTCTTTAGCTATATTATTGGGATATCATATTAGAAAATTACTGCAGGGATATTATTAAAACGAATGTATTTATTACGATAATTTATAATTTTGTTAAATATTTGACGAAAGTATACTTGGATTTTTAACTTGGATATTTAAAATATGACAAAATCCGAGCACGAATCCTTTCCCCTCTTCTACTATCATTCATAAATAAAATATATCCTGCACTTGAAGAGTAGGAGTGTATTTAGATTCTTATGTGTATTGTCTATTTTGTCACACTTCACTGAGGTAAATAAAGTTAAATTTTAAGTAGCAGAATTTTTGTTATGTACGGTACTCGCGTGATAAAATCGTCAAAAACATACGTTAGGACCCTACATTTTAGCGGACAGATACATTGACAACCTTTAAGTTTAAGCTTGATCATGATTTAATTTTCAAAGTCGCTTATTATTACAATAACATACACGTGAATACGTTAATTCGCAAGCAGTTCGTGACTTCTGGCAATATTTTTACCTAGTTCTTCTCGCATTAAGTGCAAAATGCAAATTATTTATTCCATTATTTCTCGAAAACGCGCCTCAGTGGAAAAATAAAGCCTTTTTCTATCTTTACTCACCTTGCAAAACACCTGATCAATAATATCATATCATGCTGTTCGATACGCCCATCGTTATAGTGCATTTAAATAATTTTATTCTAAAGCACATTATTTAATGATATGAAGCCCGGCAAAGTTATTTTACATTTAACAGTATATCCAAACTGGCGAATGACTAACTTTACCGCAATGAAAACAATACAATTAATTTTAAAAAAAAATTACGTGAAAATAAAGCATCAAACCTTACCGTGTATTTAAATTGTGCGTTTATGTGCTGGTTAATTGCTTCCTCCTTTGCCCGATGTTTGTGGATTGAAGTCGTGTTGCCACTTGATAACAGCACGCTTGATGGATGCACGAATTAAATAGAAAAAAAAAACGGTCTATTGAAACAATGCAGCGGATGGTATTCAGAGGAGGGGAAGGGAGAGGGTTGCGCTCGCTGCCAACCTGACGACGCGACTGACATCTGCCGCCTGCAGCGCCGCCCGCCCACGCACTTGACTGTTGGCCTGCCGTTCTGCGCACGCGCCACTGGGTGAATACCAACCACCGGGGGGGGGGGGGGGGGCATGGCATGCCGATATCGCCCGGCAAGGAAGGAGTAAACATCAACTGAGAGCTGTGTCCGGAGTCAGTACGTACTTTCCAAGTGTAAACTATTACATTCTTGACTTCACGTGTAATGCGTCCTCTGTGCACTCGACTCGTTACGCGGTCTAGCGGCGAGAACTCAAACCATTAAAAAAGAAAAACAGACGAGATCACAGCCGAAAATTGTTTACCTACACTTGAATTAAATTATGTTTACACATAGACGAGTTATTATATTCACTTTAAAAAGCACTGTACGTCCTCACACTTCGCAGAGAGAACTTCTAAAAGATGACATCTATTAACTGCACAGGTATGTATAGTAGGCAAGTAAACAACTCAATATACTCATGTAGGGCTACATTCTTCAATATACACTCGAAGCGAACGAAGTTAACCCTAATTTTCGGCCGACACTAATTTTCGTTTACTCTTTTCGTGGTTACTACAGATAATACGCTTAGCTGTTGAAGGCTTATTATGACAGTTAGGTAGCTCCTTGCATGAACAAACAGAATGTTTTAACCTCGCAACTCATAAAGTCATTTATGTTCATGAAACACCGTCTCTACTGCGTGGAAAATAGTAAACAGTGGGAGCCAGTCTGTTAACTATGTATTTTTTTTTTTTTAATTCAGCGTGAAAATACGGTATTTCGCAAATCAAAATTTACGTGACGCACTACTTACGTACGTAAATAATGCTTCGTATCGGTTTTCAGTATGTCAGTCCGGTAGCCTGCAAGAAGATTTACTTGCATCTTGACTATAAATGAATCCGTTGTCGGGGCCGGTATGTTACTTTACTTAGCAGTGCATTTGATTATCGTCTTAATCAGTTTGGTCAGGTGCGAAAGTCACATTAATTTTACGGAATCATTTCGCAGTTTATTTCTGCTCCAGTAGCTGTAAACATTACAATCTGTAATTGTGTTTGCCATTTTTCAAAGTAATGTAATGCATGCATATATTTTCTAAAACTTCCATTTTTTTTCCTTCAAAAAATGAAATTGGTTCACTTTTCCCTTTAATTTTGTTGTTGTATATATAGTAACACATATTCCCCAGTTTTCTTTTTATAACATTAAGATACTGCCATTGTAAAATTCGTACATAACCAAATACATTTACTTCCGTTTTGACGTCACGTGCAGAAAGTGACATATTTTAAATCCGCGAAATAAGCACAACTGCGCTTGCACGTTCTCACATCAGCTGAAAACCCGCCTACAGCTGGAAATCAGCCTCTGCGTGCTCCATCTCAGCGATTGGTTTAGATGAACGCGACCAATAGCATTTTCCGCTTTCAATTACACTTCCGCTAGAATTAATATTAATAAAACTAAGTAAATTTGAAATAAAACTATTGTACAGCTTTAGAATTAAAATAAACTATTATGGCAGTTGGTGTAGATAAGCAGGTTTCAGAAGATGAGTGCTCACACTGAGTGAACAACCCACACCCCCGCAGAGCGAATGCTTTAGACTCGCCCGCCGGAAGACGTGTGTGAGTTAGGCGCTACGGAGAGCAATCAATGAACCCCACCCCGCGTGTCATTCCATCCACCGGTGGCATGGGGTACACGTGGGCGTTAGCGAGGGCTGGGAAGACTTGGGAGGGGGGCAATATCGAGCGATCTGGCTTGACCTACAAATTCCAGGACACGAGAATGGGGAGCATGACTGTAATTTATGAAAAGGGGAGCGATGCAGCCGCTTTATCAGTTGGCATCAGTGATATAAGGATAATATTTCAGTATTGTCCAGTCTGACCTCTATCCACCGGGAACATGAAAAATTCGTTAAGTTTTTTCATAACTGAAAATCAATTCAGGCTCACACGTGCTTTCAAGCTGCTTTTTTTTTTTTGACGACAGTAAACATCAAAAAAAGATAGTAGAATTCATATGCAACAATTCTTTTAATTCTTACAAAAGAAGCCAACGAATAAACAAACATGGCTTTCGCTTCCTTTTTTAATTATTTAGCTTTTAATTTTCGTATATTTTTACTAACTTTATTACGCAGTCTTCCTTGTATCTATCTACATTTTGTCTTTTCGAAAAAAATAAATAATAATAATCACAATGAATAAATATTAATAAGCTTACTTTTCATGGAAGGATTCGGAAGCGGCGAAACTGCAATTTGTCCTCCATAATGGTATTTCTTGAAGTCGCCAAACTCCTTCCGTTATACAATTAATTTATAGAATTCCCATCAGTGCTTAGGTGTCTGATTCAAAATATACTGTAGAATTTTTACCAGTCAAACGATGGGGCCAGTGGAGAAAGTCCCCTACATGCAAACTAAACGTCGAAAATGTTTGCACGATAGTTCAATGACTCGCACCTAGAGGCGGTGAGGCATGGCACGCGCATGTCATTGTCGCTCTTATAGACGCTACTTCCTTTCAGACATGTTGAGCCCGTGGTTCGAGTGTGACTAGAAATAAAGTGGCGGGCTTTCATTTCACCCGACTGTACAACATGCACATCTCATTGCTAGGAATGTATGATTCATGTTCTATATAAAACACTGAGTGAAAAGATTTAGGCGGCTCTTAACAGCGAGGTCTTGAGAGCCGATTGAAGTGAATATGGAGCAGCGCCGGAATGGAGGAGCGGGGAAAGCGGGAGATCCCCTAGAAGACCCGCCGACCAACGGCTTCGTCCGACACGATTCCCACTTGCGAAAACCCGGTGATCCGGCCGGGAATTGAGCCCGGTTCGCCTTGGTGGGAGGCGAGCGTGCTAATCGCTCAGCCACCGTGGCCCCCTGTATGTAAAAAAGGAGAAACCACATATTCCTTATCACTGTAAAATATTTTTTTCCACAATTAACGTATTTAAAATGTCAGAAAAGACGATATTTTCTGTTAATTTACACATGCTGGTAATTAATTGGTCGTAACAAACCGTTAACAGCTCAATGTTACAAATTTTAATGCAAAAATAAGATGGAAAACCTCAATTTACTTAATGAAGTGGGGTTATATTACGAACCGCGTTTTCATAGGTGTAATATTGCCGGTAAATAAATCACTATTATCGAATTTATTAATCGCAAGTACTTTATATTATTATCTTTTAATTAAATACTTTTCAAAACTCGATTTTGGGGCGCATATCTCGCTTAATAACGGGGAAAGTGGCATATATCATTAAATTCTTATTTCTCATAAGGAATAACTTGTTGAAGTTTGTCGGTTTCGTTCAAATACACCCTGGATATTTTATTCACATACCATCTGGCATGTTCGCTTCCATAGCTAAGTTGGCAGCAGCGTACGAAAAGTAGTTCCACGTTCTAACGTCGTCGGCGCGTCGTATCAAAACTGTAACGTTTAAATGTCTAAACATAAATTTTGTTGGTTTTATGTTCTGTTTTTATGCACATAAAATTTAGAATTGGAATATAAATAGGTATACAATCAATTTACTATCTTAATTGTTTTACAGTTACCCTTTATCAGCGCATGAATGAAGTTGCCTGGTCAAGTAAAGTGGCAATTTTGCATATTGCGGAAGGATACCATCTGGGCACAAAACTATATCCTAATTAGGATTTTCAAAACTACTCAGTTAAATATGAGCACGTATAATCAAGCGATACAAATTATAGCGCGATAAATATAAGGTACAAATTTGTAGATGTACATTTTCCTCGCTTTATAATCAACATATATTTTAACAGCAATTAGTGTGAGGAAGTGAAGGAAAAAATAATTAATTATTTATTTGTGTGACAAAATTGTTCAATTTGCAGACATTATACATAATGTCATATAAATTAAGATAAAATGTATATTTCATAGTTTTTGCCGTATCACATTTTAAAATCACAATTTTACTCTTTTGCCTAACACACAAATGAAATAAACCATACCATTCCAATAAAATATTTATCTACACAAAGTGATAAGTCCACTCTGCTTTACTCTCGTATATTCAAGCCATTTTGATGAGTTTCTCGAAGGTTTGGTCAGTAGCATGTGGTGTTTTGAAACGTCGATGTAGCAGCAGAAAATTCCCCAAAATATTTTACGGGAACCGGTAGAGTAGCTCCTGATGTGATATATTACCAAGTATTTTTTAATGGTAAGAGCTTGAAAACTGACGTTAAAATGAAATGCCTTGCAAGTTGAATAGTCCTAAAAAAAAAAGATACATTTTTTTTTTGCACTTACAAAATATCCAAGCTTCGTAAAGCATTGTTAATATTAAAATGACAAAGGAGCCAATAAACTTTAAACACTTTTTCTTCGTATCTTAATTACTGTGGAATGATTAGGAAGAAAAACTTAACTTTAAATTATATTATAACCATAATAAATATGTAAGACCAACAGGGTTAAGGCCTCGGTCTCGCTTATCGAGCAGGGAATCGTTGTTTTCGTGTCATGATCTCAATTTCAGAAGTACTATTGGAAATGTCCCATTATATAAATTTACATTACAAGTTGTTTAATACCTTTGCATCTAATTTTCACTATATGTTATTTCCTGCTTGCAAAAAGACAGAAACATAGTTATAAAATATACATACTTTACCGACTTTTTACAACTAGCAGATAACACACAATGAAAATAAAGCACAAAAATGACAAGCAACTCGCAAAATATAGAACTTTTATAACCGTACGTTAACAGTAATCACTTTGAATCCAAAATGATGATAGCTCGTAAAAGGTAAATTTGTTATAACCTTACATCGTCAGCAATCACTCCGATTGCGAAATTATGTCACAAAAACGAAGGCTGCATAAAGTATAGGCCCCGCAGCGAGGAGTTCTACTAAAGCCGAATTTAATGTATGTTTGATCCGCATGCTTTGCCTCCTCTTCCCCGGGCAGTCAGTGGGAGGTTGGCAGTAACGGATATATATATATGTTATATATATATATATGTGTGTGTATGTGTGTGTGTTCATATATATATACACGTTTGCGTATGTGTATGTGTGTGTAGCTGCAAGGGAACTACGGGAACGCGAGAGGCACTCAAATGGCGCTGCGTGCTACAACGACATTTGTAGTGGAGGTAACCCTCCAATTTTATTAGAACAAAGTATCTGCCAATGTTCGTTGCAGATTGCAGTGCGTCACGAAACTCTTGCAGATGTTGCGTTTCAATGTTTTAAGACAGTATTGTAAAAACTAATTAATTTTTTTTCTGGCCATGTAAAGATTTTCGAACTAGTGTTTGCAGAATGCAGATACGATGAAAAAACGTGCTTAATGTCATCAAGATGCTTGTTTTAAATCATGCATTGGACTATGATGATGATGAGGAGGAGGATGAGTAGGAGGAGGATGTAGCACAAACAAGTCAGTTGGTGACATTAAGCACGTTTTCTTCGCATAGGCTATTCATAGTAAAATGAGCAATTTTGAAAGTCCTACTTAATATCTACTTGTATGCACTTTGTGTATTTTTCGTTTCACGTAATGTTAACATTGTCATGGGCCTCATCACTTTATTCAAGAGTCGGTCAGGTGAAACTGTGAAATTATTAGAAACGTAAATAATTATTTTACAAATCTACTCATTTTTACACTTCGGTAGATAAAAAACAGAAAGCGAAAGTAATAATTTAAATTACAAGAAATCCCATCCATCATTACCAACTATACTGGGCGCATGTCACTCACGACGCTCGTTGAAATATATGCAGGTATGGGCAGTGATGTTTCTTTTTAAGGTTGATTTGAAAAGTGCTCATCTTATCGCGAACAGCCTTTAATTTTAGGCCTCCAAAAATCATTACTCCGAGTAAACTGCCTCTGACAGAGTTTGCACTGACATGACATATTTGAATATGTGATATATCCGTAATGTTACATGTCCAGAATGATACTGATGGTGGTATTTTATTTTCAGGCATGTGTGAAATTATCCGGAAGTAGGTGCGTACCTGCTTTACAGAAATTACTGGTTCCTACTCCTCCCACCAGTTCGTCTTTATACATTTATAGTTCGTCGCATTATACACTATCGACCAAAAAGTAATTGGGCATCTGTCCACAATGTTTGCTCGGTGGTTGTCACCCCGTTAGAATCTCGTAGGGCCACCTCTTGTGGCTATAACAGCAGCCATCCTGTCTGGCATGCTCTTTACGAGTGTTTGCAGGACATCTGCAGGGATTCGTCGCCATTCCTCTTGAAACCATTCCATGAGTTGAGCAATGGATTTTGGCCGCGCCTGACGAGCCCTCAACCGGCGATCTAATTCGTCCCAAAGATGTTCTACAGGGTTGACGTCGGGGCTCTGGGTGGTGATTTGAATTACAAAGCCTGGCAAAAATCATTAATTTTTAAGGAAAACTTTCCTAATTTCTTGGCTAGCTGGACCACAAAACGCCAACAAAAATTACGAACTGTTAGAGTGAAATCGTTTTTATAAATCTTTTACTTTTGGAAAAACCTCCAATTAAAAACATCATGAATTTGGTACTTCGTTTTCTTTTAAGATGTTTTAAAACTTTCTTTTTTAATATTACATTTTTATTCTATTTTTTATTTAAAGTTAAAGCATTTTCAAAGAAATTTACTTTAATACTTGGTCGCCAACATGGCCCCTAAACTCCTATTTCAGGACACAAAGTGTGTCCCCCTAAATTCGCCATAATGGCCTGCTGAAATTTAATTTCTATCTTAGGAAACCATTACTAAACTTTACTGGGTGTTTCCTCTGGGGCAGTGACAATTGAATCCAGTCCAGAGAGCAGACCAGCATATATACTAATTTACAAGCAATGCCCCTGGGAGGGGTACAAACATTTTTTTGGCCAATAGAAAACAAGATGGCCATTTAAGGCAACAGATAGTAATTGCCTTTAGAAAGTGAGGCATTCCTCCTTAGAGGGGTGTCGATGTGATAGTCCAGTAAAAAGTCGGTATCCAAAATATGTCCAAATATGGGCGACACACACTCGTTCACGTAATCACACTTGTGCTTCTCTAATGTGGGGCCGGATGTGTTGTTACACAACGCCCCACCCCCGCCGACAGCCAGGCAGTTATGCTTACTGGCCAGGAAGCAGGTAACATCACTGGAGTAGTTCACATAGCCACCATGCGATCGTAGCACACGGCTGAACACTTTGAGGCTCTGCAGTCGAGTACGAGCCAGGTGTGTGATATGTCGTGTTAATGAAGCTCTGTGCAGTGTCGGTCCCAAGGTCGATCGCCCAGCTGGCGGCGAGCGGTGTCGAACGAAGCTGTCCATGCGGGCTGCTGCATGTCCAAACAACAAGAATTTGTAGGCACATGGTTAATGCCACGTCTTTTCCAACTTTTCGGGCAGGTAGACAAGGAATTTTTCAAGTATTTGACTACATTTTTCGAGCACCCACACTCGAAAACAGATGATGTAATTTGTAGAATAATGTCCGAAGTGTGTGAGGTATTACAAGATCTTCTTTCACCTCTTTTGACAGATCATGTAGTTGGGCAATAAATTTTGGAACAGCTGCATTTTGTTTCAGTTTTCGTTTTAGTGTACAGTGGTGGTGTGCCAGAAACATCGAACAATTTCACTTACTACACTGCTGAGTTACGTGTCTTACAAGGGGTATCCACTGGGTTATTCAACATACCTGTATATGCCCCTATTCGACACCAGGCAGTGCGACGGGGGATGGCAGGCCGAGACCTAGCTTCCTCACCACAGTCAGCTGGTAGACTGGACAATGACGACCGGAGGGATAAACCCCCCTACCGTCCACTCGTACATCCTTTCCTTGACGCTTGGACAGCATTACCTGGCGATGATGTGATGTTTCCACTATGTCATAGAGTTTTTAATTCACCAGAAAGAGAATCAGTACTACCTTTATAGAGTTTCCTCAACACCCCTACAGCATGAGCTCTGTGGAGAGGGGGTGGGGGCTGGCTAGACTACATATACTATGGTCTGAGGACTGCTCGAGAGAGAACATGGTGTGTGCTTCATAGAGGGAAAATTATATTAGATGTGTATTTTAAAGGGGATTTATTATTTTTGGGCAGTTATTTGTAATTTTATTTAAGCCCAAGATTATTCAATTTTGTAAATCCAATCTTAATCATTTCGATCAATTTATAATTGTTTTAATAAACTTCTAAACTTTTGTATATGTGATTTTAATGCATTTTCAAGGAAAAATATGAGCCCGCAATTATATGATTAAAACGAAACTAGAGTAAATTTTTCATTTTTCACAACTGGGGACAGTTTAGGCATATTTTGTCTTTTTTTCCCATGTGATGGTTTCTTTTACTTGAGTTTCCAACATATTTTATATCTGTGTAAGGTTTATTAGTTCATTAGATGTATATGGCTTTGTGGATGAAGGAAGATGCAGTGGTTACTGCCATGAGGTGGATGGGTCTCCTTCGGGTGATACCGCCTTGTGACAGTACTTTATGTGAGATCGAACATTTTCGCAGCTTTATTACTATCCGTTTCTTCTACCACTGCACCTAGGGCTGAAATTAAGTCATCTTTATTGATTTTACTTTGATTTGTTTGCTTCTTTTGTTGTCATATAAAGTAATAAATAAACACTGTTCAATTACTTTGTTTGTATGCACAAAACATTTTGGTGGTGCTGAGAAACTCAGCTTGTCCGAATTACTCTTTGGTCCAAATTCCACGAACCTCCCCTACTAATATACCTAATGAGCTTACGTTCCTTTACATAGGTGCAAATAATTTCTAATAAAGTTCTTAACATCTTAGAGGGCAGGTAGGCATTGGCGTATTTTTGAAAGCAATATCATTAGAGATGAAACCAGAAAAATATGCAAAAGTAATGACACAATTTCAAATACATACATGCCTTATCCAGTACTCGACACAGAAAACATCATAGGATATAATAAGCCAGCATGCAATCAACTGCATTATGGAGGTCAGATTCGGAGCAGAAACTTCGGATGTATTCAGTATAATGTTATGAATGATTTTGTTTTCTAACCTTAAATATTTACATGACCATCATTTTAAAAACACATAGGCCTAAGTTTACATGGCCTACCATAGTGCTATTTGTGTAAATATTTTGCTGAGAATCGGTTAATTATCCATACGATGCTTCTAATTTTATATTGTCAACAAATAAATTCTAGTTGAATTTCATTAAATTGCTTTATATATATATATATTAAACTTATCAAAATTAGTGTATGGCCGCCATTTTGAAAACCATTGCCTGACCCCACTTAAATCATGGAAGTTTACATGCCCTTCTGTAGCACTACTAGTGTGAAGAATTTGATGGAAGTTAGTTGAACTGTTCTGGAAATGTGGTCAAATGTTCAATTTTTTCACCTGGCGCTATTTTGCAAAAAGGCTCGCTAATAGTAAGTTATATTTTGAGGCATAATTGATAGGTACATTTAATGAATACCGTTAGTATGCAAAATTCGGGGAATTTCTGTTTAATTGTTTAATATATATAATATGCTAATATTAATTATTTATATTAACACCATTAAAAATGCCTTTTGGAATCGAACCTTTGAAAAATCACCCTAGGCATAATATGTCAACCTGTTTTTCCAATAACTTGATTCCACAAATATTTAACACTGTGATTAACTTTAGAGTTCTATATTATTGAATAAATGAAACTTTAGCTTTGTATCTTATATAACTGTAATATTTATTTTGTATTACATATGAATTAACCACAGCAAGAGCAGCGACGTGTTGGCAATGGCCGGTAAGAAATAGTTTACAATAACAATATTATTTACCCTCGTTTTTATATATGCTATTTGTAAGTTAAACATTGAAAATTGATTTATTTGTATTGTTAGGTATCATTGACGGAAACACATTTCATTGCTGCAGTTAATAATATCCGCGCAAATTCCCGTGCATAGGCTGGTGTTTTTTTCCACCCGTAATAAAGGTTCAACACGCGAAGCAGAGTATGTCACTTTCTCTCGTTCTCTCGAAGTTCGTACCACCTGTGTACCAGGAAAAGTATATATTTTGTTATTTATAATTTCAGCACATTTCATACTAATTACATCAACTATAATGATGTTTGAGATTGTAATTTACAACTGAAACGAGATTTTATTGTTTAAATAAGCATTATATTTTATTTAGAAGCAACGAAATACTTTAGATACAATGGCCCCAACAGCTCGTTGCGTGACACATACAAATCCAGCAGGTTGGCAGACATGGTGTGGAAAGGAGAATCTAGAATTTGATCAACTTTCCCCTAGTCCATGCCCTAACAACGCGCTTGTCCCAATATGGCGGGCGTGTGGTTTTCATAGTGTGTTACGATTGGCAGTGGTGTGACGACATGTAAATGACATGGTGTGTTTCTAAACGAAGTGTCAAGTTCGTACTCGTGTTTTTGAAACATCCTAGGGAAGTTACAATGTTGTGATAAATATGTTTTTCCATGGCAGGGATAATTAATATACTATGACGAGTGTTGTGATCGCTGCGTGTGTAAAGGCGTAGCCACCATTTCCGTCTATGGTGGCTGTGTTGTAATCGTTGCGCAGGCCAGATGTGTGTGGATTTCAGATATGCGCAAAGTTTATACGTTTTAACCATGAACTGATGGTATGACGAAGCTAATGTTCACGCCTGTTTATCACAATGTTGTACTTTCGCGCTAGGTGTTTGAAACACAGTTATGTAACACGTTTACGTTTCTGTGAATTGAATGTCTGCCACAATCCAAAAAAAAAAAAAAATACTAAGCCCAACTAGATAAATTTAAATAAATAATAAAATTAATCTACAAACCAGTAAGTACCAATGCATGTACATATTGGCGGAATAAATGTTACGGTAGGCCTATGTGTTAGCATGTTCACCACTATCTTATACATTTGTCGATATTACGTACAATAAATAAGCGACACAAGTTGCGTGCTTGAATTTACTTTGTCGTTTCGTTGGACTGGTCATCCCTTCGTCTTAATTTTTATTCCAAACACATATTAATAGCAACAAGTTAAATACTACTGTTTCCGCCACAGTTGTAACAAACACCGTTGTGGCTAAATATTAGTGTGTATTATGTGTAACATGCTATATCGTAACAAATAGTTATAAAGCCGACCTAAATATTGTTATAGGCCTAAATTGTGAACATTCGTAAGAAATATGACAGTATTTTTTGAACAGCTGTCAACAGCAACCAACGCTTTTGCAGTTATAAAAGTAGAAGTCACATGGCAGAGTTTATATTTATGTGTAGCAGAAGGATACGTAATCAGTAACCAAAGGTATAAATTTGGCAGGGCTTCAGAAAAGGCCGAAGTTATCGTGAATCAACTAAACATATTAGTTTGCATAGTGTATTGTAGTACCACTTGGCCTAAAATTTGGTGAGAAGCGGTTGATTGTTCCTCGCGATATGTCAAAAAGGATAAATAATTTCACGAGACGATATTCATAAATGGAGAACAAAAAAGTTAAGCGTTAGTACATGTAATGATTGTCATAGATATTGCCAATATAAAAAGCTAAGTTAAAATTCGTTACGTAGTTTTGTAGATATAGTACACTAATATAATTTTGTTATAGCTGCCATTCTGAAAATAAGTGTCTGGCACACTTAAACCGTATAAATTAATATCACCTGCCAGAGTAAAACTTCACCAAATTTAGTTGGAATCGGTTGATTGCATCCCGAGATATGACACACAACTATTCTATTCATGAGGGACTATCTTACAAAATGGCGTGTTAATGACTTTCTTTACATACAAATTTGTTTGTTATAATATATATTGCCAGATTACAAAGTTAGGCCTAGTACCTGTGATGAAACATTTTTGTGTAGTTTCATAGTAAGCAAAAATGTTTACATAGCCATCATTTTGAAAACAAGTGTGTAATCCACTCAAAACATAAAATTGCATGGCTTACTGTAGGGCTACTTAACTGCCAAATTGATGGGAATCTGTATGTTTTTTCTGGAGATATGGCATAAAAATGTTGATTTGTCATGTGATGATACCTTACAAAATGGCGGACAAAAGAGACGTATCTGCACATTTGATGGCTGTAATATATACTGGCAGCAAACAAAGTTAAGGTGTATCATTACATGGTTTCCACGATATAGCATACTATGCTAAAATTGCTATATGACTGCAATTTTTAAATGTATGCGCCTGTCTAACTTAACAAATACAACTCTACATCAACAGCGATAGTTTTACTTTCTTACTAAATAAAGTTCGAATCGGTCAATTACTTCCCAAAATATTATACAAAAATGGAATTTATTCGAATGGAGCTCTGTAACAAAATGGTGCACGAAAGAGATACTATATTGGCACAAATTATAGTGTGTGTGTGTGTGTGTGTGTGTGTGCGTGCACACACACACACACATGCGCGTGCGCACACACTCTCTCTCTCTCTCTCTTTCAGCACACAAAGGTAAGTTAGAATTGATTACATTCTTTCGACGATATAACAAACTAGAATATTTGTTTGGTCACCATTTTGAAAAAAAGTGTCTGTTATACTTTAAAAAACATTAGGTAACATCACCTGCCACAGTACTACAGTGCCGAAATTGGTAGTAATTGGTTAATTTTTACCAGAGATATAACATAAAAATGTTATTCGTTCGAAGGAACTATCTTACAAAATGGCGGGAAAATACGTTCAGTGTAGACACATTTGATAGTTGCATTATATACTGACAGCATGCAGAGACTTGTTAAATTTGATTGCATGATTTCGATGATGCAGCATACAATTATAAAATGGTTACCTGGCCATAATTTTACAAATAAGTTGTCTGACTTACTTAAAACATGCCAGTTTACATAATCAGCTACAGTACTACTTGTTTGGCACATTTGGTAGGAATCGGTCGATTATTTCCCGAGATACGACAAAGAAACTTCATTACTTCATGTGGCACTATCTTGCACATTGACAAAACAAAGGTGGCTATGTGTTGGCATATATGATTCTTGTAATAACTTTCAGTTCACAAAACTTGGTCGAAATCTGTCAAACGGTATGGTAGATATACCAAAATAAACCTAAAATAATTGTTTTGTAGGCATTTTGAAAACTAGCGCCTAATCAAGGTAAATTGCTTACATGTAAAGGATGTACCATAATATCACTTACTTGCAAATTTCGACTACAATTGGTTGAGTAGTTCTCGAGCTATAAAAAAAAAGGGTAACATTTTCGTGTGATGCTATCTCCAAAATGGCGTACTAGCAACAAAATCCATCCCTAAATTCAGTGCTTAAATTATGCAGTGTCAAAATATATAATTTGGCTTAAATTGGTTGAACAGCGACTGAAATATAACACATAACCCTAAATTATAAAATTGCCACCCATTTGAAGGTCAGTGTCCAGCGTGGTTGAAAACTACAAAACTCAGATGTCCTTAATAAGTACACTATCTACCAAAAAGTAATTGGGCACCTGTCCACAATGTTTGCTCGGTGGTCGCCACTCCGTATAATCTCCGTATAATCTCGTAGGGCCACCTCTTGCGGCTATAACGGCAGCCACCCTGTCTGGCGTGCTCTCTACGAGTGTTTGCAGGACATCCACGGGGATTCTTCACCATTCCTCTTGCAACCATTCCATGAGATGAGCAATGGATTTTGATCGTGCCCGACGAGCCCTCAACCGGCGATTCAATTCGTCCCAAAGATGTTATATAGGATTGACGTCGGGGCTCTGGGCAGGCCAGTCCAACAATCGGTGAACATTGTCGGCGTACCATTGCATTGTAGCCCTTGAAACATGGCACCGGCATTGTCATCCTGGAAGTAATACAGGTCCATTCCGTAAAAACACCGCAATGTTGGGAGCATTTCATTATTCAAAATGTTACAATTGGCATCTCTGTTCATGCTACCACACACAGTCAGGAAAGTTATTTTATGAGTCTTTCTTTCCATCTGAAAGTAGGCCAAAAATGTACATATGTAATGGAATATTTACATTATCGCATACTCATTTGTTTGCATGGAATAGGCAACATCGTGCAGTGATGTGAGGGTAGAGACGTGTTCCGTGGCATCAGTGACAATGGTGTATTTAGCTAGCGAGTAGGTCCTCTTTCGCGGTGCACGTCACTACATGCATTCTACTAATCAGCCGCTCATGAGAAGGGGGGGGGGGGGGGGGATTAGCCACACTGGAGCGAGACTACAAGATCTTGTGCTCTCCCGACCCAGCCATGTTACAGCTGGGTGGCGCCCTCGGCATTGCTACATTTTCCCACTCGATGCACCCCAACTTCCATAGTTGCTGACAGGCCAAGAGTTCTGCATTCATCATAAACAGTGGGCTTATTAATAATATGAATGTTCTTGGTCTATTTGCTTTCTGGTTGCTGTAACCACAATGATCCCGACCACAAAAGTGGATGGGGCAAACACTACCCATGTGCGAGGTCTCGGTATGCTCAGTCAGTAGGAATGTCTTCACTGGCCATGTGAAACCACCATTCACCCAATCCACGATAAATGTCTTCCAAATATGAGGGGATGTCTTTATCCAGGAGAGCGAAACTGATACATCCAATCATACAGCTATATTCTGTCTAATTGCAAGACTGATGTGTGTCGAGCAGCAAACATAAATATTTTGAAAGCATCACAGCAATACATAACTCCAACCTGGGAAAAGTAACTAGGTTCAATGGAGCTACATTAGATTTAGACAACACTAAATGACTGGTGATCACATCAGAGTTGAATGGAGCTCGAAGGTACACAACAGCAGCATAGCCTTTCTTCGAGCTGTCAGCAAATGCAGGCAATTCAAAAGTGGAACCTGAGAGGTTGAAGACAATGCAATTAATTATGGCTGTTCAAAATGTGGTCCATTTGGCAATGATATCAGGTGGTGCTGGGGAATCCCATTCTACTTGCCAAGCCAGCGCCACTGGTTAAGGTGTTTTGCAAATAATGCAAATGATGCAATCCATCCTAATGGGTCAAAGACAATTGCGATGTCTGATAAATTACCTTATACTGTGTATACGGGAGGACTATGTTGCAAGTAATATGGAGAAGGTGTAAGTGCTGGGTCTTCAGTATAAGCCAACAAATTAATACAGGAGTCTTAACAAACCTATCTCTACGAAATTAAAAGACAACAAATATATAAAAAAAATATCCCACTCTTTCCATTAATATCGAAATCCCTGCATCAATCTCATAATCTTTCAGTTTTTCATCCAATATTGTCATGAATCTCGCAATCTTTCCATCAATAATTCTATTAATCTTACAATAGTTATGTAAACCTTTCAATATTTCGATCAATATAATAATATTTCTATTAATTTTTTACTAAACTGCCAACATTTTCATCAATCTTCCAATATTTACATCTGTCTATTGATCAATATTACAGTATTTTCATTACCCTTTAGATATTGTGAATAATAAAGTAATTTTGCCAGTAGCCTTTCAATCTTCCAACCAATATTCGATCAGTATGGCAATATTCCCACCAATTTTTCAATATTTCGTTCAATCTTGTGATTAATTTAGCATATAACAATAAATCCTCCAATCTGTTCATCAATCCTTTGATCAATCTCACAATATTTCCACATATCTTTCGTCCAACCCTCTTATCAATCTTTTAACTTTCCATCAATTTTTCATCCAATGATTCAATCAATATCACAACCTTTGAATCGATCTTCCAATTTTTTCATCAATATTTCGATTAATATAGCAAACTATCCAACTGTCGTTCAATCTTTCTATCAACCTTTCGACAATCTCGCAAAATTTCCATCAATTTTCCAATCTTTCCATCACTCTTCCGATTCATGGAAAGATTGAGAGATTGATCGAAAAACTGAATGGAAGGATGAAAGCTTTATGATGATATTGAAATATTTATGAGAAGATAGCAATATTTATCAAAAGATTAATGAAACGTTTATGTGATTGCTCGAAGTATCAATGGATTGGTCCAGAAGAGCACATAAGATAAGATTGACTATCACCCGAAGTAGTAGGAGTGGACAGGTACTGCGACACATGGGTCATCGGCAGGCGTAGTGCCATTGAATGACCTGAGAAGGGGTCTCGAACAGGAGGATACTAATTGCAGGCACCCTTTTGGATGGGAGGATACAAAGTGCCCCCCACCCATCGCCCTTTGCAGTGATTGGCCGTCTTCTTTCCCTTCCCCCACCATCCCGCTCCAAAACAACTCCTTACCCAACGAGGTATGCTGTGATTCGTTCTAAAGTTGTCAGCTAGGGATGTTGGTGTCACTCTCGCTCGGCCGCCATCTTGGTTCTCGAGTTGATTGCCAGGAGCGCTGGTGTCGCTTGATGTCGTTATCGGCTACCAGGAGTGTTGGTATCGGCTGGAGGCTAAGGGCAATGTTCGCTAAATCATATGGTTTGATACAGTATAAAAAGCTGTGGAGGCGCTGAGTGGCGAACTGCCAGACCTTGGGTTGAAAGACAAATACCCTAGTCGACTGAAGTCGTGTCCGAAACGGCTACGAGACGATTATTTAGGTTACTAAATCGACCATGTGACCAAGTTTAGGCCCTAAATATTTTGTGATTTAGGGTTGAAATTTACTGAGGTAAAGTAGCACACTAAATCCCCAAATAGGTCCGTAAAATCGTCTGCTGTTGTTTATTTACATTTTATTTCCCATGTTGTGGCAGAAACGTCGTTATTTACTGTTCTTGAAACGCTGTACAATACATGTACGTTAAAATGGAGAATTAGAGATCTACAAGAAGTAATTTTAAAATAAATGTTCGTGTGTTGTATTAAAAAAAAAAAAAAAAATCGGTTATTTGAAATGGAATGTTAATTGCAGAACACGAAGAAATAACGAGAATCTTGGTACTGGCTAGAAAGAAATATGGTAAATTATTTAAAATATGTGAAAAATGCTTGGGAGTGAGTTATTTATTGATAGTGTGACAAACAAAATAATGTCGAAATTCCACAAGCCTGTAGTTTCCAACTATGTCACATGTAGCGCTGTTACGAGCCGTTAGAAACCATCCACCCTAAATTCCAAAACCATAATACCCCAAATTTGCCATTTCGGACACGGCTTGAGCCACCAAGCCATTGCTACCAGTACAGCTCTAAATAACGTATATATAAAAAGAACATGTATAATGGACTCTTATTTCCAAAAAGAATTTGATAATGATATAACATCCATAAATTATACAAAATAAGAATATTATAAATAAAAGTTATGTATTAAATTTATTACAATTTACTTTACTTTAAATGCTTACAGAGAAGTGTATGTCGAGGAATGTATCTGTGGATTCATATTTTCAAGATGGATTTGTGGTATATGATGACATACACATCGATTATGATTATGAACAATCGTAATTTTATAAGTTACATGTTTAAATTAAAAATATTTAAAATTGAATTTTACAAACAAGTGTATCGAGTGATATCTCTACAGATTCGTATTTTTTTTTTTTTTTTAGACATATATGGGAATATGTAGCCAGAAAATATGATTAGGTGTCTGTGACTATCGCCATATTGGATTTATAAGCACATTAATGTATTAGTAAATATATCAAGTGTTACATATTTTCTGACTTGTGTTTTCAAATCGAATGCTAAAGTAACATTATGAACTTTGATTATTCGCACTTTTTCATTGTCATATTCAATTTAGTAGGCATAGCAGCGATCTTTTTTTAAAATTAATTATGTGACCAGTCTGAGCATCAAATACAATGCAGCGCTTACCTTACCACAGGTCTTGTTTAAAGTTTAGTATGCCTGTATCAGACACCAACGAACTTATAAGCATAGTTGGTCATAATTTCCTAACTGTTGCAGATTTAGTCATGAAATTCATAACATACACATCATCCCACATTTCGAAGAGTGTGCTAGGGTCAATTACGCACTAAGCCCTTTTACAAGAATAGTTAGTCATAATTTCTGAATTGTTGAAGCTATTAGAAGCTATAGTCATACTATCCCACACCACACCTACCTGCAATGTTGACAACCATACCAACCCCCTTTCCCTCAGGTACACCCATAACATCGATGCAGCCAGGCCACAGAGCAGTGAGAAACAACACCAGCAGCCATTATGCAACAACCGAAAGCTGTCAAAAGGCCGACACCAATGCGATTCCAAACCTTACAGACATTTGCAAAGTTGGTGAACGAAGACCCAGCAGCATTTGTACAAGATTGTACAACACGACTACAGCAGTATAGCATCTAAGAGAAGACGAATGACCAGGTTGCATCGGCAAACAGCTGTAGGTGATGCAAAACTGTGGTGGGACTCCATTAGCCCTTATGGCCTGGCATGGGCGGAGTGTTTGCACTCGTTCCAGTGCTGGATTTGGGGGCACCTTTGCTTCCTTACAGGCGCAAAGCAAGTTGACACTCCAGGAACAAGTGGAGAAACTGACAACATTTATTGTGCGCTGTTACCATCCACAACTCCCACAGCGGGAAGTACTGGAAGTCGTGGCCTAAACCATCAGTCCGGAATACCGCGCGGCCCTAGTGCCATTATTGAACAGCAGATTAGAGGAATTCATGCGAGCCACAATCATCTTAGAACACACCAGCTGTCGACCACATTGCGAAATTGGGACTGCCCGATGATGCTTTGCGCAACATGATGGCGATGGGGACGAGCAAAGCGAACAGTGGATGTCCACAAAATAAATCGTTTCGACATACACGGGACAAAAATTCAGCTGTAGAACACAGTGACAATCGTGCTCGTGGAAGTGTAAGCACCATGAGTGACAGTACGAGCAAGAGTGCACCAAGATATTTGGTTAAGAGGGACAAGATGCAACTGCCGAAAACGGCGTGTCGCAATTGCGAAGTGGATGTGTACCATTTACACAACCAATGTTCGAACAACCCCCACCTTAACAGACACCAGGAACCCACAGTTACCCAGCAGGGAAATGGGAAGTAGGGGTACAAAGGGCTCGATGCCTCTCTTACCCCATCACAGTACTTACATCAGCAGAGAGTTGACGCCATAGCAGGCATTAATTAACCAGGTCAGTGGTAACAGTGCCCAATTAATATGTATCCTTGTGTTTTTCGATGATCTACCATGTCATGCTTTAATCTACACCACAGCCTCACATAATTTTGTACAATCAAAATTTGTCAATAAGAGCGATATCACACCTTCCGGTCACAAAATTAGGCATGCAACCGGTCAACATTGCAGTTCAGCTGTAGGTCAACCGTCATGGTGAGAGTACATGACTTGGAGACAATTATCACCGCCATAATTACCATGGAGATAACAGAGGTTGCGATACTAGGGGTACCGTGGCTTTGAACAGAGTACAATCGTAGAACCAGCTGTGAGGCGAATTCATTTCGGTGCTAAGGAGAGGTGGACAGTTTACAATATATGTAAAAGAGCAACTGAGCATGCACCTAGAGTTTCATTAATGGAGTTTAACTACAGAATACCCTTGGAACATCAAGTGGCATTCCAGTGTCTGCTAGATGAACACAGGACAGTTTTTGCAAAGCACAATGCGTAACAGAACCACAGCACCTGAGCATGGCATTCCATTAACACAGGAAGGGCCTATTTACTCTAGTCTACGTAGCTACCTCCCTCACCAGGTCCGAATTATACGTGACCAAGTTAAAGAAACGCTAGCAGATGGCATCATTGAACCAACCAGGAGCAAATTCAATTCCTCCATAATGCTTGCACCAAAAAAGGACGGGATGTGGTGTTCCAGTGTAGACTTTGGTCTTGTCAATCAGGTGACACACAGTGCACTGCCGCCCTATACAAGTGAAAAGACGTGCTATGCTCACTGGGCAAAGCAAAATATTGTCATCTCTAAGTTTACGCAGTGGTTACTGGCAAATACCAGTTCGGCAGTTCCAGTTTTGCACAATCCCCTTTGGATTGAAATGAGCACCGGCAATCTTTCAATCTATGATGGTTAGAGTACTGGACGACCTCATAGGAGGGTTCACGCTTGCGTATCTCGACGTCATCGTATGGTCGGAGTCTTGGGAAGACCACTTACACCACCTGTCCATATTATTGGAGCGGTTCGCAATTAATGGACTTATATGCCTCACACGCAAGTGCCCCTTGGTTCAAACTATCCTACAATTTCTTGGAAATGTTTTTAACGAATCAGGGAACACGCCGACTCTGGAGTAGTTATGCCTTTTCGACAGCTACCAGCCACCATGTACACGTAAATAGTTCTGTAAATGTTTTAGCCTCATTAACTGGTTTCGTGAACATATTGAGGGATTTGCAATAATAACAGCGCCACTCACGGACCTGATTTCACCGTAGTTGAGATTCATGTGGAGCAATGAGGCGGAAACAGCATTCCAAGAAATAAAGGCTCATTTCCGGGCGTGCCTGACCTTGGCAAGGTACGACCCGATACGCAATTTGTACAGAGTGGAGAGAAACAAGTGATTGACTTTGTGAGCGCCAAATTAGGCCAAACAGAGAGGAGCTACAATGTCAATAAGCACGAGTGGCTGTCATCTAGGCAGTCAAAAAGTATAGGGCATATTTGGAATACCGAAGATTTACTTTTCGCACAGACAACACGTGCCTTATGTTGTTACACACTATGCGAGAGGCTCAAAGTAAAATCACCTGGCGGGCATTGCTACTACAAGCATATGCCTTTGTTGTAGAGCGTGTCCCTGGGCGGGAGAATGAACTAGCAGACGCATTATCCCGAACGCCCAATACTGCAGTAGTTGTATGCGATCAAGCCAAGTGGGAGGACAGATTACCATCTGACACACAGGAACAACTACGTGAGGTGAAACTGCGGCAGGTAGAAGTTGTAACCAGCGACATACTGATATCAGATCTGTGTCACGAAGTGGTGAATGTAGAAGCGAATAAAGCATTTGTGCAAGCTCAATAGGAGAAATGTGCAGCAGAAAAGTCGATGAATGGGGTATAGTATATAGCAGAGTAGACATATGCTCACCTCACGATAAGACCATGTGGAGGTTGTACATTCCACTGGAGTGCAGGGAGAAAGTTTTTGTGCATGCACATGCAGTGTCACGGCAGGACATACAGAGGCTGAACAGATGCTGCACAACATCAAAGTGCATTTCTTCTGGCCAGGATTAACACATTGCACACAGATGTGGGTACAACAGTGCACAAAGTGCAATCAGTTGAAGTCATGCAGAGCTGACGGTGTGCAACAGCAGCAACCATGTAAGCCGAGATGGCCATTCTAAAAAGTAGCCTAGATTTGATGGGGCTGTATCCGAAGTCCGTGGGCAGCAAATTCTTCATCCTAATTGTGACAGACAACTATTCCAGCTGGATTGAGTCATATGCTATGAGTAGCGCAAGAGTGAACAACATCGCAAAGGTACTGCAAGGCGAGTTTTTCTTGCGCTGGGGCTACCCAAGAGACCTATTGACGGATGGCACCCAGTTGACTGGGAGGAAATGGAGGGAACTTTGCACCTGTGGGGGTGTGGCATCTGAAGATCGCAGTATGTCACCCCTGGCGAACCCCACGGAGAGGCGCAATCAGGAACTGAAGGTTCAGCTGTGGCTCTGTGTGGGGGAGTATCATACCACTCCAGCAGAAAATCTGCGAGCCACACTCTTCACCCTCCACTGGCATGTCAATGCAGTGACTTACCATTCCCCAGCCGATGCCCTCCTAGGCCGAAACATAAGCCTGCCTGGGGAAAACAGTGCCCAACTGCAAGAGAAAGCAGCGGAACAGAGAGCATTGGTGCAAGAGAGGAGACAACAATACTGTAATCAAGAACAACGACCCATCAAGAGGAATATGCTGCGCAGTGGGTGCAAAACACCACCTGACCCCGACCAGAGCTAACACCATTGTCACCTGGTATATTTACGCATGCACCTGCAGTCGGCCGCCCGGTGTAATTTCTGCACAGGTTTGGCAACAAAATAGAGTGCACCAGACAGGGTGGTAAGGAGCACAGAACCCATGACATACATGGTTCGAGTGGCGAGGAAGGTCATCCGGGCACATCGTGACGACATCCGGCTGTCGCTGGGAAATGTCCCCAGCAGAGCTGCACCTGCTGTCCCTGCAACCCTGATGGCATACACCTGCAGAACTCCAGCAGGCAAGTGAAGAGGAGGAAGGTGCTTCAACACCTCCCTTGGAGGGACCCCCACCTGGGACCCGAACATCGCCGATACCGGACAATACGGTGTCCTACAGGTGCCAGGTTGATGGAGGTTTAGTAGTGAAAGATAATGTTACTTCGAAGACAAACGTCAGTTCGTATTCAACAAGTGAGAAGCAGCGAAATCAGCAAGCAATGAAGACTGCCACCCCAATTATCCATGATGGCGACATCACCGTCAAGTAGCTGGGGGCAGTCAGCAAGAAGTAAGATGCACCAGCACCTCTTTAACAAGGGCCATTAGTGGATGTGCCAGTCCGATTTGGCCTGACGCACTGGTGTCAGAGGGGGCACGTCTGATGGTCAGCACCACAGTGTTCGACGGCGCTGTGCCAGTGTGCACCACCGTTTGAAATCCTTTGAGTGTCACCACGAGCGGATGCTACGATGCCTGCATCAACCCCAGAAGAGGAAACCGACATCAGCCGGTCAGCAGCATGACTGACACAGTCAACCACGGGGACATCACAAGGTGATCAATCCCCCGCCTTGGTAGTCGTTCACCCGAGTGGCTTCCGGAGGAGACACAATGTGTACACAAGGGGAGGAATACAAGTGAGAGTAGCAACAGGGATAGCAAGCACAGTGAGTCAGTCGGCTCACACTGTGCCTTCGCCGAACAAGGAGGTGGTTACATCCGCCACCGACCTACACGACGTACTAGGGCGCCAAAACGCCCCACAAGCAGCACAGTCGCGGGGTACAGCAGCAATCTCAACAACATAGGGGCAGCATAGAGGTCCCTATGCATTACATCCACATTAACTGGAGATGCAGAAATGTCTCTGCTGCATGTGAGATCAACAGCTGCAAACAATTGCACGAGGGTGACGGGTGTTTGATGCCGACCATGGCTCCCTCTTAAGACAGTTTGCCTGCTGCAGCAAGCTCCACAGCGCAGCAGAGAGCCACAATCTACTTGTTACGCAAGCACACCAGTGCATCTCATGCGATGCAGGAGCTACCTAGTGAAAGTGTGTGAGTGCAGTGCAGAAAAGGGTGAGACCAGTGTTTCCTAAATAAGTGCCACAAGTGTAACATGCAGCAAGGGTTGAAATGTGCACAGTAGCACATAAGAACATGTATGATAGTATCAGGGCTAAGTAATTACCAAGGGCTTTGTGGTGCATGCCATTTTGAATTAACGGAATCAGACTTTTGGACTCCGGAGAGAATAGAAATTTACATAAGTTAGGAAGGAAAGGGTGCCAGCTCAGTGAACACGAGGAATAGATGGAGTTGTGACGTCAATGGCACATGCGTGGCCTTCCCTGGTAGTCCCCTGTTCTAAATGCTGCAGACAGTAGACTGATGCTGTTGTTCCAACTGATAGAATAACTGACTGGGCTAACACCAGGTGTTGGCCCCTCATCCTCGCCATTTTCCCCAAGTTGTAGATTTTACGTGGGATTAAATTCAACAAGGCCTAGTCTAGTACGGGCTGTCAGCCTTCCCCGAAAGCTTACTCACTCCCATGGAGGCTGTCTTGGTCTCCTCCGACACCATTAATTAATAATATCAGAAATATGAAAAACAGGTAAAACCGCCAAGAAGTGGCCGGCGAAATAAAGAGGCGACGTCTCATGTTGAATACTATCTATTTCGCTGTTCCTTTAAAAGAAACATTTACATACAGGTTGTTCCGCTTAAGCGGAAACCCACAAACACTGTAAAAGTGGTGCTAGGTCGAGATGAAAATTAAGGTATGTTGTGCTCCAGTTATGTACAAGATGACCGGGCTGTGAGGCGACTCACTCCCCAGGCTGCAAAAACAAAGGCTCCAGAAACTAAATTAAACTATTGAAAGCTACATGGTTTGGCGCAAAATGGTGAATGCCTGAGGACGCATGCACCGTCCACCTCAACGTGATCAAGACGCTACTGACAAACATGGCGATGGGCTGCCTGCTCAGTGGCTGCGCTTCTCACGCCATGTCACGTGACCAATTTATACATAAAATATTTAATACTAAATGAATTAAATGAAATGGCATGACCCTTGGTGAGAATGAAACATAAAACATATAACATCTTACACTCAAAATATCACTCAATAAAAAAATATATATATATTAAACTTAAACGTAACACTTACCATATGGCTGGCAACATAACCTCCAATTTGGGGTTAAGTTGCAGGTTGTGCACAGCTCTGCACGTGTAGTGATTTAGTTACATTCATTTGTACAATGCTACTTTTTGATACACAACAGAACAATAATAAAGAACCCTTAAAATAACTCTCTTAAAAACTAGTTACCGTAAACTGGGGATAATTTGAACATTGGGGAAACAT
Source organism: Dryococelus australis (assembly GCA_029891345.1). Classification (NCBI taxonomy): domain Eukaryota; kingdom Metazoa; phylum Arthropoda; class Insecta; order Phasmatodea; family Phasmatidae; genus Dryococelus; species Dryococelus australis. Next base: position 56,091,613 of record CM056997.1, on the reverse strand, counting down.
TGAACACTTTTTTATAAAATGTTATTTTGTTTTGTGAGTGCCAGACCTGTTTTTGTTGCAGGTAAATATCATGTTATGTTTTATGACATTTTAGGGTGTATTGGTACTCCTACCATACAGAGTTTTGAATTCTTTTCTCTTTTGTGAAGATTCAAAATGGTTGCCATTTTCATTAAAAACTTCAACAGGGACAACTTTTGTGTCTAAAATGGTTAGTACACACGTTAAAATCAGTATTCAGTGGTTTTACACTTTACAATTAGGTTTTTAATATATTTTGCTTCTAAACAATGCCTGCATGTTAAGTATATGTAGCTCATGTTGGATAAATGCAAAATTGAAATCTCCTGACCTAAAATGGGGTAACTTTGAACACTGTTCAACGTATCCCCATGTCAAATTTATACCCCCATACATAAGTATGTTATTTTCATGTTAAATAAAATGCCAAGAACACATGTTCGTAGAGCCGATGCACGTACATACCACAACTAGCCTGCAGAAAAGTTGGATGAAACTGTGAAGAATGTGTTACAGGTAAAATGACATTAAGAACAGCTAGTATGCACTACTCTATTCCATTAGGTAAGAAAGAAACACACGAATAGCATTGGACGAACATTAGTATTTTCTTCTGATTAAGAAGATAGTTTCGTGGAACACTTAATACAGGTAGCTGAATGGGGATTTCCATTTGACACATTAGATCTAAGAATGATGGCTTGTGCATATTTAAATATATAAGGCCGCACAGTACCCTGTTTCAAGAATAACATTTCCAAGTTCTGACTGGGCTTTGGCTTCCTGAACAGGCACAGAGCAAAAATAGCCAAATGCATGGGTAGAAATATCAGTACAAGTACGGCTTCATTGTCTGCTGAAACAGTCAAGCAGTATTTTGACAATCTGACAGTTACAATAACGAATGAATATGGTTCTAAAGTCTCACCTACAAATATATTCAACTATGATGATCCTGGACAAAAAAAATGCATTTTTATGAGAGGAGTGAAATATACAGACAGAGTTTGAAGCAGTACCAAGAGCTCAATATCCATTATGTTTTGTTGGTTCAGCATGTGGTTCTATCTTGCCTGGACAGAAGGTGGACCTCCAAACACACTATATAACCACAGCAAGAGCGGCTTGTTTGATATTATCACCTTTCGTGACTGGTTCGAGACAGTGTTTGTTCCACATGTGAAGGGCATTCCAGGTATGAAGGTCTTAATAGGTTACAATCTCAGTAGCCATTTGAGCGAACGTGTTTTGTAGCTAGCACAAGAAAACAACATTGCATTCACCTGTCTACTAGCTAATGGTACTCACCTGCTTCAAACTCTTGATGTTGCATTTATGGTCCATTAAAACATTACTGGTGAAATGTGCTGGATGCTTGGAAGTCGTCATTAAGAAAGAAATCCCAAACACTCAGAAAAGATCAGTTTTCACAGTTGCTTTCCAAATTGTACAAGAAGCTATACCCAACTGAGGCTGAGACTAGCAAAAAATAAATTGCAGGTTTTAAAACATGTGGTATATGCACCTCTGAATCCTGCTGTGGGTTTAGCAAGATTGCCTGATGGAATTCATGACCAGTCCACAGAAACTGAACAATCAACTGCAACAGTGTCAGAGGCAGTGGTCAGCTTGCTTAAGGAAAAGAGAGGAGTTCACGAGCCGGTGAGCAGACAGAGAAAGAGAAGATTAAATGCTGTGCCAGGGAAGAGTATCTATACAGAAGACATGTTAGCGAGCACTTCTGCTCACCAGCCAAGGCAGGAAAATATTGCAGAGGAAGATGACTATGCATCAAGTAGTGATGAAGATCAAGTGTGTGCAGTACAGGAACACACTGAACATGAAGATGGGATGGAAAATGTGAATAGTCCCTCCGATAATATTCTAGCAGAAGGGGTTTTTTGTTTGGTCCAGTTTCAAGGGAAGAAATCTGTGAAACATTATGTTGACAAGTTTTTAAACATGCCGCAAGATAATTTTGGATCAACATACAACATAGAGTTTCTTCAACACAGTCCTGAAATTGCATTTAAATTCTACTGGTCTAATGTAAGTGCTGAAGGGACTGTCTGCAAAGTAGACATTGTGAGAACATTGAGTGTACCAACTGTTGACAGAAGAGGATTTTTTATTTTCAGCGAGTGTGAGCTTGAACGATACCAAAATACACTTCAGTAGAAACAGCTGATCCTGACATCACAAAAGCTCTGTAAATTGTAATTTTTGTGGAATACAGAAAATCAGACTTGAAAACAGTTTTCACGAATATACAAACTAAATGTGTGTATATGTAGGCTTTATTATTCATATTATTTACCATTGTGACATTACTGGGACCTTAGTTTGTAATTTTCTAAGCAATTAAAGTATAACTTGTGTTCAAAATTGATCATTGGCAGTATAACTTTGAATGCAAGTATAAAATTAATGGTTGTTCAATGTTACCCCACTTGAAAGGAAACATTGAACAGTTTTTTTATTTAATTTTTATATGAAAAATAAAAATTTATGAGACCAACTGAACTATGAAATTATATTATTAGTCCTCTTCATTTGGAAAAAAGATATCATTGCTTTTCAAATATGCATTTAATTCAATAACAAAGTCAGAAAGTGTTCAAAGTATCCCCAGTTTACGGTACTATTTATCCTGCAATTTTTGGCATGTTGCCATTTTGCTAAGTCACTTGTTTATAGTGGCTCTAATACTGGCCAAAATGAAATATATCATATATTCTAATTTGTATGTAGGGGCACATAAATAAACGGGGGGCGAAAAATATTCAACACACTCTCCTACATGGCGTGCCCCATCATGTGACTGCGTGACGCGTTCTTTAAAACTAATTTTGTGCATGGCAAGCGGGAAATATTAAGGTATAAATTCATACACTACAAAATAAAACACAATAAACCATCTTAAACTAAAACACACAAAAACTGCATCGCACGGGCGACAACAAATATTTAAAAAGGCCATAGAATTTTCGAACAAGAATATTCACTTAAAATAACATTCATATTCAAAGAACATCTACATAAATTAATTATCTTCATACCCTACTTCGTTTCCAAAAAGTGTTCGTTATTTTAAATTTTCTTGATTATAATATTATAGAGCTATTAGTAATAGCATCACGAGCTATCACGTCCTTGTGTGAGAGCGCGTTACCGGCCCCTCCATCTTGTAATTTGGTTGTGTCTTGTCGAATTACATGTGTGTGTGTGTGTTACACATAAGCTTGTGTTGAACCCTATTTCACTAGCAACTTAATTTGTACTTATATAGTTATTGAACGTGGTTTCATTCACTTTGTTTTCATGACCATTTGTATCAATAACACTGATCTATGTAAGAAGCAGGCTTCCCTTTCACTAGCCATCTCAATATGCAGTTAAAATTAACCTGTGTGGTTTTAATTCAGGCCCCAACAGTTGAGCAGACAATCTCCAATTATTTACTGTAACTTCCCTGATACTTATTTTATTATTACATGCTTGTAATAATGATTACCATAGGATTGCATGCTAGTGTATGGTAGTATGGATTAATAGGAATCCTTGAATATTGCAAAGAATAAAATGCATAGGAAAGAATATTTAACTTGGTAAAAAAAATTGCTCTATCTGGTGATCAAATAAATAAATTAAAAAACTGGGTGCCTTGGAACTTTCCAAACTAACTGATATTCACCATTAAGACACATTAAATACCCTTTAAGACATACAAGAACCCAACATATTTCAATACACACCAGACACTTGCAAACTAATTAATGGAATAAAAGAGTAAATTAAAGTTTCTGAATATACTGACATGATAAGTAAACAAGGACTGCAAGGAGAATCGTGTATTTAAAAATTGGTTTCCAAATTATATCAAGACCCAAAGTATTTAAATGCTGTGGAAATGTATACTAAACCCTACCTTACAAAATTTATTTTAAAAGAAATTTAAGGGGTTACTAAAGAGTCCTTTCTTCTGTTGCCCTTTTTTTTTTTTTAAACTTGAGCAAAATATGAAATTATAATGTGTTATGTAGGAAGTTTTAGAAGAAATTGATTAACTTTTGTTTCAGGTCACACTTAAGCCGGCAGAGTAAAAGGCTAGTATAAACGGACTCTGGGTTACCAGACAAGAAAATGTTTCCAAAATTAATTAAATTTGGTGAACATTCTGGTTGTTTGCTGAAATATCTAACAGATGTTCAAACAACATTAAATTTTGTATGTTGGCTTACAGCACATCTCAGCAGCAGCAGATTCAAGTCCAAGGCAGTAGCCGGCACTAATCATGGCGCCTGGGGGTGCCCCATCCCTCAGGAAGCAAACAGTAGCTTGACACCAATATTATCTTCATCGAGCACTTACTTATTTTGGGCCTCTTTGATGACCCACACTCCCTACCTCACTTCTTTGACAACTTGGTCCATCAACTCCTTCCTAACTGACATTAAGCTGATCTTGACGGCTACGAATGGAGGACAATCGTTTAGAAACATCTGCATCAATAAACAAATGGACCAGAAAATACTCAAATTAACATCTTATACACAATAAAACATAATTTGTGCATCACAGAAATGTTCATACACCTACCATAACGAAAGATAAACTATGCTTTTAATTAAACTACCCAAAGAGAAAAATCCAAATTATTGTGCTAAGCATACCTGGCAAACATTACTTTAAAAGGTTGTCTTGGCAGCCAAATCAATATACATAAAACCAAATTATATATAAGTCTTAGAAAATGAAAGGCTGTCCTAACCTAAAATTATACAAGCCAAATTAAAAATTTACTTAGCTAGGGGGGGTTAAAAAAATTAAAATACAATTTAATGTTTAAAAGATCAGAAAATATATAATAATAAAACTCTGAAAATGAAAAATTTAAACATTCTGCAATATCTTTATATTACAACATTGCGTGTTATGGTGAAAAATTATTGTAAGTATTATGTGAATATTAGTTACGCATCACAAACGTGTGTATTTTTAGTTTTACAAGCCAAATTAATAGCATGGTGGGCTGCAAAACTCACAACCTGTAAATCTATGTGACTGCCACTGTTTTACTTTTACTGGACATAACATTTTTTCACAAAACAATAATGGCACAATAAACAGTATTACTGCATGTTGTGTACAGTATTCATAATAACCTATTTCCTTAGCAGCAAATTAAATATTGAATTTCTTGTTTGTCGTTGACCCTGTAAAATCATGACAGTAAAAAGTACAAAGTGATGCATGATGGTCTAGGGTCAGGAACACGTCAACGCCTCAATAGAAGTTGTTTTTAGTTTTTACTAGATCAGGCAAACAAGAAAAGGGATTTACAGACCCTAATGCGGAGAGGTCTGTAAGATCTGGCATTTAGCCTTTATAGTGTGTTGGGCAAGTAGGCCGCCGGCTAGGCACAAAGTTGATCTGTGTTAGAGCTGGTTTGCGATTACGGGGTGTTGGCGGGGTTGCTGGCTTACCTCCCACTGCCGGTCGAATAGGTGCTCTTCGGTACTGCTTCAATGTCGGGTATCCTGGCCCAGTTGTTTGGTGGCAATGGTGTCTGCTGGATGGCTCGGCGGAGAGGCGTATCTAGCTGCCTCTGGCCCACTGTTGTTGGATGGTGGAGCTGGAACTGTGTGATTGATGATCTCAATGCCTAGTTCCAGTGGTAGACCTAGGCGGACAATCTCCATGACCGGATGGAGCTTCACCAGGGGACCAAATAGTTGATGGGGGGAACTGTGAGGTTAGACTTCAACAGGTGGTGGGCGGTGTAAGCTCATTTCCATGGGATGAGATAGCTGAAGGCTGGGATAGGTTGCTTATACAGCACTTACTTGCCAGCTAGGATAACAGCTGTCTTCCTGTCGCTCAACTATGGGTGAACTGCATTTACCAGGGAATTAGGTGCTGCAATTCACTTCCTCAACGGGGTGGCAGGCAACAATAACCCTAGCTAGAGTGTGATTTGGAAGGGGTAGAGCCTTCCTTACCAGGCCTAGCACTTCTTCCGATGAGTATATACGCTATCGAGTTAGTGGGTTAACTGACAAGGGGAATCTGACCTCTTCGTCGCGTCTTGCTTGTGGTTGTGGCTCTAACATACATGTGCACCAGGTACCTTTACGTGCTTGGTATACAGTATGGGTGGCAATCTAATGGGTTGTCTCTTTATGACATACATCAAGTCCTTTTAAAGGGACATGCCGCAGTGCTACACTAAGATTGGCAAAATCAGTATTAAATCAGCGGTTCCTTGCCTCTCAGTTGTGGGGTGACGCTTACAGGGGAAGACTTAAGCACATTTCACACAAGAAAGAGCAGACAGCAGTTAAACTGGATACCTGCTTCAGTCTCACCAGAATAAGACACAGTGACCCGTACTCTCCTACTGTAACCAAGGCACTGATGAGCTCTCATAAAGTAAGCAAAGACAGAAAAAGGTGTCTGTTGGCTTGAAGAGACTGGCCTGAAGGGTGAGTTAAAAGATCACTAAGCAACAACTAGGTAGCCATGATAACAATTAACCCTAACTGAAGCTGGGGGTGTCCTGCAAGGACTTAGGGGGAGTATGGAGTGTGGGTGTTGACGGCAAGTGTCAAGTGTTAGTTAAGGGAAACAATGACTTCTGGGATGGCTGCTGGTGCTGAAGAAGTACAGCACTGGTAGCTTGAAGATCAACTGGTGGTCTCTCATGAGGATAATGGTAGAGAGCAAACAGAGCAGAGAGCCTTGGCACGACTTGTGTGAAGGTTAGCTGCTGATGTGAACTCACACTCTGCAGTGGTGCAGGGATATATATTCTCCGGCGCTGAGGGTTGTCTTGGGTGCCCTCAAGCTTTGGGTAGCTTCGACAGGGATGGCTTCTCCTTCCTGGGCGGAGCCACATTCTGCTGCTATCTCTCTTGGGGTTGCTGGAAACAGGCCTCCATGCTATGCAAGGTTACGTTGGCTGTGCAAGCTCAGGTGCAGTTTCTCTGGCATGGTTTATTAGTATATTCCCATTTCACGGGGTTTTATTTAGGCAGGGCGATTTAATATATTCTTCCTCTGGGTGAATTATGGTTTCCAGGCATCCACCTTATTATATGAAACGCAGTGTTGGCTTGGATAGCTGCAGTTCAGGGTTGTATCAATTGTAGGGAATGTGTCGGCCATATGATATGTAGTTGCAGAAAAATAAAAGAAGTAATCTATATAGTCATCATGCATAAAAAGGAAGTAGGTTAAGTTGCAGTGTTTTGTTGTTTACTTGTACTACCTTGAGGTGAGGGCTAAATTATTCACTCTAAATTTGAGTTAAATCATTTACATAAATTACTAGACCTTATGGCTAGTACGAACATAAACCAATAAATATGTAGGTACAAAACTCCGATATTTTGAGCCCAAAATAAAATTGGCCTCAGTTTTGGGTTTTGGTCAGAAACTCGACTTGACTCTAAAATCAGAGTACTGGCAGACCCTAAATTATAACAAATGAACCAAATAAAAAAGACACAAAATATAGAAAAAACCACTTTCAACACTTAATTTTATTTCCACAAAGTGTTACATTTTCTTTTCTCTAATTATAATACAACTTGAAATCAGTATCACGCACACTTATTTCAATAATCACTAAATGCATTGAGCTTGTGCCCAAAAGGGTTCAACAAACATATGTATTTATATTTCTGTATGCTACTATTCTGAGAGAATGCTAAAACAGTACAACCATCACAACTGAGGTATTTACTCTTTCTTGCAGTACAAGCATAGCTGCCCTATTATTCTTACAGCATAATTTAAATATATATTACTTAGGATTTACATTAAAATTGCTCATTGGTTTACACTAACTTTCCCAGCAACATATTATATAGTGCTTCTTGAGGTACACAAGTGTTTACCACGTTTTGGCGTGTATAAGCCGCGCTAGAAGTTTCTAATGAAAAATTAGGGATAATAAATATTTCAAGTATAGGCCGCACTGAAATTTTGTATTCTTGCAAATATTCCCAGGCCTCATAGTGGTAGTGCAGAGGCCAACCAACACAGAAACAGCAAACTATGGCAACGTCAAACTAATTAATTTGGCATCGAATTGTATTGTCCCTGCACTGGTTGGTCTACGGCTGACATCTGCATACTGAAAAGTGGCAACAGCTCAGCATTCTGCCAGACAGAACAAAAAGTGTGACCTCGTCACTGCAACCTCTCCCACCCCTTTTCTCGTTGTTTTCACTTATGTCGCCAACGGTAAGGTTTATTCTACTCAAGTTAGGAACAAAAGTGATTTCTAATGGGAAAGTTTGGCAAGGAGAAAATTTCCACCGCTAGATGCACAGTGTTCCACAACATAACTTTTAATTAAAATTTTAAGCTACATGAATAACGAAAGAGAAAGGATTTACTTAATTATGAAGTTATTTTATATTTATTTTATGATTATTATAATTATCCTGTTTTTTAACTAAGAAAATAGAACAAATCTGGTACACATGCAACACTAGCGCTTACTTAGTGGTGAAAAGTTTTGGTTGCCAAACTTTTAACATTGATCTTCCCTACCCGTAAGAGAAGTAACTTTACCCCTGTGTCGCTTGTTTTCTTCCCTTCCTGCCACTGTATAGTGTTTTCTTTTGCTGTTTTCAATCGGTTACCAGTATTGTTAATGATAGTTTTTATTCGTGCTGTTGTACAAAAACATACTTGTATTACTAACGTAGGGAGCATGTTTGTTTACATTATACGTGGCCCATATGCAAAGTTGTTTTTTATACACAAAAATGGTGAGTTATTAATTTGTTCTTACTATTTTTAATCTTCCTTAGAAACTAAGTTAAAACATTAAAGTATACTGTATATTGATAAATATTTGAACATGTTTTGGGAGAAACAATTGTTTTTAAACCTCATTAGCTCATAAATAGGCAGCACCCCACATTTTGCAGTAATTTTTTTTCTAGAAATGTGTGGCCTATACACACTGAACTATGGTACTTCATACAAACAAAACTTAAAAATATATTGCCAACAAATCTATGCAAATTTATTATCCATTACACTTTTGGGTTACAATTAAAAGGATTATACTTTTAAATAGAGTTGTTCTGATACCATGTTTTCCATTACAGATGCCCAAATACCATTGCCGATACCAATTTCCTTTGCAATGCATTTTTGTATTTCTGTAAATATTGTTATGTAGCGATTACGTACAAGGTTATTTTGTTTATGAACGTGAGTGAAAAAATTATTGCACGAGTGAAGTTATTCATTTGTTCTTTATTTTGCATGTTTTTTGTAATAATGTGCAGCTATATAAACTGAAATAAGGTAATTTTTGTGTTTAAAAAAAGTAAAAACCTGATTTCATTGTCTATAACAGATACTAATGTATCAACCGGATACCATACCTGATACCGATACTTCAAATATGGGTCAAATATTGGCAGATACTGATACTTAGTATCGGTATCGGAACAACACTTATAACCATACTTGCAACACGTTGCACACACAATACAACTACCAAAATAGTTAAAACAAAAGTAGACAATTAAACAAAAAAAATTACAAAAAGACAATGTAATATAATTTGAAGTACTGTATGCATTTAGGTATTCTTCACAAGAGTATGCATTCAGTAAAATCCCTTTTTTCACTCTTCAAGGGATCAGGAAAAAGTGCTACAAAATGCAGGTATGTGTAAAAGAAGGGATAATTATCCTGAAAAATTAGGCATGGGATCCTTGATACTGCGAAACCTCAATACACTTGATACTTTATAGTATCAAGTATCACATGAGAACGTCCGAAAGTAGTGAATTTTAATATAGTGATACTGTGGTATTTACTAGGAGTGTGCGAATATTCGAAAATTCAAATAGTTGCAAATAGTAATTTGTGAATTATTCACATTCAAACTTTGAATATCTTATACAAAAATTGAGAATAATTTACATTCCTGCTTGGAGTGGTTGTAAAGCTGTGCGGAATCAGACCTCTCTCTGCTTGTGCAGAATTCACCGATATTGTAAGTTTTCCTGTGTAACCAAGCGCATCTGGAAACTAAAGTCTCAGTGGAAATGTGCTCAACTTCCACTGTATTTCAAACAAAGTTTGTAGTTTTTGTCCTAAGCTCCACCCTGCTGAGATAACAATCTACAAGCTTGACACGGGTCGAAGGTCGAGGATCAGGTAGGAAGTAGCAAGGGGAGGGAGAGATTGTTTTCACAGCCTCGCGAGACCCTTCTATCCTCTCATTTTCTCGCTCTCGTTCGGCAAGCAAGTTCTCGGGAACAGTGGACCATAATCACATTTAAAATTAATTACAAGATAGCTCTCACAGAAAAATCCACATGCTGAAAAATATATTCCTTGGTGGTGGTGGTGGTGTGGTATGGGGGGGGGGATATTCCGAACCCTAAAAATGAGAAATGCTGCGAAATATTTCAAAATGAATAAGGTGAAATATCAAACTTGGCTGGAATTTCATTATACTGGATCATATACACCTTTCTAAACTGCGAAATCAGAAAACAATATTTAAACAGCTGCTGTTATGGTTGTGCCAAGTGTTACAGAAGATATGCACTTATAAAATAGCTGCAACAGAGTTAAACAAGAACCTTACATTAGTGAACAAGTAAGGTAATGAACTCCAGATTTTCTTTATAACATTTTACTGATGAAAATAACATAAATTAAATTAAAATTGTTACGAAAATGTTACAGATCCATTAACTACAACCTGCCATTTTTATAATGCCTAAAATGCATAAATTTAACCGTTTCCAATAAAGAAACATACTAAAATTATTGTACTGCAAACAAGATTCTGAAGCCAGATTTGTAGTCTGTGCAATAAGAGCAAATCCTAATCCCAGAAGGGCCAGGCTGATCCCCAGTGCATCTTGATATTTCTTCTAGCAACCTCTCAACATGATAGCACAAAAGCACATGTGGAAACCTTGCAGGTACAGTACTCATGAGTTCACACCTGGTAACAGACGTCAGGACTGAGAGGGCTCTGCAGTGGTGCCAACAAGGAACCAGCGGCTTCGGGTTGTCACTGCTGCTCGACGGACCAGCCGCTTACGGTCATCCACACATTGTCCCAAACCATGTACTACCTGCAAGATACATTTAACAAACTCACAGAAGCTAAAAACTAAAATACTATATTCACACATGCAACTAACAGAAAAAATACATAGCAGCACTCTGTTAAGAAGTTCCCACTTAAGGAGTTTTCCTGCCTAATCAGATGAATAATTGTTGCACCTTGTCCATCTGTAAAAAGCATTAGTATTTCAGTCCCTTTAGAAACGTCTTAACAGAGATTTACTGTAAAACAAAAATTGCACAGTTATAAATTTATACCAGGAAACCTTATAATATGGTGAGCGCTATAGCTGGTACATATCTATGGTTTATTATGACGCATGACACATTTTCAACAATGGTAATAAAAAAACTTCAGCTCATCAGCATAGCCCACAGCGCATATGATTTCTACGGAGTTTGCATTACAGTTAGCCAAGAGATGTCAGAAGATTGTACTGTCTGCCTGGCAAGAATGGATGTTTTAGCCAATAACTTTTATTATTCACCGGCCCAACGAAGCTACGCACCTCAAGGAAATAAGTACTTCTAACCACCACTAGATGGCACTACTAGTATGTTTCGTCATTCTGTCTTTTATTCTCCCAGCCGGCCGGTGACGTCACGCCAGAGAGCTAGGCTTTTCCCCACCCCCTGCTCAGTGAACACCCCTCGCCCTAAAGACGCTAGCCAACGAACACAGAGGCTGCCGGCCAGGAGAGTATAACTACGGAGTCAGATTTCTACTCAGGACCAGTCTTTATTTTCCCACCACGCTAGCCACCGGGAAACTGACCAGACTGACAGTCTTCACCGTGCTAGCCACCGAAGTATCCTTCAGCTTCCCGAAAAGCTCTTGATAAATGCAGGAGGGAGTACGCCACCACAGGTTAAATTCCACTAACATGGAATAAACATTGGTTGAAACTGAACCTTGAGTACCATGTTCCTGTAGACATTGCTCCTTTCCTAGTTGACCTCACCATTAAGTGAAACTCAGATGATCCTGGGAACTATACTAGATCGAGAAAATAGATACTTTGTTTACCCACAAGCACTAACTTCAGTCAGCTTTTCTACATATTCCTGTAGGTGGAACGGTGGAGCCATCACAGGTACATAGTTTTTAGACTAATTTGTTAGTTCAGTGCTTGTTCTTTCCACTGCACCTTTGTGCTGGAGAGGACGTTCCCTGGATTGGGAAGACGTGATCGAAACCAACACCCACGTGTTCGGACTACAGACAGTGAGGCCTAATTTTCTTAACTCATCGCGCCCCATTGACAGCCTCTCATGTGGCTCTACACTGTATAGAAACACAAGCTCTACCTTTTGCCTCACGGACGTGAGAATGTGTGTGTGTGACTCCAAATGCCTTTCTCCAGACACAGTGGTCTGAAAGAGAAGGTGAAACAGATGTTAATTTCCTTTGGGTGTTTGCAAGAGCTGACACCTGCCCTTGTTGCCGCGATAGGACAGTTCGCCCCTGGGATCAAGTCAAAGCTCTATGATGCCTGCCCGTACCAGTCACACCAGAAGTATCACAGGATATATTCCTGCCACTGAAGGGCAAAGCCCTTGACTGGTGGAACAAGTACTGCAAATCTGTGTCTGACAGGAAGCAACTTAGCAGCTGGCTTACTCAGCACTTCACAAGCGAGGAGGTATTAGCATGCCTCACGACCAAATTCTACAGCCACACGCAAGCGCCAGGGGAGGCAGTAGAAATTTTTGCCCAGAGAAAGGTGCACATGTCACAAAGAATTTTCCCTGACGGAGATGAAGAAAGCTGCATAAGACAGATAACCTGCTTACTGCTGCCAAAAATTAGAAACGTTCTGCACTCTCCCAGCCATTCTCAGTGGAAGAAATGATCAGCAGGACACGTGAAATGGAGAAGAATTTCTGGGAGCAGGATGAGCTAGACTGCCAACAGTGGGATAGGGGGAAGGAGGAAGCAAGAATGACAGGTCTCGCATCATCCCCATCTCCCCCAGTGTATTCATCAATGAATGACTCAAAGCCTTACTTTGCCACTATGTAGAGAACATGAGGGAGCGAGGAGAAGGGAAGCTGACAAGGTCATGCCCGCCCCCTCCCCGCACCACACCAGAGCTGCCCAAGTGTTGGTACTGTGTTGCGTACCACTATAGCAGGGATTGCCCATAGCGACCCGTGCCAGGGCATGAGCGAACGGAAAAAGGGGATGCAAACAGTGTACAGCGACCCACCACAGTTGAGTTGAATCAGAAGAGTGTACCCCCGAAGGGCGAAACCCGAGTCCACCTCAACATCCAACAATGACCACCGACTCTTGAGCCTCGAGCTGCACCACGACAGATCATGAAGCCTATACAAATTTTACAGTTGTGGATTACTGAGGACCCACCAGCCACGAGCCAACTGACAAAGAAGACCAGGAGTCAAGCACGATGCACCAGATGCCATAGGAGGCTACTTAATGTGTCTGAAGTCGACAACTCACTACACCCTGCTGCATCGCTGATTTCTGACATGCCGGACGACATCGAGGAACCAGCCAAACCCACCTCTCGTAAGAAGTACGGACGTCACAACCTGCTCTGATTTCTACTTCCAGGTCACCTGTGCCAAGCGATGCCGAGGCAGTCCCTATTGTCAACCGTCACGGACATGAGGAGGACTTAGCCAAGATGCTAGACGGAACTAGAGACAGCATCTGATGCAGAGGCCATCTCGAGGCCCTTTCTTCAGGGACGTGAGGAGGTTCCTGTGGCTCTACCTGTGGCCCAGCCCACTTGGTGCCCGCACTTTCCTGCCAAGGGAGAACACCAGCCTTGAATGCGGCTGCCAGCCAGACTACAATCGGAGGGGCCCTTCGCCAGCACCCAATGTCTGGAATGTCCCAGACGGTCAGCAAAGTCAATGGGCCAGAGTTACCTGCCTATACAACTACTCCGGACCCAGCACCTCCTGTGCTAACCGAGGGGTTAGACAGTCTTGTCCACCTACCCCTCATGGTAACGTAACACCCCGACACCAGTAAGAAGGTCCTCTATACCAGGCAAAGAAGGGTGCCGCTCAAAGAAGTCGACGGGCCGGGGTCACCTGCCCGTACCACGACTCCGAACCATGCAAACCAAGAGGGTAGATAGTCTCATTACCATGTCTGTGACAGCAATGGAGAGCTCCACACAACTAGGTGGTCACTCCAGGACGGCCAAGTTCCAGCATCAAGTCCAGACACCATGTGCCTGCCGAGCCAATATGACAACAGGCCAATGCAAGGAGACTCCATGGCAGCCTTCAGCCTGCGTTAGATGGACAAATCTGTCTTATGTACCACAGAGGAAGAGAGGGCGACCAGCACGAACAATCAGCAAGCCACAACAGTGAGTGTTAGTGTGAAGAACACATTAAATTTAATAGCAGCCAGATGCTGTTATCAGTGAACAGTTTGCCGTACATGTTAGTACGCCGACAACCCTAGTGCAGTTACATTATTACAGACTTTTCCTGAAGGTTCCTTTTAGCACATTACTCTATCAAGATGGTGTCCAAGGCATTGGCCTTATTTATACCAAGCACTACACCTGCATTCCTTATTACGTAACTTACTTACTTCAAGAATGGCTTGTAAATAGCTAAACAAACTCATTAATAAAACGTGAACTGGAGACACGTGAATGAGCAGTTAGTGATCAGAAGATGTTGTGTGTGTGAAATCATCAAAATGGCGAGTGCAAATATTGTCTAAATAAAGATAGACAGAGAAAAATGAAACAGGGTGGTCTGTTGCTTTTTATGGACTTTAAAGCTTACAACAAGCATTAGTTTATATTGATGTGAAAACCTGTAAATAATTTTGCATTGTGTAGAAACAAAACATTTTCTTTAAACAGAATTCTTTTTACTTAAAATCAACATCAAAGTTAATTCTTTTTGGTTAATAAGTGTTTTAGTTGTGTAAAATTAATTCACTTAAAATAGTTCGATTACAATCAAAATAATCAATTGCAGCTATGAAAATGTCTACAAGCATTATCAGCCAACAACCAAAAGACTCTATAAATGAATGATGCAACATAAAGAGGTGACACAAACACTTGACTATGCTGCAGTTCTTGGAGCCGGTGAAGGCACAGCTATTGTCGGAGGAAAGGACGAGGCACGTGAGCGGGTACTGCTGCTGCTTGCAGCACAAGAGCACCATGTGGTCGAGGTCTGGCCCCACACAGTCATAAAAAAGGTTGCGAGAAGAAATTGTTATTGTTGTAAATAACTTCAAATTTCTTTCAAGTGTACTGTGTCTTATCTTGCTCTCTCTTCTTTCTATCTATCTGTAGTGGTGATGTATAACAATGAAAGTAGTTAACGTCTATGCCGCAACACTCGTTTTGCCAACTCTTAGCAGTGGGCTTAGTCTGGAAGCACTCAGTTCACTATTCCTCTTAGCTGTTTTTAATTGCATAAGTTGTTTTGCCTGCTGTGTGACACTTAGGAGACTCGGGTAGAGCCAACTGATATTTCCGCACAGGCAGCACAGCAGAGCATTAGCTAACATGAACCAAACGAGTGCAGTTCTTCATGGTAATTTATTTTATTAATTGCTTAAAAATCATAATTTTATGATTCCCCAAGGGTCGTATTATTCTGCGTGCAGCCCACTATGTGTTTTGCTTACTTTTCCACAGCCTAGCTGTGCCTTTTTGTTAGTACCCAAACATTAAAGTTCATTATGTAAGACTGCACGGTTTAATGAAAAGAGGATTGCGCCACAGGCAAATTCAAACACTGACAAAATAATTAAAACAAGGTAACCTGAAGAGCTCATGTAAATGTAAAAAGATGACAAAATGCAGCATCCGGGCACACCTGTAATCCTATCCTTTGAAGAATGAAGAGAGATAGAACGCAGAGTCCATGCAACAGTGAGAGACAGAGGATGTCTGATAATGCCGAAGCTAAGAAACGACATAAAAGAGTGTCACCACCACACCTGCTCCACATCACTGACCTTACAGTCAACTCATTCTTCAAACGCAAGGTCAAGTTCATTCATGAGGGAGGTGGTTCACAGAGCAGAGATCGTACAGAGTAGTGGATGCTACAGAAGCACAACCGGGAGAGAAAAATTTCTGTTGAGAGGGCAATGATACATTCTCTCAAAGGAATTTCTTTCTCCACCCCAGCCATCCCCCTGAGATGGCACTAGCCAAGAGAGAGGCACATAGTTCCTGCAAGGACACTCCAACGTCCTACTCAGGAGAAATTTGCTCCCATCTCTCCTCAGGGATGAACTCTAAACTCATTCTTTTCAGATGGAGCGGGGGGAGACAGATACACGCAGGCATGCGCGCGTGCACGCACACACACACTCTGTCTGCTATTGGATGGAAGGACAATCTCGCATCCTTTCAAGAAGAATTTGTTTCTCATCTCCCTCAATGATGAGCTTTCGTCGCAGCAAAGAAGGGCCAATTGACGCATGACGCATTTTAAATAATGGTAATTTGATTACTTCAGCTCATCAGAATAGCCCGCAGAGCATCTGATTTCTACGGAGTTTGCATTACCGTTGGCCACGACACGATAGAAGATTGTACTGTCTGGCCAGCAAGAATGGAAGTCCCAACCAGCGTATTATTCACTGGCCCACCGAAGCTATGCACCTCAAAACAATGAGGACTACTAACCACTGCAAGATGGCACTACTAATATTTTTCGTCATTTGTATTTCATTATCCCCGCAGGCCGGTGATATCATGCCAGAGAGCTATGCTTTTCGCCACCCCCCAGCTCAGCGACCACCCCCCCCCCCCCCCCCCCGTCTTAAAGAAGCCAGCCAATGAGAGGGAAGAATATAAATACGGAGTCAGAATTTGACTCTGGACCAGTCCTCATTTTTCCACCATGCTAGTTACCGGGGAACTGACCAACTTACAGACAACCAGCCTGACATTCTTCTCCGTGCTGGCCGCCGAAGTACTCACCAGTTTCATTCCTTCCTTCCTTCACCACACCTCTGTGCCAGAAAGGAAACCTTTCCTCAAGCTCCATTGTTGGAACTTATCCTATCATGCTCTGCTTAGTCATTCAAGCACCATGGCACTCATACCGGTCGTCTACCCACATTAGACACTGCGGCCCCTTCTGGGCAACAATGCGATAGGGAATCAGGTATAGTTTTCAGTTGTTTTAACAGCGCTATACTCCCCCGCCCCCGCTAGCCTAGAAACAGGTCTCCTCTACCTGTATTGTGTAGTTTAGCTTCCCGAAAAGCTCTTGACAAATACAGGAGGAAGTATGTCACCACGTGTTTATTTCCAGTAACACATGGAATAAACATTGGTTGAAACCGAACCTTGAGTACTACGTTCCTGTAGACATTGCACCTTTCCTAGTTGACCTCACCCTTGAGCGAAACGCAGATGATCCCGGGGACTATACTCGATTGAGCCAATAGACGCTTTGCTTACCCACAAGCACTAGCTTCGGCCAGCCTTTCTACATACTCCGGTAGGTAGAACGGCAGAGCCATCACAGGAACAAAGTTTTTAGACCAGCTTGTCAGTTTGGTGCTCGTTATTTCCACCACACCTTTGTGATGGAGGGGACGTTCCCTAGATTGGGAAGATGCAGCCGAAACAAACAACACCCATGTGCTGGGACTGCAGAAAACAAGGCTTAATTTTCCCTACATTGTGCATTAGCACTAAGCACTGAGATTGAGTATCCGCTCGTCGGCAGCCACTCGTGTAGCTCTACACTGTCGACACACACAGGCCCTGCCTTTCACCCCACGGACATGAGTGTGTGTGTGTGTAACTCCAAATGCCTTTCTCTAGATATAGTGGTCTGAAGGAGAAGGTGAAACACGTGTTAACTTCCTCTGGGTGTTTTGGAAGAGCTGACTCCTGCCCCTGTTGCTGCGATAGGACCGTTCAACCTTAAGGATCAATCCCAAGCTCTACTATGCCTGCTCATCCCAGCCACACTGGAAGTACCACAGGATTTATTCCAGCCACCAACCCCCCTGAGTCAAGAAGTTCACCTGTGGTTCGCAGAATACTTCAGTCAGTCGGAACAGCAGCCAATGGTCTCCATAGCATACCTCACACCTGTTCTGTCCCCACCGATACGAACCACACTCAGCAATCAATGTTCTCAAACCTATGTAACAACAACATGCGCAGTCATTCTGCCAGAAATTCACCCCAGCACCAGCAATCTTAGTTGCCGAGGTATACGGCCCAAAGCTCAGAACCCGAAACACAAGATTGTTCTGGCAAAACCAGACTTTGTGCTCTGCCGTAAGTTACAGGCGAGTACTCTACACCGGGAAAGCACCACCCCAAGTAGAGACTAACTTAATTTACGAACCCTTCAGAATAAGGGTGTGCCTGACATAGAACCTGATAAAATACCCCTCGCTTCCGCTTCACGTAGTATTTGCCTAGTCGACAGGGCATCACGAGTCACTTATCACACTAATTTAAAAAGTACAGAAGTTCTAACATGCTGTCCACTAAGAACATTTTGTAGTATATTAGCATATATTTCAATTATGACCACAGGAAACTACATGTTGACAATATGCTGCAGTCATGGCGAGGCAGTGGAATTGTAAGCAAATTTTTAACTTGGGTTGCATCTGAAAGCACGCACTCGGCACTCCAACCTTCTACTTCTGGTAAATGACTTACAACATAAATGTTCTAACCTACTATTTACACACCATTATGGGGAGGTGTCAGAATCAATAAACTGGGTACTCATTAATGTGTGTTATCTGTTTCCTGGCAACGCGTCATATTTGTCCAACTCGACTCCTCAGGCAATTTAAATTCCACTGCAAATTTAACTTGACCCTTGGGTTCCGTGATTTAAACATGACTGCCTTTACTAACCTAACATTACACTGTTACACACTATCTGTTTTTATATGCGAATAAAGTTACGTTACGTCCTTTTCTTAGCAAGATTACATAGAAAAAATGAAACAAGCAGATAACTCTAATTTTATTATACATATTGGTCTAAGCCTGCTGGTGGGGTCACCAGCAGCTAGGGCTGGCAGGAGACATGCTAGCACAAGGGGCTGCGTGACCTCGACAGGCCAGCCTAGCTGTTTTGGCAACATTCTCCCGGGGGAAGGGTAACGAGGTTGGGGCCGCGACCATATATGACTGGTACGATGGCCGCTCATGGCCATCTTGATCCAGCCGCCCGAGCGACGCCATTGAAGGAGGTTCACCAGGCCAGTGGTCCGGGATCAATGCCGTCCGAAGCCGTCATCGAGGGGGGTCTTCCCGTTGCTGACTACGAGATAGTCCAGGGTAATTATAACTCCTGTTAGGGCACACTAGGTTGCGGAGAAGCAGGGATAGGCGCTGGCATAATTGAACTACTCCTGAGTCAGAGCAAGTAAATGAGTTTTAATCTAGCTTCACTAGCTCTTGCCAAATAGAGTCTTGTAGTACGAATATTGGGTTCTTGGAGTAACACCCTTGGGCGATATTTGTATTCTTTGTATAAGAGTTGTGACTTGAATAAAAGTTGTGTTTCATATAACTGAGTGCTCCTTTCTCTAGCTACAGTCATCCCCCCAACAAGTGTGTGACCTGATCCTCTGAGGACAGGCCACAGCAAATGGTGGAGGCCCCGGCGCTTCCAACCTTCCCTTCTAGATTATGTGGCAATTACAATTAAAATAAAGATTACTATAATATCGTTAGGCAAGAAAAAAATAGGGAGATCACTCTCGTTCCCCACCACCCCACATGGTTGCACCCTGCCAATGTTCAGTTTAAAGCCATTCAGTCAGAGAACTTGTTTAAAGCAATAGTAAACAGTAGTGGCATTGAACGTGTCTACTATACCAATGGAGCTGCGACACACAAGATGGCTGTCACCCGAGTAAACCTTAAGGTGTACATGTCCGTTTATGAAGAGATTACAGGTTCTATAAAACGTATTTATGTATAAAACAAAAGTTAGTGTACGTGAAAGTGACAGGAAATGTTTCAATTTACTCACACAGTCATAATAAAACAATAAACACAACTTCAAAAAATATGAGAGACAGCGCCACGAGTCAGGAGCTGGCAGAGCAATCTAGCGGTGAGAAAATGAACTACGTACTCGTGATTGCTTCAGTACCCGAAGCAGTGGCTAATCATACATATCTCACACTGTGAAATTAGTATAAACCATCACAACCTAACATTTTAAAACTACATAACATATAATTGTTTCAGTGAGATAATTTCACTTATTGAATTAGTGTCATGAAACAATTTCCCTGATTGAATAAGTGATGGCCAACTGCAGTGGCTAATTAAATATAATTTTTATTGAATGTAGCAAAATAATTACATGAAATAAATATATTTACAATAGTTTACTATATTTATACTACACAATTTACGGCAATGTAAAAGAAGTGAAAAAAAATTTTCAGGTAGCCGTATTTGAACTCGCACACCCTTTCCGAATTGATTTGGGGCAGTTACCTTACGGTCTGCTCTACGAGACAATTTGCAATATGTGAGGAAAATATATGTGTTCTTGTTATTAAAGAAAACGTGAAGATTTAAATTGTATGCTCTTATTTTTTGTTTTTGATTGAATTAGGAACACGGTTACACCCAAACTGTCATCTTTACCAACAATAAATAACTATCAGCGATATAATATGGCACGAACGAATCCGTGAGTGAGTGTTTTTGTATCAGCATTCACCACTAGGCATCCTGTCTAGCGCAGCTCGGCAGCCCTGGGAGGCTACGACAAACAGGCGGAAGATGTGTTCACGCTTACCCGTGTTTCTGGTTGACTGAGAATGCAGATTTCAATGGATGGCATGTAGTCAGGAGCCGTAAGTCACGCCAAGGCGAAACTTGCCATCTGAGAATAGCGCCCCTGATCCCTTCAGGACGCCACAGCACTGCGTAGCAATGGAATGTCTGTATTCTCTCAACATCACACTTAGAACATTCGTTTCATTTGTAGTTTCTTCATTCTAGCCATTAGTGGTCATAAAACAGCAATTGGTAAGGTCAGCTTTTAATAGTCTGAATTAAGAGTTAGTTTTATCTTTTGCATGAATGTTATCACCCTAAGCATTAACACAACTCTTATGAGATAAGTATATGTTCAGTGGTCATTATTTGAGTCCGGATTATTGGCTGAAGCACTTCTTGGAGAATTTCCTTTTCTGGGGGTGCCCACACTTCTTCGGTGTTGGTCGCCATGGAGCTTCGTGGTAATGACCGGGAAGGAAGGGCGTTTGTCGGACATGCGCCGACATGTTCCTTCTTCTCTGTTTGCACAGCGCCGGTGCTGTGCAGCACCCAGACCTGACTGTCACCGTCTGGTGGGTCCTGGGTTGTTTCCTGGGAGGGGATCCATAGGCCGGTCATGCTGATTATGCCCTCAGAAGAAGGCATGATGATCGGCAACTTGGGTGAAAGGGGCACCGCTGAAGGCTCGATCATGGTGCTGATGGAAATCTTTTTCTTCGCTGCAGTAAGAACCCATGGATCAGGAATGACAGCTTCCAAGGTCTCAGAGGCCAATCCTGAGGAAGCAGTAGCCCCAACATCGCTGGATGCCGGTTTCTCTTCTTGCAGGAGGGAGAGGAGTGGTAGCACATGTCGCACGTCTGTATCTCCTGTCCCTGCAAAATTTCCATGCCTTCAGGAGGTGGCATAGAGGAAACTGAGCTAAATGGCAAAGGATACAGTGCTACACCCAGCTCAGGTTCCTGGGTTCGTGCTTCCTCCAGTATGGGAGGGAAGGCAATGGAGACGGTTGCGCCGTCCAGCGGGGTTGTCTCTGAGATACCCTGGTCTTGGTGGACCACAATGCTGGTGGTAGTAGGGGCCAAGGGCGTGCGTTTTAGTAAAACCTCTTCCACAGTGGCCGCCTGTGGTTCACTGGCTTTAGTGATTGTGCTGGCAGTCTGGGGACTCTGGCAGGAGGCCCTGTCAAGGAGGTTCTGCCAGGAGACTGACGCTTGCCGCTTCTACAACTAATCTAATACGATTATGACTCAGCACCAAGAGTACCTCTTCCACTATTACAGACGTGAGTGACACGTTGCCTACCCTACAGGCAACAGGAACTTATGAGCGAATTCTCTTCACCCGGAGGATAAGCAACCCGGCAGGCATGGCCCCCCCTTTTCCGAGCTGAGCAGACCTCGGGCAAGACCGAGCGCCACCGATGAGGCACGAAGCAGACATTTTGACCAGAGTTTTCCCACGCCAACCAGGGCAGAAGGACGTCACGCCCTCCCCGCAGTCCGTGCCAGCAGCCTACAAGCTTCCCTATATAAGTCCGGACGCTGCCGGGCTCGAAAGTCATTCTTACGCATCCTCTCTCGCGACATCCGCACTAACTCAGTGTTGGGACCTCCGTAGATCTTGGAAACTTCAAGTACGCCCCTAGCGGCTACTTACTATGCCTCAACAACTTACGAACATGAACATACGTATTCAATTTCACTTTGTATTTTATAGACACCTTTTACTTAGCAGTTTAACTTTTAACTAATTTGTTTTCGTCAAGAACCAGCTATCCCCCTTTAAAGTTAGAACGAGGTTGCCTACACCTGGAACCGCAGTTACCTTCATCCCTCCATGATTTGATAGGAGGTAGCACGGGTCACGTGTTTAATGAATATTCAATAAACATTCATTGTCCTCTAACTTTCTGTTTTTCATTTTAGGGGTATTTGTTTGAATTAACGGTTGGAGACAGAATACGCAGTGCACTGCCGACAGGAACCAGGAGATTTAATTAAATCCAAGTTAGCCTGACTGTGGAACCCTTTCAGGTGTCGGCACACCACATTACATACATATTCAACGGCTACTTGTTTCTTCCTGGTCACACAATAGCACTAAGTCAGTGCTCGTGGGGGAGAAACAGTGATGCCCCAACCACTAGAAACACCTTCACATCAGGAGGGGCGACAGACTCAAGTTATTTCTCACCACTCGCACTAAGTCAGCGTGCAGTGACCGTAGTCTGAAGTATAGCTACACCGACAGAATTTAATGTATTACCAGCCATGCCCGAATCAATATTACTAGGTTGCCCGTGGCTCACCCACCATCAATGCATTCTAGATAACGGAAAACGTACAGCCTGTCTGGGAAAAACCAACCATATTACTGTAAATTGGGATCAAAACCCAGATGACATCCTGCCAATGCCCATAGACCCTATCAGTATAAACCACAAACTTGAAGAAACAGAGTTCTACCAATTAAAAGCCTTACTAGATGAGCACGCCCGCGCATTCGGACAAGGAGGACTGCTGAGACAAACACATCCCATACAACATGGAATATGGCCTACAACTGACGTACCAGTCTACAACCATCCATACCGAATGTCAACCCGCCGCAATGACCTCATCATGGAACAGGTCAACGACATGAAGGACCAGAAGATTGTGGAGGTATTGAATTCCCCATACAACTCACACGTGGTCCTTGTACCTAAGAAGGGCGGAAATTGTGATTTTGCGTAAATTACAAATTGCTTAATGAAGTGATTCATCCGATCGTGCCCCCAGTTATAGACTTCTTATACACTTTGAGATATTGGGAAAGGCAAAAAATTCAGTTCTCTTAACATGGAGTCTGGATACTGGTAGATTGCAGTCAATCCGGACAGTCAAAAATATACGGCCTTTACGACACCCGAGGGCGAAACCCTACAATTTCAAGTCATGCCTTTCAGCATGAAAAACGACCCTGCAACATTCCAATGCTTGATGTCTGCGGAAGTACTAACTGGTTACATCAATGAGTTCTGTTTCGCATATCTCGACGATGTGATACTATATTCTAATAGGTGGGAACAACATCTAGGCCATCTGCAACGAGTATTGGAAAGGCTCGACTGACATTCTTGATATCCTAGTTCCTCCGTTCAGTGGGTTTGGCATGTGGATGGTAGGGAGGAGTAGTCCAGGTTTTTACCCCCCACTCTTGAAAGGAGGTTTGCAATTGTCTGTCAGTATGGCTTTCGGCTAACTCCATTGTGCGAAAATCTTCGGCTCCATTTTTCACACGATTGGGGTGGTTTCTTGGCTGGGTTAAGGAAAATGCCTCTACCCATCTTGAAAGTTGACTAGTAGGTAGCGGTTTCCTTTCGTGCAACGTGGATACAGGACCATCAGATTGGCGGCAATGAGGGGTCCAGGCCGTCTTGGATCTCCGTGGTGTTGCACTGGTGAGAGATAACCGGGTATGGTTTGCTGCGGCAGCACATGACGCAGTTGCTGATGAATAGCCCCAACAGTATGCACTATGGGATGACGTTTGTGGATGAATAGCGGGCAGCCCAATACGCAGTGGAAGATCTGGGTTCCACTGCAACTATGAGCTGTCTCCCCCCCTCCTCTTATATGCCGGCACCATCATAACCATCCCCAAGCTGGTCACCCGGGTACTAGGGAAACCCTACTGGATATTAAAAACCCATTATAATTGGGACGGGATAAGTAACAATGTCTGGGGAGGGGGAATTGACGCATGACACTTTATACAACTAATCTAATACAATTACGACTCGTCGCCAAGGGTACCTCTTTCACTACTACATATGTGAGTGACATGTTGCGTGCCCTATGGGCAACAGGAATATATGAGAGAATTCTCTTCACCTGGAGGATAAGCAACCCTGCAAGCACACCCCAATCCCCCTTCATTCCGCTGAGAGCCTACAAGATGCCCAGACCTCGGGCAAGGCCGAGCACCACTGACGAGGCACGAAGCAGAAACGCTGACCAGAGTTTTCCCATGCCAACCAGGGCAGGACGTCACGCCATCCCCGCATCCCACGGCATCCTACAAGCTTCCCTATATAAGTCCGGACGCTGCCGGGCTTGGGAGTCATTCTTACGCATCCTCTCTTGCAACATCCTGCACTAAGTGTAGTAGGGACCTCCGGGGATCTTGGAAACTTCAAGTACGCCCCCAGCGGCTACTTACTACGCCTTGATGACCAATGAACACAAGCATACTTATTCAACTTCAGTTTGTCTCCTCTGGACACCTTTTACTTAGCAGTTTAACTTTACCTAATTTGTTATCATCAGGAACCAGCTATCCCCCTTTAAAGTTAGAACGAGGTCGCTTACATCTGGAACCGCAGTTACCGTCATCCTTCAATGGTTTGATAGGAGGTAGCACGGGTCACGTGTTTATATTATTGTCTGTCTCGTGTAAGGTTTCCAGATTTTGACAGATTGTATGAAAGTAGTACCTTGTAAAAAAAAAAACAGAATACATATTCTTCTGTCACCATGTGCTTTCCATGTGACTTGCATGTCAACATCATGTGAATTTTTGCTTGACATTTCAAACATGGCAACTATAGCCCTAATTGCGAAAAATATGTGATTACACAGATATTGTTTTAAATTTGTGACAGTAACATCTACATTGTGTTATCAAAATACTATCAATAAAATATATTCATATTCTTACAATTAATTGAACAGATATTATTAATTACTATCAAATCAATAACCGCAAACACACACACACACTCTCTCTCTCACTCACTCACACACACACACACTCACACTCGCTCTCATACTCACACACTCTCATACTCACACTCTCACTCTCTCTATCTCTCTCTCTCTCTCTCTCTCTCTCTCTCTCTCTCTCTCTCTCTATATATATATATATATATATATATATATATATATATATATATATATATATATATATATATATATATATATATATAAAATCAATAAATTTCATTGGACTTGCAAGTTTGCAACTCTCTCAACACGAAAATTTTTGAGGCAAGATAGAAAGACATTGATGTTGGTTACAATTAACACTGTAATCAAAATTAAATCACACATGTTAATTTAATGGAGGATACAAAATCTTACCTGGCCTGAATTATGATTAGAATTGCCTTCTTTGTACGCCTCTTGAAAAATTTAACGAATTCATTAAAAAAAGAATGTGAATCTCACATAGTTAACTGATAAGAGCATCATTTAAAAAAATCATCAATTCACAACTGAGCAGTAAAATGAACTACGAGAAAACAAAAGTCTGTTGAGAGTTATGTGTAAAAGCAATGTCGCCATTTAGGTCTACCTTAAAAAAAATTACATTTAAGGCAGTAAACAAACACAATAAGAGTTAGGCCTGTCAAATCATAAACACAGAAATAGTTAATTAGAACTGCAAAATCTTCTACAATCAATAATTATGGAACCTATTTGTAGCAATTACAATAAAAAAAGCATGTACAAAAAACATTCCTCACAAATGGTGAAGACTGGTAGGTCTGTGATCATTAAGTAATGAAAACTAGTGGCAATTACATCAAACACATGGCCGTATGTACTATTACAGTAACGTGGATATTTAATATACATGCCCATCACCTAAAAAAAAATTTTAATACAATGTGTTGTCCTATATGATTAGTATTTATTACCATAGCTAAAAAATTTACCACATACGAAAATGTACTTTACATAGTCTTTCTGGACAAACGAAACATTAAACCTCTCAGTTTTAACATAATTAGTATTTAATTACAACTGCATTCGTGGCTTTGGTCTACACACAGGCGAGCAATGTAACCTCAATGTTTTGGTGAAGTCAATAAGTACTATTTGTTGTTTATTGACCAAACAAAAATTAATTCATCTGTAACATTAACATATTCTAAGAAATGAAATGAATGCTGAACATTTAAATGTTGTCTGCTAAAAACCCACACACAAACTTAACATGTTTACCTTGATTATAAAAGAACTAACAAACATTTGCCTAAGATATTTACATTTCCCCATCAAAATACACCACACTCCAAATATTCACGTACATAATTTATCGCTATTTACTTTACGATGGTTTTTGATGAAATTCCAAGAAATCGGCCGTTCGTTTCTATTTTTTTTAATACCACTGGACGACTTTCGAGTTCTCCCATTAGTAACATGTCTTCGACTCCTTTGGCAAAACGTACAATGTCTTGCTGTTGTTGGCGATTGCATGAAGGATTTTTAAGTCTCTGCATTTTAAATACCTATTCACACAACACTCATTAATTCGATTTAGAACTTCTAAACTGATACGCCAGCACGCAAAAATCGCATCTCACAATAACAACATGGCGTCCAGTCGTTGGTTGGTAAAGATAAACAGCCCTCTTTTTAAATTATTTCTGTTATGCAACTTAACAAATTTGAAACTATAAACACGTTTAATAACCTTATACAGAATACTACAACGTAATATTCTTTACGTTTATTCCGAAATGCTTACTTGTTTTTTTATTTGTACTGTGCATTATTTTCTTTTTCACAGATGTAAGAAAGAATACAAGTTATTCAGAGATACCACCATTGCTTCAAATGGCGATCAGCTGACATTCGTTATCTCAAATACGACGCTACTGTATTACACTTTAAATACGTTGGCAGCAGTAGTTGTCAAATTCTGGAAACCTTAAATGAGACAGACTATATTGAATATTCAATAAACACTTATTGTTATCTACCTTTCTGTTTATTTTTTTTCTTTCATTTCCAGGGTATTTGTTTGAATTAATGGTTGGAGACAGAATATGCCGTGCATTGCCGACAGGAACCGGGAGATTTATTTATTTATTTAAACCGAGTTAGTCTGACTGAGGAATCCTGCATGTCAGAAGACATACATATTCAAGAGCTACCTGTTTCTTCTCATTAACACAATAGCACTAAGTCAGTGCTCGTGGGAGAAACAGCAACGTCACAACTACTAGAAACACCTTCACATCGGGAGGGGCGACAGACTCAGGTAATTTCTCATCACGCGCACTAAGTCAGTGCGTGGTGACCATAGCCTGAATTTTTGCAAGAATTAGCGAATTAGAGTGTACGAATAACCGAGACTTGTTATGGTGGTGCGAGCGGGACGAGGAATCAGATTCCGAAAAAAAACCCTGTTCAGCCCATTCTGATACAAGCACCGCACACAAATACAGACACACAGAGCCCCTCTAGTAGATCTAGCCTAGTGAGACTACAATCTGGCAGGATACTTCGGGTTCGACACCCGAGAACAGAAGTACTTCCCAACTTCTGCACAATCACATTGGCTTCAGGACGGACAATCAGGGTTCGAATCCCTCCTAAGGCAGTTCCCTGCATGCAGCCGGAACCATCCGTAGCCAACTTCATCCCCGCTCGACAACCCATGAGGCCGCAGCAGATCAATCCTGTCAGTATAAGCCAGATCGCACACCCCCACAGCTGCCCGGAAGGGATAGCCTAACACGCCTAATTACTCTGGGGTTTGATTCCTCTCCACCTCAGAAGGTTAGAAAGGGCAGTGAGCACCCTAACAACTTATCCACAAAGAGGAGCATGTGTCTATGTTTAGGTGTAGCGGAAGGATATGTAACCAAAAACCAAAAGTATAAATATAGCAGGGCTTCAGAAAAGTCTGTTCCAGTTGTGAACAGCCTATAAATGGGGTCCTTAAGGTCTCATATTACCCCGCCTCTGTAAAGGGTTGGCCAAGTTGGTTGACGTGTAGAGACAAAGTCATGGGTTATTGAGACCACCTTTCGGCGTTTTGTTACCTGGTGCTGGAGGCAAATGTAGACTATCTTTCCAGCCGCTGTGCTCACTCTGCATGTAGGCTGGGACGTAGCTGCTGGTATGACGGACTGATGAGAAACGGGTTGCACTTCTACTGATATGATGGGGATGGGTGATTCATGTAGTTCAAACCTATGCCACAGCCAATCTATTCATCACAGAGAATTTCCTCCCTGTTGTATAGCCACTACTTCAGTGCGTTTTCCACGGGTGACTAGTATTTGCAGGCCAAACAGCGGAACTGGCTCAGAGTTAGCTGGACGAGTGTCACTGGTAGTAGTGGGGGTTTCTGCCGATTTTTATAATTAATAGCTCTCTGATAGCCCGTAGGGCCTTTCCCATTGTTTGCTCAAATGGCCTTTCTTTGTGTAAAGAATTGAAAAAATTCAGCTGAATGCTGTTAATTCAATAAAAGAACTTCTGCAGTGAAAGTAAATTCCAGAACCCAGTAGAATACCCGGTGTTCCCAAGTCCGGCCTTCACAAGCTGGAAGTGAAACGTTGGGTAGTTGGAATGCCTGGTATTCTGGGAGAAAACCCACTAGAGGTTGGTCAACCCGGAGTGTTGTGAATTCTACCCTGGCCTTCGCAAGCTGGGAGTAGGTCCAAACACCCAACCTGGTAGTACTTCGTAGCATGTTAGAGTGAAGGAAAAACTGATATATGTTAAGCAGTTATAACCCAGTGTAGTTCCAAAGCTCAGTGAGATCACCTTTCATTCCTAATGTCCAGCCTTTGCCAGCTGGGACTGAACTGAGGGTGAGGCAGACAGCTGGACCCTGGGTGAGTAACTCAAATGAGACCAATCAGGCTTGAGCACTGCGAGTTCTCCTCTGGCCTTTGCTAGCTAGGAGTTGAACAGAGTACCCGGTCTGGTTGTATCTCTTAGCGGGTTAGAGTCACTAGTGATTTGGGCGCAGCCGAAGATCTACCTGTAGGCAGTATCTTGGTTTGCCTCTTACTGTGTGTGTTTTCTACCATTATGGTTTTTAAGCGGATACCAGTTTTACCATTGTGGCAGTTGATTACTTGAAGTTAAATGAGAATTTTCACAATCACAAATTCAGAAAAAAAGGAGTCGCAAAAGGTTACATTAATTAATACTTAAAATGACACTCATAGATTTAATTAAATGCATATTTACTGATACGTAAAGAAAACAATGTGATGCTTCACTAACTCCTAACATGTTCAAATAGATGCTACAATTTACTGCAGGTGAAGGCGGCCTGCAAAAAAGCTGATGTAATATACAAGTGATTCCAACGTAAATTAAGAAAGCCTAATTTATTCAAGGCGTGTTCTGAAGGAATCTAGACAGAATTACCGTGCAGGTAATTAGATTGACAAAATTAGAGGTCCAGAAGGTACGTTGACGTGACCTACTACCACGGGGGGTGCTGGAGTAATTACCAGGTGGGAGTCAAGGAGACATCCTCGGAAGCCTCTGGTTGAAGTAGGCCAGCAGTCGCACGGTCCTCGGGGTGGATGCTGGAGGTTGTAGTGTAGTGTCCTCAGGAACCGTCTCCTGGAACGCGTCATGGAGAGGTCTAGTGGCCAGTACCCTTTTAGATATGCCTCTGGCCTTCACAAGCTGGGAGAGAAGGGAGGCGGACCACTTACCCTGGAGGCGTTTGCGGACTACTTGTGACAGGTGCGAGAATGGTCTAGTGGTTAGTACCCTTTTCAGAAAGTCCTCCGGCCTTTGTAGGCTGGGAGAGATGGTTTGGCTACCACTTACCTCTAATGATGCCCTCTGCATTAACAAACTGGAAGGCACAGCGACTTCCCTGAGCCAAGGAACGGCTCCTCCTTATATACTAATTCTCCATGCTTGTAGGCGCTCCGAGGGGTGCGGGGATGGCTATCATTTCTCCGCTGGGGTAGTTAATCCATGCTTCTTGTTAACACCACCCTTTTCTTATTTCCTGTGTCAGAGTCGTTGACATATATTATCGCCCCGGCGCAAGGCACTGGAGGCTGTGATGCTCCAGTGGAATGAGTGCTGCCCTCTCGTTACAAACTATAGAACTAGCTTGCCTTTTTGGAGGGTGTCAACGGCTTGTTGAACAGTAAAATCCCAGGATGGGGTAGTGCGACCGCATGTTGGCTTTTTGGAGTGAACAGTACAATTTTTAACCACGTATCAGTAGTCACTCTTGAAATGCAGTCTACGGCCCCTGTAGGCACGTGTTACCTTGTACTGTGGCTTAATGACTTGCCCACATATGAGCGCTGATGCTCGATGATGGAGCAAAGTCGAAAAGTAGAGTGCACATTCCCAATATGCGGAAACGCATCACATGCCAGTACTGAATAGTAGCTGTTTGCTGCAGCAGCCCTTCAATCCATCTAGATACCCACGAATACTGTAGACAGTGAAAGTTGGCTCAGTTTCTACAACCATGTGGTCACAAACAGAGTCCAAAACTTAAAGGAACATATTGAAAGTTTCACAATGCTTTCTTTTGATGACTGACTCAGATAATAATTAACATTTTCATGTAGTTTACAGGGCATCTATTAATTCACAGTTAAATTATTCTCACTGATAATTTTTAACGTAATGGCGTAGATATGTGTGGTACACATTTTGGATTGGTACAGTCTATCAAAAACTTTTTTAAAGGAATAAATAACACCTATCTTCAAGCGAGCATAACATCTAATTTTTCAGGTCTCTACAAACAAACATATATGTAAAATATGAATGGCAAAAAGGATTGTGCACTTACTTGCATCTGAGTAGAAACCCAAGGTCACCAGAGCAGGTGTGTGTGAGCTTTCTGACTATTTCCATATAAACTAACAATGCAACTCTACCCAGTCACTGGATAGAACCCAATTATGGTAGTTTTCGATGTCTCTGGATATGCAATCTGTAGACATATGCAAGAACAGAGAAGTGCACAAGTGAGAGTTTTAGACCAGGGTTGTTGGGGGACTGGCACATACCTGTTTCTTGAGTGGCAGCAGCAGGTAGGTGGGGTATACACAAAGGTGAAGCAGTCCTTCCAGCGCTGTGATACGGACATTCTACACAAACAACACAACCACTATTGCAACTGCTATGGAGCTTCAATTTTAATATCCTTAAATTGTTTTGAATAACTTTTCTGAAATACATGACTTAGAGTATGGTGGACCAAAAAATTAATTAATTAAGCACATTAGTATATACAATAGATACCTGAAACCAAGACTTTTTTTTAACATAATTGAATACATATTTAAAACGTAAGGGTCACCTTAAATTCAAATACATAGATTAGTCAATTACAAATTTCTGGGTCAATGTTTTTGGAATATATAGTAACCACATGCACAGAGATTTTCCATAAATGTTTCTGGAATGAATTGTAGCACCGAATGGTGCTGACCGGCCAAAACATCAAGTACAAAAATGTCTGTGTTATGCATTCTTACAGTCATTGTACCATCAACTTGCAACTTCAATACATTTTTGAGAGGCTACATTGTAGTTTAGAAAATCCTCAATAAGCATCACAAACATCACAAATTTCTACTGCGAACTGACAAGAGCGCTAAAGTCGCAGCATACCATTAATTCAAAACTAAATTAAATACAATTTGTTGACAAAACACTTTTAAAAATACCATCTTCTTTTACTAGTAAATTAAGTTTTGATTTTAATACTCTTATTACATCCTCTTGAAGATAATTTTAATACACCAAAAGATTTTGTGTTTACTGGATAATTACATGTGGTGTGCTTTTGGCAGTTTTGTTAATCACAAACAAATTTTGATGTGACTTTCATTATAATTTCTTGGCGATTTGGGCTGTGTGAATATAATTGCATCCACGAATAATAAAATGCAGAACACGCACATATCTAGATGTTGTGTCTCATTGTTGACGCCGTCAGGTGAGACACGAGACGAACGATGACACAAAAACTTACTGGTAATATGGGCGCCAGCGGTGCTTCCCAATCACCGCACTATTGAGACTCAGGGTTCTCAGGGATGCTGTGGGTGCTGTGTGTGGGTCTCACCCGTGCGTACTTACAAACACGTAGGCAATACTAAACTTTTACTTAACACCACATTGAAATAAACACTTAATAAAATGCTGCATGTGGCTAGGACACTGTCACTACTGAATAAAAGAGTTAAGTTCACAGTACACGTTTTTGTCATTATGCATACACATCAACATGCCAATGAAAGTATGATTATCTCGGTAATGACTAGCCAATTCCGCTTGCGTGCTCCCCAGCCTGCAATTACTCTAGCGCACGCCTAGATGGATGATCTCACCAATGTGTGTGAAAGAACAGCCTTCACAAGGTAAGAGGGCCGGCAGTCACTAGTGTGGACTGACGGTTTTTCCCTGAAGACAGGACACTGTGAATTACAAATGAAAACATTTGATGAAACAAATTAACACGTGTGATTACTTGGCACCACTAACGCAAACTCGTTTGGGATCGCCTGCCAGCATGTGGGTAGTGTGGTGACGGCCTATACACAGAGCCGGCTAGGACAAAAGTAATTGCACTGTAAACAAATTAAAAAATTACACAAACCCTCAAAAGATGAATGAAACAAGATAGGGCACGAGATGAGTATTTACTATAAACACACACATGTGTGAAAACAAGCTTAGGTGGCACGAATGCCGCTGAATGAAGTTCGTAGCGGACCACGTGATGCAGATGGAATTGCAATATTTATTTGTGAAAACGGTAAATTAAATTCAGACAAAATATTATTCTGAGCGAGAAAATTATCCTTTTTACGATTTAAGAGATTACAGGCTTGTAACTTGCCTGGTGACAGAAAAATCAAACATGAAAGTGACTGCGTGGTTAAACACAAAAAGAATCAATTTACGTGAGAATTACACGGAACACTGACAAAATTTATCATAGAACCCTGAATAAAAATATAGCACTTACTATATTACATAAATAAGCATTCAAAACGTAATGATGGCGTAGACATATACTTGGCATAAGTTAGCCTCTTGGTTACACATGTTGCCGTAAAATATTCAAACATGGAAAACACCCTCAAATACATACATGAAAACAAAGCCCTTAAAATTGCACGTAGCAATAATGCAGAAATTACGATGAAACGCCTCTAACATAGGTGGATGGTGCCTGATTCAAGTTTTGCGGGTTGCGTGACCTCTCCGACATCTTTCTTCTCCTCCTCGATTAAGTTAAAAAGGCCACATGGGCGAAATAAATTAATAAAGTGGAAGCATAATGCTGGGAAAATGTCTGGCAAAGGTACGCAAGCAAAGGTTGACTGGTAAACTAAAAGTGCTATTGAAATCTTCATCAGTGAACAAAAGGTTGTAGTGCGTACATGACAGTGTCTTACCTCGCCAGCTCTCCTCGACAGACTGTCCAGAGGCAAGTGTCGCATGGACCTACCATGGCCGCCTACGGGGTTCACATAAGCGGAAGTGCTATGCACGCAAGTAAAATATTTTATTATTGGAATAAAAATAGCACAAATTAAATTAACTACTGTTTTACATTTTATAATTTTCTTATGAATTGTTCATATTATTTCACTCTCTCTTTATGATGGCATTCACGCCGGAATATTAGTGTTCTTAATCTTTGTGCCGCGGGCACTTTGAATTTCATAACCAAACAATTTAAAAATAACAATAAACCCTTTAAAACATTTTAAGACATATTAAACCCTGCAAATACCAATACAAAACACATTTTACAATGAAAAATAGTATTTATGTGAAAGATCAAAATATTGGCCTCTTTGCGTATGTGCAGAACACGTGACATGTGCGTGGTGAGTGCCGTTATGGGCTCTAGCGCCGCTGGTTGTTAGCCGGCGTAATTGCGTAGGAACAATAAGATACATACAGTAGTTAGATATAGCGGGAATACCGCTAGGCTACTGATTTCATTGAAAAGGAATTCTGTCAGGATTTGCTGATATATTGGTGAGTCAGTTCCCAACATCATAGTTTTCTGCACTATTATTCTAAGGTAGTAGGGCCATCGCCCCTCTGGTTGTGTAACTGAAGCATGATGAGGGGGGGAGGGGGGTAGTAGTATGCATGCATTATATATATATATATATATATATATCTCTCTCTGTCCCTAGGAGAGATTGCTTTACACTAATGGGAGTTCTAGCATTCCTAACCATCAGAAGTACATCCAAATTCCCAGCCCCTTCTGGGGTATCTGCTCTTTACCTCCTTGGTTACTAGACCTAACCAGGTTAGCTCAGGATTAAACACAATCTAAATGCCAGCTAGGTCGGGGGTCCTTCGCATTGGGAAGATGGGTGTGGTCTAGAAATTCTTTCCTTCGGCCTAGACCAAGGTGAAAGAGGGATAAATCATAGAGTGAAAAGAATTAGGCTTTTATCTAGACCAGACGCCAGGGACTTAAGCACACTCAGATAATTTAAAGTTATGTGTGAAATCAGTTTCGCGGAGGGCATAGGTGGTTTACACCTTGGGACAACAGTCAAAGGAAGTTATTCCCTTTCCCGGAGGAGACCGTTGTAAATGGTGAGACGTGCAGGTTTCTTACTTGGGATGAAGTCATCCACTAATCTGGCAATGTGAGGTTTAGCTGGGCACTTTACCTATGATCCAGCAGAAAGCGGTGCACTCCGTTTAGCAGCAGTGGTACTGGGTGCGGGGTAAGAGAGGGTTTATTGTTGGATGTGAGGTGTCAATACCCAATAAGGTGTTGCCTTCTCTTAAGATCAAAGCAAGTGCAAGATGCTCTGCACCTGGTAACTTAATAAGCAGTCCAAAGAGTGGGACCGATGAAGGTAGTGAATTGCTTACAGGTAAATCTGAGTTTTCAGTAATTTGAAATGCCAATATTTTCAATGTCTCCAGAGTTTAATGTGTTTAATGGTCTTATAGTTTCCCTGAGAGTTCATCTACATAATCTACTCTGCTTGCAGTGCTCTGTGTAAAGCATTAAGATGATAAAAACAACTAACCAGAAGGATGAATTTAAACGTTCTTTACGTGTCGAACCAAGAAACAGTGCCGTTAATCTCAGTATCCACTGTCCGAGACTCGGGTGAGGCACCCATCCGAGATTTAGTTAGTTGCAGGATGTTTAGTTTTCCTTCCGGCCTTTTCACTGGGAAGGAGAAGTTGAACATATTTTCTAACCAACCAAGGTGTAGATTTGTATACCTGCAGTGGGGCGCTTCCAATGAACTACCTTAACGGCAGGCCTCGGTTTGCTGTCTTGGGTGTGGGTATTTTCTTTAGTGCTACGTGCTACTTGACGCACTGGTGGTTTATTTATTAGCAGCAATTCTCAGTAATGAACTTATCATGATAAAAAAAAAACTCTTTACGTTAATGAGATTATCTTTTGGTAATACACAAAAAGGAAGAGAGATACAGTAAAATGAGTTAATCTCAAAATGAATGTTAAAGATAAAATTACTTTTATTTAATACCTTTAAGAAAACAAGGTAAATCCGTACTCGCTCCTAATATATCAAATACTTATTAAATAACTTTAAGGAAGCTTTGTTCTATATGAAAGTCCAGGTAACGGCATCCTGAGCAAAGTTAATTAAATTAAATGAAGTTCAATAATAAACAGTTTAATTAATCCTAATGTAATTGGGAATGCTCTGAAGGTGCCTGAGATGTTACCAGCACCTCACGACCTGTTCCCAAGTGGAATTAATTTAACATGAAAGGACAAAAAAATTGTTTAAAGGAAAGGTGAGGTGGAGAGAGATGTCTTTTTAACTAGGTGGCATGACGGTGGAGGCATCTTCGGGGCTCATCGATGGTGGGCATCCTCTCTGGTTGAACCGCACACTTTAACATGTGGCCTAGTGGTCAGCACATTAAAGTAGTATTTTCCCTCGGCTTGTTCAGACCGTGAGGTAGGTTGGCTGCCACTTACCAAGTTGGTCTAGTGACCATAGCACCCTTTAGACATTTCTTCAGCTGTGTTTCAGACTGGAAGATGGTGGATGGACCCTTGCTCCTATAGTTTCATCTGCCTTATGCAGACTAGAAGAAGCGACGACTGCTCTTGTGCCTGGCATGGCACCTCCTATTTATACTCAAAATCTTTGCTTGTCGGCTTCCAGCAGGGCAAGGAGGTGGCTACCTTGAGTGACAGAGTTGACATATCTTATCGCCTGGGCGCGAGGTGCTGGAAGCTGCGGCGAACTTGTAGAATGGGTGCTGCGCTCCTACAACAAACCCTTGAACTTGCTTATCTCTTCTAAGGATGTCTGTGGTTCTTAGAGATTTAATATTCCCGCATTGTGATTAGAACGACCACGTGACTGCTTTAATTAGTTATTATATTTTTATTAACCATGTGTCTGTAATTTCAGCTGCCATGATGCTTTCTGGTGTCCACTTTCACTACCAGGACATTGCATCCGGAGAAGAAAGCCTAGGTGAAAAAGATGCCCACAGATACAAGGAAAAAATATTCCGAAATTTGAGGCGCGCCTCAAAATTCAAGTTTTGAAGTCATTTACAGGCCTATAATTAATCTCCTAAGGGGTATAACTCTCTGTAATCATTATAATTACGATGTAAACACTTTCATTATAATGAACTGACGTGTGCCACTTCTACACCTATTATAATACAACTCCGACTCATTGCCTAGGAGTACTGCTTCCATCTCTACAGACGTAAACAACACGTTGCCTACCTATACAGGCAATGGGAACTTGTGTGTTTTTCCTTCTCACCTGGAAGGCACGCACCCCAGCAGGCACGCCCCCACTTCCCACGCTCAATGCCTACAAGCTGCCCAGATCTCGGGCACGGCCGAGTGGACCCGGCAAGGCACGACGCCAGAACCGCTGATGAGATCATTTTCACGCCACCCAGGTCCGGAGGATGTCATGCCTCCCCCGCACCCTGTGACGGCAGCCTACCAAGCTTCCACTATATATGTCCGGATGCTGTCGGCCTCGGAAGTCATTCTTTCGCATCTCTTGCACCGCCTGCAGCACTCTTAGTGCTCTGGAGCTCTAGAGAAGTTCAAAGCCTACAAGTACGCCTTCACGGCAACCAACTACGTATGCCAACGACCAGTCAATCCGGCGACATACCAACACTAACTTTCTTCTTTTAAGTTCCTTTGTCTCCTCTAGACACCTTTAATTAGAAGTTTAACTGTAACTATTATTTTTTGCCTAGAATCAGCTTTTCCCATTTATTTAGAACCCGGTCACCTACACCTGGAACCACGCAGTTACCTTCAGCTATTCTCGACTTGGTAGGAGGTAGCACAGGTCACGTGACTATTGAACTTTCAATAAACACACGTTTCTTTCTACTTTGCTACTTTTATTTCCAAGGTATATATCTGTACTCACAGTTGGAGGTAGATTACGCTGTGCACGGGCAACGGAATTCGGGGAAGTTAATAAACCGAACTAAGACATACCCATTAGATGGGTACCTGTTTCTTCCCATCAAACACACAGCACTATTAGTGCCCGTGGGGAAGAAACAGTAATGCCCCAACCACTAGTAACACCTTCACACCAGGAGACATGACACACTCGGGTTGCTTTGCACCACTAGCAATATTAGTGCACGGTGACTGTGACCTATAGTGCTGCCGGGTATTCTGGGTGGATGCACAACCAGTAGAGGCTTGGCGCGACTCCGGCTAAACGTCCTTAATCAGTCCGCCTATGGTGAGGGATCAGTGGGGACTCTTATCAAGCTGGTCGACAAGTCACTATTGGGGTACACTGTTAGTATTTCCGTTCAGTGCACTGCATGATTTATAGAACTGTTACCCTATGCCTCATGAGAGAAGGAGTAGGAGACGTAGAGAGCAACACTTGGTTCTCCCTGCTGTCTGGCTGAGGATAGTATCACCCTATCCTACGCAGGATAGACAGGTGGAACGGGTTCGTGCCGCCGAACTCAGACATCAAGCAGCCGTGCCTGCACCAGCAATATTAATTGAGTTTCCACCGTGTATTCGTACCAGCTACAAGTATCACCCTGTTGTCTACAGCTTCTTAACCGGAGCGGAAGTTCGCCTAGGTTGGGACGTGATCTTCTGGACGAAAGAAGCACGACTTTGGAACATTCGAGCAGGCATTCACCCCGCTTAACCCTAAACTTACCTCAACTACCGAACTAGAGGTAAGCGTGTATCAGAACTAGCCGACACTCCTCGCCTCATCCCCGCTACCTAAGTCGTTTTTGGTCTAGCGAGTAAAATCTGTAACTGCCATGTCATCAGTCTAATTGGACACGCGTCAGTATATATACCGGCTATGCGGTATGTCTTATCTTCGAAAAAAAAAAAAATCTTAAATTTGAGGCGGGCCTAGAAATTCATTCTTTGAAATCATTTGCAGGCCTATATTTAATCTCCTACAGCATATAGCTCTACATAATCATTATAATTACAATGTAGACACTTTGATTATAATGTATATATACCTGCTATAAGGTATGACTTCCGATTTTCGGAAAAAAAAAATTCCGAGTGGACGACCTATCGTGGACAAGGCTTAATGCAGAAAAGCAGCCTTTCTTTGCATGCCACAAATAATTAGCTTTTTTTTGTTTCAGTTTTCCTTTGTAAAATGCAAATCAGACAAGCAAGCGACATGTTTCGCAACACGTGAGGCACAGATAGATCCCATCTGCAGTGCAAGCGTGCATTCGACCTTTGGACGTTAGTTTCTTTTCTCATTCTCACTTCTTGACAACCAGGCCCGGCCGCCGGTGGGGGGTGAATCCCCTTCTTCAACCCATGTGACAAACAACTCATAGTGAACACCGCCCTTGGTGGAATAAGTACATCCTTTGCCTGGAAAATGCAGTATTTTTTTAGTTATTGTTGCTTGAATGCATGTGAACCTTCATCACAGTGCGTTTCTCTTCTGTTTCTCTCCCTTGGGTGCTGTCAAGTCCAGTGATGCAGATAAAAAAAAATAAAGTTACGATAGCAAGGAGCTAAATGTTTGACGAGTTACGGTGGTAAATAACACTTGCTCCGTATTTGACAGATAGGTGCCACACCCCATTAGAACACTGGCTATTTTTGCTACTGTACTCGGTCACTCCCAGTATAGCGTGGAAAGCTATAACGCAGGTCTGAGTTATGTCCTTCAACAGCTGCCTTATATCGGGCTTTTACTGTATTTAATACAATAATTATCTGATACACCTGTTGTGGCCTAGCCCGCGGATTCCGTGGGCTATGACACAACTGCATTATTAAATATTCATAAAAAATACCACATTTATCTGATACACCCGCCCTGGTCTAGCCCGTAGAATATGCATACTAGGCCACGGTGGGCGCATCAGATACATCAATGTGATCCAACTATTTTTCAGTCGCGGGCCAGCATAACAGTTCAAGAGTTAACCATATTAGTATTATTAGAATTGTACCTACAAATATCTCAGTTCTACACTTTTAAAAATATTAACTCGCATCCAAATTTCAATATCAACAAACCATTTTAAACATTGTACATTACTCTGTCTTCTATATCAGCATTTAGTAAAAAAAATATCAACATTTCAAAATAAACAAATCATTTAAATATGAAAATACCCTTCTGTTCAGTAGAAAACTTTTTATTAGTGGGAGCACTGATCAGTGTGCTCACTGACGAGGGCAATGATGTCTGCTTCCATCTCTGTTGTCGCAATAGAAAGACTATACTTCAAAGCTTCTTGGGATAACCTATTCCTCGGTTTTGACTTCAACATTTTCATTGTTGCGAAAACACATTCACAAATATATGTACTTCCAAACACGGAGGTCACTTTTAGAGGAAAGTTGTGAAACTTGGGGTACTTGTCAGGCATTACGAAGTTCCATAATTGTCAATATGTCAAATTTTGTTTCGAAGAAAGTAGAATGTCACTCTGAAGTTTGCACAGTTCCATTCATAATTCAGAATCTTGATCTTCAATCATTACTGCCATAGGATTGGCAAAAAGCTGGAATATGGTCTTCATATTGTAAGTCAGAAAATCGTTTTTCAATCCCTCCCTCAGCTCAATACATACTGTCCATGTTGTTTAAAATCAGCAGAGCTGAATTCCTTCTTGATTTCAATGCAAGATTTGAAGAATTTTAAGTCTGATTTTAGATCTTCTTCAAAAATTTTTAATTTTTTTCTTGAAAACTTCAATGTGGCTCATGAGCTGACAAATATTTTGTTTCTTACCTTGAAGCTTTAAATTGAAGATGTTTAGATGTTCTGTAATGTCGGTTAGGAAAGCTAATGTGCAAAGCAATTGTTCATTTTGAAGTTTTTCCAGCAATTTCAAAGAACTCTAATTTATTTTCTGATAGCAAAAAATGCTGTCAGAATTTTACCTGCACTTAGCCAAAAAATTTCAGAGTGAAGAGGAATTTCATGAAATTCCGCAGAAAGCTCCTTAAGAAATTCCACTGATTTCCTGTGACTTTGAATTCTGTTACCATCTCTAATTAAATGAACTATCCTTGTTACATCCTTCATCACATTGTTCATCTTAACAAATAAATTTACAGCAGAGAACTTCTTGATGAATAATGCAATGCAATACAGGCACATCATCATCATTTTTTCTCAGCAACCCCACTAAGACAGTGTTTTTACCAGTCATACATTTAGCACCGTCTGTCACTATGCACGAACATTTGGAAAATCCGCAGTACTTCTCTACAACCGACAAAAGAGCACTGTAGATATATGAGCATTTCACACTGGTGGGAAGTGGCACTAAATCAAGTAGTTCTTCTTTAATGGAGAACCGTTCATCAACTGTCTTTACAAAAATTAACAGCTGACAAACATCTGTTATGTCTGTGCTTTCATCCAATGCAACAGAAAAATATTTACTTTGCGCAATTTCTTTATTCAACTGTGCATCGAGTTGCTTGCTTATTTCTGCAGTCCTCCTTGAAACAGTTTGATGGAAAAGTTACACAGTTTCAAAATTGTTTGCAAGTTTGTCATCGCTGAAAGATTTCGCCATTGTAATTACACACTGTCTAATTATTTTGCCAAATGTAAATGGCACTTGATTTTTAGCCATTATCGCACACACTTTGTAAGATGCCTGCACACATGACTTCTACACATGTGTTGCTTTAAAGAAGGTGCTTCTTTGCCTCTGCATC
The DNA here is from genome assembly GCA_029891345.1 of Dryococelus australis. Lineage (NCBI taxonomy): Eukaryota > Metazoa > Arthropoda > Insecta > Phasmatodea > Phasmatidae > Dryococelus > Dryococelus australis. The sequence goes on along the minus strand of CM056997.1, from coordinate 56,049,728 downwards.
TCATATTTGAGTTCAATGATTAAATGTTTACGCGCCTCACTAATTACACTCCCGTATTTTACTTTATGTGTCGTTTCGTAATGACGCCGAATGTTGTCTTCTTTCATTAACGACATCACATGCGCGCACACGATACATTGCGGCTTCCCTCCGAAGTCCGCAAACAAAAACTCGTTTTCCCATCTTTCATTGAACTGTCTATTCTCACACACCACTTTTATTTTTTTGCTCAAAGTGCTTAAACCCATTACAACACTTTTAAGTAGCACAAACAGATTTATGTCTACTACTCTACTTCAAGGATGTACTTTACTTCCTCACTCAGGGAGTCGAGACTGACATGCGCCATCCTGTAAATTCAGTATGACTTGATCACATTTCCGGTTGTTTACGAAGAGCACAGCTGCTTGGTTTTCTTGGAAGATAAAACAATAAAGCCAGTAGAAGTGGCGTGGTGTGGAATTAGAGCTCTGTTATGGAATATGATCTAAGCGCAGCCAGTAATACCAGCAGCAGCCATGGGAAACAAAACCTTATAACATGAACATAACCTTTGCTCTTCATTCACTATTAAAATGTAACATTATTGTCGATTAAATATTAGGTAGAAAAAATATTAAAATAATGGGGAGTTGACACAAAATGCATGAGAATTTTTTTAAAGGCATTTAGCAACGTAATATAGCTAATACTATTGCAGGCAAGATGCATTTGGGCCGCGGACCGCCAATTGGACCACACTGAGATATATAATTACAATATTTATATTGATTTAACATTACAGTAATTTCCTTGAAGTCGCAAAATTAAATAAAAAAATGCAAAATCACAAAATGAAAGTGCACTGGGCTATAATCTTCCTCAAAGTTTGATTACAGCTTTTACTGTGGAAACGTGATTCTATAGAACCTAAGGAGATGTTAGTTTATCATTGGTTAAGGACGTTTGGGTTACACGCTGTCCACCATTTGTTTCCAATGTAATGTGGGTTTTTATATAGTTTCAGTGTGAGTCAAAGACACTAATAAAATGAGCAATATTCTTGGTCAAGTTGTCTAGTTTTCATGACATTTATTGTGAGAATGTTTTGGTATTGAGTATTGAGAAAATGTAGTATTGACCCATCCCTATTATCTACATGGGGTCTGTTAGTCAAGCTGATTCCAGCTCCCTTCCGGCCCCAGAGAAGTCGCAGAGTATGGAATAACCTGATTGGCTGATTTACCTGGAGGAGGAGTTTCCAGTGTTTGGGACCCTACCAAATTCTACCAAGCGGCAGAGCTAGAGTAGCCATCTGTTTATCTGGCTTTAAATAGCACGTGGCCTGCCAGCTTCATCTGGTGGGCTGCATTTATGTAGGAATGCCACATTAACACACAAGAATATAGCACACAGAAAATAGCTATCACATGTTATATTGATTGAGTATATAACATGCTGGCCCTGTACTACCTCCTACACTAATCCAAATTGAAATTTAAGTTCTGAACTACGTAAAACCAGGTGAAGGCGACCTGGGTCCAAAGCTGATGGGAAATGTAAGGTAATTATTTCTAATAGGTAAAGTAATTTAAAACTCAATCCCAACTATCTCATTTACCTGGTGTTCTTAGGGAGCCAAAAATGTGGTTAAACTACCAGAAAGGCAGTGTTAACAATTGCCGTCACAGTCTGGTGGGCAGGGTAGTCCAGAAGGGACTGTCGCAAACCATTACCAATGGGGTCAATATCACGGGGTGGTAAGGAAGGAGCAGTCGACGTCTTCAGGAGTTGTTGAAGGTTCAGTCTTCCAGAAGCAGAGGAGTCTACAGCGGTGACTTCTGGAGAGGTTGTCCTCAACTCATAGCTGATTCTGGCATTTGGAGAGCAGTGGAATCTGCAGGCATATCAGAAGAGCGCGAACCGCCGGTGGCTTCCTCCAGCCCAACTGTGAGCAGTGGAGAAGCAGAGTGTGTCTTTTGCTGGCCGTGCCAGCCCTTTTAAACTAACTTCTTCCTTGGCTGGAGAAGGCGAGGGTGAGGAAGGAGATAAGCTCCTCCCCCAAGCTCGGCAGCTGTCGTCAGCTAGCAGTGTCTGCTGGGCAGCGTTATCGCTGATGCAGCGGATTTAAACTATTATCTCAGCCGCAGGGTATTAGCTGAATGTGTGCTGCCCTCCCTCAGCACGCCGTAGAACTACGTGGCCTTGGTTGGAGGGTGCGGTGTCTCGGTCCAGCAGTACACTCTCAATTCGGGAGGTGTTGACGTGACATTTGGCTTGGAGATCTGGGTGCACAGTACAAGCTGAACTGACGTGTCTGTAATAGATTCCAACATTGTGCCATATCCTGTAGCCATGTGTCCAGCCTCTTCAGTACTGTTGCGTCATGACTTGCCCAAGGGGTTGAACCTTACGTCCAGGAAGGCGTGAAGCCGTGTGTGCATTCTATACGCGTAAAAGCATCACGTTAAATGTTTGTTAAGGCTGGGCTCTCATAAAATTTATTTATATTTTCGTTTCAGATTTATGAATTTATTTGTCAGATTTATAAAATTCAATTTATGTAGGTACTGTATTTTATTTTCATTTTGTGAAACAAAAAGTCACATTTGTACCATTCAAACCACTTTACAAATTTGCACCACCCAAACCACTTTACAACACATTTCTGTAAAATGAAGTAAACAAGCCTCACCATGTCGCCAGGAAAAGCCGCCAGATCTAGGAACCTGTTGACAAGTGTCTGGATGTACTCCTCCAGTGCCGGGTGCCTCTGCTGCAGCAACCTGTGCAGAGTCCTAGCCGACAACAGCAGCAAGACAGGCTCCCCTTGCAGCAGGCTCTCCACCAGCAGTGGCAACATCTGCACACCAAACACGTAACTCTAGGTCCTGCAGAAAGTATGTACTGACAAGTGAAACTGTGTAAGATGAAAAATATGGGAAGCTTTCACACCAATAAATTAATAAGTTACATGCTGTTCAATGTAACTTGAGCACTTTTGATTAGGATACACATTACAATCCTCCTGCCCATGGACAGTATCAACTTATTCACGAACTCAATAAATGTTCTTATCATGGAACTATTTTTTGTAATATTCTGCCAACTTAACTGGGAGACAGTATTCCAGTGCATATTGTAGCATATACAGTGAACTCCCTATCTACCATTTTTCAGAACTCTGTCAAAAAATTTCCATACATGTGAGATTTCAATAGATTATAGTCATGACATGTACATAAAAGAATTTGTAAAAAATAATTTTCACATAACGTAAAATTTATTACATGTGCAAAGAACATAAGTTTATCCAAAACAGCAACTGTAAATAAAATAAAAAAATTAAATCAGTTAACAAGTAACCACCCCCCCCCCCCCCCCCCCCCTGGATAGGTTGACTGTGAACAATACATGAAAGGGCACATCACAAGAGCAGACACAAGTACTTCTCACTCCTCCACAGGTAAGGGAAATGCTGTGCTGAAAGAGACATTCGTGTTGTTTCTATTCTCTATTTTTAAAACCTGTCTGGATAACTGGTCACTAGTATAACCGACGTTCAGATAATCTACTTTTTACTGTACAATAAAAAACAGTTCATCTCATCTCATTTAAATAAAGAATATAATATCTCAAAAAATACAGTATATAACTGATTGCAATTCGACACCAAATGCAAGTCGACCTAAACTTTTAAAACACTCTGAAAATGAAAATAATATGACACAGAATGCAAGTCAAATTTTGAATGAGAACGCGTGGAGAGATTATTACTCTGGCAGTGTGTTTATGATGGGCAGATGGGGAAGGGGAGACAGTGAGAGGAGTGAAATCATATCCCTCCTTACCACTACATGTTGGGAGACAACTTGCGTGCATAGTACATGTCTGTCTTTTAAAGTAATTAATTATATTTCACTGCAAAAAAATAAACTTGTAATTTTGACACAGAAATGATTTCCTACGCACACCTAAAGAGACAAAAGGTGTCAACTAGGCCCTTAAAGGGAGTCAGTTTATTCAAAAGACGGGTTTTTATTGAAATAAATTAATGTAAATCCTCCAATTTCCCTGCAGGAAGTTACGCACTCAGCAATACAAGTCCCTCAATGTTCAAAAAATTCTTGGCGACAAGACGTCAAGCATATACTTCTGAGCATATCATTTCTTCGCGAAGATGCTGTTGATTGAGTTAAATTAATGCTTTTAAAATAATGTTGATTCTAAGCCAGATACAATTAAACACTGGTTAGACTAGCTTGCTTGTATCCTAACAGTCGGGCCTCTGCCCAACTTAGGGAGTGTCTTGTACAGTCACTCCGAGGCGATGAGCGTGAAATATGACTAGCTAGTGTCGGAGCATTTCTGCAGATATGCCCGGGCGCACCGGACACACCTTAGGAGTCCCAGTCTTCGGCAGACTGTAGCCTTATGCAAGCTCCAGGGAACCAAAGGGGTTGGTTCACTCGCATGTATTCTGCAGTGGTCACTTAGTGTTTTGAGCAGCCCATTGCCAATGAATACTCTCTAATAAAAAAAAGAAGAAAGAATTTAATTTAAATTAATAGGTGGCATAATAAATAACTACCTCACCAATGATTAGATTTTACACAGCGTATTTATTACCGCTTTGGAAGACAACTAGGATATACGGTTCTGTATAATCAAAGCAAAAATTATCCATTAGAATTACTTTACGTTAAGTCAGGTGAAGGTAAACATGATTATTTAATTTCAAACTCCAAATAAAATTCCAAGCAGCAAAGTCACAATTTACAGCGAGTTAATGAGGGGTGGTTTATGTCTGGAAGAGACGTAGTTATGGCCTACTTCCGCTGAAGTCAAGGATTGACTTGGGTAAAAGGGTGCAGGGTAGGTGCTGGTGCTACTGAAGGAGCCGTTTGCTGGATACTGGAGTTGGAACTGGAAGATGAGAGCCTTTGTAAGCTTGTAGAGGAAAGCTGGCCTCCTTCAGACCCAGAACCCTCTGACCTTACGCAGGTTGGACGAGCCGACATAGTCTGGGCAGTGTGTTTTCGATGCTCCTTATATATCCAAAATTTCAGTTGAGGCTGGCACAGGGGTGCAGGGTTTCTAACCTTCCATAGCAGGGGTGGATTATTTCAGGGCTCATTTCTTATCACCCTGGATGGATGCTGATGACATATTTACTACCTCCTCTTGAGGTTTGGCGGTGATGGCATCACTGGTTGCAGGGGTGCTGCTCTCCTGTGGTGACTCTGTTAACTTTCTTATCTGCTCTAGCATGTCCGTGACTCCGTGGGTAAAACAGACTTCGGTTTAGGGGTGGCGACCGCATGCCAAATTCTGAGCAGGCCGTACAATTTCAATAATCAATTGTGATAATTATTTATGTTTTTGTAGTTTTCCAGTGAGTGGAATCAACCCTGTAGCCACGGGATTATTTGTCTGCTGCTTTTGACTTGTCCTAAATTGCTCTCAGCGCTTGCTGATGGGGCAAAATCATTCAGTAGAGGGAAGTTTTTGTTTCATGTTCACTGCTGAAAAATATTTTCTGAGATGGTGTACTTACCTACAGAAACACTATAATTTATCCTTACAGCAATAATTCACAACCTACACTTTATCAAGTTTGAAATGATATAAAATGATAGGAATTTAAGTACTACCTTATTTACCCGAAAGGAAGACAAGGTTTTTTGACAGAAAAGGAATATAAAAATAAGGGGTTGTCTGCAATTCGGCATCCTCTTCAATTCAAAACCTATGCAAAAATATTGTAAATGTGTGACGCTGCTAGTTCAGTATTTAAGTTTGTGTTACATGCACAAAATTATTATGGGCTTCTATTCATACTCCAAAATTGGCATAACCATGAGACTAAGGCTTTTCATGCTGAAATACTATGGGTCCTATGATTGTACATATTTTTGCAGTGCTGAGACTGTACCTGTCAACTTTGACAAGAGTCCCATTATCTGATGTCACCCAGTGGCAAAAAGGAAGTGCTTTGCTGGGAAGCACAATGGCTCAAGTCACAAATATAACAACCATAAAAATTTTACAATGTAAGAATGATGTCTAACCTGGCTGTATGGTAGCATACAGCCAGTTATACACACCTATTTAATTGTGATTAGTTTTTCTTTAAAAGTAAATTAAATATATCATACTATTCATATAATAGCATTTCTTCTTGAAGGGTTTGTCATAAAATCATGCAAAAATACTTTCAACATAAACAATTTTTTCAGAATTTCACAGGGGTAGTCTTGAATTCAGGTTTAAATATTTTCCATTCAAAAATATTTTTTTAAGAAGGGGTTGCCTTAGATTCAGGGTCGTCTTCCTTTCGAGTAAATATGGTAACAGCATAGTACTCGTTGACAGGCACACACACACAAAGTAGGATAACATTTTCCATGTGGTTGAACAATCGTGACATTTTGCTGACTAAGTCCGCTTCATCAGGCGGCGAACTAGGATGCGGCGGGAAAATTGAAAAATTGCCGGTATATCTGATGAGTGTGATAGGAGCTGTGATTATCTTATTTTGAGGCCTGGCGGCTGCCTGGATTTTGTTATTAATTGGTGAGCTAATTTCCAGCATCTTAGTCACCAACCAACCCAACAATACTGCTGGATGCACTTTATTGACGATATCGTCATGATATGGACTTACACTGAAGACAGCCTAATTTACTTTGTAAACAATTTAAACGCACACAGTTCACTCAAGTTTACCTGGTCATACTCCAAAACACACACCATATTCCTGGACATTGAACTATCACTCCACAATTGCACATTTCAAACAGCTGTACACACCAAACCTATCAACAACCTCCAGTACTAATATTTTGACAGCTACCACACATATCATGCCAAAAAATCCCTACACTACAGTCTTGTCACAAGATCTAAACGTATCTGCTCCACCAACATTGATTTCGACAAACAGTGTGAACAAATAGCTAGAGCATTCCACGACAGGGGCTACCCAAGGCACCTCATCAACAAACAGATTCAGCAAGCCATCTCTAATACCAGAACACAAACCAAGGTCAACAACTTTAATATACCCCTGGTGGTTTCATATCATGAAGGCCTAAGTAAACTCAGAATAATTCTCTACTTTGGATACAAAATTATGGCTTCTTCACCATAAACACAAGACCTGCTCTCCAAACCGCACAGATTGGTTTTCAAAAGGCCACCTAACCTCCGCAACAAACTGGTTCATCCAAAGCTGCAGTCCACCACAAATGCCAACCAAACTATCACCACCAAAGGATCCCACCCATGCAATAGCTCATACTGTGGCACCAGCCCTCAACTTCTTTCAATAGCAGACTCACTAGCCGCACATACCCCATCCAAGGCAACTACAACTGTGCAACACAAAATCTGATTTATTAGCTACAGTGCCAGCACAGCAATGCAGAATACATCAGCCTCACCATCAACACACTTAGGCAGAGAATGAATGGCCTCAGAGCAGATACCAAACAAGCCATAATTTGTCACATCAATAACATACAGGACAAACAAGTTGCAGCACATGCAGCATCACACAACAAAGATTTTGATTCCTGCCAGAGTACCAGAGTTGTGAGAACCCTACCACATTCAAGCAATAAATAGCTAGAACTCAGACACTGGGAATTAGCTCACTAATTTATAACAAAATCCAGGCAGCCTCCACATAAGATAATCACAGCTCCTACCACGCTCATCAGGTGTACCAGTAATTTTTCATTTTTGCCACCCCACCCAGTGTTCGTCACCCGACTGCTACGTTTACTAATAACAGCGCCCTTCCACCATACTGCAGTGTTCTACAACTAGCTGCCTGATGAAGCTGGCTTAGCCAGCTTGACACAAGCCGCTTACACCATTTTTAATATAAATGACTAAAGCTCATCCACGTGCTTCTAGCTACAACAGGAACCAACAACCAGATGTCTAACAGGAAGTGTTCTCAGAGACATGGAAGACATTTGATTCCCGGACTGTTTCTGACCTGCCCTTCTCTCTCTACTAAGAGTGTGTACACATGTAAAGGAGCTAACCAAGCACAACGTGTTAAGAATGCATAGAGAGTGGGTTCAACTCAGACGCACTTCGAATATCCGGTAAAAGGAAAGATATATGAAGTGGCCGCGCAACACGTCAGCCCCCCTGATGCGCCCCGCGCACTCCAGGCAGACGTCACAAGGGCATGTCACACCTCCCACTCCAGGCTTGCAGTGCACTCCAGAGGAAGCCGTATATACGGCCTTCGAGAGTTCATCTCCAGTAGCTCGCCTCAACACTTCTTGTGCTGGGGCTCTCTACTGACCACCAGGCCCTCACAGTCCTCTCCAAGAACTTCCAGTTCTCCAGTGGCTGCAGCCACCACCTACCAGAGGCTTCTACCACCTCTTGGCATTGACGTCATCAGAAGCTGCTTCTACCTGAAGACATCGAATATGACTTAACACTTGAGTTGTTGTGACCTCCTGGTTCTCCAACTGCCACTACTTGCTGGTAGTGGCTCCTCAGTTAAAGTTAGGGCCTCTTCTAGGCAAACCCAGTAAGTGCTAGTTGCGACAGTAAAGCTAATTATTTCCTTTGAACTTCAGTAGCCTAGGAGCGGGTCACCTTCACCCGTTAATGCATAGGTTAAGTACTTCCGCAGCACAGACTTATTGGTGGCACGTACGAGTCACCTACGTATTTATTTTCTAAATAAACATCTAATCTTAAACGTATCCACAAGTTCTTTGTTGTATTACTATAGCCTATCTACAACCACTATTCCACCAACAAGTGACAAGCAAGTGGCAGAGCGTTTAACCTAGAGTAAAACATCAGTCCTCCTTCAGGGGTTTGTCAGTTATACCCACACATCTTTCGACGGCCACCCATTCTGTCCACCTTGGTGTCCAGAACGGTACAGCCTCAACTACTAGGACACACCCCACAGACACGGGACAGCCAACCCCAATTGTACCTCTAACCGGAGTGCCTAGCTAAGGTGCTGGCAGAGATAGCTGCGGGGGATTGGGGGCCATACGTTTGTGGTTACACCCAGCAGTGGCAGGAAGGTAGTCTACGACACATGACTCCATGTGCTTGCACTGTTAGGCAGTCAGGGAGCGCACCACCAGCTATTATCGGCTTACACTTTAAGTCAAGGATTGTTGATTGCTTGTCACCTACAGGAAATCTGGTACACTATCAGCATATACCATTCAACAGCAGGCACGGAGCTCAATGAACAATTAAGAAGGCAGAGTTTAGTGCTGCCAAGCAGGTCTGTGCGGCAAACCTTGTTATGCCAGGAGTTGACACTCCTAGGGGGCAGACCCAAGCCCCCGTTGGGCAGCGAGACCTACCTCGCCCATCGGGACCTACATGTTTCACAATAACCCAGTATGAACCGGCTACGACGTGCACCCGGTAGTCCAGGCCCTAATCAACGGCAGTGACACCAGGCTCGGGAGGTTAATCCACACATAAGCAGCTGGACCAGTACAGAGTGGAACCACTGTCAGGACACAGACGTCTACTGCAACCTGAATTCCATCATGTCCAGCGGAACCAAGGAATCTGCATAAACTTTCAACCACACAACAATGCCACCAACGAACACCCCACCGAGCTCTGGTACGTCTACCTTGCCCCAGAGAACCACTGTTGTGAGGCACTTTGCCAGACCTAGTGTCACCGACTATATACCTAGTAGATAGCCAACCAAGTCGATACTAGTCTCCAGTAAGAAAGGGAATTGAGTTTCCCTTGGTAGCACGACTAATTTAGCGCAAAATAAAAGTCTCTTGTCACCCAGAACTTTAGCAACAAGTGTCAAGCTTGACGTGTGTCCGGTTAGTTAAGGTTGGATCATGGTCATGTGGCTTTAGTTGCACTTCGGCCGGTTGTGCTTTCTGACATTTACGGGTGGGTATGGTAGCTGGGCACGTGGCCTTACGTGAAGTAACAAAGTTCTCGACATTGGGATTGACAAGTCCCTTGGATTGGTTTGCCCTATGACTGGTGTTGTGAATAGTTACCGTAGACGATTGGCGGGAGGTGATAGCGATAGCATGTTTACTAACGTTGTGAGTGCGAGGACTAGCTGGGTATAGTTGGTTGAGACGATCATTCTCTGCCCGGGCTGCAGCGAGGAACCGAGGTGTAGCAAGCAAAAGCTACCATTCCACCTGGTAGCTGCCGAACTCCAGACGATGGCGTTCCTCAGTCCGTTTAATTAACCCTAACATAACACAACTGGGTGGCAGGCAGGATGCGTGCAAAGTGATGACGAGAAAGTAGCTGGATCCCCTGAGGTAGACATAGGTCGTTCTAATTATCTGAGCAAGACTGCACAATCTCGTTCGGGTCGTCAATTAGCTGTAAGGGCCACGGAACCAGCCAGCTGCTTGGCAGCAAGGCACGCAACTCTTTGCTCCTCCCTCCTTGCACAGTGTCTCACCTTAAATGGCATAGAGCGGGTTAGCAGCTGAGAACTATGAATCGAGCACAATGGACATGAGTAGCCCTAGAATAGTGTTGCCCAATAGTGGTTTGGTAGCACGAGCCCGGTGCCTCAGAAGGCTCCCCACCTTAGCGGGCGAACCAAAAGCGTTGAAGCCGTGTGAGCTACCAAGACGATTACTGGATGTGCGATCCCAACCAAGACCAGGCTGTAGCAACTAAGCATATACCCCCGCCAGCACCCAGGTGCTCCGGTAGGGCTATAACTCAGGCATACTGTCTCTCCCTGAAGTGTTGCTATTGGTCGGGACTCCTCTATTCTACTCCTCTAGTACCTGTATACTTGGCAGGAATAGAATATATAGCCATCTAATATGAGTGTATTGCAACTGGAGCCGCCTGAGGGGGAGTCTCCAGTTGTAGCTAGTTCGTAGTAATAATTTCCCGTTCCCGGTCGGCGGTACTTGACTCGAGGTTCTCCCAGCAGTTGGTTACAAAGTACTCTATGAATGAGACTTGAAGTTAGAAGAAACAAAGCAGTGTTTCTTAAGAGCTTAGTAAACACGGTGACGTGTGCTCTCCTATCAAGAAGACCAGTGGGTGGAAGTAAATCTATGGTAGTTAGGTGTAGGTGACCTTGTCCTAGGCTAATGGGGTAAGTGAAATTAAACTGTCGAAAATTGGTTACTAAAAATCTAACTCTAATTGGGGTGTCTGTAGGAGACAAAGAAGTTAAGTGTCATATGTCTGGTAGCTACAGAAAGCTTCTGGTAGCTATTGGCGATTGGCATCACTGGAGCATCTCGTCACAGGTGCTGCAGAGCTCTGACGGCGACGTCAATGTAGGCAGCCTCTGGTGGCTGCTGAAGATCTAACAGTTGTCGGAGGGCCCCAGCACTAGAAGTGGCAGAGCGAGCTTGAAGACTGAAGAAAAGCAACTGGTGAGGTCCGCCATGCACGGACTTATATAGTCACGATAGCGCGTGTCGAGGCGGCTGCGGGGGAGGTCATGTGACGTCGCTCTACTGCGAGTCCGGAGTAGGGGTAGCACTCTCTGATCATCTCTCAGCCTTCGCGTAATCTCAGTGGCATTCGGGCGTGCCCCAAGGCGGCTGATGGCTTGTAAGCTCTCAGCACGGGGAGGGAAGCTGGGAGATGACGCACCGCTGTCTTGCACAACCCCTTGCATCCACATGTTCGGCTGCCCTCCAGGAATGTGGCAGGCCGCAACTTCCGTGTACGGGTTGGTGCGGGATTTGAATCTCACGTGTGTAGAAGTAGTATACTAGGTTGCAGTGAGATGAGTCGTAATCGTTGTACACAGTTGGAATAAGCGGCACGCATCAAGCTAAAAGTTGCCATCGCGCAGCTGTGCGGAAAATGTGTCATCCTATTTTGTGTGTGTGTGTGCCTGTCGATGAGTACTACACTGCGAGTACTCGAATTCCTATCTTTTTATATAATTTTGGTAGCCTAATGGCCTACTCGCAATTTTGTCATGTTTGAGTTGTAGCTTTTTCTGCAGCCACAGTAATTCTGTCTTTCACTCGAACCTTACTGTTCCAGTGAATGCCAAATGTTGTTTTTTGCCAAATTGGATAAAATACTAGTAATCTGTCAGCAGCAAATACACAACACTCATGAATATATTCACATTAAAGATAACAACTTAACTTTTCACTCAAAAGGTAGTAAATTTGTCAAGCAATAAAAATACTCTAAAAGCAGTAAAATTTAGAGTGACAGAATTAACATAAACAATACAGCGTGTTGCAACAAAAAGAGTCTGCCACTTGTCAGTGCATCAGAACACCCATGAGTTTTGCCAACGTAACATGCTAACCATTCAGCTTCAGGCTGGAACTGAATTTTCCAATGCGGTTGATGGTGCATGAAAATATTAAAATATGATAGTTACCAATTATCACACCTCATGTTCTGGCAAAAATGGTCATCTTACAAGTGGACCAAAACAGAGTGGAGTGAAGTGGTTTAGGCAACTCTGAACAACAAAGTATTGACAGCCAATGTGGGTGAAAGAAAGACGAATACGAAGCAGCTCAAAATGCAAAAATGGGAAAAAAAGAAAATCCCCAACAAAACCTGCAGGTTAGTGGCATTGTTCGACATAACTTCCACATGTGAAAATCTGGGAGTAACCCCAGCAGTAATTAAACCAAACTGTGGCCCCCAAACCAATTGATAGTTATATTATCATACACTCACATGTTTACAAACATATTATGTGGGAAAGTACAGGAGTGATTGTACTTCCCCAACAGTAAAAAAAAACATCTGCAGACAGATATATACTGCCCGACACACCTGTGGCAGGCAGGAAGTGATGACAGCTGGGGGAACACCCTGGATGAGATACGCTACCATCAGCAAATAACTGGGCCGGGCATGCTCTGGGAGGCTGGAGAAAGCAGGCACATGGTCAAGCACTGTCTGGAAGAACCTCTGTCGGTAGAGCAGCCTGAAACCACAAGTTTCAGTATGAACAAATATGTAATCAAGCAATACAGTATTTTTGGGGATAGCAATATAGCAAAATATCATTGTAAAGAAATTCACCTTTAAGTACTTTTCATTATATAATATAAACAGTATTTTAAAATCCCTACCAGAAGTGTTACATTTTATAACTGTTTAGAATACAGTACTTTCATTAATAAATATAAAATTGGAACTTCCTTTGCATACTTTGAGATAAGATTTCAGTGATTACTTGTTCTCGGTTTTGCCAGTTCTTGATGCTGAGAACAGGGACCAAAAACTGGTTTTAAATTTGGCGTGTGCCGCTTATTCCAACTATGTACAATGATTACAGACCTGCCAACTTGTAAAGTTTAAAATCAAGAAGATTGAAGAATGCTTAAAATAGTGCGTAATCGGGTCGCTGCATTTTATATATTATTTCTTGTTCATAGGCTGTTATTGGTATTGTTAGGAAAATGTGAAATTACTGATGTATATTTTGAAAATATATCACACTAATAATTATTTCTAGATGAAACAATGAATACTTCTGAACCTCATGTAACAACTGAGAACACAATAATATTACATAGGTATAACCTGACATATGTATTACATTTTTTTTTAAGAGAAAAATTCAGCTACTTATCAAATATTCCAACACTGTCTGCACATTACATGAGTTAAGAAATCAAGCACATGAAAACAAAAATTCTGGTAATCGTTCAAAAAATTTCCAAACAAAAACATGCACTTATAACATGATTTGTAATGCTACTTTTTCCACCATAACAAACAGTTATGTCACAGCGACACACACTAGAAAACACATACTTTTCAGCTTCCTCCGATTGCAGAATGAATGGAAACTGCTCAGAATATGCAAACACGAATACGTGGACGTTGTTCTATGTTACGTATTTCAGGCAAATCATTATAAAAAAGTTTCTTCATACTTCAAATACTCCTAAAAGACCCTCGTTTATCCACAACTCGCAAGTTCCACGCATTGTTATTTAACGTGTTGGCATGCAAAATCACACATTGTTGTTTTGTTACAACACAATATAACAGTAAAACTTTGTGAGACTGTTTGCTGATATTTTTAATTTATTGAATTACCAGATACCTATGACACCTAAAATACAGGAAACAGGAATTAAACATAAAAATTATATAATTATTTTTGCTAGACAAGCAAGCCGGTGAAACATCAAGGCAAACAGTTTACAAATACACAATGGAGAAACGTGCTACCTTTGCTATATCTAACCTATAGAAAGGTGGTGACAAGTTTACTTACCAAAATCGTTTTTACTTCGTTTTGTATCACCTGAATGAAAGCTCATTCCCATACTTTACCACAGAAAAATGAAAAAATCATGATATTAACACCCATCAACTTTATAATATGTTGTATTCGCGCCAATTCGACATCATTGCATGAAATGCTTGACTCCCAGATCACAAAATAAATATGCGCAGTTGATGAACAAACACACTGGCAAAGTTTACATAATCTTGCTACTATCTATGTAAATTATAGTAGGTATTACATTTATTTTCAACATCCAACTCTTCATGACCACAAAAATAATTAGCTTCACATCAATGGACTTTTCGTGCAGCGTAATTTAAAAAACTCACTTATACTATAGTATGAATTCAAATATTTTTAATTATTAAACACAAGTTACTTGCGTAAAGAGACAATATTAATGACTTTCAAACACTGAAACATAATTGTAGTTTATAAACACAAACATTGTGGAGGTGGAGGTGCGAGATAGGGAAAAGGTGCAGAGAAATGCAGCAAGATGGGTGAAGGGTAGGTGGAGAAGGCAGGGGCAAGATGGTGAGGAAGAAGGGACCTATAGGCCATCAGTGATGATGAAAGAAATGGGGTGTGTGTAAGGAAAGGGCTAAAAGGGGCGGTAGAATGGATTAGTGAGGATGTCGAGGTAATGGAAATTAAATTGAGTGGTAGTAGTAATAGGAGTATTACTTTACTGGTAGCATATAGACCACCAGGATAGGGATGGCAGGCAATTGAGGTGATCAAGGAGAGGGTCGATAGACTAAAGGACAGGCAGTGGGTTGTTGTAGCAGGGGATTTGAATATGCCAGGGGTGAAATGGGTAGAGGGTGCAGAAGGAATGGGTAGCATGATGCACAGATTGGCAGCACAGTTAGTCAACAGAGGATTAGTCCAGGTAGAAATACCTATGAGATGGAATGAGGAGGGTGTTGGGTCAGTGCTGGTGTGGTGTTGATCAGGCCTGGGAATACTGTAGTTGGTGCAATGGTATTGGATGGTATAAGCGACCATCATATCATGGTTGTGGAAATTGTGATTGCAGGATGAGGGAAGAGCAAAAGCAGAAAGGTTGGTGTGGCAGTATGAGAGAGGAGACAAGAAGGGGGCGGAAATATTCCTGAGAGACAGGTTTAAAAAATGGTCTATGAAGGAGTGTGTAGAGGGGTTGTGGAGGGAGTTTAGAGGATTAATGGAGGTTATGTTAGAGAAATTTGTGCCAATGAAAAGGTTACAGACAGGGGAGACCCCATATTATGGACAGGAGATTTTGAAAACGAAGAGGAAGTGCAGAAAATTACATGCCAAGTGGAGAAATGAAGGGATGATAAGATCTAATGAAATGATGAAACAAAGGGGTAGGGAGCTTGAAAGGAAGATCAAACAGGCAAAGAATGTATTTCTGGGGAACATGGTGGAAGAAGGAAAAGGCAAGGAATGGGGGAAATTGTTTAGGTATGTTAGGAGGTTAAGGGGAGGAGAGGAAGGGATCCCTCTGCTAACAGGAAGGGATGGTAGGCATGCGACAAATGACCAAGAAAAATCGGAGATGCTGCAAGGACAGTACTTGTCAGCGTGAGGCAAAGGAGGGTTGAAATAGGGGGACAAACAGGGTTCGGGGGGTGTTTAGTGAGTTCAAGATGAGTGGGAGATAGAAAAGGTAATTAGGGATTTGGAGAGCAGTAAGGCAGGGGGACAAGATGGGATAGGAAACACACTACTAAAGTTTGGTAGCCAGGAGTTGGCGAAATATTTAGACGTGCTGTTTAAAAAGTCCTTAGGAGCGGGTAAGTTACCACAAGATTGGAAGGATGCTATGGTGGTACCTATACACAAGCAGGGAGAGGATAGGGGGAGGCCTGGCAGCTACAGACTGGCGAGTCTCACATCAAGTACAGGAAAAGTAATGGAGAGGCTCGTGGTGCAGTATGTGGTGAGGGTTATGAACAATAGGAATTGGTTGGGGGAGTACCAGCATGGTTTCAGGAGGGGTTACTCATGTGAGACTCAGCTCGCTTCATAGATTTTGAGAAGGCATTCGATAAGGTGGGACATTGATGAGGAAAGTGGAGGAGCTGATACCAGACAGGAGGGTAGTGGAATGGATAGGGGACTTTCTCAGGGGGCGAAGGCAGAGGGTGAAAGTGGGGGAGGCAATATTGGAGGAAGAGGAGGTTACGTCAGGGGTACCACAGGGAAGCGTGCTGAGTCGTTTGTTATTTACCATAATGGTAAATGACATGGGTTTGGGGATTAGGGGAAAAATCAGATTGTTTGCAGACAATTGTGTTGTATATGCTCAGGTCGGAGAGGGGGGTGGAAATTTGCAGGCGGACATTGATAAGATATGGTTGTAGACCAGATAAAATAAAATGACGATAAATGTACGAAAAACTAAGGTAGTGAGGTTCACAAGGAAGATGATGATAAAGCAGGGACATGTACAGATGGGAGGGACAAGAGATAGAAGAAGCAGCAGAATATAAGTATCTAGGGATTGTACTGCAGGGAGACCTCAGGTGGAAAAAACAGTTAGAGAGGGTGGTTGCAAAGGGAAGAAGGGCTCTGGGTATGCTGGGAAGGGTGCTGAATGGAGTCAGCTGTGAGGTGAATGAGAATGCGTATGGCACAATGGTACGGCCAATGTTAGAATATGCTGCAGCAGTATGGGACCCGTATTTGGAGGTGCGAGAACTGGAAAAGGTGCAGAGAAAGGCAGCAAGATGGGTGAAGGGTAGGTGGAGAAGGCAGGGGCAAGATGGTGAGGAAGAAAGGAACTATAGGCCATCAGTGATGATGAAAGAAATGGGATGGAGCTCATTGAAGGACAGGAGGAAAGTTGAACGGTTAGTCAGGATGTACAGGGTGGTGAATGAAGAGGGAGGATGGGGAGGGCTACATTGCAAGCTAAGTAGGGGGGTGTTTAGAGGAAGAGGAAACAACAGTGAGAAGCTTCAGAGGGTGTGGAGGAGAATGGAGCGGGTGTAGGCAGTCCATGCTTGTGAGGTCTGTGAGGGAGTGGAATGTGTTGAGGGAGGAATTGGTATCTGCGAGAGGGGTTGGTAAATTCAGGAAGGGAGTGGAAAAGGAGTTGGTTGGGTTAAGGAGAGTTGAGAGAGCTCGCCACCGGGCGGTAGCCTAATTGCAAGTGTATGTAAAATGCAAAGAGCACGGTCACCGCTATTGCATGAATTTTGGACTCTGGCTGAGAGAAAAATCTTAAGATATAGACAGTTCCCATAAAATCGCAATGTGTGAACTTTTCAGTAAACATCACGGGAAAATTGTAAGGGTTGGCAGGTCTGCGATTACGACTCATCTCACTGCAACCTAGTATACTACTTCTACACAAGTAAGATTCAAATACCGCCCCATATACGGAAGTTGCGACTTGCTACATTCCTGGAGGGCAGCCGGACACATGGATATGAGGGGTTGTGCAAGACAGTGGCGCGTCATCCCCCCCCCCCTCCCTCCACAATGCTGAGAACCAAAGCCATCACTTGTTCTCATCCTCTGTGGACCATCTGCAACATCTAGCGGCAACAATAGAACATTTTGGTTAGCCAATTTCTTTTTCGTTCTGCCGCTTACTTCTCTGCCCGTTTTCTCCTCACTTTTGGTCTTGGCCTGTCACCAGTATGTGTGTACACAGTGCGGTGACTGTGACTGTTTTCTTCTAGACTTAGGTCCCATTTGTTGCGTTTTATACGCAAACATCATGTAGAGTAGAGCCAAGATGTAGTATCTGGTAGTGCGTATTTATTAATTTTATTTTTTTAAATTTTGGTGCTTCATACTATACAACATGTCTGGATAATTAATTCTCTCTCATTGTGAGGGTCCTACTTCTGGTCACGCTTCTGTTCCTGGTTTTCAGTCTATCTTCTCAACCTTCACACTATACCGTACCTTTGAGTATTGTACCTTTCGTGTTTTACTGCAAAGGACTGTTGTAAATGCTACCTCCAGTAAGAGTATCGTCTGTTGGCTGTTGGGAACTTCAACGTTAGTTTCATCCCAAAGCTAAGTTACCGAAGCCAGTTATGATTTATCTGTGTTATTCGCAAAAGCAAGCCGAGTAAAAATATATAAATATAAATTTTAGTGAAAATGAATTGAACTCGTGCACATTAAATGCTCTCTTTACTTGTGACATTTATTATTTCTGTACCAATGTTTTATTTCATACTTGTCATATTGTCTCATTATTTGTCATGCAAAAATGTTAATTTTGACTGTGTTATGTTTCCATAGTAATTTGGTAATGCACTTAACGGTAATGTAATTAAAATTTGCATTTGAACCAATGATTTTAAATTAAAATTGAGTAAGCATGTTATGTTAGGGTATCCCTTTTGATAATATGGTTTAAACTGCTAGGATTCATTATAATTTACACTATCATTTAACCAAAGTTTATATATATATGATTTCTTATTATTAGAATATATATATTTTCCTCTGGGTTCCTTTCTTTTAATTACTATACATATCATGATTTAATTATGAGGTAAGTATTTCATCTCTTTTTATTTCTTTATTGTGCAGTGTACAAGAAGGGGTGGGGGGAGGTAAATACAGGACGATATGTTGGAACCTCAATGACGGTGAGGACCCTTGGTGGCTCGTGGCAGCTGAAGAATTGACAGCTGTTCGATTGAGCAGTCCTCCCGACGAATAGCGTCATCGTCGGCCACTGATGCAGCTGAGGGTCTCTGCACTAGTCAGGATACCCCGGCTTTGACAGCCTGAAGGTGTAGCCAGACTGAGTTGCTAGCATGGGTGCTGTCCTCAGCCTTCTTGGCCCAAAGGATGAAGAGCAACTACTGAGGCCCAGACTGAGGTGCCTTTTATATTAATTTTTCCAATCATGGGTTTTCAGAGGGGTGTAGGGAAATTAACTCTGCCTGGGGTGGAGCTGGTGATATCACATGCACGAACTAAGGATCATTATCGTTGCGGCGCTCGGCACGAGGCGTTGACACAACAGGTCAAGATGCGCTCATGGAGACAGTGACTCTCTACTGACTGGTCCACTTCCTAAAGCGGCGCAAAGTTTCAACTGATCGCAGTCTCTCTAGTTGGCGCAGCGAAGTAGAGCACGGTTTCTTCGAGAAGGGGCAATGACGTGACAGTTTCTTGTAGAAACTGGAGGACGGTAAAAGAAAGGAGCATAGGGTTAAGGATGGGTTAAGGCTCTATCAATGTCTGGTAGTCCCATGTGTTCTGCCTCCATTTCCATGTGTAAATATTGTTGACTTGCCATTGGGGTAGATTGCCAAGGTTCAGATGGGGCAAAGTCGGTCATTTGGAAAGTGCTTTATCTAGGCGCAAGTATGTCATGTGTCAAATTTGATGTTTTCAGTGTGATTTGAATGCATTGTATAAATTGTTTTATGGCCAGTGAGCCACTCTTAGCATCCTAATGGTACAGAAAAAAATCACTTCCATTTACCTTTTTTAGCCAAACACCACAAATATTCTTTACCAAAAACAGCCTTCATTGTAACTTTGAAGAGACTCGTGTTCTTTTCATAAGTAGGTAATATACTTGCGCAGTAGACTCTTTCTCTTAGCTATTTACTTGTGTTCTAGGTGCAAAATGTAATTATATGTTGGTTATTTGCACATTGTAGTAACCAGCCTTCGGGCATATATATGTACCATTCCGTTAAGATGGTTGCATACATTGGAATTCCATTTTCTTACCTGCATTCTTACTGAAGTCGTGCAACCACCTTAGCTTACCACTTAAGGCTAATTAATTTGTTTATGGTTTTATAGTTTTGCTTAAAAACTGTGAATAAGGACACCCAGCTTTAAATTTTCACAACAGATGTGTGTCGCTTATACATCTAATCTAATACGATTACAATTCATCACCAAGAGTACCTCTTCCATCACAATAGACGTGAGTGACACGTTGCATGCCCTACAGGCAGCAGGAATATATAAGCATATTCTCTCACCAGGAGGATACGCAACCAGGCAGGCACGCGGTCCCCTCTACCATGCGCTGAGAGCCTAAAAGTTGCCCAGACCTCGGGCAAGGACGAGCACCACAGAAGAGGCATGAAGCAGAAACACTGACCAGAGTATTTCCACACCAACCAGGGCAGGAGGACACCACGCCTCCCCCACTACCCGCGCTGGCAGCCTACAAGCTTCCACTATATAAGTCAGGACACTGCTGAGCTCAAGAGTCATTCTTGTTCAATCTCTTGCGTTTTCCCACAACACTGTTGTCAGTGTTGGGACAGCCTGAGATCTTCGAGGCATTGAGTTCACCTCCTGTAGCTACTTCACTGCAGACGACCAGTCAACCCGACAACCAGCGTACATGCTTACCAACACATTATATTAACTTTATCTCCTCAAGACATCTTCTTTAGACAGTTTAGTAGCATTAAGTATTTTTTTGTTAAGCTCTTTCTTTCCCATTCTCCATTAGAACAAGGTCGCCTACACCTGGCCAGCATAGAAACCTTCAGCACTCAATTGCCTGGTAGGAGGTAGCACACGTCGCATGTTTATTGAGACTTCAATAAACATACTGTTGTTTCCTACATCTCAGCTTTTATTTCTTAAAGTATCTGTCAGAATGCCTACGAGATACGGGTTGCTACATACACCTCTGACAAGAACCGGGGAATTTATAACTACCGAATGGAAAAAAGGGTGTGCTATACACGAGTTAATACGGTATATATATTATTTGCTATATTTCATTTATCAATGTGCAAGTAACACGGTGGTATTGGAAGCCGTCAGAGGCGACACAAGAGGCGTGCCTTACTACAGCACTCTTTGTTGAACCAGATAGTTAGTGACTCACACTCCAGTACTCTGAATACTAATGAATCTGAGAGTGACCAGATTTATTATTATATAATGTTACCTACTGACCACAAAAGTTAAAACACATGTTAGGGTGGTGCGAGCCGAACGATGAATCAGATTCTGAGGAAGCCACTCCTCCCCCTTCAGCCCAACCCGAAAGGGATAACCTAACACTCCGAATTACTCTGGGGTTTGACTGCCCTCCACCTCAGAAGGTTAGAAATGGCAGTGCTGACACCCTAACCACTTATCCACAAAGAGGAGCATGCGTCAAAGGTAGAATTCTCATTACCGAGACTCAGTTTCCCTTAGAGGGATACTGAGCCAGCACACCTTCACTCCATAAGTGACATAAAGGCAAAGAAAGACTAGTGCTTAGCTGTAAGCAGATTTCATCAAAATTATTAGGCAAGTATTCTGCTAGTAGAAGTTCGTTGAACAATAAATTTACTGCAGCCTCAACAATAGCATCTAATCGTGCGCCGGAGCTGGGTAGTGCCTTGTGAAATTGTTGATACTTGACATTTTGATACTAGCTCAGTATCAATGGTAATAAGGTATCACAGGAATAAAGTCCCATATCATATATATATATATATGTGTGTGTGTGTGTGTGTGTGTACATGCGTGTGTGTGTGTATATATATATATATGTCGGAATGAAAATGGCTAATTCAAAGATTAAAAATATATTACCGCAAACAATCCTTACACCGAAAAAAGGTATTTTGGAAATTACCATAAAATGTAAAAGTAACAGTGGGGAATTAAACTTAATTTACAGCAACACACCAACCACAGCAACAATAAAATGGAACTAATCAATGCAACACATCATACCTGACATTGCAGTGGCAATGGACTGAAAGGTATGGGTCATCCTCCAGCACCAGCTGGAAGCCCTGGGTAGCAGTGGGGCCCTCTGTGGGACAGGAAAGCAAGGCAACCAGGCGACCAGTCCAGCGATCAGCATCTCGGTGGCCCCTCATCACCAGTGCCTTGCACACCCATGCCACCAGCTCACCTGATCCTTCAGCCCCTTCCAGCTCTGCCAGCAGCCATGGTCCTGTGAAACCCCCTCCTGAATCATCACTGTTGACTACAGCTCTCCGACCTGGGGTCTCATTGCCCATGATCATTGGGAACACACTACTGAAGAGACTAAACTATGGTCACTGTTCCACACTCTGTGTATCATAAATATTATGCTCCAAGATAATTATGCATCCCAGAATACTCTAATTGTTTTATTCTCTGCCAGCATATTGTTGGGTTAAATAATGAACACAGTCAAGTTTTCTTCTTGGGAAGAGCCAACTGCACAGTGAAACCTCATTAATAAACACCAAAATTCTTAGTATAAAAAGGTTGTCTTTTTTCACCTGGAGAAAGATGGGGAATTTAATGTTAAATTGTATGATTATTTAAATTCGGTACTTTGTAAAACAATGTCATGTCGGTATTTTGTATAACAATGTCATGTCAAGTTCACTAGTAAAAAGAAGTCGTGCTAGGGACAAGAATGACTTATTTTCCAATATTCTGTATCAAAAAATATATAAATTATTCTTCTTAGATTTTTTATAATTACTACACACATCTGTTAATACAAATCTTATTTTCTCAAACTGCAAAATTTAAGCCCCTTGATGTTTATACTAAATACAATTTATTCTGCACCAACGACCAACTTAGCAGGCGAGATAACTGTATAAGTAGTGGTATCCATCATAGAACCAACAACTAACTAAATAAAGCTGGGGCATGTGGCTTGACGGCACAGCACAAAGTCTGGTTTGGGCTTAACGGTCCTTCGCACTACTGGTTTGCACACAGCCACTGGTTTACCTGTATTGGGCGTTGCCCAGGGTATCTCCTCACTCGGCCGCTGTTGCTGCTGGTGCCGATTGAAATTCATGCCCAGTCCTTGGGTAAAGATGGTGCTGTGGCTGGCGGTGCTGGTTGGAGGTTGGAAACCGTGGAAGGCTGCTGGTCCTGCTAGGTCTGAACTATGGGTTGGCTAATTCCAGTGTTACAAGAAGTCCGTGGTGAAATCATCAAATCTCTTTGACGATAAGATACGGCTTGCCGGCGAACTTGTGGGGTGGCTGACAGAGGGAGCTGGCGGGAACTGGGAAGTGAGGCATCGCCAGTTGGCAGGCGGCTTGAGCTCATTCCCATGGGGATACACTACAGAAGGCAGTTAGCACTGGGTTGCAGTTCACGTTAGGCTCAGAGGCAGTAGCTGCCCTCTTAGCTCTCTACTTTGCACCACTCCTGTGGGTGTATGGTATAGATGTAGGAACTAAGGTCTGCCATGCTAAGGAAGAGCAGGTTGCGAAGATCCCTAGCTAGGTGTGAAGCCAGTCGTGGCTGGGCTACTCAGATTCAGTCCAATTACTTCTTTCGGTGAAAATAACAACATATTGGATGGAGTACTAGGCTCACCAGAATGTACAGTCATGTCGTGGGTGTGGTCCAAAAGGGGTCAGACCTCCAGAACCAGTCTTATCAACCTTCTGGCAAAAATAACAATGCAGTGGATGGAGTGAATTGGCTGGGCTGGCTGACTAGCCTCCTCGTGGATGAGCTTCTAGTGGTTGTGGCTCTACCGTATGTGTGCAACTTCAGTGGAATTTGGCTGTTGGGACAAAGCGCTGGGTAGGTCGTTCTGAGTCCCTGGGAAGTGCTGTACTTCAAAATCAAATTCCGATAAGAGGAGGTCCCAGCATCCTAGCTTGGCTTTGTTGTGCTTGGCATCCCTAATCCACTTAAGTGCCTTGCTGTCAGTTCGAAGGATAAAACGGTTCTCTTCCAGATGATACCGAAACTTGAGTACAACCCAGATGACCACAAAACATTTTTGCTCGTTTATATGGTATCTTTGTTCTGTCGGGTTCAGCCTCGTACTTGCGTATGCTATCACCAGAGGTCTGCCTTCAGGGTCTTCTTGGTACAGGACTGCTCCCAACCCGTTTTGACAAGCATCTGTTTGAAGGATAAGCGTTCCTTTCCCTTGCGGTTGGTGTAAACGATCAATATGCTGAAAACTTTCTTTCAAGGTGTTGAAAGCAACTTGGCATTTGGGAGTCCACTTCCAACAGACGTCCTTCCCAATGAGAGGTTGAAGGGGTGCCATGACCTCGGCAATGTTTAGAACAAAGTCCCTGAGCCAATTACAGAGCCCCAAGAACTGGCGAAACTGCTTCTTTGAATGCGTGACCTCAGATTCTTGGATGGCTCTGAGTGAACGGTCTTACGGGTAGTTTCCTTCCACGGACACAACATGGCCTAAATATTCTCTCGAAATTTTTCCTAAATGGCTCTTGGAAAGTTTGGCTGGGAGTACATGTAATTCGAGGCGTTCCAAGACACGCTGGAGGTGAGAGAGATATTCCTCCCAAGTCTTGGAATAAATGATTATGTCATCCAAGTAGGCGAAACAGAACTGGCCTATGTATCCGGTTAGGACTTTGGAAAACATAAGGCGCTGGAACATGGCGGATGAGTTCTTCAGTTCAAATGGCATGAGACAGAACTGTAGGGTTTCTCCCTCTGGCAACGTAAACACAGTGTACGGCTGACTGTCCGGATGTACTTAAATCTGCCACTATCTGGATTGCATGTCTAGCATGCTGAATATCTGGGGCTCTCCACTGTAGCGTACCGTGTGCACTAAATTGAGAGACGGGGGTGGAGTGGACAAGGTGGCATCGTTCAACGCTTTGTAGTTTACGCAGAAGCAAAGTTGCCCATCCTTTTTCGGTACTAAAAAAACATGAAAATTATAAGGTGAGGTTGACAGCTCGACAATTACTTGTCGCTTCATTTTGTTGATTTGTTCTATGATGACCCTTCGGCGTTTGGCAGAGACTTTGCATGGTCTATTGTAGATAGGTGTAGAATTGTTGAGCAATATCTCATGTTGCTCAGTGCGCATCTCATGCAAGTTGACATTGTTTCCAAAGGCAGTAGCATGTTCATCTAAGACCTCCCGTCGTTGCTGAAACTGTTCGTGTGTCAGGTCATGTTGGATTTCTTACGCGTCAATCGGAGAGACTTCTGATTGTTCGGCCAGGTACTCCCAGTGTAGCGTGTTCCTGTTCTCATCGCCCAGGTATAACTTGTGTTTCCTGTGATCCATTATGCACTGCTGTTCAGTAAGCCAAGGATGTCTGCGACTTGCTTCATCTTTGATATCCCGGGTGACGACAAAATCAGCGTGGGTCTTCAGGCTGTGCACTTCCCGAAAGGCAAGGAGATTCTTCTACTGACTTTGAGTGTGCAATTTGGCTTAGCCATTCGTACTGCCTTATTTTGGGGTTCCAGTTCGTGGTCCTGGTGTTCCAGAAGCAGGTCAAGGCGAATAAAGTTCCCTGACACAGCCGAGTCCAAAAACACTAAGGCATTTCTGCACTTTATCCTGATCTCTATATATAGAGAGCCATAGGGGCTTCTGTCTTCTTGTCTAGGAGCTTAACGAATGGTTCCGTTTGCCCGGCAGAAACGCTCCTTTCTTTAAGCTGGCGTTGCCGTTTTCCCTTCGGTGACATGATTGGCAGCACCTCCTTGACCTGTGCGGGTCATGTCGTCGGGTTAATATCCTGTATCTCCGTGGATTATGGTGGTTAAGGTGACTGTTTTTGAGGGCAGTCTTTAGCCTTTATTAAAATAGTTTCTAAGGCAAAACCAGCATTTCGGCAGTTTCGGGGGCGGCGGTGGTGGTGGTGGTGGGGGGTGGCTTCGTTCCCCGGTTTTCCCTTCGTTGAGGGGTTTGGCTGGTTTAGGCTACTCCAATAGAGCCTGTGCCTGGAAATTTCTCTCTGCTTTGCGGACTCTGTCAATTAGTACGTCTATTGTTGTAGGCTTAGGCATGAGTAAAATGTTTCTAATTTGTGGCAACAATAGGCGTGAGATCTGGCAGATGCATGCATCCTCATTTCCCTAAGGAAATATCTTACCATACATTTGTACATTCCTGCATACAAAATTTTCTACCTCATCCGCGGGTTTCTGGAGCACGCTGCAGAACTCCTTTGTTAAGTGCGCGATGACTACCTCTCCAGCAAAATGCTGAGACAAGTGGGCGCTGAGCTTCTGGCAGTCTGTAATGAATTTGCCGTATGGATTCCATCAGTCTAGTGCCTTCCCCTTCAGATTCAGGTGGGATTGAGAAACCCAGTGTTTCTCAAGAACTTCGTGAAGGTGGAATTCTCTCTCACACTCGATGAAAGTACTGACGCGAGACACTTATACAACTAATCTAATCCGATTATGACTCATCGCCAAGAGTACCTCTACCACCACTACAGATGTGACACGTTGCCTACATGCAGCAAGAACTTATGAGCGAATTCTCTTCACATGGAGGATATGCAACCTTGGACACGTCTCCCCTCTTATGCGCGCTGAGAGCCAACAAGCTGCCTAGACCTCGGGCAAGGCCAAGCGGTACCAACGAGGCACGACAAAACAGAAACGCTGACCAGAATCTTCCCACACCAACCGGGGCATAAGGTTGTCATGCCTTCCCCACACCCCGCTCTGGCAGCCAACAAGCTTCCACTACATAAGTCTGGATGCTGCAGAGCTCGGGAGTCATTGTTATGCATTCTCTCTTGCGACATCCAGCACTGACTCAGTGCAGCAACCTCCGGAGATCTTGAAAACTTCAAGTACATCCCTGTGGCTACTTCTACGTCTCGACGACCAGCGAACACGAACATACGTACTGTATTCAACTTCACTTTGTCTCCTATCACATCACACAAAACATCACAGCCTAACAAAATTACATAATTTACACTAAAGTATTGTTCCAAATGGTGCTGCATAGTTGGTTGCAAAACTAAACACCAATGCCTAGTGTCAAGAGCCTAAAAATTAATTTTCAAGAGTAAAATTGCATCCATCTGCAACAGAAGCTACCATACAAAAGATACTGTCTAAATTATGACGTGTGCCAATTATACAACTAATCTAATAAGATTACGACTCATCGCCAAGAGTACCTCTTCCACCACTACAGATATGACACATTGCCTACCCTACAGGCAGCAGGAACATATGAGCGAATTCTCTTCACCTGGAGGATACGCAACCCGGCAGGCACGCCGCCCCCCCCTACCCTTCTTCACGTTGAAAGCTACAAGCTGCCCAGACCTTGGGCAAGGCAGAGTGCCACCAACGAGGCACGAAGTAGAAACGCTGACCAGAGTTTTCCCATGCCAGCCAGTGCAGAGGGACGTCACGCCTTCCCAGCACCACGCGCCGTCAGCCAAGGAGCTTCCACTATATAAGTTCGGACACTGCCGGCCTCGTGAGTCATTCTTACGCATCCTCTGTCGTGACATCCAGCACTGACTCTGTGCTGCGACCTCCGGGGATCTTGGAAACTTCAAGTACGCCCCCGCGGCTACTTCTACGTCTTGACGACCAGCGAACACGAACATACATACTGCATTCAACTTCACTTTGTCTCCTCTAGACACAGTTTACTTAGCAGTTTAAATTTAACTAATTTGTATTTGTCTAGAACCAGCCATTTCCCTTTTTTACTTAGAACCAGGTCGCCTACAACTGGATCCGCAGTTTCCTTCATTCCTCCACGGTTTGATAGGAGGTAGCACGGGTCAAATGTTTATTGAATATTCAATAAACACTCATTGTTCTCTACCTTTCTAGTTTCATTTCCAGGGTATTTGTGTGTATTAACGGTTGGAGACAGAATATGACTTGCACTGCAGACAGGAACCGGGAAATTTGTTTCAACCAAAATAACCTGACTGTGGAACCCTTTCAGGAGTCTGCACATCAGAAGACATACATATTCGATGGCTGCCTGTTTCTTCCCAGTAACACAATAGCACTAAGTCAGTGCTCATGGTGAAGAAACAGCCACAACCACTAGAAACACCTTCGCATCGGGAGGGGTGACAGACTCAGGTTATTTCTCACTACTCGCACTAAGTCAGTGAAGTTTTGCAGTTCAACCTAGAGCGAACACATAACCAGTAGAGACCTGGCGGCCCCATGACTCCACATCCCTGATCAGCCCACATATAGCAGGGGATCAGTGTGGACTCTTATTGGGCTCTAGCCAGCAAGCCACCATTGGGTTACACTGTCGAACCTTCCTGTCTAAGGGCATCACATAGGCTGTCGAACCGTTTACTCTGTGCCTCACAAGAAGAGGAGTGGTAGAAAACGTAGGGAACAATTCCTGGCTCACTCTGCTCTCAATCCGTGGATCACAACACCACATCCTACGCAGGAGAGGCAGGTGGAACAGGACCACGCCGCCGAACTTAAGACGGAAAGCAGTACCGCCTGCTCTGGTTCTGGTAATTGAATTCCCACATTGTATCCGCATACATCCTACGTGTCACCCTGTGGTAAAAAGGTTTCTGACCGTAACCAAAGTGTGACCAGGCTGGGACAACCTCAACTTTTGGACCAAGGAAGCACACCTGTGGAATCTCCAGTCCGGCCTAGACTGAATTTGCCGCGTCTAGGTGAAATCTAGCCCGACTAGAACACTCAAGAAGAAGGAGTGAGTAAGTACTAACCAACACCTAACACCAACTATCTAAATCAAACTACCCCGTTGTTGGTCTAGCGGACTAAATCATCAAACAATGTGCCAAGTCAGTCTAATCGGGCACGCGCCAACTATTAGCAGAATGCATTTGTAATGTTAACTAACCAAGGGAGAAAACTCACAGATGAACAAGTGATATCACAGATTGAGTGACATTATCTGCAGATATCAGTTCCCGGTAATAATCAGTTCAGTGTAAGAGAATGGCATCCAAATCTATGATAGTTACAAGCGTACCTGCTAGAGCACTCTTGTGCCCACTCTTCTCACAATGTCGCATGAATTGTATTAATCAATGGTCAAATGACTTTATTTACGTTTCTGTGATAAACGTTACTAACAAGTATGTAGTTTTGCAGATAATATTTTGTACCGACCACATAAAAGCATCTGCAAATAAAGTCTTGCAGGATTAAAATCACTTTGTATTACATATTAAAAGTATTTCACATCAAATGACTGTACAACGTTATAAAGCATATTTCTTCATTTCATGAGACCAAGATAGTTCACACAAAGAGGAATTTTGTACTAAGCAGTATTTTATTAATGAGGTTTCACCATCATATAATCAGCAAACAAATATTGTTGAATTTTACAATTCAACACAATTGAATACCTCACCACTGTATATATTTTCATGGGGTTAATTAATTATCTTATTTGCATTATTGCACGTGAGAATCAAGAAATTTTTGGATTATCGATAAATTAAATAGAATCAGTAGATATAAATATCAATCAATTATGAAATTGATTTTCCTTAACTTAACTTGGTCTAATAGTCAAGTATCAATAACTGCATGTATTCATGTTTACCATCAACTTTGTTTGCGAAACTGGCCAGAAGTCGTGATGCACACGTGCGAGAGATGTTGTCTGTGCACTTGACTGCAATTTGTAGGAGCTTGCTCACAAGCTCTTCAAGTTGAGGCACAACGACATCCTGGTGTAAACCTGCAAGCAGTGCCTCCAGCAATGTGACCTGAAACATTCCCATTTGCAAAGTCAATGCACTAATGGTACCACTTCCACTGTTATCACATGAAAAATATGAACTTGTTAACACAATACTACCCAGTAATCTGCCACTGAATTTCAAAAACTTATTTTACACTGCAGTGTGTTGCACCTGACAGGACTAAGGTTTTAGTATAGATCCCAATCTGTAACTTCCTACACATTTGTTGCTTATGGGGTGTTGACATGTTGCTGGTGCAGCTGGGATCAATGATTGCCACCTCATCTGCTTTTAACAGCATGTCCTAGACAGAGGCACTCACAACCTTATGAACATAGCATGGTGCAACACTGACATTGTCATCCATCCGATCTAGCATCACCACAGCAGTGGTCCCCTCCTAAGAAGAGCCGTTATGACTTACATGCCACAGCTGATACATCCAGCTGCACTGCAATCCGCTTCGCACCATGTCGTCAATTTTTTATCCCTCCAGCCTTCGGGTGTGTTAGGGGGAGTAGCTGCCAGCTTTGGCCGCATTCTGCCATTTCCGCCAGCTCACAACCACCCTCTCTCTATGCAATCTCTTTCTACCGCTACCTCCACAACCCCAGCCCTAGTCCTGTGCGCCACGTATAAATAGAGCTTGTAGCCCTCAGTTTGAGGTTATCTCATGCCAGTTCAGTAGCATGGCATTACTCTACCCAAGCGCCCACAGATGTCATATCAACCATCACAGAACATCACTTTGCTCGAGTACCAACCAACTTCTTGAAGTCGTCACTGTTATACGCAGCCTACATAGAGAATTCTACTCTGCATGACACCACCACGCTACTCGCCAGCTCACTGAAGCTGCCACGCTTTCAACAACATTGTAGCTCGCTCTAGTGATGAGTCCGATTTCCGCTGACTTGGGGTCACCATCACCCCCTGCGCTGCCACATCTTCCGAGACTAGGTAACATATCGGTTGGCAACCTGTGATTGGCACTTCAGGCCCTAGTCAGGGTACAGGCTGGTTTATGTGTGACTTTAATGAGCAATCAATAAACAGACATAAATCAACTTGCTGGCATTGTCACTCCCAGCACTCTACCTTTTCTTCACCTTGCTCCCGCTATCTCCTGCTTCATCACCCATCCTATTAACACTCTTGCAGGGATAGTCACGAGCTTGAATTTCATTCCCTACCTCTCCCTGTGGGGACTATCTCGATGTGGAGCTTGGGAAGGCCGCCTTCCTGGGTAACACCAGAGCAGTTGCCGTACTGGTACTTAGGTCTTCCAGCGACGTCCCACTCGCCAAGCCACTAGACTGAAGGCCAGTAGTCCAGGCTGCCAACCCTTCCAATAGCCTTCTCCTTATTCCCATTAGGCTGTGCCCTCCCCTATTGTACACCCACTTTCCACCTCTCTGTATTGTCACCACCCTTATGCCTAATCATAGGACTGGACAAGGAAAAGCAGCCAAGCAGGGGTTAGCTCTGGGAGTCCTGCGGAACTCGGATCCTGGTGCGAACCGGGTGTACTCCTGGAAGAAGGGGAAAGCTGCAAGCCAGAAAGGTTAAGCCAACCCTTTAGCAAGTTTGTCACAGTGTCTCATATGGCACGTGTTCCGTGCCGTGTCACCACTACCGCCGCCACCGAAGGAACCACCCACCTTCACCCGTCCTGCCAGCTTAGACAAGGTGGTTAAATGGCTCAGCATGACAACGGCATACACCCCAACGAGAGTGCACACATGCCCAACTCTAGCAAGCAGTCCTCTCAAGGTCGAACGTGCCATAATAGAAGTGGCCAAACCCACCACCCAATGCAGATCCCAAGATGAAAAAACCAGTCAGAGCGGTGACTCTTGCTTCTCCATCGTACGTGGAGACAGGAGGAAGAGCCTTGGTGATGCCCACCAGTACGGTGAGCATCAAGCCAAATAGCTTATTTCTATTATTTTAGGCACCTAAGCTCATACAGTAGAACCTCTCTATTACGACTCCTCACGGTTCCCGAGAATAGGGTTGTAATAAAAAATTTGGAAAAATTTTGACCCACCCCTAATCTCTAATCCCCCAAACTTGCCATTTTTTGCATGAAGTTCATGTTCAATCGTCTCTAGGCATTAAAAAATAACTTTTTATATTAAATATAAATATGTATGTATATTTTAATAGCTGGACGCCTCCTGATTAATTTGATAACCAAGAAAGGTATATTGGACCACCCCTTGTTGGCTGACTATTTAGTGTTTCATTACTAGATTGGATGTATTATGCACAAAACAGTAACTAAACACTGTAGAAGATGCCTTATGTTTGAAGCAAAACATAGCACTTTATTTATTGATAATAGATATGAAGATACATATTAAAAAATAAATCACTCGTGTGTTAGGGCTGGCAGCGAATACATTGTCGGCTGCTGCGTGTACATAGCTGGGCGAGCACCTAGATCCACAGCAGCGCGGCCAGGCACGGGCGCACAGTGGTCTATTTGCTAGCGTTAGGTGGACAAAAATGTAAAATCTTTATGTCCAGAAAAATATTTTACTAAGCAGACATGTATTCGGAATGAATGAGCGCTTCCTAATCCACGCAGATGGTGTGTCAAGAGTAGCGAGATAAGAGAGCAGGAGGCCACGAAAGTTACTTCGCCCCGTATCCATTTAGTCGCTTGGGAGTCTTCGTGGATAATCGTCGTATGTACACCTATTTCATAAGTAAAGGCTTGACCCAAGTCGAACAAATTTTGTACATATTTGGAAAACAGCATTCGAAGGTATGTAAGAGGCAGTTATTACAATTTTTATTTTAAATTAGTAGACATGAGCATAATCGAACTCACACTGAGTGACTTTTTATAATTATGAGATACTTTTTATTTCAATTAAGAGTTTCAAAAAAAGTTTCACCATGTTTCACAATAAATTTATAAGCAGATTAATCGTCATTTTACTGGGAATAAAATAGTGTCTAACACTTCGTCATCGGGTCCCGTACATTCAAATGGTATTTTTTTTAGAGGCCTTGTGGACCTTCCATTTTTAACAAAGCACGTCTTGGACCACAAAGACAATCAGATGATGATGACTGCAGTAGAACAGTTTTAAAATGAAACAGAGGAATGTACGATAATATATAACAATGCAGTTTAAAGCTGTTTTCCATAAGAAAAAATAGTCTATTATCTTTGCTTGGTTGTGTGTGGCTTTTTCTCTCATTCTCCCTTCATCAAACATTATTAACTCTTGAACTAAATTTTTTCAAACGTCTTAACTTTACAAAAACTAAATGGCAACACACTTTTGTACTATTTTACCAGATTGAGTGAATATTTTCGAAATGGCGGATTTTTTTTTTTGGTGTTATGGCATATGACTGGATACATA
Organism: Dryococelus australis; assembly: GCA_029891345.1. Classification (NCBI taxonomy): domain Eukaryota; kingdom Metazoa; phylum Arthropoda; class Insecta; order Phasmatodea; family Phasmatidae; genus Dryococelus; species Dryococelus australis. Next base: position 56,016,702 of record CM056997.1, on the reverse strand, counting down.
CAACATATGTCACTAAAACTTGGCATGCAAGCATAACCTGATCTGAATATTTATTTAACTTATTGAATAAATATTTTAACCACTATTTTGGAAAGTGTTCCTGCCTGTATTATTTTATATATATATATATATATATATATATATATATATATATATATATATATATATATATATATATAAGGCACCTGCGAATACTCAAACTTTGAGTTTCGAGTCAAGTTTTTTTTTGTAATAATCGAGCTCGGGCTAGACAAATACTGAAACTCGTAATCGAACACGTCACGTTAAACACGCTCATAATTACCGTATTCACCCGAAAGGAAGACAAGGTTTTTTGACAGAAAAGTAATAGAAAAAATGAGAGATCATCTACAATTCAAAACCTAGGCGATTTTGATAAAGGCTTTTCATGCTTAAATACTGCATGTCCTATGGTTGCATGTATTTTTGTAGTGCTAAAACTGTACCTCTCAACTTTGACATGGATCCCCTTATCTGATGTCACCCAGTGGGCTGGGCGCCCCAGCCATAAAGAGGAAGCGCTTTACTGGGAAGCAAAATGGCTTAAGTCACAAATAGGTATATAACACCCACAAAAGTTTTACAGTTTAAGAAAGATGCTGCTACCATACAGCCAGGTTAGACACATCTATCTCATTGTGAATAACTTTTCTTTAAAAGTAAATCAAATATATAATATTATTCATATATAGCATTTCTTTGTGAAGCATTTTTCATAAATTCATGCAAAAAACTTCAACCTAAATAATTTTTTCAGCACTTCGTAGGGGTAGTCTTGAATTCAGGTTTAAATATTTTTCCTTCAAAAATATTATTTTAGGTAGGGATCGTCAGATTCAAGGTTGTCTTCCTCTCAGGGTAAATACGTTAATGAATTTTTAATATTTTGTGTTTACTTCGGTAGAAAACTCTTTTCTCAGTTTCCATTTTCCATTAGCTTAGCATAATAATAATGTTGAGGAGACCACCCAATAGCAACCAAAAAAGTTCTGTAACAAAAGTTTTCCCAAAAAGATTCTTTAGCCTCTACCGGAAATATAATTTGCATTCCAAATCTGATATTTTACTCACTACATCAAAGTCGACACCATTCTTCTACATTAAAAATATATTCCCAAATATAATGTTGTACACAGTTGTGCCGGTAACCTAAAACATGGAGAACTCGTAATCAGCCATAATTGTAAGCAATTTTCATGTAAGTACGTCTGCGACCACGTCTTGATACTGATTTTCAAATATCTAAATAATGACATTAGAACGTATTTGAGCCGATTTGTGCTTCCACATTACATTCTTTAATTATTTGATTGCCGCCATTTGTACATTGTTGACATGATCATCCATTGCCATGTTTACCTAAATAGTTTGTTGTATTTTATTCAATGTGGATAGGTCGATATATCTATAGTCTACGCGAAACAATAATTGCTTGTAGTCATGGTCACAGCTCGAAAAGAATAAAATGTGTTGTCAGCCTTCACATAATCTTACCTGTTTTAAGCACATTAAAAAAAAATAAGATCAGCGACTCAATATTATTTCAACCACATCCTGTACTCCAAACACGTCTTGTTAACCGATCTGGCTTGAGTTTTTCACCTTTACTTTGAAACATTTAGTTTCGACTTATCAAATGTGTTGATTAAATTTTATACATTTTGAAATATATGCTTCAATTCTTTGAACTAATTATATTACTAGATATGTTAGTATGGTATTTTCATATTACATATCACCCAACTTTACAGCCATTTTTATTTTGATTAATATTACGATAGTTTTTGTATCTTTTGTGTTTTTACATGAAAATATATAACATAGAGCATATATTATTTTTCAGATGTATTTAATTTTGTCCCGCTAGAGAAGGGAAATCAACCACTGTGGGGCGTGGCGTTTGCTGCTGAGGATCAGCCCTAGATCCTCAGACTGGGCAGCTGTCGGTTGGTCGCTACAAGATAGCGGGCGGCGAGGACCCGCCCACCGCCACTTCCGTTGTTACAGGGCCGGTTCACTTCGTAACAGGAGCCTGGTGTTGGGAAAACATGCTGATAGATGCAATTCACGTCAATGTGTTAAATTTATACAAAATGTAGGCGGCGTTTTGGCCTCTGCACTGACACGATGAGGCCCGGCAATGTTTACGGGAATGTAAATATTTAGTGTGGTCTACTTGAAATATTAACCATCCCGAATTTTTCACCAAAACGACGCACACTGCTTCACTTTCCATAATATGGTACCGGTAACATAAGAACACATTTTATTTGCACACACTTATCTTTATCGACTTTACACATAAAATTGACTTCACAAAAAAAAATTGCCACCAAAAAATATTTGCATATTTCATAGGCATGGGCGAACATAAACATCAAAATAATCATTAAAAAAAGGGCACTGAATTAAATTTGAAGTTATCATACATACACTGATTAAGAAACTAGTATGTGTAATGTGCCGCTGTTTTTACAGCAAAAGAGGAGGGATAATGAACGCGAAAGAGGACAGGGAGGGTAAGGCAGAGGGGACGGCATATGACTAGGGCAAAGAATTCTCACTGGCATGGCCTGCAACTTCTACACCCCCCCCCCCCCCCACTTCCATGGACAATACACCAGTGTCCCCTTCTGGCATTAAGTAATTTATTGCTTCATGCTGCTTGGGACAACAAATGTCAAAGTCAGTGATGGTAGCTTGAGAAATGCCCAACCACTAATATAAGTAAGGGCTAGTTTTCCATAGACTGAAAACAGTGGATAATAGAAACTAGGGATGTCCAACTCAATTCCAAAATTCCTCGAAACCAGCGATTCTTGAAGAATCATATAACTGAGAATCGGAAGGCGAAGAATCAAAGCATTAAAACCCAATTCCTACAAATACATAACCTATCACTAGACGCACAATTTTGTAAATCGCAACAAAACGAAATAACACTGAAATACAAGTTAAAAAGTGAAATAACTCACGATACAACACATGCATGATATCTCACTAAATGAGCTTTCTCCTAAAGAAATAAACTCTTGTCTTATATTATTTCACGAATTCACTTCGGCACTGTAAAAATCTAGAGACGTGCGAGTCTTGGAAATATTGAGAAATTCTAGAGATGAAAAATTTCTCGATTTTGTCTCTAAACAGTTTTTAAATCTTGGAAATCATAGTTCTAAATGCAACAACACACGTAAATACATTACTTTTTCTTGTGAAACTAAATATAAACAAACATTCCAAAGATTACACATGCACATGTACTTCGAGATAAGCTACAGAGAGTTTGACAACAAACCGGCTCCAATCGTGCGAAGTGAACACTCACAACTCGAATGTGTGCAGTAATCTATGGTGGACACTTGTTTACTAACATTGACGGATGTGCATGAAGTGAATGTGTGATATCTAACTTGACACATTAAACGGACTGTTTCATAAAATATCTAATCTCATAAATTATGGAAGATGCTGCAGCCGATGTAAAAGACTGTACAATGTCTTCTCATTTGGGTATTTTATACAAAAATAAAAGTGCAAAGGCGAGTGTAAAGTGTGCAAGAAATTAATATAAAAACACCAACCTGAACTGCTCAGAGAAGACTTTTTTTTTTTAAAAGAATGCAGATGATATTGATATTACGCGGATACTGCTTGTCTAGTTTATATAGGTAGCTCATAATTCCTGCGCATATATATATCTCACTCTCTCTCTCTCTCTCTATTTATATATATATATATATATATATATATATATATATATATATATATATATATATATATATATATATATATATATATATATATATATATATATATATATATATATATATATAATGTACATTTTCAATATTATAGCATATGCCTCTTTTGAACTTTTGGGAATTTCATATGAATCTGCTCCCACTGCTTAAGTGTTATATTATTTATGTTAGTAATAGGCCTACTATTAGTGTAGGCCTAGTAAAATGATTAAATTTCACACCCACCTATATATTAATTAGTTCTGTAAAGTAAGTGTCTGTAACTAAAGGAATCGCGAGTTTTGGAATTGAGAGTGGTATTGGCATTGAGATCGAGAATCGAGGAAAAGTGGAATAATTACATCCTTAATAGAAACTAGTACTGCGGTTGGAGAAAAGATCTACAAAAACAAATCCGCGCCTAACTGAAACCGTGGTTGGCGAGGGATTACTATATCTGTTTTTAGATGTGCCTCAAATTTTCGACTTTTTCTACCCAAACTTTTCACGGTTTCTCGGGATTGGGTCGTAATAGAGAGATGGTCCTAATAAATGGGGTCGTAATAGAGAAGTTTTACTGTACAAGGCACTCCATAGTGCTGTATGTGGTGGTGACACCAGGGAATCTTGTTCTCCACCTTGATAAAATGTTATAGTCTATTTGTGGTTTTGTCACACTTTTTGAATCAAACCTTGGAAAAACCACAGCATGTATGATGTGTCTGGTTGTTTTCTATATATGTCATGCATCACAATCGTTTTATTCTTGTGTCAACATAAAAATACCTAATATTTAGTTAAATTGAACTCTTAGAGATTTTATTTATTATGTAAAATGAATAAACACACGAGAAAAAAAAGGTGTGTTGATAAAGCCTAGTAAGAAATAGTTCTTGTGCAAAATTGTATTAGCCTAAGAGTGTACGAATGCATTGCATTGCCCTTGGTTTAAATTTCTAGACTCAGTTAAGCTTTGGTAGCACGAGGCGGGAGAATACCCTGGAAGTAGAACTTTAGCTGGGCTTCAGAAAAATGTGAAATAACCATGAATGTCCCATAATAAAGTTCCAGTTATTATTTATTCACACTAGCTGGCTGCTGGTATAAATCACTAACATTGTGTATTTGCTACTCGATGATATATAAGTTTTTAATACAGTACACGTAGAACAATCCAAAACTAAATTAATAGAGCAAAAACGTGTTATAACATTTCTCAAGAGCTCTAAGAAATGTTTTTTTCAAGAGTTCCAAGAAATGTCAGATATATACGGGAAAACTTTATAAGAGGGAATTTTTGTTTTTAAAACATGTTTGTGGACCAAGAGGAGGCAGTTTATTAAGCAGGAAAATGTTACAACAGGGAGACCTACAGGCACTCAGGGGGATATTCAATCGGCTGATGTAGAAGAGTGGCTAGTGGAAGGCGACTTCACATAGATCACCAATGAATAGCTTGATGATGACCAAATCATCTCTGCTATTTTACAGGCTGATGCTGAAGAAGACGATGCAAATGATTAAGTAGCACTGCACTACCAACACTAAACATTATGAGTTGAAAATAAGCAATATTTATCTGACTTCTGCTAAGAGACAGATACTCACTGAACGTATGCAACTGGATGAGGATACGTCTACCAGCAGCTTGGAGGAGGGGTCCATAAATAGCGGTACAAGCTTCATGACAAGGCTGCTCTGGGCACTGTAGGAGCAAGGAATCATATTCACTGAAATATGTACACATACTGAGCACTCATATGTCCGACTACTACTATACTACGTAAGTGACTTGAGGTGGATTTAAAAGAATACCAATAACGTCCAACAGACAGAACAGACTGACGTGCACAGAATCTATGGTTGTTCACATGTAAGCAGAATTTTCTGCATTACCATTGTGCTATTTAGCTGCAAGCTGTTTATAACCACACTGTATGATTTTAAAAATTTTTAATACTAAGATACCCAAATAAGTGATGGATAACAAACTAGACACTGTCATGTTTCTACTCTACAGTAGAACCCTTTTTATCCGTCACTGACAGGACCGCGATATGGTCGGAATACAGAAAAGGTAGGATAATCAGAGGAACAAAGAAACACTTTATTACATTTATGAATGTATTACAATATGTATATATGTACACAAAAAATAATCTTACAGTTACTAAAAAACCTGTGAAACATACTTTGCTATGAAAATATTTAAAAAAGGATTAGTATTTTAAAAAATCTGTAATTTTTTTTTTTTGTTTCAAATGGGAAATTCTTGATTTTGGGAATGCCTCTCACCACTTCTTTGTCCACATAATGTCCATAGGTGTTGCCGTTGGATGCTGCTCGATGAATTTTAGCCCGAGTTCAAATGCTTCTTTTGCGGCGGCGTGACTACTCCTTTCACAGTCACCTTTATCTTAATCATTTGCATAGTCTTCTTCAGCATCAGCCTGTAAAATAGCGGAGATGATTTGGTCATCATCAAGCTATTCATTGGTGAGCTATGTGAAGTCGCCTTCCACTAGCCACTCTTCTACATCAGCCGATTGAATATCCCCCTGAGTGCCTGTAGGTCTTGGAAAATTTCCACTTCATCAGTTACGGAACTTTCAGGAGGTTCATCTTGTAGCTTCATACTTAGCCAAATTTTTTTCCACGATTTTTGAGTGATTGTCTTAAATTCATTCCATGCTTAAGCAACAGTGTAGATTGAATTTTTTACATTTTTGCTCTTCATCGCCTGGAACAGATCACAGCTCTCTTCTGATTTCTCTAACAACTATTCAACATATTTTCTCCTGTATCTTCTCTTCAACCACTCAATGACACCCTGATCCATGGGTTTGATCAAGGGCATAACGTGATGGGGGGAAAAAAAACAGCTTTAATGTCACCCTTTAGAAGCTCGTTTTCAGAAGGGTGACTTAGGGCATTATCTAGCAACAGAATAGCATGGACTGGTAGATTTTTCGATTTCAAATGTTTGTCTACAGCTAGTACGAATTCATCAAAAAACCGTTTTAAACAAATTGCTGTCCATCCAAGCAGACTTCTGACTTCGATAATAAATGGGGAGTGATGACATGTTTACATTTTTAAAATCTCTAGGCCTCTTAGATTTGCCTATAAAAAACAATGGCATTTTATGTCTGCCACTATGGCATTTTATGTCTGCCACTTGCATTGCTGCATGTTGCGATGGTCAGTCTGTCCTTGGCTAATTGTGTGCCCTACACATTTTCGTTTTTCGCGGTAAGGGTTGTTTTTGGAAGTATTTTATAGTTTAACACCCGTCTCATCAATATTGTAGACATAATCAGGATCAAGGTTGTTTTTATTGATTAAATTTTCAAACTTTGGTATAAAACCTTTAGCAGCATCATTATCAGCTGAGAGTTTCTCACCTACAATGACAATATGTCTCATGCCATGACGAAGTTTCCATCGGCGAAGCCATCCTTCACTTGCATGAAACATCTCTCTTTCAGCTCCCAATTATTTTTCCTCTTTCACAATAGGACCTTATAGCGGAGTTCCTTTACGCCTTTCTTGGCAAAACCAAACCCATAAAGCACCATCCAAAAGTCCAATTTTTTAAAATATTTATTTATTTATTATTAAAAGCATCTTCTCCCTCCTCCATTATTAATGAATATGCTTCAAGTTCCTTTTAACCTTTTTCCAATCTTTAATTGTTATTACACCTACTCGTAACTCTGAAGATAATTTTAAAATGGACTCACCTTTGTCCAACCATTGTAGAATTTCTAACTTTTGTTGTAATGTGCACACAACACGTTTACGTTTTTGCTGAGTAGTCATGATCACTTAAAAACACTGTCTACTGCACTGCACAATAGTCATTGTATGTCTGTACTAAATTACTGGAAAGGCACACACGTGTGAACCGACCACTTTTGTTTTGAACAATACGCAGAGTTGACACTGATCTCTTTATTGATATGGCAGGCACCAGACAGGTAGATGGACAGACAGATGGTCGGATATAAGGGGTTCCACTGTATTTTAATAATTCTATTGTGGCTAAAATTTTTTTTTGAAATTATTTTTGAGAAACTTTAATTTTGTTTAGTACTTCCAAAAATACTGCAGAATTTAGTGGTACATATCAGTTTATTTCCAAACTATATTTATTTAATACAAGTGTCGAACAAAATTAATGTTTTTTAATGATTTAATTATAAATGCATACACTGACCTAAACTATACATTACATCAATATATGTTTATTCATGAAATTAGTGGTGTGGACCAACCAATTTCTAGGAAATATCGAAGAAGTCTGCTCTTTCTGCAAGCAGATATTTCAGTACGAGTTAAACTTTTTTAGTGTGGCTCACGTGGAAAACTAGGACAGTTTTTAAGGTTGTTCTAATTTTCCACTTGCCTGTTCGGTCTGATCGGTGTACAAGTGAACCAGTTATTAGGTTATGTTATTTATTTGCTTCCTATATATGGCCCTAGAAAGTAAGATCAATCATACAGAGTTTCTGAAAATTCTATTATAAATAATGGTGGAGCCCTACATTTACGATAAATAAAGTGAGCAGATTTCTTTATACAAACTGAACCATTTAGTACTGTATAAAATTTTCATTTCATCAAATAAATTTTATAGCATAAAAAACCAGAGGTGGTGTTAGAACAGACTGTTGTTTTTGTAACACTTTCAATAAAATATGAAAAATTTTCAACAAAAATGAAAGGACAAAATGAAGAAAGCAAACACACTTCATCATGTAACATACTTTCTTGCTTACAGTTTCAGTCACTATTTTGTTGTCAATCTTGTACTTTGTCACAAAATATAAAACTGCAAAAGAACACTCACTAGCATTTGCACTTTACAACACTTTCAAATTACACCACCAACATACAGGTTGGTATTCTGAGGTGCGTCGACAAATCTCGCATTGGTAAAACATCCCTGAATTACTAATTAGTTTATTTGGCCATCCGATGCAAGTGTGGTGATAGGTTTCGCTACACAGTGACGCATGTGGTATGGGGTGTGACCTTAGATGGTAGTGTGGTGACGACAGCCCTGCCAAGCCTAACTTGGCCTACCATGGCAAATACAGACTATTCAAATAGGACTAGGAAGAGTAAGGGAGTTAGATGTAGTATTAGGCCGCTTGGGAGTAGGTTTGCTACGGGTTGGAGGAGAGTCAAACCCCAGAGTGAGTCGGATAGCGGTGGCTTCTCGCCCAGGGAGCGCAATCCTCCTCACTATTAGAGTCGCCAAACATACAGGATGCCAGCGATCCCAAATGGGTGAAATGAAATGGTGAGAGGTTTAATCTGTCATGGCGATGGGGGTGCATGGTCTGACAGATGAAACTTTAAGTGGGCGAGTAAGTTGACGTGCCGGTACGAAATCTACTGAGGGGAGTGTTGTACGAGTATGGGTGTCTGGTTGTGCTGGGAGTTGAACCGGATCACTTTTTCCGTTGCAAGTTTAATATAACAATTTTTCGGGGGCACTGTGCCTACAGGTTCTTAAATTCTGATATGCCGTACGGATTTTAATTGGGCATTACTAGTGGTTTTCAAAGACTGACTAGTTGAGTTGTCACTGGGAATAACCTCGTCCTCCTGAGTTAATAATTTCTCCTGTTCCTCGTACTCCTCCATCTGGTACCTTGGCCACTGGCCACCCAGTAGATGATCTAGTGGGGTAGAAATATCCAAGGGAATAAAAGGAGAAACGGCCCATGGAGTTTGGTCATGACACCTGACCGGCGGTTCGTCCTCAAGTGCGGAGCTGACGTTAGCTCGTGCAAGGGCGCGACATTCCCTACGTCGTTGTTTACTAGGAGCACCTCCTTTCTTGCTGTACATCTGATTACTAGAGTTTACACAATACCACAAGATTGGGAACAAGGGTCCGCTAACTACTAGTAGCGATACACAAGAATTTAACCTGACGTGGTTGTTTACTGCGGGGATTGGTCCATGGGGAGTAAACGCAAATAATTATAACTAATACATAAAGAAACAATAATATTGAAATTGTACTGGTATAACACTGGAGACAAATACAGTATGAGAATAACATAAACGAAACAGGGTCAGGCGAAAACGAGCCTGAGAGAGAGCAAATATAGCTACGCAAATTTACAGTGGCTAGAAGTGAAAATGTATAGCAACGCAACTTTGATAGTGACTAGTAATTAAGGGGAAGCTAATAAGGTAAGCAATACGAAACGCGACAACTCGTTTCCAAGGAGTCAAAGGAAGTTGACTGGGGTAAGGGTTACCGGGTTAAGGTGGGGTATACCTGTAGCTAGTAGATGTCTCAAATGAAGGTCCTCGGAGACATGCAGGACTTGAGAGAGAGTCTTCACAGACTTGTCGAGGGTTTAAGGTGCAGGTTATGGAAGGAGGGTTTGTGGTAGGAAGTAGAGTAGTCCTTGGTTGGACTCGAAGTAGAGTCTTCTGCAGACTGGGTGTAGGAGAGTCCTTGACAGACTGGAGTGGTGGGCAGAATGAACCCTTGCAGACTAGAGGAAGGTAAGTCCTTTCAGACAGAGGAGGGTAAGTCCTTGCAGACTGGGGGTTGGGCTCGCATCCTCTTCGGTCGCCGAGCCTGACACCACACTTCGGTGCTGGCAGCCGGGGCTGTATTTATACTACATTTCCTCCGATCAGCAGTTTTTCGGAGTGCAGGGGTAACGTAGCCTTCCACCACGGGGGCACATTTATTGAGGGCGCAGACACGATGCGACTTCCTTATCGCCCCGCGTGGAGGCAAAGACAAATTAAAACTCCTGTCTCTGAGGCTGGCCAACTGTGACATCACAAGGTCACAGGGGTGCTGCCATCTCTCATGATTGCAGGAAATTCTTCCAGGGCTAGCCACGAGTAGTAGAATTCTCAATAATAATAATTTCAACAAGAGGGGTGCCTTTTGCATGCATAATTTTGGACGGGCAATGGGGATTGTAATTACAGACGTAATATACTATGATGTGATCGGCTACCCAGGCTTGTGGGCTTCTTAGCGTGATACATTTATTCTGGTTTGCTGCTTATATATTCCGCCCCTGAGCGCACGTGGCTCATAGATGGGGCGAAGTCATCCGTAGAGCACTCATTCTCGGTGCACAGCATTCTAGCATGCGTCAACAGTATACTCCTTACTGTGTGGATTCCGCCGCCTGGGCACGTAACCCAATTACAGAATGGTGTCTGTCTGGTTCTGTAGTCCTCGCATCAGTATTCAAAGCCATCAGTGTATCGTGGCTCGTATGCCCAGCCGAGGCCGGAATAATAACTCCAATGTTGGCAATGGGCGCATTGTTTCCTATGGTTCCCCATGCCGGGGCAGTTGGGTCTCGAATAGCGGCTGTGCTCAGTTGTGGCCGCAGCAGTGCAGTTGAGCTCATGCTTGCTCACGTCAGCAATTAGAATTTTGGAGTGTGGTGTAGGCACCATGGGTTGTTTCTGGGACTGACCAAAGTCCGTTAGGTTCTCGAGTGGGTTTCGGCTGACCTGTTCGTGTTGCTTTGTCAAAACTAGAGACGTTAAGCCCCATGTTGGGCACCCGAAAAACTCTTACAACTACTTCTTGACGTGTGATGCCCTGGCTGTCTGGGAGAACACTACGTCCATCAGTATAGGTTTTGTCGGACGCTAAGCCAGGTGCACCCTATTCTGGCGGAGTTCTTAATTTCTTAGTCCTTGCGAAGCACAGAAGCACGTCCAGCATACAGGACTGGCCTGATAGGTTTGCGGCAGAGCACAAAGTCGGGTTCTGGCAAACAAGATTATACGCTTAAGATTGCGGGTGACTGGGGAATAACTGGCCGACTCGTCTCTACTGTCCTAGGTTAGGCCATAGGCTGTACAGTGGCACGTGTGAGTGTTGCAGTTATGTGCGTATTTTGATTGTGGACGTTGGTTCATGCCGATGGAGGCAGAGCAACAAAGTCAAGTTGTAGATAGGCTATGGGGACTGTCTGTGGTTGGTTCGGCTGACTAACGTACTCAAGGAGCCACAGGTGTACCTCTCCACTGAAACAAGTCGGCGCCTCGAACAGTTCCTTAGGGATTGCTGGTATGATGGGTACCAGGAGATGGTGCACAGGCTGTGCCTGTTCTCACGGTGCAAGCTGGTCGATGAAGGCGACAAGGGTTCAAGGGTTAGGGTTAGCTCTTGTAAATGCCTGGAGGCAATAAGTGACTGTTTAACCTTCTCCTTAATACCATTATGTTTGGAAAAAGGCATCTCGAAATACACAAGACACGCTTCCGTCAGTGAAGCAAAAAGTGGGGAATGTGATTCCTTACATAGTGTTGAACAACGTGGAGTGGCTGCCGACTTCACGGACACCCTATCCCAGTGTTCTGTGCTTAAACACGGTGAACACTGCAAATCAAGCCTCATCGTCAACAGTCTCAACACATGGGTGCAAGCAAGTCTTCCCAATCCAGGAAACGTCCCTTCTGACTCTGAAAGTGTGGTGGAAAGGGCGAGCACTGAACTGACAAGCTGGTCTGAAAGCAGAGTACCTGTGAGTGGGCTCTACGTTCTGCCTACTGAGTATGCAGAAAGGCTGGCCGTTGCGAGTGTGTGTGGGTTGAACATTAGTGTGTTGGCTCGATTGAGTATTGCCATGATCGAGTAGATTTCTTGGATCACTTGCATTTCTCTCGGGTGAGGTCAACTGGGATAGGTGCAATGTCTACAGGAACGTGGTACTCGTGAATCGGGGTTAACACAATGTTCATTCCATGTGAAACGAAATAAACATGTGGTATTACACTACCCCCTACATGTACAAGAGTTTAGGAGAAGTTATGCCTACATAAAGCCAGGTAGAGATGACCAGGTTCTGAGCTACAAGGGACAGGGTAGACTCGCGCTGTGAAAACCACTATAACGGGACTAACTCCCTATTCCATTATTGCCCTGAAGGGGCTGGAGTGTCTAAGTGTGTAGACGACTTGGAATTAGATCGCTTCCGCACGATGGTTGGCTTACTCAGCAGGGCATAAGAGGATCGATCCCGATGAGGAGACCAAGGATTAGGGGTCCCTTCGGCACTGAAAGTGCGGTGATGAGGGAAGGTAGAGCTTAGGGGCTTGGATGAGCAGGATGGTTAGTTCCCCCGCGGGTGGCACAATGAGGAAATGAAGACTGGTCGTTTGCAGACTGATTGGTTCCTTCAGCGGCTAGCACGGTGAAGGAATGAAAACTGGTGCCGAGTCGAATTCTGATGCCGTATTTATACTCTGCCGGGGAGCTGCTTCAGCGTTCATTGGCTGGCTTCTCTTGGGAGAGCGGTTGCCGCTGAGTGAGAGGTGGCAAAAGCATAGCTTCTCTAGCGTGACATCACCGACTGGCATGGAGAAGGAAGGAAGACAAGGACAAAACATACTGGAGGAGCCATCTAGCGGTGGGCAGTAGTACTCCATGCCTCTGATGCATATCCTTGGTGGGCAGGTAAAAAATACAAGTTGCTGGCCGGAACATCCATTCTTACCGTGGCAAACAGTACAAGTTTGAAGTCACGTGGCTGTTAACAATGACAAAACTCCATTAGTACTCCATGCCTCTGATGCATATCCTTGGTGGGCAGGTAAAAAATACAAGTTGCTGGCCGGAACATCCATTCTTACCGTGGCAAACAGTACAAGTTTGAAGTCACGTGGCTGTTAACAATGACAAAACTCCATTGAAATCAGATGTAATGCTATGCTATGCTGATAAGCTGAAGTCATTTAATTACCACTGTTGTCAATGCGCCATGAGTCAATTTTATGCATAATTCACATTTTAATAATATTTTAATTGTAAACTCAGCTTTATTTAAAGCGCCACCTTGATATGTCTGACCTGTTACAAAGTAAAATCATGATAATTAGGGCTACGTGTTTTCAAAACATACACAACTTTGTCTACATAAAGTAGAACAGAAAGTCGAGTTCAAGTTATAACAGAAATGTAAAAGAAACATGTTCTTTTACCTCCTTTAAACAAACGATCTATGGAAATCAAACACTGTAAAAATTGCTTACTTTCTACTTTGCAGAGTCCAGTGTATTAGTATTCTGTATCAGCAACAAAGTATCACCTTGCATCAGTATCTATAAAAATCTTTTATCAGCTGAGCACCACAAAGAAGTAACTATTTGCACACGAACTTGATAATCATAGAGAGTTGCCAGATGTGCAGACACCTACCTACAATCTAGTACTCGTATGATGGCCAGTACTATGGCAGCCAGGTCCATTGAAACAGAAGTATCATTCAGCACATCCGGGGAAGGGTCGCCCTGCCACCAGACAAACAGGTGTGATACCACATCACACACTTCATGCAGAAACTGGGACACCCTCTTCCCACCATCTTCACTTTCTGCTGCCTTCCTGGGTAAAACAAAGCACACTCAGTACAGCACATCCTCACCAGGGTTACCTAATACTCCTTTGGAATTAAAAAATTAACACATACAGTACCTGTGAGATTGCAAGAGAATCAAGAAGAGCAGGACAGAATGAAAAAATGTAGTGGTGAGATAGCAGTATATAGTAGACTCTAGTATTGAAATTAGGGATTGGACAAGACTACATTTTCTCGAAACATAATACCAGTTTCAATACCAAAACATTCTCACCATACTCGTTACAGATATTTTTTCTTTATATATATATCATGAACACAAAACAACATGGCCAAGAAAATTGCTCATATTTTACTAGTGTAATTGACACACACTAAAACTATATAAAAACCCACATTATATTGGAAACAAATGGTGGACAGTGTGTAACCCAAACGTCCTTAACCAATGATAAACCAACACAGTCTCCTTTGATTCTATAGAACCACGTTTCCACAGTAAAAGCGGTAATCACACTTTGAGGAAAATGATATCTCAGTACACATTTATTTTGTGATTTCTGAGTTATTTAAATTTTATTTTGTGACTTCAAGAAAATTACTGTAACGTAAAATAAATATAATAATTATCTGATACACCCAACGTTGCCTAGCCCAAGGAATACGCCGGCTAGGCCACGATAGGTGTATCAGATAATTATGGTATTTATTTTGTGAATATTTAATAATGCAATTGAATCATAGTCTGTGTAATCTATGGGCTAGGCCACAATGGGAGTATCAAATAATTATGGTATTTATTTTTGTGAATATTTAATAATGCAATTGCATCAAATAAATATGGTATGTGTGGGATGTACAATAACTTCTGAATTTGCTTGCTCATGCCTATCGATGCTTGCTAGCAACACTCTACCTGCTTTTATTGTACGAAATGTACACCGTAAAAGTGATTAATAGGATAAAATTAATTAAATGAGAAATTTCGGTGCTACATATAATTGTGGTATGTATTGGGTGTACAACAACCACTGACGTTGCTCATTCGTACCTATCGGTGCTCGCTCGCAACCCTTGACTTGTTTTTATTGTACCTCAATTATGTACCATAAAAGTAAATGTTGTCAAAAATCATAACTGTGGTATGTATGGGTTGCCTAAAAATACCTTGAGCCGTAGCTCAAATTAACAAACACAAGAACTCTAGATACAGCGCCTTTATTTATATTCATGAACCAAAGTACAATCCAATTCTTCAATTAACACTTCAAGTAAATCACATAATTGTGTGGCATATTTTTTCATGGATGGTTGGTGAACCAAACATAATGTTAGTAGTGTAAGTGAAGTCATTCTGCACCAAACCTTTAAAAGAGTAATGGAGTTTGTAATTTTAGATATGTTCAACACCTGGCTTAGGGCCTGTATTACGATCTCTACATAAATGTGTGGAATAGCTATTCCATACATAAACTATCTGATGGTAATGTGTATTATGAACATTCCATTAGCTAAGTTATCCTTTAGATAAGTAATCCCAGGTTTGGGTTCGTTACTGTGCATGTTGGCAATAAAAGTCACTATATTTGTGGTATTATGGCTTATGTTCAGTTGTCAATAATGAGTGCGAAATGAGTTTTGCATAATATATATATGTTATATGTTAATGCTTCTTTAGCAAAAGTGAATTAAATAGAAACTATGAACCAAACCCGGGCAAACAACATATTTGTTCATAATTATTACTGTCTTGGTGATATCAATCCTCTCGCAGTTAGCTTAACCTCCATACAATGTATCACAATGCATGAGACTCGGTTTCATACCATTCAAGATTGAGGTTCGCGCTTGTGTTTCTTAATTATATTTCTTAATATTTTGAGAATGGAAGGGGGAAATATTTTATTCCACAAATTTCAAGGAATCTGATTCCTCAAAATGACATTAAGCCTAGTGCTAATATTTTATTTCCGACTTTTTTTCATTACAAAATACAATTTCCACAACTAGAAATAATACAATTTCCAAAACCAATCTTCTGTGTTGTTATCGACATTCGCCGGGTTTGCTTGCAATTCTATTCTACATAATACTCAAAATAGCAAAAAAACTTTAATTCATATTTTATATAACCTCCAAAACCAACAGGCATATAAGCAAAACACCACCACCTGAAGTTTGAGACACCATTTTTTAGTTTATCTAAAGGTATAAATGCTTGTCTAGCACTGGAGGTGATAGATAGTTTAACCTCTTGAGAACAGTTCTAGTTAGCAATAACTAGAGGTCGTAATACAGGCTCTAAATATACCAGAACGGCATTTAACACCAAAGTTGATTTCATACAAATACATGCAACTTAATTGGTTACTACTTGAATAGAACACACATTAACTCTACAGGCAAGCAAAGCTGTGACCCAATTAAAATACACTCTTAACAAGACAATCTCAAGTAGCCACAGACTGATTGAACAACTAACCTTACTCTAAAATTAGGTGTCATGCTAAACTGAATCCATAATTAAAACCCCTTTAAAAACATTTCCCATTGCTCCAATAGGCTCGCCACTACAGTCATGGTTAGGGAACCCGGAAAATGGTGAACCGCGAAATACATGAAATACTATGAAATTGGACATTATTTCACAGTTTTCGCGAAATCTACCTCTTTTTTAAAAACATGAAATTTTGCATGAAAAAGACATTAAAATGAATATTTTCATTCTTCAGAAACTGTAAATAAACGTTTACTATCAATTAAGTGTCGACAATCGATTGTGAGTTGACAATCAATTGCATGTCGACAATTGATTGTATTGCCAACACTGCAATTTGCCGCTCTTCGTATTATTTTGTAGTGACTATTTTTGTGCTGAGATGCCAAAATCAGCTACTATTTTTGACCGCGAACGTGTAATGAAGCATGTTTCTACAGTTTTGACGTCAAGAATAAAATAATGATGCCCAAGTACTGTAACATGCGTGCCGAATGAGTTGTGAAAAAGTACTTGGTTGTTCTAGTTTTTGAGGTTAGGTGGAAACAAAGACGTGAAATGTAATGTTACACGAATTTCATTTTCATATTGAATTTAAGTCTGTTGGTTTTAGGAAACGTACACAGTGTTGATTTTATTGAATGATTCTGCAAATAAATTATTTATTGCTAGTGACGAACACATGTGATTTTAGTGATGTAAACTTGCAAAGAGTACAATAGAAAAACACGTGTTCAAGAGGTGCACATTTTACAAACAGCAAGTTTGTGTGTTTTGTAAATAATGAATTTTGAACCTTTACTATTATTATTGAAATGCATTTGGTCTGAAAAAACTGCATTTTCAACACTTAAGTAGTATATGAATAATATTTGTTTATTTGTCTATATAGTAAATTTGAGTGTAAGGTTAACTTAGGTCAAACTATGTGTATGTACTGCTGCATCTGTACGAATACGAACGGCGACGTATATATCGCATTTTGTTTTTTCACTGAAGTTAAAATTTTTGAAATTACAATAATTTAAATGTTATTTCGAAACGAACAATATTTTCCACTGTTCCATCAAAACAATATGCAACTCAAAAAGGCAACAGACCCGCAAGAACCTCAAAACCATGCCATCACACGAAAGACGTTTTAAACTAAAGCCATCCACTCCCTCACTGTTCCCTTCTTTCCCTCATAATAAAATTAACAGAACCCCAACAAATTACAAAAATAAAACATCATACATTAATTACTGGATGGAAGTTAGCTAACGTTAGACTTTCAGTGCCTACCATGACAGAGAACACGAGGAAAGAGGTAAATGCAAGTGTGCATTGGACTCACATTTCTTTACAAACATCTTTTTCTTCAGTGAAAAACAGCTGTGGTGGAAGGATACAATGTGGCCCTGCAAATTTTCTAGAACTGCCAAAATGTACCCCACATGTCTCAAATTAATGTTTTTTCTTAATTTAATGAATTGTACTACTGCTGTTTCTTGTATTTAATAATTACGATTCTATTTCTAATTCAGACACTGAACATGTGCATTAATTTTATTTCAAAACATTCTAATTTACCAAATTTTTGTACTTTTCAGACACAGAAATTTGGTTTATTTCTTAATATGAATGCAAAGAAATTCATTATTGACTTTATTTTAAAAACAAGTCACAGAAATTTACCATCGCTTTTATTTTAAACATCAAAATTGACACTGCTTTCATTTTTAAACACCAAATTTAACACCGCTTTCATGTTTAAACACCGGAATTGAACACTGATTTTCACTATTTTTTGCACCAAAATCAGGAATTCTATTTTACCATTTTCTGGGGTCCCTAATGGTAGATACCAACAAATTCAACTATCATTAATCTCAACCAAAACCATACCAAAATACAAAATGCTAAACCCAATCTGCAAACAACAATATAACCTAAAATTAATTTCAAATAGGCAGGTCGAAAACGTAATATTACCAAGGTGAATATTACAAATCTTTAAACACTATGCCTTGCCCTAAACCACTTCCTACCAAACTCAATCGTTCTTCCATCCACGACAGTATTGACTTACTGAATACAAAATGCAATTCATCACGATGCAGGCAACCAAGTGGCAGAAGATATTGAGCGCCTCCAAACACTCATAAGGTTAGGCCACACATTATCAGGGCAATGATGCATCCTGCAGAATAAGTGTTGAATGAAACGCCATGATGCAGACAGGGCAAGCAGGCAGCAACACAAAAGCAGCAGCGGGAGAAATGACAAGCAGACAAACGCAGCAATGTTTTCCCCTAACTACCCTATTACTAAGTGTTAAGTGGAAGCCCGGTGGGTAGGGCGGGATCTTATTGCATCTGACGGCTAACCCCTTACACCTACAAGACAAGGAAATCATGCAAGGAGACATGCATCATGGCAGAGAGGTATTGGGCAGCAATGACCAGCGATTGGGGCCATGACTACCACCCTGAGTGTACCTATAGTTAAAACTATAACTAAGAAGAGGCTGGGAAAAACCGTGAAAGACAACATAAAAAACCAGTCGACAGGAAAAATTCAAAATTATTCAGGCATTAATCAGAAATGCTACGGGAGACAGGGGTTGAAACTCGTGCTTTATTAGTTGAGATGAAGACTAGTAGAGAGAGGGTGCTGTATTTGGGATTCTTCAAGTGGTGCTGGCTTCAGCCAGGGTGATGCAAGCATCGCTCTGGTGAGGGAAGTGGTGCTATTTGACCATTCCCTCCGGCGGATTCTGAGCCTCCAGGTAATATTGTCAAGATGTGGAGCCAGCTCAACAGGAAGTTACCACTACTATCAGTTGTCACCAGACAAGTAATTGGCCCTGCAGGTTCCTCATACGAAATGCAAGGCTTCTCTGATAGCCTCAGAGATTGGCAATGTTGCAGTGTGTTATTTACACCTTACCACACCTATGGGCGTAACCACACATTTTGTCACTGGCAAAAGGTTGAGTCCATCCCATAGTTGGAGCTTTGTGTGGCTTTGTTAGCTCATCTATTTTATCTTGTGGTAGAGTTTTCACCCCTGCCATCACCTTGCCATCTACCAGTACCTGGACTAACACACAGATTGTTCTTTGCTGTGTGAACTCATCTCCTCACCAGCTGAAAACCTTTGTCGCCAACAGGATGAGTGAGATCCAGGAGTTCACCAGGCCATCCTGGTGGAAGCATGTTCCATCCGAGTCCAGCCCAGTGCATCTCGTGGGCTCTTGCCCTCTCAGCTAGTAGGGTATTCCCTGTGGTGGACATGTCCGACACGGTTACAGGAACCACCTTCTCAGTAGCCCTCCTGTTATGAAACTTTAGTCATTGACCCAATTCTGCTTGAGCAGAAGATTATGGTTTAGGGAACATTTATTTCAGTTGACGAGTTTGAAAATCTGCTATCATAGTTTGACAAAGTCTATTCAAGTGAGGTCATTAGTGCTGCATTTTACTCACAACTGCCCAACACTCATGCAAATTACATAACGGGGCACTTTACCCATTACTGGGTTAGACAAGTTCCTTCATGTTCTATTGTTGCTTGTGCAGTCTGTGGTGTTCAAAGAAGAGCTTACTTCTATTGAGAAATGTTAGCGTCTTTCTTCCTAGATTAAAAAACTCCTCCTCTTTGTTGATGATACAGGTCTGTTGAGGTTGGGCAGTAGACTCCAGCACTTTGACCTCCCCTTCGATCACAAACATCCAGTGCTGCTCCCCAAGACCCATGTGTTTACAGACCCTATCACTGGACACTACCATGGCTGTAAGCGCTGGAATAGCAGTATCTTGCGCCAAATAACAATTTCAGCTTCTTCCCCGAGTTTTTGGTGTTGGCTGTACAACTACTCGGTCAGTTGTGACAGCACTGATTTCCTTAAAAATTGGTTGATTAGTCTCTTGGAGAATTGATCCCAGTCCCTAACCAATTCGCCATAGCGATTCCACCATTAGCAAGCCTTGCCCTCCAGCTGGGCATTGACATTCATTTTCCATAATGCTTTCGAGAGCTTGGTGTGTCCAAATTCAGCTTTGCATGCGTCTATGAATTGTTGAGAGTCTTCCTGTGGTTTCCCCGACGTATTTGGGGATCGTTAATACCTCTTCACCTGTTGGTCTAGTTTGTCGAGGCAGGCTATATGCACGTCTGTTTCTCGGGGCTATACGACATACAGGGCAGGTATACGTCCAGTACGTGTAGAGTTGCCTCTACCAGCAAGTAGAGGCGGCTGCTGAACCTGGAGGAACAGCAACGGAAGATGTTGGTGTCTGCTTCCATCTTGTGGGTTAAATTTATCTGGCCAACTGAGGCATTTAAAATGATAAAGGCGGAGGCAGTAATTACAAGAGAGACTGTATAAACCTTCCTCGGCACATTGCGCTGTGTCACAATGAGATTTTCTTTCCTGATATCTGGGGTAGCAGAATTCCAATCCATCCATGTCTTTTTACTTGTCCTCCCACCCTAAGCAAATGTAGTGGTAATTGTCATCACTGTATGCACATTGGATATTCAGATTTCCCTCTCTGGTACAGCTATACATGGGACATGGCACAGTGTCGAGGTTCTCCTTATTCGGTGAAGTACTCTGGCTGTTCTCGGTCACCATAATGAAAATACTGTTCTGTTCTGGGTTTAAGTGGGGCAACATTTTCTCTGGTCACCAATGATGCCCTTCTCCGGATGTTCCCTGGTTTCACTAGCTCTACAAGTAATTAGGAATTTAGGAATAGCTGTGGGTACACAGCTACGTATAGTCAGTGTTGTTACATTAATTTCAGAGGATATAAATAAAATAAGAATAAATAATTATGATTTAGAGGATTTAGTGGATGTTCCATAGGTGCAGGCACGACTGAAGATATGTTTTAAAATCATGTGGCAGCGTAAGGTAGAACAGGTTTCTAGCATGGTTCGTCCAGGAAGGAAAGTACTCTTCCTGAGACATGTGCCTTGGGGTAAACCCCTGCCGAAGTCCTATTAATTGGTCAACACCGCAGAGTGCGCTTCACGATGGACGATGCTTGGGCTTATAGCAACTTGGGAGAGAGCCGCCTGATCCCCCTTGGTGAGCAGTTGAGTAAGTGGCATGAGAAGCTACAGATCTCAACTGCCCCAGTGTTCCCAATGTGAGGACCCTATGGCTATCAGTAAGCTGCATAACCAGCTTGTAGCCCGAGAGTTGTAGTGTCTTAACGTGTTTGTTCTCCTCAAGCCTTAGGAGCCTCAGAAAAGGTTCTTTCTCCCTTGCCACAGTAGTGATACAGGGTAGCATGACCAGCCAGCAATAGACACCAAACATTGACAAGACGTGGGAGCACTATTCAGTGGGGACTTGGTTCTATTCTCTATCGCGGCATTCGTACGTGCACAGAGAATTAGTTAAGTGGATATGCATACATAAGGCTGACGCGTGCCCGGTTAGACTGACTGGCACGTTTGTTGAGGATTTTTCTGCTAGACCAAAAGCGGGGTGGTTAACTCCGGTTAGAAGGCATGAGGCGAGGGGTGTTGGTTATCGCTTACTTACACTGTCGTCTTGGGTGTCGTTGTTGATGTGGGTTTCACACAATAGTGGCGAGCTCGGTCCACTCCGAAGCGGCGATTCCAGTCATAGGCTTCACGGCTCCAGAAATTCGGGTTTGCCTAGCTGTATCTTGCCTCAGTACAGTTTAACAACCCTCTTACCACAGGGTGGCACGATAGATGAGTGCAAAAGCAAGGCGACAAGCAGATTACTAGGACCGGAGCAGGTGTTGTTGCTTGGTGCCTAAGTTGGGCAGCGCAATCCCATTCCGCCCACCTTTTGTGCGTAGGTGGTAATGCGATCCACGGTTTGATAGCAACGTGAGCTAGGTATTGTTCCCTATGTCTTGTGCCACTCCTTACCTTGTAAGGCATGTAGAGTACAATGGTCTGACAGCCTAGGTGATGCACTTAGACAGGAATGGTTTTTACAATGTAACCCAATATGACTTGCTGGCACGAGCTCAATAAGAGTACCCACTGATCCCCCACGCATGCGGGTTGATCAGGGACGTGGAGCCGTGTCGACCACTAAGCCTCTACTGGTTGTGTGTTCGCACCGGGTTGAGCGGCAAATCCCAGGCTAATGTCACTCCAGCACTGAATTAGTACTCAAAGCGAGAAATAACCTGAGCTTGTAGCCCCTCCATGTGTGAAGGTGTTTCTAGTGGTTGTGGTATCTCTGTTTCTCCCCACCAGCACAAAATTAGTGCTCGGGTGGCTGGAAAGAAAACAGGTAGCCGTCTAATGTGGATGTCAACAATCTCCTGGTTCCTGTTGGCAGTGCATATCGTATTCTGTCTCTAACTGTTGACACAGACAAGTACCCTGTAAATGAAAAGCGGAAGAGTAGTGAACAATGAGTGTTTATTGAATACTCAATAAACATGTGACCCGTGCTACCTCCTACCAAACCATAAAGTGCTGAAGGTATCTGCAGTTCCAGGTGTAGAGGACCTGATTCTGGGTTCAAAGGGGAATAGCTGGTTCTAGACGAATACAAAGTTAGTTAAAGTTAAACTGAGCTAAGCAAAAGGTGTCTAGAAAAGACAAAGTTAAGTTCAATATGTATGTACATGTTCCCTGGTCGTCAAGATGTAGTAAGTAGCTGCGGGGGGGCGTACTTGAAGCTTACAAGATCTTCGGAGGTTCCTGCACTGAATTAGTGCTCTGTGATGTTATGAGAGATTATGAGAAAGAATGACTGCCCAAGCCCGGCAGCATCCGGACTATATAGGTGAAGCTTGTAGGCTGCCGGTGCGGGCTGCAGGGAGGGCGAGCATTCTGCCCTGGTTGGCGTGGGAGTTGAAAAACTCCGGTCAGCAGTAGTCAGCGTTTCTGCTTCGTGCCTCTTCGGTGGCGCTCGGCCTTGCCTGGTTGTGGGCGACTTGTAGGCTCTCAACGCGGGGAAGTGGGGGGGGGGGGGGGGGGGCATGACTGCCGGGTTGTGTAACCTTCAGGTGAAGAGAATTCGCTCATAAGCTCCTGTTGCATGGTAGATTATGCAGCCGAGAATTCATGTAGAAAATTCTATCCATGTCTAGCAGTGGAAGTAGGAACACTTGGCGATGGGTCGTAATCATGGTTGATTAGCAGTAGGAGCAACACACATCAAGGCAAAGCCGGTAAGGAAGGTGAAAGTGAAAAAGAACCCTGCATGGACGAGGCACATGGCCAACACTATGTGGCAAGGAGAAGGCTCTGCAGCAAGAGCTTCTGCCTGCTGTGTTGAGAAACAGAAGTTCTGAATAGTAATGTAAGACAGCTAAGTAGCATGGCAAGGTATTGAGAGTTCCAGCTATAGAGCTGATGTGAACAGCCCGCGAACTGCCCTGTTTGGAGGGTGGGTCCATGCACTCAGATTAAAGCATGGCATTGTGCGGATCGACTGCCTCTAAGGCGACAAGGGGTTGACTCACTTATAGATAGAAACAGTACAGAGGCAAAATGAGCTGCAGCATTTGGTGCTACAGTTCACAAGGGAGAGCACCAGAGGCTGAGGCTTGGATATGTATCACAGCGCTCGTGGCGCATCAATAGCATAGCATTCATTGCATTATAAAATGTAACTGGAAATCTGCATTAATCTCCAAATATCATTCTGACTGTCCTACCAGGAGGTTGAGGAATAGTGATAGGCTTGCCTGAGTGAGCGGGTGATCACCGGACACAGAGCATGCTGTTGGGACTCCAGGACCCTCCGTAACATCCCCGGCACAATGTGCGACAGGAATGGTTCATCTCTCGCCACCACACTCAACCCCTCCACACACCTGCTTGCCTCTTCTAGGTTGTTCATCAAATCTTCTGCAAAACAAAACAAAACACCAGAGCACTGTTACAATGACCGGAAAAGATAGCTGTGGACACTATAACAAATAACCCACTACATATTAGACAAATAATGTTAATGATCGATGGCATGACAGAGTTCTTACAGAAATTTTTAATGCAAATTCAAGACATTTCAAGAACTTCCTAGAACTGAAATACAGTTAACTCTCGAGTCTACAAACTTTTATAGGTTTAGAAAAAGGGTTGTAATTTTGAAGCGGTCGTCATTAGAAAACCCATTTTAATAAAAATTTTTTTTCTTAGTTCCGCAAAAAAGGGTTGTTAGTCTCACAGTCTAGAAACAAGCGTAGACTGTACACAGTTTCAAAGACAAAATTATCTAAATTCTTAATTGTCTCATATGTAATTGCTAAATCAAACGGTACACAAAATTTTCATGTCACAAATATTTTTAAATATTGCAAAAAAATATATAGAAATCTTGTTTTTAAAAATTAAAACTACAGGTATGTATTTTACTGTCACAAATTCACTAGTAAAGGCAATCAATTTTTCAATGTAAGTTTGATGCATGACACTCTACGCAGCATTTATGCCCACTCGACTTCGCTCCATCTGAACCATGTTCACCCTTTGGGCAAATCTTTTAAATAGTACTGCAAGAGACTGGTCACATGCATACAGGATACTCCTCGCAATGAGACATGACACTACAGACCTCGAGTGGACCCTCCTCAATGTCAAGCTGGTAAATCATCTGACATAGGTGGAGCTTGGGACAAGAACTACGAACTTTGTTTGAAAAAAAGTGGAAGTTGAACATCTATTCCACTGAGGCTTTCGTTTCCAGATGGGTATCCTTACACAAGAAAACTTACAATATTTATAAAAGCAAGACATCGATTATTTATACTGACGCGTGACGGGCTGGATATTAGTCAAATACCTAGGGGATTGGAGAGTTCCATTCAAAGAGATAGCCAGTTTCTCCTCTGAAGGGGGTTCAGTTCTGACGTAATATACGAGCTTTGCCGGTATACAGAACTGGCCGCGTGGCTACTCGGTAGGGCACAAAATCTTGGCTCATCAGTGCAAGTCTGCGTTTGGCAGGTATGACAGATGGAAGGTCACTTGGGCGACATTTCAACAAGGCAGGAGCTTTCTGTGGTGAAGCGTTATGTGGTGTTGGTGGAGTGATGGTTTCCTGTGGTCGATATAATGAAGGTGGTAGAAATACTGCTGGTGTCAAGTGAGCTACGACCGGTGAGGGTGGCAGTTCAGGCTTCCTCAAGTACTCTACAATAGAGTCAGGGTAGGCTGCCGGTCCTGAGCGTACAGGAGGTTAGAACAGATGGCTGGGCACTGGAACGTCTCTTGGCTCTTGCAGTCGGCTTAGAGCTTGCGCCTGTTCTCTGGAAGGAAGGCTAACAAACTATTTGACTACAGTGGGTTGATATTCATGCACTCCTGATGTAGAGTGTGCCTTCCTAACTTTCTCCTTCAATCCCCCCCATTTGGCAAAAGGCATCAGGCAAAAGGCATCAGGAAGTTTGAAATTACCCCACCAAGCTGCTTTCCACGTGCAGGTACTCGCGTGTTTGAAATTACGTCTTTCACCACTAGGGTGCATGGCCTGGTAACCATCTACCACTTTGGAGGTTACAGGTCCCCAGCAGAGTCTGCTCCGGGGAGAAGTAATCGCCAAACGTAGTTTGCGACTTCACAGACAGTGTACCCTAAGTGCCTATGTAGAGGTTTAAAGTGGTTGAGCGTGTTTCAGCCCCGACCCCACTGACAGGAGGCTTTGAGGTGTGTCCTCCTATCGCAGAGCGTATTTCGACCTCAGGGTAGCAGAACAAAGTATAAGAAAAAGTAGGAATCCTGTCGCCACTGAGAATATTTTGGCCTCTGGGCTACAAGGATAGGTTAGAGGTAGCAACACTGAGCGTATTTCGGCCCCTAGTTGGTGGAAGGGTGGGAGAGTGAGTGGGTGTAGAGAGCATATGGATGCTGGGGTTCCAACTTGAGGAAGGATCCCAGATGCACTATCTGCTCAGCCCTGTTTACGCCTGGCTTATAGACCCCACCAACTGAAGGGAACTGACATCACAAAATGGCAGTTGTCTGAGTGGAGGGGTGGTGCATGACACCTCTTACAGTCTCAATGTACAAGGCAGAAGGCCAGTGGACACTGCTCTCAACATTAGCAATTAAAATTTCAGTGCACAAAATATATTTTACATAACAAACTACAAGTACCCTAAAGAATTACTTAATTACAAATTTCCCAGTGTTCAATACACTTTTACATTATTTACAAACACAATTTTACCATGCAGAAAACGTAATTCCTTTTTTGATACAAGCAGTGATTTATTTCTTTTACTCTATTTATCTATGGCAGCTATTATTATGTGACATTAGAATAATTATACAAACATCTAGGGTTGTTCCGATACCATGTTTTCCAATACCGATACCCCAATAACAATAATAATGTGCAGCCTATACACATCACAATACAGTAATTTTTGTGTTTAAAGACAGTAATAACCTGATTTCATTGTCTACTGGTATCGGAACAACTCTATAAACATCCATTACTTCCTTAATTACGTTAAGGTTAAATATTATTGCTGCTCGAAAGTCTAGCTTTATTTTAACCAAGACATTAACGTAAATAAGGGCTGCTCATTTTCACAACAAGATGTTAATAGAAACGCCATTTGTCTGCTTTCTACATATAACACCTATAGTACAGCTACATGATATATGCATTTGGGTAGGCCTAAGGTAAAACTATCGGAATTCGTCAAAACAAATATCATTTTTTTAATGTACATATAATGGTATTGAGAGAAACCTCAAGACAAAACTATCCTGCAGAAAATAAAGTGTTGGCACATGCTTACCATTATCTAGGTCTTTTTCCATAGCCTGCATGATGCCCAGTAGCTCACTTGCATGCACACTGGCATAAGACTTCAAGCATGCCAATACTTCCTGCCTAGAAAAAGTCACAGTGGCGTGTCTCAATAGGCCGCCGCAGGTCTAGCTGAGCTTGGATAATGCAATTTAAATGCCATAACTATTCAGCAAACCTGAGTCAGACCATCTTACAAATAGAATGAGGAATTGGGGGTACCATTTCCTGTCCACTGAAAAGATATGGCAAATGATTGCATCATCTTTCAAAATCCCATGTTACTTGCTACATATATAACTACAAAACCACAATCCAGTTAAACAACTTAAGTTATGTTGATGATAATTCATGTAATATTTCTGCAAAACTTTGCTTTTATGTGTAAAACAAGCTTACGAGCTTCAGATAGGGTGCCATCTTTAACGTTTTGATGGAGATGATATAGGTCATGACTCAAGACTGGAAACTGATTGAACAAGCTTACGAGCTTCAGATAGGGTGCCATCTTTAACGTTTTGATGGAGATGATATAGGTCATGACTCAAGACTGGAAACTGATTGACCCTGGTCATGCTAGCCTTACTTTATAAGGATACTGGTCAATTCTCTCTATATTGTTACGTGTTGACTGACGCACAATGCGTGATCCGACTTTATGAGGATCACCCATTTTGACCCTCCCCTACCTCCAGCTAGACCCGCTCGCTGCTCGTTCCCCCCTGGGCAACTAGAGAAATGACTCACAGCGGTGACCTGGCTGACATCACAGCTCCTCCACCCCCTTGTTGAAGATGTCGAAAAGTTTAGAGGATGTGCACGAATATTCTTGGAACTAGGAACCTTAGTGCAACGTGGCATTTACAGACATTTCTGGGCCTATGACCCTATAAATAATGCAGCGGTCCAAGGGTTAAGAGTCTTGATAAAAGCCTTCTGGCTGAGTGCAGTAACTTGAAGTCGAGTGCGGCAAGGGACATCGGTGAGGACGGATGATGACAGGAGATTGTGAGACAACAGTGGACAAGGTGTGTGTGGTGTGAACAGACAAAAAGGCACGAAACCTGAGTGAAGGCTACTGTGTATGAGGGCGCTTGGAGAAAGTTAGAACATTGCAGACTGGTGGGATCTGGACTGAAATGAGGTAGTACAGAATGAACAAGTGATACGGACTTTATTGTAAATATTGGAACTGTCAAATATGGACATATATTTTATATAGTAATTTAATATGTTTTGATACATGGTTTATTGGGACTGATTTTAATTATTCAATAAATTAGTTTCTTTAAGGTATATGTTAATTGTAATTATTTTATTCATTATTTGCAAATAGCAACTGATAACAACTGATTGTGAGGTATTGAGTTGAGAGAATTTTTGATTGTAGTTATTATTAATAAATTAAAATTAGTAATCTTGATGCATGATGCGTATACAGACTACATTTTATGCTGAAACTATATATCATCATATGCACGCCACATGCTTACAAGTGATGTAACCCTGAAAGGCAGCAACCCAAACCAACAGTATGTTTTACTAAATATGGTGGATACTGGAGTCCGTAATGCACCTGCTTCCCTGTTGCGCCGAGAGATGGCATCAAGAGTTTGCCTCTGCCTAAACAGGAAGGAGCTACCCTCACCACCCTCAAGAACAGGTGAATATATGTCCCTGCACCGCCGCTGAACGGCAGTTGGATTCCAGCAGCTCGCCCTCGCACAAGTCATACCAGGGCTCTCTGCTCAGTCTACTCTCTTTCGCTCTCCTCCCTAGAGACAAACAGTTGTTATTCAGATACCAACACTAGACTTCATCAGCACCTGCTGCCACCTTAGAAGAGTCATCGTTCCCCCTAACAATTGACACTTGCAGTTAACGTCCACACCCCACAACATCTCCGTAAGTCCAGTCATAACGCCACCACCTTCAGGTAGGGTCTAGTTGTTGTCTCGTCTACCTAGTTGTTGCTCTGTGCTCTTTTATTTTCGCCCTTCAGCCCAGGCTATTCAAGTAAACAGGCACTTTCACCTGTCTTTGCTTCCTTCCGAAGAGTTAATCAGAGCCTTGGTTACAGTAGGAGAATACAGGTCACCGTATCTTATTCTAGAGAGAATAAAACACACATCCAGTTTAAATGCTGTCACTCTTTCCTGTGTGAATTGTGCTTAGTCATCCCACATAAGCAACACCCCACTACTGACATGCAGGGAACCGCAGAATTAAAACTTATTCGCCAATCTTACTGTAGGACTCCGGCCCATATCCTAAAAAGGACTGGACGTACGTTGGCAAACACAACCCAATGGATAACCACCATTACTGTGGACCAGGCACGTAAAGGTACTTGGTGGACATGTATAGTAGAGCCACAACCACTAGCAAGAGACATGATGAAGAGGCTAGATTCCACTTGTCAGCTAACCCATGACTACTATCGTGTATAAACATGCTCGAGGGAGTACCAGGCCTGGCAAGGAAGGATCTACCCCTTTTAAATTACACTCTAGCTAAAATTATTGCTGCCTGCCACCCCATTACGGAAGTGTACCGTAGCACCTAAGTCCCTGGTAAATGCCGTTCACCCACTGGAGAGGTAGTAGGTGGAGCGACAAGATGGCAGCTGCTATCCTGTCTGGTAAACCAGTCCTGATAAAACATACAGCCCCTGTCTTCAGCTTTTTGACCCCTCGGGAATGAGCTCACACCACCTGCGAACTGTCAAGGCCTCACCTCGCAGTTCACCCCAGTCGTTTATTTGGTCACCTGGTGAAGCTCCCGAAGGCTGTACATCCGGTTGTTGAGATCCTCCGCCTATGACTACCACAGGAACCAGGCATCGAGCCCAATGATGGCACCGATCCATCTCCACCAACCAGCATCAGTGGACTGGAAACCTGCCAGCTGCAGCTAGACACGCCTCTCCGCCAAGCCGTCCAGCAGACACCATTGTCACCAACCAGCTGGGTCAGGAGAACCGACATTGGAGCAGCACCGACGAGCACCTGTCAACCAGCAGTGAGAGGTAAACCAGCAGCCCCGCCAATACCTTGCAATTGCAAACCCGCTCTAGCATAGATTGACTTCGTGCCAAGCCAGCGGCCTAACCGCCTGATGCTCTATACAGGCACCATAAAGGCTAAACGTCAAATCTTAGAGACCCTACCATATTAGGGTCTGTAAACCCCTTTTACCTGTGCACTTGATCTAGCATAAACCAAAGACAACTTCTATTGAGGCACTGACGTGTTCCTGTCCATCGACCATCGCACATCAATAGTTAGGGGAGCGGGCCGACACCTAAAAATGATGAGAAGGGATAGAGTCTGCCCGAAACGAAGGAGTCAGGGTGTGAAGCCGAAGCGGGCCACCCCCTCCGGTCACCCTTTAAACGTTAACAAGCAAAACCACCACCCCCCCCACCAGACGAGGTCGAAGTGAACAAAAGGAGAGAGCTTCTGCCCTGCTAGACTCTATCGCCACCGGTAATTTCATCAGAAAACACTTCCTGACTGACAGCCAAAAACCTCACCTACAGCCCAGGGGGAAACCAGTGGCCACAAAAATAGGTGAAGAAGTCCTACTAGGCCTGCCTTGGCTCCTCCAGCAAGAATGTATCATCGACTATGGCCAACGCAGAATATACTTTGGCAACAAGGAATGTATGGCAGTAAACTGGGACAGGAACCCAGAAGAACAAACTCCTCCAGCTTTCCCACTCAGACCCAGAAGACGGCATACACCACCAACAACTCGAGGTCAGTAGTCACCACCCAGACACCTACCTGCAACAAGACCCTAACGTGAAGTGGCCGTTGCAGAAGAACCCAAGGAGAGATGAGACCTGGACAGAGCACCAGGCAACACCCTTCAGAGAGCCCAAAGCCAGACCTCCAAGTATCTGAACCAGCCCTGAAACCCGGACTCAGCATCTGAAACCCGAGGAAAAATTGGAGGTGGAGCAACAATCACAAGGGAGATCCCTCCCTTCCTCACCTTCCAGGTACACTCCACAAAGGAGCACCCTGGGACTAAACAAATATAGGATAGGCGAATCCGAGCTACCCTGGCAGTCCCCAAAGGACTGGGAACACTTGGACATGCACCTGAGACCACACCCAATGATGGAGAGGATGACTGAAGAAGGCGAGGAACAACCTCTCGTTGCCTCCCAGAGTGTCAACCCCACAGGATGAGCCCAGCACAGTTGCGGTGCCGGGTGGCAATGCAGTGCCACTGCTGGGATCCAAGCCCCCGACAGATGAGTCTGCAATGCCAGTTGAGGCAGGGGTCACCTCTGGACCCCTGTCCCCGACTCCCCCAGTAGAGAAGGATGAGCCCAGAAGAGCCGCGGTGCCGGATGGCAACGCAGTACAGTGGAGGAGTCCGAACCCCAGACCGAGGATTCCGCACCTGTAGGGACTAATGCCGAACCCCTGCACCCTGATGAACTAGTCCCGAGACATGAGTTACCACTGCGAGCCTGCCGCACAACCCTCCAAGTCATGTCAGCAGGTAGCAGAAAACCACACGGCGACCCACTCGGAGCTTCATGTGGCAACACCCAAGGCACGCAGAATTAAGAAGCCGCAGAGTAAATGCCACCCCCAAACACCCGAACCTATAGACCATGAAGAACAGGTGGTAAGAAAGCCGTAAATAGCTTTACCACAGACAGTGACAGGTAATCAATGCCAGTACGTGCTACGTCATGTGCAAATATTAGTGGACAGAACAGTACATAAGTTGAGACAATTAAGAACTTAACCAGTAACCATAAAAAACTCCGGTAAAAAGCAGTGTAAATAAACCAGTATAGTGTTAATAATGTAAGGGTTAAAAGCCGCAATGACAGAGACATCATAATCTTAGTTAAATGAGAAAAGAAAGATACAGTGAGTTAAATCAGTGAACAGTAGACAGTACATCTCCTTACATGAAATAAATGTACGACAGTGTGATCGAGTACTTCAATAAAAATACGCCTACCCGCTGAACAGCAACCCTGAACTGTGGTGTATCCCCGAACTCACCCTAAGGGAAAAGGAATCATGGACTGCATAAGAAGAAAGGACTAGGAACAGGTGGAAGCCTGCCTTACAGACCTGTCTATATGAAAAGAAATTATCATTGTAAACCATTTGAAAGTGCTATTATGTGTCTTTTGAGTGCCATATGTTATTTTCTTAAATGTAGGTGACCCATACGTATTTTATTAGTTAAGTGTATATTGGTTTTTAGTAATGCTGGGCCGATACCCTCAATACCGATACTTTGTTGCAGATAACACAGATACCACATACCGACACCCATTACAATAACTACTGTGGAAGAATCCAATCCAAACCGAAGTTGCCATTTCTAAATAAACAATATAGCAATTTATTTAATAAGTGTGCAAAAATAAAATTTACTGTAGGTCTACTTACAGTTGTGATGTTTTTTATATTTGGACGGTTTTAACCAACACCAAGATGCACAATTAAAGTACCTACAAAATTATGGTTTTTTTCCCCTGCATAAAACCATTTTTCTACAAAAATTCATGTAAAAATAAAACATAAATAGTTATTTGTGAAATTTTAACTTTTAGGGAGAAAATAAGACATTTTATGAGTAATGAACTGAAAGGCTTTTACTAGCACTCGAAGTGTTTTGGAAAACTGCTCGGAATCTGTGTTAAAGTCAATGTCACAGTATGTACTATTTGATGATTTAAGTCTAAACATAAAAAACAATAAGTAAATTCATTTCACATAAATTTTTCAAAACCAAAGAATAAAATAAGTACTCAAAGAATACTTTAGTTAATTTTTAATCTTAGTTTAATCTTTTAATTTTAGTTAATTTCTAATCTTAGGTCAGACAACTTAAACAATTTATGTTATAAACTTACCAAATAGAAAATATTAAATCTACAAGTTTGTGTAACACATTTCTCATGATAATTCAACTTTTTTCATCTTCAGAAAATTAAAAATCATTAATATGTATAGTTTTTAAATTCAACACACCCTTATTTTACTGAAAGTAAAACTGAAGAACTCCCAGTTGTAAGGTAATTAAAGTCAAATTTCATACTGGTTTTAAAAGGTTTTAAGTGCTGAAATCACATGGTTGCAAGTAAAGGTGTGGTATTGCACTATCAGGAATTGGTTATCAGAAAACAAGATATGGGGCATCCCTACTTGGAATATTGGTACACTGATGAGAAATTTTAAAACAATGGGATGTAAAAATGTACTTTTTGGAGGAACACTGTGATTCAACAATTACCTGGTGGTATTGTGGCTCTCAAACCTCAGTCTGTCACATAGCAGTTGGTAAATCTGTGGGCGGGCCATGTCCGAGACCACACTAGCTAGTGATGCAAGCCCATGCAGCCCCTCACTCCTCAGCTCCGCCGAGCTGTCCCGTCCTGCCTCTATGCACAGTGCCTTAGTGCCATCCACAGCCATTTCTGTTGGAAAAAGAAAAACAGATAAAGTACTTACTAAGTCAGCATCTGCATTAGCCATATGCAAAATTTCGTTAATATAATAGAATCAAAGTTTTTTTAACATCCAATTGCACTTTACAATCAAATTTGCTATCCACATTTTGCAAAGTTTTTAAACATTCACATGCAATTGCAAATAACTTGTAGTCTTCACGTAGACGCACGTTATTTACTGCAGCGTGACTGAATACTGACAACTGCGTATCAAAATATTTAAACGATCCATTCGAGCACGATGGAAAAATCGACCACATGGAAAGATATTGCCCAGTGGGTGAAACTTAAACGGGCGAGTTAGCACAGAACAGATAGCGCTGCAAATGGTGGTATGACAGGCAATACGAACGCACGCACGCACACACACACACGGCTGCCAAGCCGCCCAACTTACCCCGTGCTGAGAGCCTACAAGCTGCCCAGACCTCGGGCAAGGCCAAGCGCCTCCAACGAGGCACGAAGCAGAATCACTGACCAGAGTATTCCCACGCCAACCAGGGCTGGAGGACATCATGCCTACCCCATTGCCCGCTCCAGCAGCCTACAAACTTCCACTACATAAGTCCAGACGCTGCCGAGCCCGGGAGTCATCTCTAGCAACCTCCCACAGAACTAGGTCAGTCCTCGGGAACTTCGGAGAATTTTGTTACTCTCAAGTACGCCCCAGCGGCTACTTACTACGTACATCGATGACCAGTCAACCCGATGACCAGCAAACACAATCACATATATATATTTAACTTCAATTTCTTCCCTCTAGTTTTACTTAGCAGTTCAACTTTAACTAATTTGTATTCGTCTAGAACCAGCTTTTCCCTTTTACTTAGAACCAGGTTGCCTACACCTGGAACCGCAGTTACCTTCAGCTCTCCACGACTTGGTAAGATGTAGCACAGGTCACGTGTTCATTGAAACTAAAATCAACACTCGTTGTCTATGCCTTTCTGTTTGTAATTTCCAGGGTATTTATTTGTATTAACGGTTGGAGACAGAATACGCCGTGCACTGCCGACAGAAATCGAGAGTTTTGTTAAATCGAATTAGCCTGACTGTAGATCCATTTCAGGTGTCTGCACGTCAGAAGACATTAATATTAGATGACTACCTGTTTCTTCACAGCCACAATTCAGCATTAAGTCAGTGCTCATGGGGGAGAAACAGGGATGCCACAAACACTAGAAAAACCTTCACACCGAGAGGCATGACAGACTCAGGTTGCTTCTCACCACCCACATTAAGTCGGTGCACGGTGACCGTAGCCTGAAGTTTTGCAGTTCATCCTAGTGGGAACGCACAACCAATAGAGGCTTGGTGGCTTCCACGGCTCCCCCTGATCAGCCCGCATACTGTGGGGGATCAGTGGGGACTCTTATCGAGCTCGTGCCGGCAAGTCAGTACTGGGTTACACTGTCAAACCTTTGTGTCTAAGTGCATCACATAGGCTGTCGAACTGTTTGCCCTATGCCTCACGATAACAGGAGTGGTAAAAAACGTAGGGAACAATTCCTGGCTCATTGTACTCTCAAACCGTGGACTGCATTATCCCATCCTACGTAGGAAGGCTGGCGGAACAGGACCGCGCCACCGAACTCAGTCAACAAGCAGTCGCGCCTGCTTCGGTTGTAATCCCGAACAGCATCTCCAGCAGTAAACAGGATAACTGTGTTCTTCAATTGCAAACACCCCTCGCCTCCCGCCAACTATCTAAACCAAACTATCCCGCTTTTGGTCTAGCAGATAAAATCCTCGACTAACGTGCCAAGTCAGTCTAATCGGGCATGCGTCATATTTGTGAAAGTATTGAAAGAGCATGGAAACTACAGAAAGGCATTTTAATAATTCAATTACATTATTTCCTTTGCAACCATAAAAAGATATACAAACTAAAACGAATATTGGATAAAATAAAGTAATCAATTCTTGGGAATACACTGTTATGCCAAATATCAATTATTTTGTAAGCTTCCCTTTGAATGTACAGAGATAGCAGCACAGTAGCATTGAGTCTTTGGTACAAAAATTTAGCACAGACTTACCAGTCTTTTTATTATGTATATCGTGATTGCCTTTGATATTACGCAGTTTGTATTTAGCCACGAAGTTGTTTTGTGGTTGTGGGCTTTTAGTTTTGATGTGTGTCAGTCCCGGCTATCAGACTGTCCCCTCCCTTAGGTGACTTGGGCGACGCTAGGCGAGCCACGTCTTAACTGGCTTACTACTCAGTCCTGGGCACGGGCCTAGTGGGTTGGCGACTTGCGACGAAGTCGGGCTCTGCGACCTTGATACAACGGGACGCAGGCTTTGGTGGTGGTGTAGCAATCAGGTGAGGTGGCAGGGTGCTTGCTTGCACGCTTGCATTTACTGTGATCGGTGTTGCACTCGACTGGGGCTAATCAGCTCAGGTATGGGAGCTGGCTGCGGTTCTGGCGTGCTAGGCTGACGAATGCCAAACAATGCCTCCTGCACTATAGGGTGGTAACCCTTCGCAATCTTGGTGGGTGGCTCGAACAAGCCTATGGGGATGACGTCGGGTACTGGTATGCTGAGGAGTCTCAATAGCGCAGCTTGCTTTCGTGGACTGAGCAACCCGAACCTGCTGGGAAGGATACGTAGCCCCTAGGGAAGCTTAGTAATTGATCTCGCTTTTTTGGCTCATCTTTTCACCTCTGTGGATGTAAGACATGAAGTACTAGATCGGCACTGCAGGAGGTTGGCCGTTGACATGTCAGTCTTCACGTGTATGTGCTGACGTGTGCTCCCCTTCATGGATAAGTGGTTAAGGTGCTGACTGCCCAATCTGATCTTCTGAGGTAGAGGAGAGTCGAACCCCAGAGTAATTTGGAGTGTTAGACTATCCCTTCCATGAAGACTTACACTCCGTACCCCAAGGGACATAAATAGTCGGGATGCTAGATGTCCCGATAGGGAGTGAATGAGCTCAATCGGTTATGAGTGATTGTGGGGTTGAACAATCTGGATTGTACTGGCAGGATTAATCCGCAGTGGCCTTGTGGGTTGGCAAGCAGGGATGAAATTGGCTGCAGATTGTTCCGGCTGATTGCGGGGAACTGCCTTAGGAGGGACTCGAACCCTGATTATCCGTCCGGAAGCCAATGTGATCGTGCAGCAGAAGTTGGGAAGTACTTCTGTTCTCGGGTGTCAAACCCGAAGTATTCTGCCAGATTTTAGTCTCACAAGGCTAGATCAACTAGAGGGGCTCTGTGTGTCGGTGTTCGTGGGCGGTGCTTGTATTAGGGTGGTCTGAACGAGGTTTTCCTCGGAATCTGATTCCTCGTCCAGCTCGCACCAACCTAACAAATATTTTAAGGGGTGTTTCGTGATCTGGAGGTAACACAATATTATAATCAATCTGGCTGCTCTTGGATTCACTAGTATTCAGAGTACTGGAGTGAGAGTCATTAACTATCTGGTTCAACAAAGCATGCTGTAGTAAGCCATGCCTCTCACGTCGCCTCTGATGGCTTCCAATATCACCGTGTTGCTTGCGCAGTGATAATGAAAAATAAACAATAAAGGTTGTCAACAGGGGTTGCATACAAGCAGTCCTGGGCAGGGTGAAATCTACAATGACTCCCGGAGACCTGCTGTTCGCAATGGCAACCCAAGTAACAGAACCTTGTGTCTGTTATTGGCAGCGGGTGCACTGGAATCTCAGGAATTAGGTCCAATGTCAGGACCTGTCTCCTGAGGGATTCCGCACACTGCACGGCCAGACAAAGATGTGGACTATGTTAAACTTTGTACCATAAAAATGGTACAAGGTTTAAATTAAAAAATTACGGTAAGCGACACACAAAAATTTAAGTTTGATACGTAATATTTTATTACGTTTAAAATAAGAGTTAGCAGAGACCCGGCTAAATAATTACACACTATAATCTAGGTAAGGGATGATATTAAAATACTGAAATAAATTCAACAGGTAACGATGAGCCCGGTAAAAAGTTAATAAAAAGAAATATTTAATTCCTATGAAGATTCCTAATTAATTTACCAAATTTCAGTATAAGCTATTTACAGAGTGATCGTTACAAAGGGGCTCTATCCAGGCGGACGTAAATCGTGCAACGACCTGTTACCATGGAGTCAAGGGAAGTTGACTGAGGTAAGGGTGAGCAGGTACAGGTGTGGGATTTACCAGACATGGAGAGCTGTCCCTGGGTGGTCAGCTTAAGGATGCCTTGTTCAAGCAGGAGCTGGAGTGCTGGCGGCCTTCAGCAAGCTGCCGGCTGGAGATGGTGGTTCGAGTCCTGCCTCGGGCTGCTGAAGTGAAGGAAGCTGAACCCTGGGCGGACTGAAGAGGAGAGGAAAGAGTCTTCCGCAGACTGTAGGTGAGCTCGCAAACTTTGTGGCTGGCGAGCTCCGGCATCTCTGCTGGACCACAGAGCTGGACTTCTATTTATACGAAAATCGCCCTGTGTCAGCGGTCCTCTGGTGGCGGGGGGTAGCATAGCCTTCCAACACAGGAACTGGTTTATCTGCTACTGGAGCACAGCTCAAATTCTTATCCCCTCTGGTGCAGGCAATGACATTTTCATGCACCCCAGACTGAGGCAGGCAGGCTGTGATGTCAGAAAGTAATGGGGGTGCTGCTAACTTGAGGGTTGATTGTAACTTCTTGGCCAGGTAGGGTATGGTAGTGTAATTCAAATAAATTATAATATATTTTTGCCGTGGTTGCTCTGACACGTTCCTTCTCGATTGGATGTGGAAGAATGTACATTCAGACGTAAAGTTCAGTTATTTAATTAACTTATTAATGCCTGACGTAATTTCAATATATCTTTTCCAAGTCTCAGCAGCCAATGAATATGAATTCATCCCACGGTTGGCGCGCTCAGATGGGGCGAAGTCGGCCATAGAGTGCGCAACTCAGTAGCGCAGAAAGTTGGCATGCATCAGTGCTAACTACTGTCGCCAGCACAGCCTCACTCTCGACGACTCTACCAGGTAGAGCAGGCAAGGGCTGCGGGGTGAGGGTTGTAGGAACAGCACGGTGTTGTCCCTTTGGGGGTAGGTTTCCCTGCACCAGGATGCAGCCCTCAGCACCACAAGGGAGCGGCGAGATTTGGGCACCTGCCAGCAAGTCTAACCACCGGGAGCGTACCTATAGTGTTGTGGCTCTACCATTCAATGTCGGGGGACAGAGAATGGGTGGCCTTGATGTGTTGTGTTGTTCATAGTGCGTTTGGCAGAAACAAAACCCGGTCAACTGCCAAGTCCTCTAGTCGGTGTTTATTTAACCCAAAGGAAATAAACACTGATTGCACAGGTGCTAACTCTAATTTACCCATGGGCTATGCGGAAGATAAACACTCTATTGTACTACAGGGGAAGGCACACTGTGCAAAAGCTAGTGGGAAAGGCAGTTAGCTTGATGCATGTAATCTCGGGACGAGCTCTACTCTCAGGTTGGTGTCAGTAAGGGACTGAAGGTGTCTACGTCTTTGAACTGTTGATGGTCGCTGGTTCTTCCTTTGGTTAGGCACTGGAGAGGAACTTCAGCCTCGCGAGGAGAGCGATGAAGTGTAGGAAAGGTTTGAGCCTTGGCATCAAGAGTTGGGGCGATGAGAGCTGAGGAGAGGTGATCGAGAACTGAAGCAGAACTGACGATCCGAAGGCTGGGGTGCAGCTCCTTATATACTCCTCGGCCATCCCTTCTTCCACTAGCACAGGGCGTCTGGAGAGGGGGAACAGCAGGTGCAAGCCCAGTGCCTAGAACCTCTGAGCGTGCAGTGTCGTGGAGTGTGGTGATGTCTAGGTATCTCACATGTGGCGGCATCTAGTGGCACATTGCTGTATTCACCTCAGACCTCTTGCATGGTCTTGCTGGCTCATCAGGCGAAATAATAAATAATTATTGGGACATCCTTCCCGGCTGGTAGGTAAGACAATCTTGCAGACAGCGGCAGTGGCAACGTGACTCGTGGACAAGCTGTCAGGAATGCAGTTGCACTGATGAGTAGCAGTTGTTTAATATTAATGAGCAATATGTCATGCGTCAATTCGTCCCTTCTCCCTTTGCGACATAGACTCATCTGGGAAATGAGTTAGAAGAGAAAAAATTCCTATGTGGGAATGTATAACTGTGCCCACATCAGCAATTCATTCCCCTCTGGTTGGGATTCTATATAGGAGCCAGCTCTGTGCCGGTTGCGGCTCGCTCTCACTACTTGTGAAGTGTGGGCAGGCAGCCCGAGGCAGATGCAGGCTGGAACGTAGACTTACTGTAGCGTAGTTGGTTAGACAAAATGATCTCTCTCAGTGTCACACACAAGACTGTCTTCTTCCTCTTTCCCTCTTCTCGCCCGGAGCGGGCTGAAGCGGCATGCGACCACGTGGAGTATAACATCAATGTCGCGAGGGGATCCGGTGTCAGTGATAACGCGTGGCCTTCAGATTATAGTGTGCCGACCTACATCTTAGCTTTACGGCTTCGTTACTGACAAAATGATTCCTAAGAATCAAATGAAAGAGCAAACATATAGGCTGGCACACAGAATAATATTCTATCCTTGGGAGCTAAATTTATATAATATTTGTATAAAGAATTACAAAAATACATGCCCCAAGGCCCCACTCGCGAGGCGTGTTTCTAGCTAACTGCCGTGGCCGCCTGATGTGGTATAATGTGTAGGCCCTGCTTTGGCCTCCCTATTTTAACACACAACAGAATAAAGGTTAAAATGATACTGGGATTTGCACAGCCAAGACCTTCCGTCATCTCGTCTGCACGCTAAGTGGGGAAGCGAGTGTTTGGGCAAGCGGGACAACAAAAGCGCACTTGACCATCATACATTAAATAGAGAA
Organism: Dryococelus australis; assembly: GCA_029891345.1. Lineage (NCBI taxonomy): Eukaryota > Metazoa > Arthropoda > Insecta > Phasmatodea > Phasmatidae > Dryococelus > Dryococelus australis. The sequence goes on along the minus strand of CM056997.1, from coordinate 55,975,985 downwards.
GAGAGAGACAGAACCCTAGTCATGCAACAAAGAGAGCACTCAAATGTCAACAAATTGAGATTTGTAATATTCTTCTCACCACATTCTTGCTGTTATAAATGTCTTTGCGTGGGTTTGTTTTACTAGTATTTTCACTTGACGAAACATTTACATTACACAAATCCAATACCCAATATTTACAACATAATGGTTTCATTCACAGTATTAATACAACTCTAACCAACACATATGACTGATATAGTTACGTTAATAAAGCCAATCATTGACAATTTAGCTAACTTTAAACATGACTGGCGTTGATTCTGACATAAACGTAAGTATATTTTCAAGCAGGTTAATTGACATCACCGGTTTATACACAGAAACACAAAAAGCAGCAACAAGTTTCAAAAATAGAACATTACTAAGTTTGCCTCTGTTTTACTTTCACACGAGTTCTTATTTAGCCGTAGGGTGCAGGTCTTCAAACTGGCGTTCTTCTTCTGCCCCTTTGGCTGACGTTGCAGCATCTTCAAGGTCTGGCACGGGAAGCGCAGTCACGGTAGTTCATGACTCCAGGATAGTACTTGGGGCGGACGGCAGTTCTTCTAAGTACATCGCAGCCTCCAGCGCAAGCTCGATGAGGGCCCTCATAATTGGCTCATTAAGATATGGATATCAGAAGGGCTCCTCGCTATCTGCTGGGGTGGTTTGGAACTGACTACTGGCACTTCTGGGTGAGGCCGGGAGTTCCTTTGGCAAGGGTGCTTCTGTGGCTTGGGTACGCTCCAGGGAAAATGTTCTTTCCTTTTCAGACTGGGGCCTTTTACTAACCAGTTTTGGCAGGCGTTGCTTCGGTCAGTTTACCCTGTCAAGTGGATTGTGCCAGGATAACTTGCTTGCGCTAGGATTCCACTTTTCCCCTCGGGTCCCCGTCTTGATCTTGAAGTTTGTGGAGGTTGAGAATATAGTTCGGCTGGCTGGTCCTAGGGCTTGTGGCGGCCCCTTCGTCCATGCTGGTGGAAGGTAGCTCTTTACTTGCGAGCCAGTGGCTATCTTTGGTGGTTCCCTTTGCTCGGTTGATCGGGTAGGTGGTTGGAACCTGGGGAGAGGTTAGTCCGGGTCTTCCAAGACTTCTGAAGTTATAGAGGCTGTTTCTCATACTTCGCTCACCGGATATGTCCCCGCGTTGCTTTGTGAATCTGTCCTCGGATGTCTTCTACCCAATACACATTTTTCCGTCGACTGACCACCTTGAATGGACCCTCCCATTTGTCAGCAAGGCCTGTGCTAAACTGGGCGTTAGACCTACTGAGCATATGCGGCAGGAGTACTGATTCACCCATGTTGAAGGCTCAGATGCCCGTCTTGGGTTACGGATATTTGGGTAAAATATATTTTTCTTGCATTTTTGGTACGTGCCAATGCCGCCATCCGAATGTCCTCGGGCTGTGGTAGCACAGTTGGGGAATTTTTCCATTGCCAATCCCCAGGTCTGTGCAAAGTGGTTCTCAGCAGGAGCTTGCTTGGTCTGGCATTGGTGGTCTCGTTTGTTCGTCGTAGGGCAAACAATATTCTGGGTACGTTTTTATCCCAATGGTTATGGTGGTCCCCAATTCTCAGCCACAGGATTTTATTTATATCTTAGTTCCTGCGCTCGGTCAGGTTAGCTTGGGGTGGTACGGCGGAGTGGTCCATGTCACCACTCCCTATTCTTCGCAGGCAGCGAGCCACTTCTGGCCGGTGAATTACATCCCATTGTCCGTTAGCAAGCACTGTGAATAACCCTACCTACAAAATATTTTGTTTTCGAACTTCCCGATTAAGTGGTGAGTTTCCTGGCTGGGCAGTGGAAAGGCTTTTACCCAGGGGGAAAAGAGGTCTGTAACCACGAGTAGATAACGGTTTCCGCGAGTGCTGTGAGGATAGGGGCCCATCAAATCTGCCACTACGTGTGTTCAGGGCGTCTGTGGGCATTGTGGTTTGGCCGTTGGAGGGGGTGCAGGGTACGCTTTTCCCCTGCAGCACTTCTCGCAGCTTCCTAAGTATTGTCTGATATCTCGGCTCATTCCGTCCCAGATGTAAACGCCGGCGATGTCTGCCAGGGATTCCTTAGTTCCCGAGTGAGCTGCTTCTGGGTGATCGTGATAGTGGTGGCAGATATCAGCGCAAAGGGCTTCAGGTACCCAAATTCGCCATTTTGCCCCCGGCTGTCAGTTGTGTGACCATACTATCTTGTTGCGGAGTTCGAAGTGTCTTGGGTACATTTTGAATAGTCTCTGGATTTCAGGGTCATGCTGTTGGTAGGCCACTATTTGATCCCGGCAGATTCGGAGTTACAGTAAGCGGTTCTGTTCCACGGGGCGGACTTCTGGTGGTTGTGGTGGTACCATGATTCCAGTCTTCCTCTGCTTTCTTGGCGAAGTCCAGGTCCGGCTGGCGGGATAGGGCTTCTGGTAGGTCATCAGTTTTCCCGGGACTGTGCTGCACCTCGAAGTCAATTTCAGTAAAAAAACATGTCTCATCTTCCCAGTTTCGCCTTCGCTGCTTTTGATTCCTGCAGCCACTGGGAGCACCTTATTATCAGTTCGAACGATGAAATGAGTACCTTCTAGGTAGTACCAATATTTTTGCACCGCCCATATTACTGCCAAGCATTCTTGCTCATTGATATGGTAGCGTTGTTCGATTGCATTTAGGCGGATGCTGGAGTAAGCTATTACCCACGGGTGTCCTTTTTCTTCTTGGTAAAGGACGACTCCAAGGCTGTATTGGAAGGCCATCGGTCTGGAGTATTAAAGGTGGGGCCGGTGGAGTTGACGTTTTTGAAGCTCGCTTTCAGTGCATGAAATACCATACAATGGTCTGGTCCCCACCGTCATCTTGTTTCCTTTTCTAGGAAAGGGTGCAGGGATGCCATTAGGCTGGCAATATCCGGTATGAAGTCCCTCAGCCAGTTACAAAGTCCCAAGAATAGCCAAAGTTGTTTCTTGGTAGTGCGCTCATCTGCTTCCCGGATTGCTCGTATAGAGTTTGCCTGGGGTAGGTTGCCACTCTGCGACACCCCGTGCCCGAGGTAATTTATTGAGGTTTTCCCAAAATGGCTCTTCGATAGCTTGGCCGTCATGCCATGAATCTCGAGGCATTCGAGAACCCGTTGCAGGTGTATCAGGTGCTGTTCCCAGGTCTTGGAATATTTGATGACATCGTCGAGGTATGCGATGCAGAACTGTCCGACATATATAGTTAGTACTTCCAGCGACATGAGCCTCTAGAAGGTAGCAGGTGCATTTTTCAGCCTGAAGAGCATAACGCGGAACAGTAGAGTTTCACCTTCAGGGCTGGTAAAAGTGGTGTAATGTCGGCTGTCTGGGTGTACAGCTATTTGCCAATACCCTGATTGTAGGTTGAGGGTACTGAAAATCTGTACTTCTCTGATATCGCGTAGCGTATGAGCCAGATTGATGGCCAGTGGAGCAATGGGATGAGTGACATAATTTAAAGCCTTGTAATTCACACAAAACCGCAGCTGCCCGTCCTTCTCAGGTACCAACACGATATGCGAATTGTAGGGTGAATCTGACAACTTGATGATGGCCTGCTGCTTCTTTTCTTTTATCTGATCCATGATCAGTTGACGGCGCCTGGCGGATACTCGAAACGGCCGATTGTGTATGGGCTTGCTGGTAGTCTGCCATATCTCGTGCTGTATTGTCCTAGTCTGGCGAAGCGTTCCTTTGGTTCAGAATTCTCCTGTGTGCTGGTCCAGAACTTGTTTTAGTTATTTGAACCTAACTGGGTCCAGCTCGTGGTCAATTTCGGAAGCAAATAATGGTGGTGCGACATCGGCCTGTGGGCCATGTTCCTATTTGACGGAAACACTATATTTGAGGGCTAGATGAACTTTATCAACTTTATTCTGTCCGTGGTCCATTATGCATTGTAATTGCTGGAGCCATGGGTAACCTGGTATAACCATCTCCTGTAGCCCGGAAGCGACAATAAAGTGGTGCTGGTTATTTTCTGTATGGTAAAAGAGATTGTAATTCTCCCATCCACTGCCAGGATGCAGTCATGCCTGGCCATTCGGACGGTTTTCCGTTGGGGCCGTAACAATTTCCATTGTTTGGGCGACAATAAATTACTGCGATTAAAATTTGCGGTGACCACTGAGTCAAGTGGTACTGACATGCTTTGGCTGTTTACATGAGGAGCTTTGGGTGGTTCAGCATCCCCGTCCATTAGTTGGATGATGGGCCCTTGGGGTTCCACTGGAGTCGGCCCTTTTGATCCTCCAGCATCAGCGTTTCCTGCAAGAGAGGATCCCTTTGGCGGGTTGAGTATGGGTCACGGCCCACTGGTTGTGTTTACTTCTTCCCCGTGTGCACAAGTACTGGCAGTGTCAGACAGTTAAGTAAAACTGTGAAATTATTAGAAAAGTTAATATTTTACAGATCTGCTCATTTTTAAAATTCTATGCATTAATAAAAACTGAAAATGAGAGAAATAAATTAAGTTATCACAAATGGTTACTTAACACTTTTTATCCTCCATTAACATATGGAACTACTTTCCATCCATCGTTGCCAACTTTACCGGACGCATGTCACTCAGTGTGCCTGTTAAAATATATGCAGACAGGAGCAGTGATATTTTTGTAAGGTTGATTTCAAAAGTGCTCATTTGATCATGAACAACCTATAGAAGAGTTTAGAAGTAAAATATATTTTACAATCTAGTTTTATCATTTCCACTTACAACAAAGAACCAGGTCGCCTACACCTGGCCAGCGTAGTGACCTTCAGCACTCAATTGCCTGGCAGGAGGTAGAACGCGTCGCATGTTTATTAAGTCTTCAATAAATATACTTTTGTTTCCTACCTTACAGCTTTTATTTCTTAGAGTATCTGTCTGTTTGCCTGCTAGATACTGGTTGTAAGTACACCCTTGACAAGAAACGGGTATTTATAATAGCCAAATTAGCTTCAACTACTGGCGCCCTTCAGGGATCAGTCATTTTTTCTGACACACCTATTAGATGGCTATCTGTTGCTTTTCAACTGTCAGAGCACTGTCTAGCGTTGGCGGAGAGGAACAGAGGAGCCACAACCACTAGCAACATCTTTATTCATGGAGGGGTGACAAACCGAGGTAACTTCTTTCACCAGAGCACTGTTAGTGCTGGGATAACTGTCTCTTGAGTCCTGCCGCTCCGTGTATGAACGCACTTCCCGTGGAGGCAATGGTGGTGACCCACACAACTCCGCGTCTCTGATCAGCCTGCATAGCATGGGGGATCAGTGGAGACTTTACAGAGCCAAGTCAGCAAGCCAAAACCGGACTAACACTGTAAATTGTGTTTAGTCAGTAAGCTGTGAGCAGAGACTCCATGCCATACGACCAGAGGCACAGACAAAAGCGTAGGGAATGAAACGCAGCGTTCCTTGCTGCCAGACAGTTGGGTGCACTTCCTCAACCTACACCGGAACGGCATGCAGAATGGGACAGCGCAGCCAAACTCAGCCACGAGTCAGTATTGACAGCTCTGGTCACTGCATTGTACGTATTTACTTGTCTACGTATTCACCCCTTGTGTCACCCTGTGGTACCGAAGGGAGATTCCTGAACCAACGAAGCCTACCAGTGGAATCGCCGGCATGGCCCAAGCTCGCTACGTCTGGGTGAAACCCACAATGAACACAGTGCCAAGAAGTACAAGTAAGTAAGTGCTAAATAAAACCCCTCGTCTTTCGTAATATATTTAAACTAAACAGACCTGCTTTTGGTGTAGCGGACAAAATCCTCGACCAACGTGCCTAGTCAGTCTAACCAGGTACATGTCAAGAGATTTTCTTGCGCCCAATGTGGGGCATCAGATGAATAGTTGTGTGCAGTAAACGGCACGAACTAGATCAACCATACCCCGAGAACTAAGGGTCAAAAAGCGGATTTCGAGGAGTCCACAAAACACCCCGTGGCACCCTCCACCCCTACAATTTCCGCCTCAGAGGTCAATGCCGCCAAAGGCGAAAACCACGACAACGAGCACGACTTACCCGACGTACAGTGTAGCCATGCCAACTGCCCAGGCAGTGGCACACTAAGAATAGAATGCACCTTTTGCACTAAACTATTTCATTATACCTGTCTAGGCTGGCCTGCAGACGCCCGGGAAACAGACGGATTAGAGTACCGCTGTACCGCTTGCCATCAACAACCCACGAGTTTCTGCAATGAAATCACTTGTCCCGGCCGAAGCATAAACTGCATCAGATGCACAACATCCGATGAACCCTATAATCACTTATGTATAGGGTGGCAGGATGAACGCGTCTCTATGCCCGAGATGGCCTACCAGTGTTACAGATGCCGAAGAAAGCACATCTCTCACTTCCGCAGATCCACGCCATTCCGGATTTATATACAACCCGGCACGGCACCTGGCCATCCGGCAACCGATAGAGACGATGACATTCAGATTACCGAATTTGCAGGCCAACCACATTAAGACCTGGTAGCGTACACGCAGGAATGAGAAAAAGAATTCAAAGAAATGGACCTGCCACTGAAACAATGGGTCGACAGAGGCCAATTACATTTGAAGGGCCTCACCCTCACATGGTGGGAACGAAACGGAGAATTCTTAATGGACTGGAAGCAGTTCAGTAAACAAATCACAGCAGAATTCACTGGCGAGGTGGTGTTGGCTAGACTAACAACAGGGGTTTATAGCCAGATCCACGTACTCAACGAAGAAGTGGAAATCTTCATACGAAGGAAGGAACAGATGTTTCGACGAGTGTTCCCCGGAGTCGACCAAGCTACCGCCGTCCGTTCCATTGGTCGAATGTTACTGCCTAGTCTCAGGAACATACTCCTGACGGCTAAACCCACCAACATGGGCAAATTAGTTGATCGAGCCCGAGTAGCCGAGCAAAACATTGCAGCACCAGCGAGACTCGAAAAACCAGTATCAGCCAAGGCCCCTCAGTTACAAGCACCACCGGTCACGTCCCTTAAAGGTGCACCAACCTCAACATCTCGCATGGCAATAGTACCCAAATGCTGGTTCTGTCCGGAGAACCACTGGAATAAGGTCTGCCCTCGAAAACCACAGGGGGCTGCAGTTCCACCAAACCGAGTTGACAAAACACCGTCAAATACCCCAAGACGACCAGCTGGAAAACCAACGCCAGAGACCAAGCCGAGAAACGCCGATGCCGGGGTACAAAGCGGGCCACCAACCCTGGTTTACAAGGGCCTGTCCTCCAGGGATTAAATAAGGAAGTACAGATTCCCATAGCCCCACACATAAAAGTGGAGGTAAATAACGACGGGATACTCGCCTTACTTGACTCGGCAGCCACTGAAAATTTTATCAGGAGTAATTTTTTAACACCAAACCAGGTCGCTGAAATAAGACAGCAAATCAAAATAGTAGGAATGGCGCAACCCGACTCGAGCCTGGTCGTAAACGGCAGAATTACCTTGAACATAAAAATTCAAAGTATTGTTACATGGGCAGAATTTATTGTGTAACCAACCATATCTGAATCAGTAATACTAGGGTGCGCGTGGTTCATCCGCAATTAATGTATTCTAAATCACGGACAACATATAGCCTATCTGGAATAAACTAACCATAACACAGTAAACTGGGATCAAAATTTCGACATCCCGCCAATGCCCATCGACTTAATGAGCATTAACCACAAACTTGAAGAACCAGAATGCTACCAATTAAAAGCTGTACTAGATGAGCACGCCAGAGCGTTCAGACAAGGAGGACTGCTACGACAAACACGTTCCATAAAACATGAAATATAGCCTACAACCGATGAACCAGTCTACAACTGTCCATACAGAATGTCAGCCTGTCAGCCTGTCACCATGACCTCATCATGCAGCAGGCCAATGACCTGAAGGATCAGGGGATCATGGAGTCATCGAATTCTCCATATAACTTGCACGTTCACGTACCTAAGAAAGAAGAGAAGATGAGATTTTGCGTAAATTACAAATCGCTAAATGAAGTCACCCACCCGATCGCTCCCCACGCTATAGACTTTGTCTCATACACTACGAGATATTGGAAAGGCCAAAATATTCAGTACTCTCGACATGGAGTCTGGATATTGGCAAATTGCAGTCCACCTGAACAGTCGCAAATATATGGCCTTTATGACACCTAAGGGCAAAACTCTTCAATTTCGAGACAAACCATTCGGATTGAAAAACGCCCCCGCAACATTCCAACTATTAATGTCTGCAGAAGTATTAACAGGTTACATCAGCAAGTTCTGTTTCGCCTATCTTGACGATGTAATAATATATTCTAATAGTTAGGAGGAACATCGAGACCATCTGCAAAGAGTGTTGGAAAAACTCGAATTACACGGAATTACTTGCAAGCTGTCAAAAAGCTCCTTCGGCAAGTCATCAATATATTATCTGGGACATGTCATATCACCTGAAGGAAACTTCCTGCAACACAGTTCAATATGAGCAATTGAAGAAGCGGAAGAACCTACAAATAAGTGACAACAATGACGGTACCTAGGTCTGTGTAATTGGCTACGAGACTTCATTCCAAATATTGCGGAATATATAGCGCTGCTACATCCACTCCTCGAGAAAGACACCCATTGGCGATGAGTCCTGCGCTGCCCAACTCAGGCACAAGTCAGTATCGACTGCTCCGGTCACTGTATTGTACGTACATCATTGTCTACGTATTCACCCCTCATATCACCCTGTGGTAAATGGGTTGCTGTCCGGTACTGAAGTGAGATTCGACTTGGACAACCACTTCTGGACCAACGAGGCCTACTAGTGGAATCGCCGCTTTGGTGTGGGCCAAGCTCGCTACGTCTGGGTGAAACCCACCATGACCACAGTGCCCAAGTAGCAGGAGTAAGTAAGTGTTAACCAACACCACTTGCCTCCCGTCATCTATCTAAACTAAACTGCCCCGCTTTTGGTCTAGCGGATAAAATTCTCGACCAACGTGATTGCTTGTACACTAGTGTTTACTGTGACCGTGTTGCACTTGACTGGGGGGTAATCGGCTCAGGTACAGGAGCCGTCTGCAGTTCTGGCGTGCACGAATGCCAACCTCCTGCACTATAGGGTGGTATACCTCCACGATCCTGGTGGGTGGCTCGAACAAGCCTACGGGACGATGTAGGTATGCTGAGTAGGGATCTGCGAATCCAGGTTTTCTGATTCAAATCGAATATGAAATTATTCACAAATATAGAATTTTCTTCGAATCGAATCATATTATTATTATAAGCCACTAAAATAATTTCAAGAATGTATTCTGTTGAAGATAGATACATAACAATAATGAATTTTAATAATTATTTTAATCATAAATAATCGTTACATACAAACAGCACTATTTTTTGTAGAAATCAAATAGTATAGGTGTCTGAAGGCACTTTTTAGCTCCAAACATATTTAAAATATGTGTAAACTAGTTAGAGTACTGTATTATTGAATAAATAAAAATTTTCCTTAATATCTTCTATAACTTGTAATATTTATTTATTTTTAAATACGAATTAACAACAGCGAGAGCAGTGTCGTGTTGGCAACAGCCGGTAAGAAATAGTTCACAGTTAAAATATTATTTTAACCTAGTTTTTTAGTATACTATTTGTCAATTAAACGGTGCCTATTTAAATATTTAGGTAGCCCCGATGGCTACATATCTCATTTTTACAGTTTAAAATAACAGCGGAAAATATAGTGAGTAGGCCGTAATGGTACGGTGTTGTTTTATCAAACGAGAGCAACTATCTGCTGAGCGAGGCTAGTCGCTCTCTCTCTGTCATTGTATCTTTCACACTCAGGAAGTTTCACTTGACTAGTACGCAGCAAATTGTACCCGTTCTCAATTGTAGCGTATTTCATAATTATTGAAGCAAAATAATGTTTTTTGAATTTGTAATTTAGAACTGAAAAGAGATTTTAATGTTTGAATACTTATTTTAATATATTTAGATATGATGGCGGGGCAGAAACAAAGTGAAATTGGCAGACGTGGCGAGCCATGACATGGTGTGTTGCTGTTTTACCACACGAAGCGTAAATTATACTTACTCCGAAAAATACTTCAATTTGCCACATCACGTTTGTAGACATGTTTTTTTTAAATCTACCTAAGCCAGCTAAGATGTTGTGATAAATCTGTGTTTCCGCGGCAGTAATAAATATACTGTTATGGTGAGTTTCCATAACTGCTGCATTTGAAATAGCGTGGCGTGGCTGCGTGGTGATCGTTACACTAGATCTGTGTGTATGCGTGATTTCAAATATTTGATGTAAACTATTTATACGTCGTAAATGTGAACTGCTATAATAAAGTTATTTATTTACATTCACGTCATTGTACCTTTGCGCTGGGTGCTTGAAACACAGTCGTGTAACGTGATTTACCACCAATCCCAACAAAATAACCAAGCCCAGCCCCAATAAATTTCAATAAACTGAATACACAGTAAGTAGCCATATATATATATATATATATATATATATATATATATATATATATATATATATATATATATATATATATATATATATATTAAATACTAATGTTAAATACTACAGTTCATTACCCCACAGTTGTAACAGTGTTTAATACAGTCGCGGCAAAATATTAACGTACATTATGTGTAATGTGCTATGTCGTGGAAAACAAATATGTTAATGTAACGTAACCGTAGGAACTATAGTTAATTCAGCATTTTTAAAACATCATAGAGCTGACCTAAATCATGTTATAGGCTTAAACTGTGAATATTCGTACGAAATGGTTTTTGAAATAGACCTAAGACAGAATTCTTTGAAAAGCTGTATACAGTAAATAACACATTTGACAGGTATAAGAGTAAAAGTAACATTTCAATGTTTATTTTTAGGTGTAGTAAAAGTATACGAACGCATGTAACACACACAATGGCATGTAAACATTGATTCTGACAGATGCTACATGACAGTCACATGGCAATGTTTGTTTACATTTGGCGGAAGAATACGAAACGGGCCTGCAAGTAGATATTTAGCATGGCTCTGAAAAAGTTTCGTCCAATGGGGAATGGACTATATTCAGCATAACATTGTTTAGATCAAAGAAGATAGTGCTTTCAAAAATGTAGAATTAAAACAATCTGAAAATAAACACATCTGAGATAATTGTACGATCTCATGGCAAACTATGGTCGTTAAAAGAAAAACGTCACCGGCCTTGTATTTTTGGATATCCAGAGATAGAAAGAATGAGAGAAGGGAGAGGAGTGATGATTTAAGAACGAGAGATGAGATAACAGGCGTTTCCCTTCACTTTCCTGTAAACATTTCTGGACAGTTTACAACTACTTCCATTATTTATTTATTTTCATGTATAGGTCGCACCCCAGACATTTTTTACCTTATTTTGTGAAAAAAAGGTAAATAAATCAATGTGATTATAAGGGATGAATATCTGTAGGCATGCCAAACAATTCAGTCACTGTAACATGCAAGTACCCATGTTGACCTACCGCATACCCTACATAGTAAAATGGGGGTTGCCACCTCAGTTAAAAAAGGGAAAAGGATTGTCGTATATCACTACGTAAATTATAATCGTGACCTATGGATTACCATTGCAAGACTTGAAAACAAGTCTCTTGATAAGAAAACCTCCGACAAATGATTTGCAAGAAAAGAGACCTCCAAGATATTAAATACCACGTTATGCTTATGAGGCATTTAATATATTGGAGGTTTGTTTTCTCGCAAACCATTCGTCGGAGGTTTTCTTACCAAGAAGACACTTTTTACGTCTTGCAATGGTAATTCATAGGCCATGATCATAATTATGTAACAATGTATGAATACCCTTTTTTCACTATTTCACAGTTAATAGTAGCCTAAGTACTCGACAGACAGAAGTTGTCAGTCTTTGAATACCTGCCATTAGATTCATTGTTCATTTACAAAGATAGTTTTCTTCACTGACAGAACAGCTGTGGCAGAAGGATACATCCAGGCAGCACTTCTTTTAGAGAACTGTGAATATTTACTGATGTTATATGAAACTGAGAATACCATAGTCACGAGTATGGAAACACTGGAAAATATGGCGGATAGCACATGTATCATGTTTCCATGCTGTTTGTAGGTTCAATTTGGTCTTTGTGAAATATTCCATGAAACACTATTTCACCATCAAGAAAGAATGATTATTTTAAAATTGGACGAAGGTTAATCCAACATTCGCTAAAAGCAAAGTATTTAATGCAAACATTTGATTACAAATGCTTTCAAATAGCTGCTACTAATTTACTGCAAAAATACGCCTTTTAGCATAAACACGTGTTTTTCAAGTTGTTCTGCTATTCCATTATAAATGATTCAAAATTTTAAACAATAAAAAGTATAACAATGAAATAAAACCAAAATTCAGTTTCTTGAAAATGAAATGAAATGAAAAATAAAAATTATTTTTACAGACTTCTATCACTATATAGGTTTACGTCACAAAATCAATATTTTATTTCCTAACAATTTGATTAGCAATTCTTACAAGCTACATGAAGTACCTGTTGCCAGCACTCCATGATCCACAGACACTGAGAGTAAAGACGTGAGTGCTTTCAGAAGAATAACTCGCTCCCTGACTTCTGACCTCCTCTTGTACTGCTCTATTAGCTGAGGCACAACCTAAAGACAAGCACAGTCAAATGCCTTATTGAACTATTGACAAATACTAACCACAATTACAGTCACTTTCAATTAGCACAATAACGTAACTGGCAAAAATAAATTTTGGAAATTTCTACAACTATCACATATTATATTCTGTGACAATTTTAATAAATTCATTCACATTTGTTTTGTTAACAATACCTTGATATTCTTTATGTACACCCAAAAATGTATAACATTTAGGGATGTAAAAATATCAATTTTTCTCGATTCCGATTCTCAGTTCCAACTACAAAACCTTTCACTCGATTCCACCTCAAATGTGATACCATAAATTAGGATAGTGATTATCAACATAGCCTACAGTCAATGTATCCTTTTGAAATTATGTTTCATAGGTCAAATTACAAATATGTAGACAGTTACAGGGAAGACATTCTGGTCTGCTAAGTGAAGTTAATTCCCTATAATGATGTAACATTCAGACTTATCTAATTAGGCCTAACAAGTTCATATCAGTTTTTTTTTGATAAATCTATGATTTATATGAAATGAATATAGACAAAGTATTACACATAAAAGTTAAACAAAAGTTCTCAATGCAATATTTTAGGTCAACTTATGAAGCTAACAAATATGTACACAAATATTGATGCTACTCAGTAATAAAACTAATACAAGTAACCTTTCATTAAGCAATGCTAAATGAAAAAGCTTCTACCAGACATTTTAAGTTGCAGGGACACTGGATGACTTGCTGCTACATGCATCCTTGCCCAAAAGATCTTCTGAACCATAATTATTAGCAATTTCCTTATAATCGTTGTGTTTATTTGTTTCTCATGTTATTAGTTGTACGACTAACCCCACCTGGTGAAATTTTTGCCAAGCACAAACTGTAAAATGCATAATTTGTGTCTTTACATCAATTGAAAAATAATTCCACACATCGCTAGACATTTTCTTCACATCTAAGTAAATAAGATCCTAAGAGACGGAAATTTTTGATAAAGGTAAGCACGAAAAAAAAAAATGCTTTCAATCTTGACTACCTAAAAACGAAAATGCCACAAACAGGAAATATGTATGGTACGAAAAATGTACCTGTTCTTTATCTAATATACTGTTAAATAATAGGCAAACAAAATCAAAATTCAAACAAATAATACCAGGATCATTATGCTCCTACTACTAACAACTATCCCGCAACAGATTAAATGTGTCAATGCATGTCCCACATCAACAACCTGTAACTCTAGGAGCTTGCCGCTAGCGAAGGTTCTTTTCTACACACCACATCTGGTTGCAGGACGCCTACAGATGTGCAGCTTATCAACTAATGTTGTTCACAACACTTACGCCTAACAAAGTACTATCTTTAACAGTATCCACCAATGACTGCCAGTTTTAGTGTTTCATCTATGTGGGCATTTACGGGTTTAGATTGACGCATGCCGCTTATACAACTAATCAACAATGATAAAATACTCATCGCCAAGAGTACCTATCCAGTGTTACACACATGACACGTTGCCTTCCCTAAAGGCAACAGGAACTTATAAGCAAATTCTCTTCACCTGAAGGATACGCAACCCGGCAGGCAAGCCCCTCCACCCTTCCCCCCGGCTGAGAGCATACAACCTGCCTGGACCTTGGGCAAGCCCGAGCGCTACCGAGGCATGAAGCAGAAACGCTGACCACAGTTTTCCCCAAGCCAACCAGGGCAGAAGGACATCATGCCCTCCCCGCAGCCCACACCGGCAGCCTACAAGCTTAGCCTATATACGTCATGATGCTACAGGGTGCAAGCAGTCATTCTTGTTCCATCTCTCGATACACCAAAAACAGAGCATTGCTTAGTGCTGGAACCTCCAGAGAACTTCAAAGTTTTGAGTACGCCCCTGAAGCTACTTCACTGTCGACGATCAGTCAACCAGACAACCAGCAAACACGCTTACCAACATGTTTTAAATACTTTGTATCCTCAAGAAACCTTTATTAGAACAATTTAGAGGTATTATATATTTTCTCATTTAGATCAATCTTTCCCGTTCTCCATTAGAACCAGGTCGCCTACATCAGGCCAGCATTGTAACATTCAGCACTCAATTGCCTGGTAGGAGGCAGCACGCATCACATGTTTATTGAGACTTCAATAAAAATACTTTTGTTTCCTAGCTTTCAGCTTTTATTTCTTAGAGTGATGCGTGCCCGATTAGACTAACTTGGCACGTTAGTCGAGAATTTTGTCAGCTTGACCAAAAGCGGGGTAGTTTGGTTTAGATAGTCGGCGTGAGGTGAGGGGTGTTGGTTAGTACTTACGCACTCCTGCTTCTGGATGTTGTAGTCGGAGTAGGTTTGGCCTAGACGTGACGAATTCTGTCTATGCAGGAGCTGAGGTTCCACCGGTGTGCTTCATTGGACCAGAAGTTGAGATTGTCCCAGCCTAGTCGCACTTCTGTACCGGTCAGGAACCCTTTTACCACAGGGTGACACGTAGGATTTATGCATGACAAGGTGGAAGTCAATTACCACAACCGAAGCAAGCGCGACTGCTAGACGTCTAAGTTCGATGGCACAGTCCCGTTCCACCTGCCTCTTCTGCGTAGGACAGGGTAGTGCGATCCACGACTTGAGAGCAGAGTGAGCCAGATATTGTTCCCTACATTTTCTACCACTCCTCTTCTTGTGTGGCATAGGGCAAACAGTTCTTTAGTCTATGCGATGCACCTAGACAGGAA
The DNA here is from genome assembly GCA_029891345.1 of Dryococelus australis. Lineage (NCBI taxonomy): Eukaryota > Metazoa > Arthropoda > Insecta > Phasmatodea > Phasmatidae > Dryococelus > Dryococelus australis. Next base: position 55,960,566 of record CM056997.1, on the reverse strand, counting down.
GGTTGACAGCATAACCCACTAAACACTTGCTGGCACGAGCTCGATAAGAGTCTCCACTGATCCTCCATAGTGTGCGGGCTGATCAGGGACGTGGAGCCGTGGGGGCCACCAAGTCTCTACTGGTTGTGCGTTCGCACTAGGATGAACTGCAAAACTTCAGGCTATGATCACCGCGCACTGAGTTAGTGTGATTGGTGAGAAGCAACCTAAGTCTGTCATGCCTCCCGGTGTAAAGGTGTTTCTAGTGGTTGTGGCATCACTGTTTCTTCCCAATGAGCACTGACCTAGTGCTAATGTGTGACTGGGAAGAAACAGGTCGCATTCTAATATGTATGTCTTCTGATGTCTAGATACCTGAAAGGGATCCACAGTAAGGCTAACTAAGTTCGAACAAATTTAACAGTTCCTGTATGTGGTTCACGGCGTATTCTATCTCCAACTGTTAATACAAATAAATACCCTGGAAATGAAAAACAGAAAGGTAAAGATCAACGAGTGTTTATTGAAGGGGCGGCGTGGCACCTGGGTTGCATATCCTCAAGGCGAAGAGAATTTGCTCAAAAGATCCTGTTGTCTGTAAGGTAGACAACATGTCCCACGTCTGTAGTGGTGGAAGTAAGTTTCTTGGTGATGAGTAATAATCGTTATAGATTAGTTGTATATGCGACATGCGTCAATTGTATCTCTGTGTTTGCCGGCTAGATACAGGTTGCTATGTACACCCTTGACAAGAACCGGGTAATTTATAACAACCGAATTTACTTCAACTAAGGTCGCGTTTCAGGAGTCCGTCATATTTTCTCACACACTCATTAGATAGCCACCTGTTGCTTTCCAACTGTCAAAGCACTGCCCTAGTGCCGACGGAGAGGAACAGGGGAGCCACAACCACTAGTAACACCTTCACCCAGGGAAGAGCGACAGTCTCAAGTTATTGCCTTATCCAAGAGCATTGCTAGTGCTGGGATATATCGTGGCTTGAGACCTGCTGTCCATTCCTGTGTGGACACGCATTCAGTGGTGGCATTGGTGACCCAAACAACTCCACATCACTGATCAGCCCGCATAGCGTGGGGGATCAGTGGAGACTTTACAGAGCTTGGTCAGAAAGCCAAAACCAGACTTACACTGTAAATTGTGTTTAGTTTGTTTGCATCAGGGTGTACCCAGTATATTGTAAACGGAGATGTGATGCCTTATGGTCATAGGCACAGCCGAAAATGTAGGGAACGAAACAAAGTGTTCCTTGCCGCCAGACAGTTAAGTGCACTTCCTCAACCTACACCACAAAGGCAGGCGAAACGGGACTGCGCCGCCCAACTCAGGCACGAGTTAGTGTCAACTGCTCCGGTCACTGTATTATACATATCTCCTTGTCTACGTAATCACCCCTTGTGCCACCCGGTAGTAAAAGGATTTTAGAGCGGTACCAAAGAAAGATTCGGCTGGGACAATATCAACTTATGGATCAATGAAGTCTGGGTCAAACTTACCATGACCACGGCACACAAGGAGCAGGAGTAAGTAAATAGTAACCAACAACCCTCGCCTTTGGCCGTCTATATATAAACTAAACCACCCCGCTTTTGGACTAGCGGACAATATCGTTGACCGTCATGCCCGTCAGTCTAATTGGGCATGCAAGAAGATATTTTCTCGCGCCCAACATAGGGCATCAGACAAATAGCGGTGCGCAGTAAACGGCACGAACTAGACCAACCACACCCCGACAACTAAGGATCAAAACAATCAGTCAAGCAGACTTTGGGGAGTCCCTAAAACCCCCCATAGCGCCCTTAACCGCTACCATGTCAGACTCTGAGGTCAAAGCCACCACAGGCAAAAACTTCAACAACGAAAACTACTTTCCCAGCGTACAGTGTAGCCATGCCGACTGTCCAGGCCATGGCACACTAAGAATAGAATGCACCTACTGCACTAAACTCATACATTATAACTGAATAGAATGCCCGGAAAGAGGCCCGAGATACAGATGGATTAGAGTACCACTTGCCATCAACAACCCACGAGTTTCTGCAATGGAATTACATGTCCCGGCAAAGATATGAACCGCATCAGATGCACGACGTGCAGTGAACTCTATCACCATCTATGTATAGGTTGGTCCGACGAACGCGTCTCTATGCCCGAGATGGCCTACTAGTGTTAGAGATTCCGAAGAAAGCACTCCCACAGATCCAAGCCATCTCAAATTTATATACAACCCAGAACGGCACCTGGCCATCCAGCAACCGGTAGAGATGACATTCAAATTACTGACTTTGCAGGTTGACCAAACGAAGACCCGGTAGCATTCACGCAGGAATGCGAAAAAGAACTCAAAGAAACGGACCCGCCACCAAAACAATGGGTTGACTTTGCCCAATTATATTTGAATGGCCTCGCCCACACATGGTGGGATATATACAGAAAATTCTTGACAGACTGGAAGCAGTTCAGTAACCAGATAGCAACAGAATTTACTGGTGAGGAGGTGTTGGCTAGACTAACGACGCAGTTTTACAGCCACACCTAGGTACTCAACGAAGTAGCAGAAAAATTCTTACAAAGAACGGAACAGATGTTTCGACGTGTGTTCCCTGGAGTCGACGATGCTACAGCCATTTGTTCCATCAGTCGAATAATACTGCCGAATCTCAGGAACGTACTCCTGATGGCTAGACCCACTACATTGGACGAATTAGTCAGAGCGTCCTACTCCTGGGATAAAGATTATCGCTTACCAGGTGACTGGTAATGGGAAAGCGAGCCCACTGATATGCCTCAACCTGAGGACATCCGGCTAGCAGCCCTGGTCCATATCACACATGCCCAGAATGCCAACATTTTAAAGAAATACCCCCAACCGAAAACAGGGGTAAGAGAATTTAATGTAGGGAAAACCATCCTTCTGCGTAGTCACCCTTTCAGCAAAGCCAGCAACCAATTCAGCGCTGGTCTTGCTGACAAATGGGATGGACCCTACTGCATCGTAGGCAAGACAGACAACGTCTACTGGGCAGAAGATATACGCGGACGGATCCGAAAGGCAACCCAATGCCAGATACGACCATACCCAGGAGGCATGCCAACACTTGATGACAACGAAGCCAAAGGAGACACACCTGGACAATCAGGGGATGAAAACGAAACCCCACCCAAAGGGGTAGCACCCAATACAGAGCCAGGACCCTCGACAAGACCTGAGCCGACGCCCATCATTATTGACAAGGCTCCTAGTTACATTGTGCCATGGAAGCCAGATGTAGAACAACATCAAGGTGCATTCTCCGTCAGATCAATGCCCTTGATGTCACACAACTACGCCAAGAAGATCGCAGCCAAAACCAAATCTAGCTGCTCCGAACTATGCTGGCAGTGTCCATGTGACAGAGAACCCTATCAAAGACCCCGCCGATCAAGCCGCATTAGCGAGCAATCGGAAGCACCTTCGGTGAGAGGCGTAGGAATCCCCCAAGCGCTTACCTCTCCACCTAGTACAACTACGAAGTCAGATGTCAAGGCCACTCCAAATTCAACTAAATATACCTCTGGCTCCGATGAAGAAGTACAAGATCCCACTAAACCACCGGAACCCAGCACGTCGAGCTCCGACGAGAATGCTCCGCACGAACTCTCTGCCACGCAAGAAAACCCGCCCATCGGGACGTCAAGCTGCCAAGCCGGAAGTGCTCCTACTCAAGAACCTGCAACGCAGGAACTTCCGCTACCCTGAACATCGAGCTCGGACAAGAGTGCTCCGTCCCAACCGCCTGTCACGCAGGAAACTCTGCCACTTGGGGCGTCGAGCTGCAACACACGTGTTCGGTCCCAAGGTCCTGCAACGCAGGAATACCTGCAGACCCGGATGTCGAGCTGCCCAATTGGTGGAAGCGCTCCACCCCACCATTCTGCTACACAAGATGCCACTTTCGTTGAGAACGTTGATGCCACCCACTACCCCTCAACAGGCCCATCACCTGCAGTGGAGGACGAGGTGAATCTCCCTTCCACTGCCTTGCCCCAGCACCTGGCCACCGAAACCGTCGATGCTGTCCACGTCCTGGTACCACAACGAGCTGTGCTAACCGCAGTCGGGGTTGAGATCTTTTTCCCTCGCACTGCCCCATCAGAGAAACGTCCTGCCGTACAGATAGGAACCCGTGCAGTCGGGATGGAGGGTTTGTCACTCCTCCGCACTGCCTCAACGTCTCTTGAAAGAGTGCCCTCCCAATTTGTTGCAGCAGAAGCAGACTCCACGATGCCCCAGGCTGCTGCACGACGCCTGATGCCCCCATGTACTGCCAAGGCTGCCCATACACCTGGCCGATACCAGGAATCACCATGGAGGCCCACAACCAGGTACATATGGCTGTAACCTTAAGTGCACGTGACGGAAGGACTCGTTATAGACCGGTAATGTGCACCACATGTAATTTAGCTGCAAGCTAAAGATGGTGATGTAAGTAGAACAATCACAATTATGCTAAATTAAATTTTAAGTATCCAGTACAATTACAAGTATAATGAACCAACGAGGTAAATGCAGCCGTAATTAGTCAATCGCAATGTGGTAATTAACTTTTTAATACAGCCGTAAAAAGCTGTACATCAGTAACTTTTTACCACAGTGAAATATAGACATTTTACACCTCGAGGTTCCATAGTTTTTAGCGGCCGACGGCCCACTTAATTAGGTAGTATTAAAAATAGGTGTGTAGGTAAACCTATAAATGTCACCATACGTTTTTACAGTGTACTTGTGAAGATCGCCTACATAAAGAATGCCGTTGTGTAGGAGTGTATTTTTAGCATGTACTAATGTAAACATTCCTTAGGAACTTAACTTGAACATTCCAACGAAGATATAAAGATTACATATTAGCTGTTAGACCTATGATATACGATGGACTCCTGCAAGGGATAGTTAGGATAATTTTTTTTTTCTGTTTATCAGCATTAAATCTAATTTGATGTGTAGGCACACAATTACATATCTTAATACGTTTTTAAAGTGTATGTGTGAAGATCATCCTACAAGAAGAATGCCATTTTGTAAGAGGGGAATTTTATGTTATGCTTTTGTATGCTTATATTTTGTGTGTGCTTTTATTTGCAATATCTTGTGAACCAACTCAGTACCAAATCCAAAGACTCTGAGATTCAAAGCTCTCACAACCAGGAGCAACATATTTCTAACTTCAATCTTATTCAGTGTGACGCGTGCTGCTTATTCCAACTATGTACAACGATTACGACTCATTGCACTGCAACCAAGTATAGTACATCTACATACGTGAGATTCAAATCCCGTGCCAACCCATACTCGGAAGTTGTGGCCTGCCACAATCCTAGAGGGCAGCCGGACACGTAGATACGAGGGGTTGTGCAAGACAGCTGCGTCACCCCCCCTGCCGCAGCGCTGAGAGTCCACAAGCCATCACTCGCCTCGGGGCATGCCCGAGCGCCACCGAGAATACACAAAGGCCGAGAGATGACCAGAGGTGCTACCCCACTCCGGCCTCGCAGCAGAGGGACGTCAAACGCCCTCCCTCGCTGCCAGCGCGACACGTGGTAAGTCCATGCGCGGCAGACCTCACCAGTTGCTCTTCTTCAGTCTTCAAGCTCGCTCCGTCACTATATTTATCTCCTTGTCTACGTATTCACCCCTTGTGCCATCCGGTGGTAAAAGGGTTGTTGACCGGTACCGAAGTAAGATTCGGCTGGGACAACATCCACTTCTGGACCACGAAGCCCACCTGTGGAATCGGCGTTTCAGTGTAGGCCAAGCTCGCTACATCCAGGTGAAACCCACCATGACCACGGCACCCAAGAAGATCGAGTAAGTAAGTACTATCCAACACCCCTTGCCTGTCGCCTTCTACATATAAACCAAACCACCCCACTTTTGGTCTAGCGGACAAAATCTCAAACCAACATGCCTATCAGTCTAACAGGGCTCGTGTCAAGATATTGTAAGGTAGATTCCCCCGTGCATTTATAGCATTCTTGCAACAGTATACACGTAGTACTGAATCATGTCAGAAAGTGCACAAAAACGAAAATGAGTGCAGTTTTCCCATTAAAGCCATATCACACAGCACATAGAGTGCCTTCAGAGTGAAGTGAAACAGCCAAATACTGATAATAGCCGTCTGTCACATGGCAGTTATCAAGATAAAATTACTTGTTTAACCGCGAGTTTTGATTTCCCCTGCACTATCATGGATAATCGAGGTTTCTACTGTATTATCTTAATTCTTTCACAGTCGAACCATCATGATATGCAATTTTTAGTGACAGGAATGAATAATTTTTACGACGGATAATAAAAAAAATATTCAAAGATTTATAGTAGCGGACATTTTCAGATTTAATAAATAGGAATTTTGCTGGGGCCGGGAAAATTATACTTTGATTCCGATCAACGCATGCGAGTTTGGTAGAGGTTCAGCCTAATTGGAAAACCAAAGAGCAGTTGCTGTGTTCAAAAAATTCATGTGAAGGTGGACAAGGATTTATAACAATTAACCGTTCAATTCTCGATCCCTCAATACCTGTAATAATCGAGGGTATCAAGGTATCTAGGAATCGACTTTGACATCCTTAGTAACATTTAATAAACGCATAAAATTAACCAATTGTATCAACTTATAATGCATACACAAATGTATCTACAAGTAGAGCTGTGCCGATACACAAATATGCTGATGCCTCACCTACCTCGTTTTGCTGGCGCCCGTGACCTACCCCCACCCCCACCCACCATCAGGGAAAAGGGAAGCCTTCACCATCGTCTTGACAGGGTTTGAACTGAGGACAGGACAGGACAGGCCAGTTTGGGCAACTCTATTATGGCTTGTTGAACACATGGTGGTGTGGTTGGAGGTGCTGGCCTGGTTTGTGTTTCTGCTGGTGTGTGTTTAGAGGCAGTGCGAGTGTGACTATTTTCTTAGGTATCTGTGGCAGTGGAGAGATCGCTCGTAGGGTGTGCCATAGGAGGGCGTACTGGAGGCTGCAGTTCCCACTTGATGCGCTGGCTGGAGTACCTCTCTGACAGGCTGCTTCCTCTTGTTTCCAGGTGTACACCTTGGTCGCACACTGATCTTCCCATATCAGACTGGCAACCAGAGCAGGGCTAAACCCTTACTTGGTTACCTTATCTTGCCCAGCCCTGTGGTGAGGCAAAAGAATTAGTGATGAATGGGAGACAGCCGGTATTCCGTGGAGACGGGCATGACCTGAAGGAAATAGGAGTCAGTAGATGGGTTATTCAGATAGACCTAACTGTTGGCATTCACGCAAGAGACTTGTTGGGTGGGAAGTCGCAGACAGACCCAAGCACCTGTCTGTAGGTATCAACAGTAGAGTATGGGCATCTGCTCCCACGCTACACAGTAAGATGGGAAGTTGCCAGATTAGTGTATTACACACAAAGTCAGTGCTTCCTGTAGGAGTCGCTGCTGGCCCGCCACAAGTGGGTTAGCTGGGTGGGAAGTCACCATCAGACCAAAGCACTCACAGAATGTTGCAACAGTCGAGAGAACCTCCATTCCTAAGAGGTGAAGGTTTCAAGAAGCAGAGGATGGATTATGTGGGCGGTATGTACCTTCTCCGTAAGTGGATAGTGGGTCAAAACAGGATATAGCAGTAAAAAAAAGGTGCAAAAAGAAAGCGCCAAAGAGAAATAACTTCACTAGCTTGGTTTATGCCAATTTATAGTTAGAACAACAAACACTCATAACCCAGCCTGTACCCTGACTTGGGCCTGAAGGGTCAACTTAAGATGCCAACCAAGGAGTGGTCCCTAGTCACAGCAGACACAGTAGCGCGGGGGATGGGGGCAAGAGTAACCCCTGGTGTGCGGTAACTCAGTCTTGTTACTGCAAATGGAAGCTAGCGTGGTAGCCGTGCAGCACGGCAGGCTTAGTAAGCTGGGAGGCAGCTGGTGATCTAGTCCATAGATGTAGAAAGTGGCTGGTACAAGCAAGGATTGTGGCGTGAATACTGTCGGGCAGCAATTAATCTGGCAACTGGTTGTCGGCATCAGAGCATGTCTGGGCAGAGTGATGTTCTTCAAGCGAGCTGCTTGAGTCAGCCAGTGGTTGGAGTGGTCTGGATGTGGCCGGGAAGAGTGACATTCTGCAACAGAGCTGCACGAGTCAGCCTCGAACCGAGGGCTGCAAGCTCTATTATTACACGAAACACAGAGTTAATGCGGGGGGTGTGGAGGTAGTGGTAGAGAGAGATCGCAGAGAGAGAGGGTGGTGATGAGCCGGTGGAGATGGCCAAAGCTGGCAGCTACTTCCCTTCACGTAACTAAAGGCCGGAGGGGTTGGGAGTTCTCCACACATTGGAACAAACTAGGTTTTAGGCTTCTTTGGTTTCTTGAATATACAAGGAAAAGGAGAGTTAAACACCAGTGTATACTTAATTCGGAAGGTCTCTTGTAGAAGACTTTAGTTTAGCTTACTGTTAGGACCGCCAAACATCGTGAAGCCAGCTTCACAGGGAGCATGAGGAAAGGAAATAGGCGGAGTGCTTAAGTTCACGTTCTGTCCGGCCTCTGTAGAGGGTCGGCCTAGTTGGCAGACATGTAGGGACGAAGTCAGAAGTTACTGAGACAACCCTTTTGCATTTTGTCTGGTGCTGGAGGTGGACGTGGACAATCTTACCAGCTGCAGTGCCCACTTTATACAAGGGCTGGGGCACAGCTTCTCGCTTGACAGGGCGGGGATAGACAGGTTGCACTTCTACAATATAATTGGGATGGAAGATTCTGTTAACTCAAATCTATACCATGGCCAATCTATCTCTAGTAGAGTTTCTTCTCCCTGACGCATAGCCTCAATTCCCGGATGTTAGCCAGGGTCGACTTATACTGTTAAATCAGCTACTCATAAAATAGGAGTCTGACTGTAATGCGTGAACCTTCTGAAATATAGAGGTCAGATGTGATCTGAAGAAGTACGAATACATTTCTACATTATTTTCACTGCTAATTTGTAACCAATTCAGGGTGAGAAAAAATATGCTCCACTGACCTTGACAGTGACTTGCATACACGCCACCAATGATGCCTGGCTCACAGCAAGCAAAACACTGATTGCTGGTGCAAACAGACTCAGCTCTACATCACATATGCATGTCTCCGTGGCTGCAATCAAACACAAATTTTCACATCCTTTTCAAAACAGAAACTTGGAATGTTCTGGGTGCATTTACAATATTCAGTGAGCATGGCTATAATAATAGCCACTAACTCAACAAAAAACATATTTCAGAAATTTTAGATAAACTTTAGATGGCCAAATTTTTAATGGTGTGTTTCCATATAAAAGTGAGAAGGGGTGTGCAAGTGTTACTCCCTCTTTCTCACTCACTCAAACACTCATGACTCCACTCTCACAAACAATGGTACATCAGAGCCTCTGGACAATTCTTAGTACTGCAACACATTTTAATGTTTCCGATAACTACTAAAGGTTTTTTTTTACATTGGTTATAAGTTGCATAACTAGAAATCCCATTAAAATGGAATCTTATGTACATTCATAAGGACTAAAATATTTATAATTTTGTAATGTCGCATGCAAACATGTTGCGAAGCGCACATGCGCTTTCTACGGGCGACTTCGCCCCATCTCGAACCAATGAGAGCTCCAGGCAAGTCAGTAACAGTGGCAAAGAAATTTCACGTATCGAGCAAGGAGACGCCACGCGTTGGACAGCCGCATACGTAAAAGTAATTGACTAGATTAATTATGAAATGTACGGCCCGCCCAGAATCCCGCATGCAAGCGGCACCCCCGTGAATAAATTAAACATTTTTGACAAACCACTACCTTACACTTAGCTGTGGAAGATGTTTCAGCGAACACACAAGATGGCAGCACCCCTGCGACCTTGTGACGTCGCAACCTGCCAGCCTCAGGAAGAGGTGTTTTAATTTGTTGTCGCCTCCAAGTAGGGAGATAAGAAATGAGTGGTGCCGCTGCAACCCTGATAAACTTACCCCTGCGCTGGAAGACTACTCCACCCTGCACCCCCAGAAGATCGCTGATAGAGGGATTTTTCCGTATATAAGGAAGTCAGCTAGCACGCCCCAGCAGAGACGCCAGGCTCACCAGCTGCATAGGTCAGTGAGCACTCAATGGCCTGCGGAAGACCTCTCCCTCTCTCTCCTCTCCTCAGTCTGTGACACAACATCAAACCACCTCGGCAAACTGCGAAGACTGCACCCCACCTGCAGCTTGGATAAGGTTCATCGACACCTGCACCAGCCGACCATAAGGGCGGCCCATCTCCAAAGGTAATCCACGTCCTGCATCCCGCACCCCAGTCAACTTCCCTGACTACGCGGTAGCAGATCATCCCGAATTAGTTTATAATAGTGGAAAACCCCCTGTAAATTGGAAGACAGTAAATAGCATAATTTGACAAGTGCCTAGTTAAGTCTGAATTACACGTTTATCTAGAATTTTAATGCTATACCAATATCGTAGTTTTAATTAAGCTTAACTCTGTTTGGCGAGGGGTGTTGGTTACTGACGTACGCCGTCGTCCTGGGTGGTGCTGGTGATGCTGTGTTGGTCACACTCAGTGGCAGCTGGCTTGCCCCACTCTGAAGCGGCAATTCCAGATGGAAAACTCTCTGCTGCAAAAGTGTGGATTGGACCAGCCGTACCTAGCCTTGGTCTGATAAACTAACCCTCTCAACACCGAGTGGTACTCCTGGCTGGTACGGAAGGACGGTGAAAAGTATACAATTATAACCAAAGCAGCCATGACTGCTTGACGTATGAGTATGGCAACGCGGTCCCGTTCTGCCTGCCTTTCCTTCATGGGCGGTGGTAATGCAGATAAATGTTTGGCAATAATGTAAGCTTGGTATTGCTCCCTACACTTGAAGCAACGCCTTACCTTGTAAGGCATAGAGTAATGTGGCTTAACAATTTACGTAATGCACCTTGACAAGAACAGTATCTACAGTGTTCACCCAATAGCTGCTTGCTGGCCGAGCTCAGTAAGAGTATCCACTGATCCCCCACACTTTATGGGATGATCAGAGACGGGGGGCCATGTGGACTGCCAAGCCTCTACTGGTTGTATGTTCATGCGAGGTTGAGCGACAAGTCTCAGGCTATGGTCATTTCAGCACTAACTTTGTGCTCAAAGTGAGGAAATAACCTGGGCTTGTAGTCCCTCCTTGGATGAAGATGTTACTATTAGTTGGGGATCTGCTATTCCTCCCCTCCAGCACTGAATTAGTGCTGAGGTTACTGGAAAGAAACAGGTAACCGTCTAATGTGTTGTTTTTAGACTAACGAACTCCTGAAGGGGGTCCATAGTCAGACTAATTCGGTTAACTATCAATCTCCCAGTTCCTGTTGGCAGTGCACATCGTATCTTGATTCTAGTCTGTGAAACAGAAAAGTACTCTCAAGAAGAAAAAGCTTAAGGATAGCGAACAATAGATTTTTATTGAGAAGTCAATAAACATGTGACTTGTGCTACCTTCTACCGAACAGTGTGAAGGTAACTGCGTTATCCAGGTGTAGGCGACCTGGTTCTAGGTTACAAGGGAAAGAATATATTTCTAGACAAATACAAAGTGAATTCCTATTAAACTGTACTAAGTAAACGGGTGTGTAAAAAGGGACAAAATGAATTTAATAAGTATCAGCATGTTTGGTGGTTGACTGGACGTCAAGACCAGTAGTGGCCGCTAGGGACGTACTTAAAGCTTCTACGATTTCCGGAGGTCCCAGCACTGATCAGTGTTGTGGGATGTCACGAGAGACGATGAAGAATGAACTGCTGGAGCCCTGCTGCGCATTGACTTATATAGTGCTTAAGTCTAGGCTGCCGCAGCGGAGTGAGGGGAAGGTGCGTGACGTCCTTCTGCCATGGCATGGGAGTTGAAAATCTCTGGTCAGCAGTACTGAGCAATACTGCTTCTTTCATTTTCGGTAGCGCTCGGCCTTGCTCGGTGGTGGGCAGCTTGTTGGCTCTCAGCTCGGGGGGGAGGCGCCGTGCCCGCTGGTTGCGTAACCTTGTGACCAAGTGCTAGACCGCCCAGGATATTTAAGCGGCCGAGAAATTATGTTCAAAGTGTTGCATGCACAACTCTCTCGTGGGTGGTTGATGTAGACAACTCTTACATAGATTAAAGTAAGGGTATACTTCACGTAAAGAGCAATGAGTCGTAATCATAGTTGATTAGTAGTAGGAGCGGCACGCGTCAATTCGCCCCCTCTCCATTGTGATGAAGACTCATCGTGAAAGGTGGTGGAGTGAGGCATAGGCACCCCCTCTGGAAGGTCTCGGTAGGAGTAGCGAAGAAAGTCGGGAAGAGAAGTGGCAAAAAATTATCACCATCAGGTAGGCGGGACCCTTAGTGTTGGGTGCTTGACCGCTGTAGCAGCGCACACTCTGTGTTCTCGAGCCGGCCAGAGAAGGCGAGATGCGTGGGATGCAGAGTCCATAGCTCTGTCTCTCTCGTGGCGGGCAGGCTTCCTCTCTCTGCCCCTTGCCCAGGCAGTGTGGTGCTCGCTGATGCTGCGAATGTGTTTTCATGTGTTCTCCTCTGTAGCAAAGATTATTGTATCAGGAGTGCTGCGTTTATCAGGTGTCCGACCGGCCTACTTAATTTTTGCATACTGCTGACAAACACTCAGCATAGTGCTGTGGAAATTTACAAGAGAATATACAACATGAACCTGAAAGAAAAAGCACTTGAAAATGATGGCATGGGAAAAACAAAGGGTTAAATAGGACAAGTATGTTCAAGCCTTACTCGCGGAAGACGGGGAGATGCCACTACTATCCTGGAGCTTGCTGCAGTGATTTAAGAAAAAAAAGGAAAATCTTTCCAAGGAAACCTTTGTGTCTGTCACCAAGCTAAATAGTTACGTGTGACAGGGTGAGAGTTCAGCAACCGCAGGCCCTTCAACACCTGGGTTGACCAGCTAAATGAATACAAAGCGAGTGCACTAAAACATGCATGAATTCTCGGTAAATTTGTGCATGATGGTCACTTAAATACCACATACATAGACACTTTAATATGTGGAATTTAAATATCTTGCATCGTATCTATTCGTAGCAAGTTCATTGGAAGCTCTGTGGCTCAGAGTACTGGTTTGACTCTCAAGTGGTGCAGAGGATAGCAAACATATACACTGTAAAAACATATGAGTAATTTAAGTTGTCAGATATATAAGCACATATAAAAAGAATTCTTCCTGGTAATTCTCTTCACATAAACACTTTCAAAACGTATAGTTATATATAATTGAGTGCCTACACATCAAGTCAGAATTAAATTTTGAAGAACAGAAAAGCTAACCTAACTATCCCTTACAGGAGTCCATCTTATTACATAGGGCTAACAACTAACTTGTACACTGTGTCTCTTCTTTGAAATGTTCAAAGGTAAGTAGACAATAACTATAAAAGTCAACTGAGTGGAAAATGCATTCCTACAAAATTGCATTCTTCTTGTAGGCAATCTTCACAAGTACACTGTAACAACTCATTAGCATATTTAAAGGTGTACCTACACATCAAATTATTTATACAAAAATCTAAAACTACTAATTCCTTCACAGGAGTCTTTCTTATCATAGGCTTAGGCTAACATGTATTTTGCCAAAGTCTCTGTCTTCAACTAATCACTGGCACTGTGGAGAGTGTCTATACGTGATACACTATTGGTAGTTATTACCATCACTGTGGTGCGCGTCTATAGGTACCTTGCATGTGGGCTGCCGGCCACTTATTTTATGGAACCTTGTCATCGGTGAGCAGGTTCGGCACTTTTACTGGGTACACATTATTTAATCTAGTCTAAATGTAAATTTTTTTGCCTATCTCACTGTCTTTGATTGGTCAGCTGGATTAAATGTCACTTTGTTACAGATCTATAATGAGTCCTGTACTGTTTATCGTAGTGGTTTACAACTACGTGTGTTTAACTTCGTTGAGCACTGCACTTGTGTACATTGAGCTTTGGTTTAGCTGGCCTGCTCCTGGGATGTAGTTCAGCATGCAGGAGGTACGGACACGTGTACCTTGACGTAGGTCGTCACAGGGATATTAGGTACCGGCCAGGTGTTGAGTCTGCCTTGGCGGCACGAGGTGATATCAGACATCGTGGTTCAGCACGTAGTGTCGTGGCATCTGCTTCTGCCGGGACTGATAAAGAGGCCAGAGCTACAAGGGATGTTGTGGCAGTGCGGGGGAGTGATTCCAGGTCCTCCAACCCGACTGCACAGGTTCCAACCCATAGGGCAGGATATTTCTCCACTGGTGCAGGGCAAGGGAGTTGCGGCAGGAGACTGCTCTCCACCTTGGCTGTGGACGCATCCCATCGTGGGACCGGGTCGTTGGAGGAAGAGAACACTCAACCTCCACTGCGGGTTTTGCTCCAGCGGGGGTAGTGGGAGGCATCAACGTTCTCGACATCTGTTGATATAGTGGTCTGTTGAGCGAGAGGTGGATCCCGTCTCTCATCCTCAACGGCACCATAGGGTTGTTCCTGCATGGCAGGATCGTGTGGCGAAACACTCTAGATGGAGCTCGATGTCCGTGGCTGCGGGAGTTCCTGCGTCGCTAGTTCTTGGTGTGGAGCACTCTCGCCGTTGGAGCTCAACATCCGTGGCTGTGGGAGTTCCAGCATCGCAGGTTCTTGGGGCGGAGCACTCTTCTCAGAGCTCGACGTCCATGACTGCGGGAGTTCGTGCAGTCGTTGGGTGCAGTGGCCGACTTCGTGGAAGTTGGCACGTCCTTGACCACTGCCTCTGGCAATTCCTCCTCTTCCGCAAAGTTTGTGCTCATGCTGAGCGCAATTTCCGGTGGTCTAGTGGCGGCCTCCGCGCTCTCGTCTGGAGCGTATTTCGGTGTTCTAGTGGCAGGAAGTACTTCACCCTCGGAGCCTGAGATTGACTTTGTGGAAGTTGTAACGGCCTTGACTTCTGGCTTTGGAGTTGTACTAGGTGGAGAGGTAGGTGCTTGGGTGAAATAACCCTCTCACCAATGGTGTTTCCAAATGTTCGCTGATGCGTAGGCCCTCTGATTTTTGCGATCGCGAAAAAACTACGACAAACGTGAAATCACGAAATTACATGAAAACCTTGTTTTTAAGCAAAATTTACTTAGTCCTGAACTTAAACACAAAAAACTTGTAAAAATCAACAAAAATACATCATATTTGTACTATTACAGATGCGGAAGCATGCTATCTGCAAATTTGTGATGTAAATGGCGTTTTTATATTTAAAAAAAAAAAAATCTTTGTGAAGCTCAAAAGAAATGCTCCATCACCTCAAAAATGAAAAATATTTTTGCAAATATTGTTTACAAACTGCTTACACTTTGCATGCAGCAAAGAAGACACGTGCCAAACACTACTTCCAAAGAAATGTTTTAAGTTACACATAAATAAATTAAATAAACTTCTTGATGTCAAACTGTAAATACAAACTTAAAATAATAAAGTTGCCGTACAAATGGAATGGTCCATTCGGACACATTTATTTTCCCGTTAATGTGGACGGCCATGTTGACTGTTTTTTATTCTGACGTACCCATAGACTGTGTTGTTCTTAGAGTGATGGCATAGAGTCGATTTCTCTATAAGCACCAGCATAAATTTGACCACATCCCGACACCAGCAGAACTAGCAGCAGAAACTGTCCCTTGTCAAACAAATAACATTGAGCTTCCTGGCCATGAGTTAATCTATTTGATGGACTATCATGAACGATCACGGCCAAGTTTTGTTTACTTCCTTGTTTTTCATCTCAAAGTTTTTCTAATAAAACGGCAAAATGTTTGGTTAAAGATTGTTGATGTAAATAGTGTTTTTGTAAGTTTCATCATGCCAAAATTTCTGTCATTAGATGAACGTGCGAGAGAATTCAAAAGTGGTGGCTTTTACATATTTGATGAAAAGAAGAAAATTTATAATGTACAAATTTTGTGACAGTCATGTTGAGTGGACGTGGAAAGACATGTGCAAGAAACATGTCCAGGGTGAATCGCACAAACAGAAAAAAGGACACCACCTCAAAAATAGTGTGAGCCTAAAACAGTTAAGCATTGTAAGTGCAATTGATCAGGGACAGAGCAGCAAAGAAAATAAACAAGAATTGGAAAAGGCTGATGATGACTCGGTGTGTACCTGGCTTCAAAAATGCATACCAGGTAAGCACAAATGTGGTAATTACCTCGAAAAGAGGTTTTCGTTATTACCGGGGGAAAAAAATTTGTAACAGTTTTTATTTTTTTTATTTTTCAGTAGTCATTGTAAACCTGTTGGTTTTTGTATTCAGCCTACATACTAGAAGGCATACAACAGTACATTCAGGGAAATTATAGGATAAAACAAGTAAAATCAACTGGGAAAATATCATTAAAAAATATTACACCTCAGGTTTGAAATACAATTTATTATGACATCAAAATACCAGGCAATGTATTTGTGGTGCAAAATTTAAAGTTTTTGGACCAAGCCCAGCTGTCTGTGAGATAATTTAGGCCCTCCCTTTTTTACATATGAAAAGAAGAATTTAATTCAACACATGTAATTTTATTTAACTTATGAAGAACTACTCAATTTTTTTAACTCTGTAATTATTGGCCCATTTTGTTACTGAAACACATACTAATGTTTATGGATGATTAAATGTGCAGATTTTACATGTCCTCTTTTATTTACAGGTGCTGGTGATATTCCAACTGCTGGGGCATTAAGAGAAATATACTTACCAAAAATTGGTGAGGCCAGTTGTGACCAGGTAAAGAGGGCAGTTGAAAACCAGAAAGTAGTTGTTCTTGTTGATGAAACAACAAAGAGGGACGGTGTATTTTCATTATTTTGATTCGTATACTAACATGTGCCAGTGGTGATCGTTTGTTTGTGGGTCGTGTGACAGAACTAGACAATGCAAATGGTACAGAATGCTCTCGTGCCATTTTGTCTGTGCTTGCAAAACATGACATCAAGTATGAAAATGTAGTAGCTGTTGTGAGTGACTCGGCACGGTACATGAGCAAATGTGTGGACTCATTACAGTTAGTATTTTCTGAAAATATGGTTCACATACAGTGCTGGGCCCACAAACTAAATATTATTGCTAGTTTGTGGGGTCTTTATTTGCCTGAGCTGAACATGTGTGTGAGCAATGTCAAACATGCCTTTCTTAATTCACGAAAACGGAAGCACAGGTACACATCATTTCTCCAAGAAAAGTACCCTGAAGACGAAAAAATATGCAAAATTGTTTTCGTCACCGGTAATGACAAGATGGAATTCATGGTTCCATTCCGTTGAATATATTGCAGAGTACCTGAAGGACTTGAATGAATTCCTAACACGGGTGGATTCCGGTGTATCAGTGGAATACTTTACAAACTTGAGCAACTGCGAGCGTGCAATCATTCAGTGTCCTGCTGAGTTTCTTATGGAACATGGAACTCCTCTCATTAAACACATCCTGGAACTGAAGACTAAAGTTACACTGTAAGTCATAAACTCTATCCTTTATTGTCCAACTTGGAGAATAATTTCTTACTAGTCAGTAGAGGGATTTTTGGAGATAAAACATCTGCTGCCCTGTCAAAGCTCCCAACACCTGTCAAGAAGTATCAGATGACTGAGAATTTGAAAAACTTCGGGTTGAAATATGCGAGAAAACTGCAAAACCTCAGGGAGAACGATTCTGCAAAACCATTTTTCAGCAGTGTTGGAAATCTCTACGCTGTCCGAAATGTTGTGAACAACTAAGTTAATGAGAAGTTATATGCAGTTGCAAAAACATTTCCGATTGTGACCACAGTAACACAGAAAGAATCCTTGGAAGGTTATCTTGCCTTTCAGGACATACAGCAAAAGCTTTGGAAGAAGGACTTAATGTTGATGTTTGCCAGGTTCAGCAAGGATTGAAAAATGATCACGCCAATATTGTGTTGCAGGCCCTTGCCATTTTATGAATTCCGGCTTCAAATGTGGACTGTGAAAGAGGCTTTTCATCGTACTGGCACAAATTATCTGATTTGCGCACTGGTTTTTAAAAACCATGTAACATTGAAATAATGCTAACAAAGTATTTAAGTGGAAGAACATAAAGTAATACTTACTCTCACAGTGCTTTTTTGAGATGAAGAAAAGTGTTAAATATAACATTACATTACACATTTATGTGTAATTGCAGACCTGTTAAATCATATTTGATGTCACTGTTTTATTTGTTGTGTTTATTTTTGGCATAAGCGGTGTGTATGTGTGTATAAATACAATTTATTTTGTAGACGTAAAAAATATATTTTTTTAAGGGAAAATGTTGCGTGTTTCATTTCTTCTTAACGAAATTTAATACCGCTTTATAGATTTTAAAGTCATATTTAGCATCGCTTTTCCGCTTTTTAAATGACGAAATTCAATAATTTTATTTACCACTTTCAGGTGGCCCTACTGATGCGGCTTGATTGGCGGGGTGTCTGACGGGGTTCTCAGTCACGTAGACTCCGCCATGACAATTCGGAGCAGCTAGGGATTGCCCTATCGCATTTGGCTGCAATTTTCTCAGCATAGCTAAGTGACAACGAGGGCACTGATCTGACGGAGAATGCTCCTTGGCATTGTTCTGCATCTGGTTTCCATGGTGCAATGTAGCTAGGTGCCCTGTCAATGACAATAGGTGTCGGTTCTGGCCTCATCGAGAGTCCTGGCCCAGTATCGAGAATTACACTTATGGGTGGAGGTTCGTCCTCATTTTTGGATGGACCAGATGTTTCTCCTTCGGTGTTGTCATCCCCAAGTGTCAGCATGTCCTCTTGGTAGGGTCGTATCTGGCCTCGGGTGACCTTTCGAATCCATCCTCGTATGTCTTCTGCCCAGTAGACGTTGTCTCTTTTGCCGACGATATGATACAGACCGTCCCATTTGTCAGCGAGGCCAGCGTTGAACTGGATACAAAGAGGTGCTTCCTGAGTAGTACCGTTTCACCTAGGGAGAATTCCAGATACCCCTGTTTTCGGTATAGAGAACTTCTTCCGAATATATTCGTCCTGGGCCTTTTGGGCAGTAGTAGTTCGGGCTAGGGCAGCTAGCCGAATGTCCTTGGGTTGAAGCATGTTGATGGGCTCACTTTACCACTGCCCATCGCCTGGTTGGCGGAGTGTTTGGCCCAGAAGGAGTACGCTAGGGCTTGTATCGACCGCTTCACTGGTTCTATGATGAAGGGCAAACAGAATTGTTGGGATGTGATTGTCCCAATGTCGGTGGTCGTTTCCCACACTGATACGAAGGCATTTTTTGATCCCCTGGTTCCTTCGTTCAGTGGGGTTGGCCTGGGGATGGTATAGCGTACAACGCCATACCATTCCCAGGTTTCTACTCCCCATCCCTGGCAAGTGGACTGCCATTGGCGAC
Source organism: Dryococelus australis (assembly GCA_029891345.1). Classification (NCBI taxonomy): domain Eukaryota; kingdom Metazoa; phylum Arthropoda; class Insecta; order Phasmatodea; family Phasmatidae; genus Dryococelus; species Dryococelus australis. The sequence continues at coordinate 55,941,128 of CM056997.1, read as the reverse complement.
TCGAGAATTGAGTGCCATTGTCAGTTAAAATGGCCTTTGAGTATCCCCATTGTGCGAATATTACAGTTTCTATGTCTCACACGACTGGGACGGTTTCTTGGTTAGGTAGAGGGAAGGTCTCTACCCACCTTGAGAACTGGTCAGTTACTACTAGCAGGTAACGGTTCCCCTTGATACTGCGTGGGTAGGACCCCATGAGGTCTGCGGCGATGTGTGTCCACGCCGTCTTGGGTCTCCTTGGTCGTGCTGAAGGAGGCGGCATTTGGTATGCTTTGCCACGACAGCATGTAACACAGTTGCTTACGTACTGCCGGACGTTGCTGCTTAACCTGTCCCAGGTGTATCAAAATTTGATGTCTAGCAGGGTCTCCTTTGTGCCCGGGTGCCCAGCTTGAAGGTGGTCGTGGTGGTGCCGGCATATATTAAAGCGTAACTGCTGCGGAACCCAGATCTTCCAGGGTGTATTGGGTTGTCCGCTAAGCATCCACATGACGTTATCCAGTAATTCTAAACAATGGGGCTTTTCCCATAGTAGGCGGCGTATGTCGGGGTCCTCCTGCTGACTCAATGTTATCTGGTGGCGGGTAATTTGAAGCTGGAGATGGATTTGTTCTTCCGAACTACTTTTGATCTGAGGGGGAGAGGACATTCTTTCCTCCTCAGCTTTTTCCTCCAGCATAGGAAATCGGGACAAGGCATCTGGCAGGACGTTTGTTTTACCTGGGCAGTGTTGAACTTCTAAATCGAATTCTGTGAGAAACATATCCCACCATCCGAATTTAGCTTTAGCATTCTGTGACTTGTGTAGCCACTGGAGGGCTTTTGAGTCGGTCCGCAGAATGAAGCGTTGTCCTTCGAGATAGTAGCAATATTTCTCACTGCCTAGATAACTGCCAAACATTCCTGTTTGTTAATATGATAGTGCTGCTCTGTGGCGTTAAGCCGGGTTGAGAAATACGCTATCACATTAGGTTCGCCGTTCACGTCTTGTTGATATAATACTGCATCCAGACCATTTTGACACGCGTCTGTTTGCAGTATTAACGGTTGATCTCCTTGCAGACAGTTGAGTTGCCTGATGCTCGCAGAGCTGGCTTTGAGATTATTAAAAGCTTGTCGTTGCTCCGGTCCCCATCGCCAACGAGTGTCCTTCACAAGGAGTGGGTGAAGTGGTGCCATGTGTTGTGCAATGTTTGGTACAAAACTGCGTAGCCAGTTGCACAGACCCAGGTACCGCCGTAGCTGTCGCTTGTGTGTTGGATCGTCTCCTTCTTTTTAATAGTTCAAATATCAAATAGTGTTGTGGGAAGTTCCCTTCTGGTGACACGACATGTCCCAAGTAATCTATGGATGATTTGCCAAAAAAAACTCTTTGACAGCTTGCAAGTCATCCCATGCAGTTCTAGTCATTCAAGAACTCGCTGTAGGTGTGCTCCTCCCAACTATTGGAATAGAAGATTGCATCACTGAGGTACACAAAACAGAACTCTCCGATATAACCAGTTAATACCTACGTGAACATGAGGTGTTGGAATGGGGCAGCGGCATTCTTCAACCCAAATGGTATTATTCGGAATTAAAGAGTTTCGCCCCTGGGTGTAGTGAATGCCGTGTACTTGCGGTTCTCCGGGTGTATTGCAATCTTCCTATAACCGTACTCCATGTCCAGGGTACTAAAGATTATTGCTTGGCTGATGTCACGCAGGGTGTGCATTAGGTGGATAGCTGGGGGAGCAATAGGGTGTGTTACTTCGTTCAGACCCTTATAATTGACACAGAATCTAAGTTTTCCATCTTTCTTCAGGACGAGGACTACGTGGGAATTATACAGTGATTTGAGGGTTTCACTATCCCCTGATCCTTCATGTCGTTTACTTGTTCCATGATTAAGTCACGGCGGCGTGCTGACACTCTGTAGGGTCAGTTGTACACGGGGATGTCGGTTGTTGTCCAGATCTCATGTTGGATTGACCTAGTCTAGCATAACAACCCCCCTTGTCTGAAGGCACTAGCATGTTCTTTTAATACTTGGTGTAGCTGGCTGAATTACATCTCACCAAGCTCATGATTAATTCAGTTGGGCTCGATAGGTATAGGTACAGTGTTGTCTGGACTGTAGTCCCAGTTTACGGTGATCCTATCCTTTTCGCCCATGTACACATGGCATTGCCCATGGTCTATGATGCACTGTTGTTGCCATAGCCATGGACAACCTAGTATCACTGCTTCAGAAATTGCTGGCAATACTACAAATTTGGTAGATGCTGAGAGGCGATACAGATTTACCTGTAGGGTAAATCGGGCCGTCAACCTGGAGAGTAATATCATGCTGGGCCATTCGTACAATTTCCCATTGGGGGTACATGCCCGGTAGTTGCTCAGCAGTCAGGAGGTTTCTTCGGATAAAGTTCCCTGTTGCTGCCCAGGAAAGTAGCGCCAGCATTCTGTTCCCACTTATCTCTACTTCTATATAAGGGGCTATGGGGACTGATGGTTCATTTAAACCCTGGATGATGATGGGCCCTTGGTGTCCGGTGGTGGCGGCACGCTTCGCACCCCGGCGGCGGTGTTTCCCGTCTTGCTATCGGGAGTCGGTTTTCCAATCGGTCTTGCTGGGATAGTTGCTGGCATTCGATTAACATTGTTGGGTGGAATGGCAGACCCCTCTGGTTTCCAGGGGCAGTCCTTATTCCGGTGGTTCTCTGGGCAGAATCAGCATTTTGGTATGAATGCCATGTGAGTGGTTGGATCTGGTGCACTTTTAAGAGGTGCAACTGGTGGAGCTCGAACTTCAGAGACCTTGGTTGATACACGTTTTTCAAGACTAGCTTGGCTGCAAAGTTTTATTCTGCTTCTTGGGCCACGGTAAACCAGTTCGTCCAAGGTGGTAGGTTAAGCCATAAGGAGGACGTTCCAGAGACTAGGTAGTAACATCCGACTAATGGAATGAACGGTGGTAGCTTCGTCGACTCTGGGGAACACGCGTCCAAACATCCGTTCCTTCCTCCGTATGAAGATTTCAGCTTCGTCGTTGGGTACCTGAGTCTGGCTGTAGAATTGAGTCGTCAGTCTGGCTAACACCTCCTTGCCAGTGAATTCCGCAACGAGCCTGTTACTGAACTGCTTCCAATCATTCAGGAATTGGCCATATTGTTCCCACCATGCGAGGGCAAGGCCTTTTAAATGTAATTGAGCCCGGTCGACCCATTGTTTTGCTGGCAAGTCCGATTCCATGAACTCTTTTTCGCATACTTGCGTGAATGCTACCAGGTCTTCATGAGGTCGGCCTGCGTTTGTCAGGCCACCCTATACATAAGTGATGGTAGGAATCGCTGCATGTAGTGCATCTGATACGACTAATTCCTCAGCCAGGACACGTGATTTCATTGCAGAAGCTTGTGGGTAGTTGACGACAAGCGGCACATCAGTATTCTAATCCTTCTGTATCAAGGGCCTCTTCTGATCAGCCTTGGCATGCATAATGGAATATCTTAGTGCAGTATGCACATTCTATTTGCAGTGAGCCATTGCCTGGACAGTTGACATGGCTAAACTGTGCGTCAGGTATGTCATGCTCATTGTTGCGGTTTTCGTCTGTGGCGGCATTGACCTCTGAAACCAACATTTTAGTGGTTATGGGCATCACAGGGTGTTTCGTGGACTCCCTGAAGTCCGTTCGGCTTCACCGGCTTGACCCCTAGCTCTCTGGGTCCTGGTTGGTCAAGTTCAGCTATTCGCTGCGTACAGTTAACCTTTTCATTGCTGGATGGCTAGGATATATGTATACCTGCTGTGCTGCATAGCTTCACAGTCATGTGTGCACCCTGTGCTGAATTATTTTGACACACACACATTTTATTCTTTTGGTTTTATATTGAGTATTTAAAATTTTCTTCAAATTTTTATTAATTCATAATTTTTTTAAACAATAAAATACTTTTTTAATTATAAAAAACAATTTATTAATTTAAAAAAATTTTAATGAATTTAAATTTTTTTTTTGTTTGTAAAAGGTTTAATTATATTTCAAATGACAATAATTACAAAACAATATACAAATCAAATAATAAATCATACACACAGATTGAGTTTGTGATACGCAAATTTTTTTCTTGTTTTTTACACTTCCAAAGTTACTACGCACACAGCTATAGGCCTACTGCATTCTTTACAATGACAACAATCGTGTTTTTTTTTCCTTCTCTTTTTTATTGATTTATATTTTGTTATAATCCAAAAATTTCGTAAGTTTTTTTTTAAATATTATTTTATGGTTTTTATATTTATTGTTTCTGACCTACATATTTATATTTTTTTTAGTTTGTTTTGAAAATTTTAAGTTATATGACAAAACAAATGACAAAATAATATACATATCAGATAACAAGTCACCATGTTTACATATATATACTTTTTGTATGTGGGTCCTAAAAGTTCTTTCTTGTGTGATACAATTTGAAACAGTAATCTACACACAGAGCTATACTGCATTCTCGACAATGAAACTTGTTCTCTTCCTTATTCCTTTCTTCTTCCTGCATATGTGGCAGTCCCTTGCCGTGGTTCACTGGATGGAATTCGTCAAACGAAATGTCTTTCTACCAATCTGAGAGATGTATCTTCCCCTGATCTTCTACCAGGTCGCTTTGATCTTGGTATATGGAACCTAGCAATCATCATATCTCACAATTTCCAACAGTAATTTTGCAAAAGGAACTTTTTCCTTCTGTTGAACTTGATAAAGTATTCTTGAATTGTATATTGCACGATCTAAAATGTGAAATAATAATTTGTGATACCATTTTAGTGATTTTCTCATTGATGAAGCTGTGCTGAGTACCGTGTCAGTCTTGTCGACTGCCCCCATGTTGACATTGTAGTCCACCACTACAGAAACTTTCAAAATATATTTTATTTGTTTTTCAGTCACTTTTGTTGGTTTCCATGTCCGCTGAGTGGAGTGTTGACAATATCCATACTTCTCTCTTGTCTTGCCATTTTACAGCAATCATCTTTCCATTTGCTGTCTGGAAAGTCAACTCTCCTCGTTTCAGCTTGTCTTGCATGACAGGCATATCTTTCCTGTTTTGTTGTGCACTTCCACATGCATTTGTACATTTATCATATAGCCACAGAAATAGTACCGGGCTTGTGTACCAATTATCTATGTTTATTGTTTACATTAGTATCTTTCCACTTATTTGTTCTAGATTTTTCAATTTGCATTGCTGCTTCTGATATGAACTTATAATAACATCTGTTCATTTCCGACAAAATTTTTTCCATGATATCGGGTGTAAAAAACACAGCATAAAAGTCAAAAAATGTTCCATCTGCTTTCAAATTTGCACCAGCAACTGAGCTACCAAAATGAAAAATTTTTGGGGCTAAATTTGTACACTTCCAGTACAAAAAAGTTTCTTTCCCTCGTTTTTGTAGTGGTTCTTCATTTTCGTCGTCACTTTCTGTCAATTTTGGTTTTTCTAAAGAAACATGAATCTGAGAACCTGAAGTAGAAGGGCATATTTCAGGTGTTGAAGCTACTTGAACTGTAGAATAGGTTGACCCAGTTTTTGAGTTATGTCCAGAATCATCCTTTGATGAAGTGTGTGAAGAACTGCCATCAGAATCGCTGTTCATTAACATTTCTCTAGCTTCTTCGAGAGTCAAAAATCTCCTCTTCATTGTAAAATAACTTCAGTGCATTGTAGGAAGCCATACCAATAACAATTCACGGTCTATTTGAACTAACGTATTACTGTGCTAGCTACTGCAAAATCATTCATGACCTGCATTCTAGCGGAAGGTGTGGTAAGTTTCCATAAAAAAAAAAAAAAACTGTATAGATAAAGTTAGCGTGCTGAGATAAAAGAGAATGTACAAGAAAGCACCTACAAATAATACTAGTATGCGCTACGAAAGTGTATATTAGCAGTGAACTGAAAAACAGCTTTGCACCATCCGAGTGGCTATTAGCACAGGTTGATCATCGCAGACATGTCACAAGAGTGGCTATTAGCAATGTAAAGGTTAACAGTCTGACGCCCCACGTTGGGCTCCAGAAAAATCTCTTGCAGCGTGCCCGGTTAAGTCTGAATGGCACTTTTGTTTAGGATTTTAACATTAGACCAATAACGTGGTTTTAATTAGACTTAACAGTGTTTATCGAGGGGTGTTGGTTCCTGACGTACACCGTCGTTCTGGGTGGTGCTGATGATGCTGTGTTGGTCTAACTCAGTGGCGGATGGCTTGCCCCACTCTGAAGCGGCGATTCCAGGCAGACCCTCGCTCCAAAAGTATGGAACGGATCAGCCGTACCTAGCCTCAGTCTGATAAACTAACCCTCTCAACACTGGGTGGTACTCCTTGCTGGTACGGAAGGACGGTGAAAGGTATACAATTATGACCGGAGCAGCCATGACTGCTTGACGTCTGAGTGGGGAGGCGCGGTCCCGTTCCGCCTGCCTTTCCTCCATGGGAGGTGGTAGTGTAGACCACTGTTTGGCAGCAATGAAAGCTTGGTATTGCTCTCTACACTTGAGGCCATGCCTTACCTTGTAAGGCATAGAGTAATGTGGCTTAATTTAAGTAGTGAACCTTGAAAAGAACAGTATCTACAGTGTTAACCCAATAGCTGCTTGCTGGCCGAGATCGGTAAGTCTCCACTGATCTCCCACGCTTTGCGGGCTGATCAGAGATGGGGAACCGAGTGGACCGCCAAACCTCTATTGGTTGTACATTCACACAAGGTTGAGCAACATGTCTCAGGCTCAAAGCGAGGAAATAACCTGGGCTTGTAGCCCCTCCTTGGATGAAAGTGTTACTAGTGGTTGGGGTTCTGATGTTTCTCCCCTCCAGCACTGAATTAGTGCTGGGGTTACTGGAAAGAAACAGGTAGCCGTCTAATGTGTCTGTTTTTAGACTAACGGACTCCTGAAGGGGGTCCGTAGTCCGACTAATTCGGTTAACTATCAACCTTCCGGTTCCTTCAGCAGTGCACGTCGTATCTTGTTTCTAGCCAGTGAAACAGAAAAGTACTCTCAAGAAGAAAAGGCTTAAGAATAGAGAATAATAGATGTTTATTGAGAACTCAATAATCATGTGACTTGTGCTACCTCCTACCGAACAGTGGAGTGCTGAAGGTAACTGTGTTATCCAGGTTTAGGGGACCTGGTTCTAGATTACAAGAAAAAGAATATAGTTCTAGATGAATATAAAGTGAATTACTGTTAAACTGTACTAAGTAAATGGGTGTCTAGAAGAGACAAAGTGAATTTATAAGTATTAGCGTGTTTGCTGGTTGACTGGTCGAGACGGGATGTAGCCGCTGGGGGCGTACTTAAAGCTTCTAAGATCTCTGGAGGTCCCAGCACTGATCAGTGCTCTGGAATGTTGCAGGAGAGGATGAAGAATGAACTGCTGGAGCCCCGCTGCGCATGGACTTATATAGTGCTCAAGTCTAGGCTGCCGCAGCGGGGTGCAGGGAAGGTGCGTGACGTCCATCTACCATGGCGTGGGAGTTGAAAATCTCTGGTTAGCATTAGTCAGCAATACTGTTTCGTTCAGCCTTGGTAGTGCTCGGTCTTGCCCGGTGGCGGGCAGCTTGTTGGCTGTCAGCGCAGAGGAAGGGAAAGGGGGGGAGGGGGGCATGCCGGCTGATTGCGTAACCTTGTGGCCACATGCTCGGCTGCACGGGAGATTTAAGCAGCCAAGAAATTATGTGCAAGGTGTTGTGTTCACAACTTTCTCGTGGGTGGTTGATGTAGACAACTCTTACGAAGGTTGAAGTACGGGTATACTTCACGTAAAGAGCGACGAGTCGTAATCAAAGTTGATTAGTACTAGGAGTGGCACGTGTCAAATTCAACGTAGAATAACATCTGCGTAATTTTTATTAATTAATTGACAGACTCTCCTTAGCCTATTTCAGAATATAATACATTTTAATTACTTATTTTGTTAGTTTATTAATCTTGTATTGATTAGCTGGGACAGTCCACGTTTCCAAAGTAACGTAATAAAACGTTTATCCCCGAGACATTCGAAAGTTTAGTATTTTCGTGTGTGTTAATAAACCTTGTACCAGGTTCAGTAACTAAATCCCGCTGGAGACTAGCCATGAGGTGCACAGAACTCTACAGGAGACGGAGCTTGCAGAAAGCCTCAGTCTGCGCAAGACAAGCAGCAGCTCCTGGGTTTCCGGTGTTCCCGCGCCTACCTTCAGTGACGTCCCAATACTGGACTGCAATTCTACATGTCAGGGCATTGGGTGTGATGCATAAGTCACGCCCCCAGAACTGTACGTTTGCGGAAAGGTCAGGGGACAGAACACATGCATCATAAGAAGGGTGGGTTTTCAGTGTTGTGGATAACGTAGATAATGCCGTGCCTTAGAGAGAGCTCTCAAATCCAACCCCACTAACGAGGAAACAAGCGAGGTCAAACCTCCGCTTTCGGAATCTGAAGCAGCACCTCGGCCGATATCACCTTTCATCCCCTTAGATCACTGTACACCCTTATACAAGTATTTAAGTGCCTGTTGGCCGGAATACAAGACGGCGGGAACTCACCCTACTCAGCCGGAGCCCTCACCCTCGGTCATAATTGTTACCACAGCCAAGACAGACCCTCCAAAGGACGAACCAAACATGTACCTAATTGAGTTGGCGTTGGAGAAAACGGTCCGGGTTCGACTTCCGCCTAAGTTAGTCCCCAAACCCTGCATAGTATAGTCTCTCACGAATTTTGTTCTACACACTGGCCCACTCAACCCATACAAATAACCCGGATCTCTCCCGCCAGACCATCCACCCCCACCCCCACGATCGCTTAAACCGCATCACACCTTATACAGCCTGGGACAACTGGTGTCCTGCCTATTGGCAACTGTAGTAGTAAGATAGAACTCCCTGGGTGAGTAACTATCTCATTCAGACTAACTATGAGGTTTGACTCCCCTCGTTTCAGACAGTACCCACCTATCAAGTGGCCACCCACACAATCTAAAACCACGACTCACCAGGCTAATACATTCACCAACACACCGGCAAATTTTATACATCCCAGAAAATGCAAATGTTCCAATACACATTCAAATGTATTTTATAAGTACAACAAACCACACAAAATTTAAATTATGTACTTACCTGTACATTGCATAGCCTTTGTTCCCTCATCAAGAGATTTATGTAGGTTAATCAATAAGCCACCAGTCATTTTGTCAAAGTAAATACAGGTGAACACACTTCATAGTCACATCACAGACAATCTTTAGTTTTGTTCATATAGCATCTTACTTCATACTCACACACAAACAATTTTCCACATAACCATACACATTCATAAAAGTTGTAAATATTTTATACTGCCAGAAAAACTGTTTAGTTGCACATTAACAAGAATTTTATTTCACCCTAGACCTATAAGAAAGAAACAGAATGTGTTTACTGCAGTCAATTACATGTTACAAAACAATCCCATTCAACTTTTAGCAATGCAATGACATAAAAGTTGCAAATTTGGCCTTATCAAAAAATTTGAATCAAATTCTTGCTCATAACATAGCTCACGCTGGGCGGTCTTCAGTTTGATAAGCTTTTCTAAAACTGTGTTTGTTATTGATGATCTGAACTGTATCCTATTTTTCTTAACTCGAGAAAATATTCTTTCGCACTCAGCATTGCTATGTGGAATAGAAAGAACTGCAAGCATTGCTTGAGAAAGTCTGTCATACTTCAAGATACCATCTACATTTTTCATCTGCCCAACTATTGACCACTTAGTGTCTATTCTGGAGTGATTTGACAGTTTTTCTGTAATGTCTTCCAATTGAAAACAGCAAAATTGTGCTTCCACTGTGTCTATCTCTGAATCTAAATCCAGTTCTTTATCATTACACAAGATACAGGGAAATTTTTTTCCACAAAAAACTTCATACTTGAAAAAGAAGCAGCATTAACTGAATTAGTATCTGCCACTTCAATATGTGACAACACATCATAATTTTTCAAGGGAAATTTGTAAAACATATAATCACATGCTGATGTATAGTATTTCCTGACAGAGGAAAAAAAAAAAACATCTTTCTGTTTTTGATGGAGCTTTTCCAATGACCTGCAAGCTGCACTGCCAACCACTAAATCCATATAAGATTTCTGATTATTTTTGTTGTAGGAGTCAACATTTAAAAAGCAAGATGATTTAACTGTTGAGGCAATGACCAACCTAGAAAGTACATTTCTGAATAAATCCTGCAACACTGAATTTAGAACATGAATATGAGATTCAACAGATTGCAAAAGAATGTTAATTTTTTTAAAACACAGGAATAACATTCTAAAGAAACAAACAGAATGGTTTGTTAAGATCACGTGACAGGAACATGAAAATTGTTTCGTAACTGAATAAAAATTATTTTTCACATTTCCTGACAGGTTTCTTTGTTTGTATTTTTTTCGTTTGAGTTGAGCATTTTCACATCATTTGCTTTTTATTTTATCATATTGCTGACAAATTCTAACTGTCGCTTCTTTGAGGATGAAGGCTTATCATTTATCTGTACATCATGACCAGTTTCACGTACACCTACATCAGATTCAGAATTCTGGAAGCAAGACTGAGTATCTTTCAATTCGGTAATGTTATAGCTCTGTAGGAACCCAGTTCTCTCGCTAGTGTGTGCAGATTTAGTTTCTTTCATGAAAAAACTTGTCAAGGGGTGCCATTGTTCAATCAACTTACCTAAACACTTACCCAATGACAACCAGCACGTGCATACATGATTCTCTTTGTATCTGTATCATGTAGTTTTTGGAACTCTTCTACATTCTCTTTCAGCTTCTCACTTTTCTCTAAATTATAAATGTATCAACCAACATCTTATCCACTTTCACTGGAAGAAAAGCAGCAGCTTTTTCTGCCACTAAATTTACTAGGTGACATGGACATCCAATCACAACTAAATTGGGAATTTCTCGATTCAGAACACTGGCCAATCCACTTCTTTGTCCTATCATCACAGGGGCATTATCAGCACCTAGAGCTCAACAGTTAGAATAAAGAATTCCATTTTCTTTTATGTTCTGAAGAAGAAGGTTGCCAATATTTAAGCCAGTTGAATCACCTTCCAAAACAGGCACAGACAGCAAACTGCTTTCAATTTGTAATTGTTCTTGATTACAAAAGGTAACCACTATCGGATAGAGTTTCGCACCACCCTAATTACACCCATCCGTAGAAACTGAAAAAGGCACATGGATAGCCGATGCGCGAGTTTTAGATTCCATTTCACCCAAAATGACAGTAGTTTTGGTTCTTGCACAACTGTACTTTGCGATATCCCTGTCTGGAAACATTTTCCTGAACAACTGACTAGTATGGTCAGAATAACTCAAAGGCAAATTGTGTTCCACAATAAATTACGTAACCAAATGTTCGACACGAGTAATGCGATTATCCCCAGCATCACATATAAAAATCAGTTTCTTGTTGGATTATATGCACTTTATATTATCAAAATGTTTCTTACTTTGTGAATGCTTAAACACATCGTTTCGGCCTGCATGCACAAGAGAAAAATCACAACGGCATGTGGCACAAAACGCAAAGCTTTCATCTTTCCGCTAAGTGATAATATGTGGAGACTCTTCTGAATAGGCCTGGTTAAATATTGTTTTGTAGTGTTTCTTACTAGTAGTCTGTTCAGACATCGTAAGCCCTATAAGCTATAAACATAGTCTACAGAAAATTCACAACATAAACCAACCTCAGTAATCTCGTGCGAAATATTACATAAATAATAACAGACAACAGAAGTAAGACACCTTCAAAAGCCAAAAACAATAGCGTACACAAGTCGAAGCTAACCGATCTCAAAACATGGCACTTGTTTGAATCAATTTCCCCATGACGATGACAAAAGTACATTTCACTACACAGACAATGCCAACCATAACAAAAAGATTTGATTTCTTCGCATGAGTGAAGCTGAAATCAATCTCTCTGTGATTAATCAACGATCCATCAACTCACGCGGACAAAAAACAATCACGTGAAAGAAATCGCAAATAATCGTGAGGATTTCACTTAAACGCATGCAGGCAGGCATGAGCAATATCCAAAAATAATGAGCATCACACCTAAATCGTGCGAGTTGGCAGGTATGCACCAGAGGGTCGCACACAAGTCCCAGACTAGCAGAGAGTGGATTCTATCCACGTTGACTGGAGAGTAAATGAGAGGAGGTATCTTGTGGTGAAAGAAATGTCAGTGACTTGGGGATCGTAACCCCAATGAAAAGTTTAATCTTAAGTAAATTAAGCCCCAGGACATGTTCTAAATGAGACTAGCAAAAGAACCACCCACACCACTCGTACACACGCGGTGTACGAGAGTACACTCAAATTCAAAGCATTCATCGGGGCCAGTGTCCCCCAAGTCACCCACATCTCACAAACCACATGTTAACCTTTCTCAGAGTCTCTCACTCCAGCGTGGTTCGAACCACTGTTAAAGCTATCTCGGGGTCTTGTGAGCAAGATTATTTAGATGACTCTGTACATGGACATTGGATTGAGTGCACATCCTTATAGTATTGGCATCCGAGGTTTGAATCCTCATCCCTCCAACCCAATGTGGTAGGTACGGTATTGTGCCAAATGTCAAGGTACAAGATGTGTCCGAATCATGTACTGGGTGGGTGAGTGTTGGGGACTTGAGTTTTTATTCAAACTCCATCCCTCTGTTAAGGGCAGTGTTTAATAGCCCACAGCATGCTTCAGGCCTCTCTAGTGCTCGGGCAGTAGTAACTCTACCCTGCGCAGATGTACTGCCAAGTGCAAAAGAAAGAATTGGATTCCAATACAGGCTTTTTCTGGATGCATAACCTGCCCTTCTAAACTCCCTCTGGGAACTACCCTTCTGGGTGTACGGCATAGGAGAAGGTACAATTTACCACCTCATAAAAGTGAAGCTGGCAACACAATTCACAAACATGTTCTGCCAAGGGCCATAGCCACACAGGCAAGAGTTATACCCTGTACTCCTTTCGTCCAGCCCTGTGAAGAGCGGTGGGCAGAGTGGTGGGTTCCCTCCAGCTGTACACTTAAGACACTTGGGTGTGGTATCCACAGGGGTCAGTTTGTCAAAAATTAACTCTTACTTCTTTCCGGCTCTGTAGAGAGTGGTGGCAGAGTATAGGTTAGCCACCTAGTGGAGGTTTTCCTAATGGTTGGGGCTCTACTGTACTATACCTTGGGGCATAGTACTGGTGGCTGTCAAAGGTATGGGTATTTAGTTTTGGTGAGCGTGGACTTCCAGCTTCACTTTAACGGACTGGTTTCAAATCTGAACAGTGGAGGAAACATAGACTGAAGATTTTGGGCTGCACAGGGCCTTATATACTGATAACTGCTTGGACCGGAATAGGTGAGGGATGAGGAAGGAGATAAGCTCCTCCCCTCAAGTCGTCTATCGTCGTCTTCTGCTGCGGGGAAAATCACTGATGCGGCGAGCTTCATCCCTTATCTTTCCGCAGGATGCATGGTGCCTTGGCATGCCGTAGCATTCTGTGACTTGGGTGGTAATCTAGGTGGCTCAGCAGATAACAGTCTCCCTTCGGGGGGGGGGGGGGGGGGGTGGTATGGCATCTGCTGGGAGTAGAAGGTGAACAGTACAAGCTGGACTGATGTGTCTGTGATATCATCTATCATTGTGAGGGCGTACCCTGTAGGCATGTGTCTAGCCTCTTCAAGTAATGTGATAATGTGAATGACTTGCCCAAGACAAAATCAAACAGAATTCAGATGGGGCGTAATCGAGTGTATGTTATAGATGGGCAGTGTGTCACGTGTCAGTTATATCAGTGTGTCTGATACAACATAAATATATTTGTAAAAACACTCCTCAATACACAAGGAAAAACCAAGATAGAGACATGTATTTACTCACCCAAGTGCCAAAAAAATATCAACGAACAAGAGACAAAGGAAGCACCAAACCTTACGTTTTTGACGAATATCACTAAAACTGAAGATTTCATCACATAATAATGAATAGGAGCAAAAAAATCTTAATTTTATCTGAAGATGTTTGAGTTGCAAGAGTGTATTCAGAGTGGCAGCACAGTCACTTCACACACGTGGCACACTTTACATTTATGCTGCGGACGTAAAAACAAATGAAACTTTATCACAGTTATGTATCACAATCTCTGGATATGAAATCTGACCACGGAGGATCAAAATGTTGCAAGATTTTGATTGATAAGCCCTCAAGAGAAAATGTTAATGATGGGCACTCATCACACTCAAACTTAAAGGCCTCACCATCTTGGTGTTCACTTCCTCTCCAGGGAATGCTGCCTAACTACTTACGAGATACTGGATACATGTGTGCTGCGCACTGTATAGTTACACACCCACATTATAGTACGTGAGAATATATAAGTAGTCTATTTGGAAGTTTTATACCTAAAAACCCACATTAGATGTTTTTCATGTTAAAATATACATGTTGGAAGGGAAATAAAAACAAAAAAATACCTTTCGGATGCAAAAAATTTCTTCAATACTAATAATAAGCAGACACAGCTAAAAAATATTGAATAGTTTTTAAAAAACAAGTATAAGACTGAACCACTGCATACTGTTTAAGGATCTGGCCAGATGGCATGGTTAATGAGAACTTTGAATTAAAGAGGACTTTTTGAGGTTTTACTGTATGGTCTCATAATTTTGTACATAATGATGCACAACTTTCAAAATGTCCAGATATGGCAACGACCAGTACGGACCTGCAAGCAAAGTGGTGAGCAGCTGACTCAAGAAGGTGTTGTCAGCCTGGGCAGAAGCAGCACGTAGCAATGCCTGAATACTAAATACAGCCTCGTCATGCAGCTCTCGGTCTGTCCCAGGGAGTAACTCCGGAAGCAGCAAGTGCCACAGCTTGTTCCAGCTCGCTTGCAGGCTCGATGCTGGGAACACCTCGCAGCATGCTGTCTGAAACACACCAGCACCACTACCAACCTACCCTACACGTGTGATCCATTGATTACAAAAATTCAATAGGGTTGTGTAAATATTCAATAAACCAAATCAATAAACAGAAAATCTGAGCTTCCACTTTTAATTTTAATAAGAAAAAAGATTGCTAAAGTAACAAAATGAAAATTCATCTTTAATGAATACTGTATTTGAATTCTAATCAAATCTTTCTTTTGTTCAATAATAATTAAAAATTTGTCTGTGTAATAATTGGTTTTGTCAATTTGTCCATTATAACACAATTAACAAAACCACATAAAAATAAACTTTAAATGCTGTTAGAACAAATTTATGCTTTCCTTGTGCTCTTCACTTAAGTCACTACACTATGCACCTCCCACAAGTGTGTAGTGGTTAAACTACTTCCCTCCCACCGAGGCAAACTGGGTTTGATTCCTGGTGGGTTCAACCGGATTTTCGCATGTAAGGAGCGTGCCGTGCCGCCAGAAGCTGTCACTGGTTGGCTCGTTTTTGAAGAGGGGAAAAAACACCAGGGAGATGAAGGGGGAAGTGGAAGAGAATGACAAAGAAACTGGTCATGGAAAGTAAGGGGATGGAGAAGTGGATGGGAGGTTTGCCAAGTGAGAGAGAGAAAGAAATAATGGAAGCAAGCAAGCTTTGTAGGTGGGGGGAGGTGTAAAGGAGAAAGGAGCAAGAGGTAGAAGGATGAAACGAAAAAAGAAAGGGATCCAGCAAGGATTCTACAGGATGGCCCATAAGCATTAGCCCTTTGAGAATTTAAACATGAGTGATCGATCAGCTATTCATCTGTTCTAATTTTTTTTTACTTCATTAGAAACTAAGTTAAAACATCAAAATGTATTGTATGCTATTTCTAAACATGTTTTGAAGAAAAAAAATTGTTAATTACAGTATCACTCCATATTTTGTAATATTTTTTTTGTAAAAATTTGAGGCCTATACATGCCAAAATACGATATTTGAATAAATGATAATCAATTTTGAATTATCATCAGGTAAAAGAATTTTGCAAGAGAAAACTAATACAATTGATGCCTAATACACTCAAGTGGTAACAATGAAGGTGTACAGACCCAGTATCCCTCTAAAGAGGGAAGCGAGAATTTTAAGGGGACCGTATGGACCAATGTGGTTGCACCCTAGGGGCATCTGGCTCTGGCTCACCAGAGTACGTAGCTGGGCAATGAGAGTTATGCTATCCCTTTTATGGCCTGCCCGGTGATTAGGCATTCAGAAAATAACTGCGAGTACACATCTATGCACTTCCAGTGATGTTACATTAACTCCAGAGGATAAGACTAAAAGAAGAAAATAGATTATTACTATTTAAGGGATATAGTGGATGTCCTAGCGGTGCAGGTATGACAGTGAAGGTGGTCTAAAATTACATAGCAGTGTGGAGGAGGATAATATCTGGCATGGTCCATCCAGGAAGGAATCTACTCTTCCTGGGGCCGGTGCCTTGGGGTAAAACCCTGCCTGAGTCCTACCGCTCATTTGGTGCACGAGTGTGCGCTTTACAAGTGACATTGCTCGGGCCTATTAGTGACTTGGGGAGAGGGGCCCCCGATTCCCCCCCCCCCCCCCCCTCCTAACGAGAAGGTGAGTGAGCAGTGTGACTAGCTACAAACATCAACTGCCCCTTTGGGTTCATAGGGTTCCCCACGTAGGGACTCTGGTAATGTTTGTAACACCAACTCTATGGTTGTCATGTAGACAAGGCAGGGAATGGAAGGTGAAAGCGAAAGAGAATTATCAGACCAAAAAAAGGTTACTTGATAGATGTATCTTTTATTCCATCATTAGGAATTTACAAGACATATATCTCTGACTTGTGTCCCCTAACATCTGATGGACAGGGACCAAGTTTACCAAGCTGTTCGCCACAGGGTGACGAGAGATTGATAGAAGTTAGGGCGAGAGAGACCCTGGTAAAACCGCGCCCGGTGCGGATGAGTCACGAGGCCAACACTCAAACAAAGAAGGCTCCATGACAAAAGCTTCGGCTGAGTGTGTTGAGAAACACAAGTAGTGACACTAGCAATGTTTTACATTAAGTCTAACTCCTACTGCTGAAAGCAAGTGGTACGATAAGCGTGGCGAGATAGTGAGAGTTGCAGGTGATGCTCCGGTCAGAACTGGTTGCGAACTGCTTTCAATTTGCCCTGTATGGAAGACGTGCATAAGAATAAATACCCGCGAACGAGGGGTGATTGGTGCAAGACGCATGGAGGGGTGATACACAACAGGTGTGGACGTTCAGTATCTGCTGGCAAGGCAAGCAAGGGGGTGGGACCAATCACTCAGAGTGGAGCGTGGCATCATGCCGATTGCTGACCTCTCAGGCAGCAAGGAGTTGACTCGCTTGTGAATAGGAATGGTACAGAAGTGAAATGAGTGGCGGCGGTTGGTGCTATGATACACCAAAGGTTGAGGCTTGGAAATGTATACCGCAGCGCTCATGGTGCATCACAATTAAATATATAGTATAATGTATTTCTAACTCAGATATTGCGGAAAATCAGTGATAACAATAACTGATCTGTTAACACAAATAATTATAGATACAAACAAAGCATTATGCAAAAAACCATACATAATTGTACACAAGTGCTTCACAATCTTGTTGCCGGAATAGCTTGGGTTGTATTGTGCATCATATGGTTTTAACTCAGCCATCATATACACTAAACTTCACAAATATCAACCCAGTGTCAACGCACGTAGCAGAGAAATTGCTTTCATTCTGGTGCAAATTTAGTGGTTTAGCAACGTAAAACTGATTCACAAAATAAAAAAATTTTATTGTTGGGTGCAAATATTTGTGTATACAGTAGAGCTTCACTATCACAAACCTCAAGGGACCAAAAATATGGTTAGTTTGCTATAGTGAAGTTCTTTATAGTAAAGCGCACAAAAAAAATTTCTTGAGGTGAAATTTGATGCAGCGAAATGTTACTTACTGAAGTGAGGTTAGCTTTGAATCTTTATTGCCAACCTCTGGCAAGAAAGTAACTGTAACTCACACAGCATAAAGGAGCGCTCAGCAGAAGATCCACACATGTGCAACACGGTTGCATCGGGAATGCTCACAGAGGTGCATGAAAGTAGCATGTTAAGAAGCTTATAAAATGAAAAATAAGGATAATATGATAGTAAAACATACCACACATAGGTCACAAGTGCCTTTAGTGTCAAGATATGCAGAAAAATCCTGGTTCTGAGATTTAATTTTTATTCTGCGAGCCTTTAAAGTTTGCAATTTGAACACACACCTCGATCAAAGTACCGAGCTCAAAGGCGAATATTTAAAAATCAAGCTACTTAAGGTAATACAAACAATAAACACATTTCTATCACGTGCCTATAGTATAAAGATATGCAGATAAGTCCTGGTTCCGAACCTCCAGTTTTCTACTATGAGCCTTTGAATTTCGCACTTTGTTCGAGGCGTGTGTTCAAATTGCAAACTTCAAAGGCTCGCAGCATAAAAATAAAATCTTGGAATCCGGACTTTTCTGCATATCTTGATACTAAAGGCACTTGTGAGCAACATGCATATGGTATGTTTTACTTATAGTGGCAGGATTTTTAAATATTTGCCTATGAACTTGTCCCTTTGTTTGAGGCGTGACACGTTTTCGGTTGGGTGATAAAAAATCAATTTTCTCTATTTCAGAACAATGACCTATTATCGCTGGTAATGTAGATTTCGCAATGCCAAATTCTGTGGAGATTTCTTTTTTTTTTCCTTCCATTATCTACAGCTTTAAATACAGCAAATAATCAAGAACGAACATGTTAAAAGATGGTAAAATTTATTTCCAATTCATGGTAAAATACACCGATGTGAGAACAGGCCAGAGATATAGCAACAGCATTTCGTTATACGTAAAACTTCGGCGAAGTCAGAGGCTTCTTATCTGTGCCTTCACAATTATGTAGTGCATTAGTTGCAGCGATAAACACTAGTTGCGCTGCGCATTACGATTTTTGTCTCTTACTGTCACACCAATGTATTGTATCATCTATGACTCAGTTATCTACTGAAAAAAAAACCAGTTGCTGTTTGTTTTTGTTTTTAACACTCAAAAATTAAAAAATGTATGTAATTTTGCTGTTTTTTAAATTTTATTCTGATTACAAAGGGTTCGTTAACGTGAATATTGAATAAACCTCCCGTAAATTTTTACAGAAAATTTTGTACAACTGAAAGTTATTTATTTGCATACAAATGTATGGTGTTTTGCTGGGACCAAATAATAAGTTTGTTATGGTGAAGTGCTCGTTAACTTGAAGTTCGTTAAAGCGGTGCTCTACTCTATATCCACAAAGCACCGTGACTTGACTTGCACATTCAGTAGCTTGATGTCTGCTGGAAAAAAACTTGACTAAAATGAGTCAATCTTTGTTAGTTTGACTCCTCAAATAATTTTTCAAATCACTGTCTACCAATACTATTTCATTTTCGTTTCATGAAACAAAACATCATATTCGCACAACCCTGTACTACTACAATGTCTACTTTATTGCCCCCGCAGGTTGATATATCATACAAATACAATCACTGGTTAACTCCACAAAGCTTATACCAACTGACCAGAAGACGCAAGGAGTCTAGCTTGGCTTGGTGCAGAGTGGACTCCAGCTTCTCTATCAGAAGGGGGATGCACCACTCTGAGAACTGCGGGGATGCCACCATACACTTCTGCAGAGCATGAGCCAGCTCATCCTGTGATATGGAGCTGGGGTCGTCTGCCTTCTGCAACCACAAACACATACATATATAGAATTAAAGGTATTTCACAGTCAAAAGAGAATTTCTGGAATCAACCTTCGAAAATTGTCACTGTCCCTACCTGTATCCATCTTAACTAGCAAACTCATTGGCATGAACCCTGTAAAATTGGTAATGATGCACTGCGCTTTGGTAACAGTAGTGATTTGACGACTTCAGCTAATTTCTTATGCATGGCCATGCATTTGAGTCATCAAAGTTTGCACTGCCTTTAATGCTGACACACGATCACATTTTACTGTTTACCGTATAGTAATGAACATTCTAGATAGGGTAGATAGTATTATTCATTGACCCACCTTAACTATACATCTAGAGCAGCGAGTACTTTTATCCATAGCGCCTCTGGTAGGGTTCTTCGTTCGTTCCTTTCTCACTCTCCAGCCGGCCAATGACGTCACGCCTGAGAGCTATATACTTTCACCACCCCTTGCTCTGCGACCACCTCTCACCAACGAGACACCAGCCAACCAGCGCCGAGCAGCGGCCCAGTTTAGTATAAAAGGGGAGTACCCTCTTGACTCCAGACCAGTCTTCAGTCACCCACTGCGCTAGCCGCCAGGGAACTGACCACTTTGCTCATCAACACCCACCGCGATAGCCACCATGGTTATCTTAGTTTCGCTCCTAGCTGTTAACTCCTTCCTTCACTGCATTCTAAGCCAGAAGGAAACTCCAATGCCTTAAAGCCCCAACCCGGGACTTCTCCTGACACATCCTGCTTAGTCAACCTAGCACTGTGACAGTATACGCCAATCCATCGTCTACACACTACACACTATGGCCCCTCTCTGGGCAACAATAGGACTAGGCGGAAGTTTAGATAAGAGTTCTTTTCACAGTGCTAGACTACTATAACCCGTTGTCAGTTCAGATCTAATCACCTCTACCGGTTCTTGCGTAGATTAGCTTCCTGGAAGATGCTCTTGCCGACATAGGCGGGAGTATGTCATCACGGGTTATTTCCCTAATAAGAAAATAAAATGTGTGTTTTGCTGCAATCCTGAGTAACACACTTCCCGTAGACTAGCACCATACCAGCTGACTTCATTCAAGTAAGGGGAACGCAGGTGATCCTGGGAATCTACTCATTTGAGCCAGAACACAATGTTGCTACCCACACGTATCTAATACGGCCACCCATTCTATCTGTGTCACAGGTAGAACGGCAGAGCCCACACAGGTTTACTGCTCACGGACCAACTTGTTGGTTTGATTATCACTTTGTTTCCACCACATCCTTGTGCTGGAAAACGAATGTTCCCTAAACTAGGAAGAATCAGCTGAGATAACACCCTCAATGGTGGGGCCTGACTTGCAATGCACAGTGCGCATCCGAGCCAGGTGTTGGAACAGAATGTCCACCTAGTCGACGGCCCACACGTGGTCTGACATGCAATAAAAACACAAGGAACCTGCTTCTTCTAAACAACGTGAAGAGTGTTGTGTTATCACAATGACATACTCCAAGCGCCGTGGACTGAAGGAGCACACGAAAACAGACCTTACTGGCCTCAGGGAGTCTGCATGAGCTAACCCCTGCCTTAGTAGCCTCTATTGCTCAGTTCAACCTAGGGAACAAGCTCAGGCATTACGTCACTTGCAAGACCAGATCACAACAGAGGTACCCAAGGATCTGTTTCCAGAACCAGCAAGCGTAGGCTCAGAAGTACACCCGTGGCTGGCAGCCCATCTCAACCAACCCGACCAACAGCCTATCGAAGCCATAGCCTACCTCATCCCGGCTGTACTAGTTCCAGTTCACCGATCAGCAGTCAAGCAACATAACATAGCATACCCACACCTGCTACCCCACCATGGGGTACCCATTGCTGGCCCAGCCAACAATCATGTCCGCTCGCCAGGTATACCCATCAAGGAAAGAAATCTTCAAGCACAAGATAACATAGTCAGAATCTAACTTTGTGCTCTGCCGCAAAGTTACCAGGCAAGTTCTGTACAACGGACGTGCACGCGCATCTCGCCAGGAGTGGATTCTACAAGCCAACCTCCATCATATGAGGGTGCGCCTGGCCTGACATAGCATCCAAACCAAAACCAGTCTCACTTAACGTAAGTCTACTGTTCGACAGGGTGTCATTCATCAAGTAGAGACGGTAAGAGTTTTTCTGGCATTCAACGTGGGGGGTAACTGCCAAAGTCTGATGCAACAGTACGAAAGAGTCAGCCAGACCCCCCACTCAGAAGCATAACAGACTTTGGGGAGTCCTTGAAACACCCCATGGCGCCTAAAAACACGACCATAATGTCAAAGACCAAACCCAGTGAACACGAATTCGATGGCACAAACACTACCACAGCCAAACACAACCGCTGTTCACGATCTGGCTGCCTCGGAATGGGAGAGCTGCGAATCCAGTGTACACATTGCCAACAATGGCACCACTACATATGTCTAGGTTGGGCAGACCGGCCCCGAAATATGGACGGCCTTGAATTCCGATGTGAAGAGTGTAGGACCAAACAAACTGCATTCTGCAACTGGGTTACGTGCACCGACCACAGAATTCACACCATCAAATACATTCTGTGTCACGAGTCATACCATCACACCTGCATCGGCTGGCCCGACGAGCCCATCAACCGACCCCGCTTAGTCTACCAGCGTGAGGTCTGTAAACGAACCTCAGTCTTCCATACGACCAATCACGGCACAACCTCTCAGTGTAGCCAGCCTCTCTGGGAGAGCTGCAACTATACGAATATGTTCGGAGACCTCATGAAGAACCCCTCATATTCACAACCGAATGCAAGAGGGAATTCAGACTCCATGAAATATTGGAAAAACAGTAGGTATTAAGGGACCAATCCAAGCTGAAGGGTATAAAACCTCTGACTGGTGGAACACATATGGAGAATTTGTGTCAGACTGGAAACAACTCAGCTCTCACCTAACGCAATACTTCACAGGTAAAGAAACTCTGTTTCATATAACTTCAGTATATTTTGACAGTTCTCGAAAAGAAGTTTGGCCACCATATATCCCTCCGCCACAGCCATTCTGTCGGTGAAGAAAACAATCTTTGTAAACAAACTACGAATCCAATGGCAAGCATTGATAAACAGACAATTTCAGTACTTAGGCTACAATAGCTGATTGCCATTCCCAACTGTTTTATTTTTGTTATGATCACATAATATAATAGTTTGGTTCTGTTTTATTTTATTGGTGGGGTCGGGAACTATAGTTGTAACATCTTTCGTAAGCCATGGTTTTTTTTTGTGGTTCTTCTTATGAGAGAGTGGCACTTGGAAATTGCATTGTTTTGATGATGCAGTTGAAAATTTTTTTCATATGGAAATAGCACTCAATTTACTATAACTCAAAAGTTTTAATTTCATCAAAAGAACTAAATGCGATAAATGTGTCTTCTGTTCGTACCGATGCAAGAAATGCTCAACAGATAAATATCATTACAATTTTTATATAATGAACTACACTAAAAGGGCGTTTATTTAGGCCAAGTACATTTGAAAACCTCCCGTAAGAACAAAACACAATAAATATGTCACTGTTAATACAGATGTGTGAAATGCACATTGTAAACATATCAAGCAAATTTTACTTCTACATAAAAATTGTTAGAGTTTCAATCAAATAAAAGTCCAAATACATTTCAAATATTCCAACAATTTATGAAAACATTATTTACAAAACACACAAACTAACTGTTAACTTTGTAATTCCTAACCACATACTAAACTTTGATACAAAATAATTTATTTGCTGACTTATGCAATCAACAAAATACTTGATCTATTTCTTAAAACCAACAAATTCAAACTTCAGAAGGTAAATAATTTTTTGCTAGCGCTTCGCGATGGTCGAAGAAAACAGCGGTCCACAGCACACAACAAACTATTTTACAAAGCGACAGCAGACACGTGTCGATAATTTATATCACTGAGGACACTATTCTAAAAAGGCACCTACGATGAGCTATACTTAATGAAACACAAAATACAAAAATAATTAACTGCATAAATAATATTCCGACATCACAAGCAAGGAATTCGCACATAAAGATAAATTATGACAGAAGAGAGCACAATGGCAATGGCTTTACACCGGACGGGTGGAGACCATAGACAAAAGACTCAACGGAGGTTGGAGGAGACCTTTCACATAACCGTGATGTTCACATGCTCTACTATAATATTTCTAAATACTTTTAAAGCCCTTGCTCTATAACTCAGAAAAATTGTGTATTAGTCTATGAGCGCAATTTTAACCATAAATGTTGTAATTATCATTAATTTTCAACAATATAATTTTTAATTCTGAGTATTATTTTCTTTTACAGTCATCACAAAGAGCTCCAACATAATAACATACATCCTGCAACAACCATCAGGTAACACAGTACTTTGCAAATGGGGACATTCACTGTTTACATGTTGTGTAGGTTGGTCACAACGTCTGTAAAATTTTATTGAAGTTATATGAAATAGAGTATAGCTCACTTTACAGCCATATCTAGAAACCAGGAGAAGAGGTTGAAATTTTGCCTGGAGGAGAGTGCAAGTGTACCACCGTATCTTCCCCGATGGGGTTTAAAAAGGCTGCAACTGCTAAATTACCCATCTATTGTAGCCACACCTAAGGAACTTCCTTATAGCTCAAAGAACCACCACCATGGAAGAACTCGTTACAAAGGCACATGAAACAGAGCGGAATTTTCAGAAGCAAGCCGAAATTGATCACTGACAGCAGGAAGCAGCGAAGGAAAAACAAAGAGTGACAAGCCACGCATCCACCCCCACTCCACCGGCAAGCTCATTCAATGAAAACTCTCCACCTCGCCTCTATGCAACGTAAGATAAGAGGGAGTGGAGAGAAGGGAAGCCAACAAGGCCGCGCCTGCCCCCTCCCCGTGTCGCATCACAGCTGCCCAAGTGCTGGTACTGTCCCGCGTACTACTACAATTAGGATTGCCCGCAGAAGCCCGGCAATACAGGCAACGGGAACTTCCATGTTTTTCCTCACCAGGAGGATACGCAACCCGGCAGGCATGCCGAACCCCCTCCCCCAACCACCGTTGCCAACAAGATGCCCAGACCTACCTCGGGCAAGGCCGAGCACACCCGATGAGGCACAAAGCCAGAATCGCTGAGAGGATTCTCACACCACCCAAGGCTGGAGAAAGTCAAACCTCCCCCGCACCCCGCGCCGGCAGCCAACAAGCTACCACTATATAAGTCCAGCTGCAGCCGAGCTCTGGAATCATTCTTTCACATTTCTATCAACTTCCCACAGCACTGTCAGTGCTCAGGAGAAGTTACCAACCTTCGAGTACACCCTTATGGCTACTTACTATGTACGTCGACAACGAGTCAACCCGACAACATACAAACACGAACATATTTTTTTTAACTTCACTTTGTCTCCTCTAGACACATTTATTTAGCAGTTTAACTTTAACTCTTTATTTTTCATCTAGAACCAGTATTTCTCTTTTACTTACAACCAGGTCACCTACACCTGGAACCACACAGTTACCTTTATCTATCCTTGACTTGGAAAGGGGTAGCACAGGTCACATGTTTATTGACCTCTCAATAAACACACGTTGCTCTCTATCTTTCTATTTTTATTTCCAAGGTATTTCTTTCTATCCACAGTTAAAGGTAGATTACACTGTACAGTGTCAACGGAAAGCGGGAATTTTATTAAACCGAATTAAGACATACATATTAGATGGCTACCTGTTTTTTCCCAGCTACACATCAGCACTGTCGGTGCTCGTAGGGGAGAAACAGTGATGCCACAACCACTAGCAACACCTTCACACCAGGAGGCATGACAGACTCAGGTTGCTTCTCACCATCCGCACTGAATAGTGTGCGGTGACTGTGGCCTGCAGTGTTGCTGGGCATCCTAGTGTGAACGCACAACCATTAGAAGCTTGGGGATTGAAACGGCTCCACGTCCCTGATCAGCCCGCCTACGGTGGGGGATGAGTGGGGTCTCTTATCGAGCTCGAGCCGACAAGTCACTATTGGGTTGCACTGTTAGTATTTTTGTCTCAGTGCGCTGCGTAAACTATAGAGTTGTTACCCTATGCCTCGCGAGAGGAGCGGAAGAAAATGCAGGGAGCATCACACCATCCTAAGCAGGATAGACATGTGGAACGGGACTGTGCCGCCAAACTCAGATGACGAGCAATCGCGCCTGCTCCAGTTGTGTTCATTAACTTTCCACGGTGTGTCCACATCCACGCCAGGTGTCACTCGATTGTCACCGAGTTTCTGAGTGGTACTGAAGTGCGCCCAGGCTGGGACAACCACATCTTCTGGTCTACAGAAGCTGGTCTGTGGAAAATCCATTCCGGCATTGACATAATTTGTCCCGCCTAAGGGCATATCTACCTAGAATACACAACTAAAAGTAAGTGTGTACAAGAACTAGCCAACACCCCTCATTCCATCCCAGCTACCTATGCCGCTTTTGGTCTAGCGGATAAAATCCTCGACTAACGTGTCCAGTCAGTATAATTGGACACGCGTAAAGTTAAAAGTCTCTCACAACTAGGAATGGGTTGATTCCAAAAATTTTTTCGGTTCCAGTGGAATTCTGGTTTTTTTATTTTCGGTTCTGGCTCCAGAGTTCAATTATGATTTTTAATCCAGTTTAATGGATTGAAAACTATGAGTTCATGAGCAACATTGCATCAATAAGTACATTAAAGTTTAATGTCTAAAACTATTAAATAATATTCATTATATATAAATGACACATTATGTACACTGAAATGATATAATAAAGGCTAAATATAGTAAAACCCTTTTAAGAAGTTCCCTATAACAAAGTTTTCTTGCTTAGTAAGCTTTAAAAAGTTTATGCTTGTGCTATTACTAGTACCGTAAACTCCTGATTGAATGTGTTAATTGGGACCAGAGAAAACACAAATAAGTGAATTTGCATTAAAAAAACCCGGATAATCGAATTTACTGACATTTTGTTAGTGGAACTGTGATATTGGTTCTGAAAATCATGATAAAACACAGCACCTAGTATACATTTCAAATCAAACACAAATCATGCACTGTATGTGCAGGATTTAAAGTACACAGAAACATCAGCTCACGCAGCACAGCGATAGACGTACATGGCATCGCTGATTGTTAAACAAGCATCGCCTTTCCGCAAAAGTTACAGAAGACTTTGAAAAAAAAAGCTAAAAAAGCCACATGGATAAGTTGAAAAACGGTTAAGCGAAGCACGAATAAACGGGAGTATACAGCATATAATTTTATTTTCTAACAAGCTTTCCAGATTAATAAGCATACATTGTTTTAGTATTTTTCTGCCATGACATAACAGTGTTTCACTACTTGTTTGTAGTTTAAATGTTTTCACATGTTGATGTATATTTTAAAGTGCATCGCAACATCGCTGCTTTGCAATAGTTACACACAGACAATACAGATACTCAAAAATGGTCTCTAAGCTGCTGACCAAATGGGACAAACGAGTACCCATGAATTAACTTTCCTATAAATCAGCAAATTACTTATCACAGAGATTTGCAATTTTGTATGATGTTAATTGAGAACTAAAAATAATTTACAATAACTTTTGATAGGTAAGTATGCAAAACCACACAAATGCATCTGGACCTCCAGAAATATGTGGGTACTTAGATAAATGTCTAGTCAGATGCTTAAAAGGTATGCAAAATGAAATGAATTTCTGGAAGTTTTATGTTACTATATTCTACATACATATGAAAATTTAACAAATTAAGTATTAAATTTTCTAAAGATATACAATTGCTTAAAACTATATTGACACTGCATTAGAAAAATAAGTTCCTATCACAGTAGTATAATATAATGCTAGTATTCAAAACTTCACACAAAAAAACAATGGCATGGACAGTAAGAAGAAAGCAGTGACCTTTATGACAGAAAGGCAGAAGTGAAGTAGGAGAATATAAAAAAGGTCACCCCTTCTTTACCTTCACTTCTTCCAACCCATTTCCGAGCTTCAATCTTGTTCCACTTTACTAACATTGTTCCGGGCGGGGGGATTTAATTTCGAAATTAAAGCTGTTTCAGATAGATTAAAAATACTACATTCAAATTTACCAATAAAAGATATTTTCAAATTTTTTGTGGGAATAAAATTGTAAACAGTGATACAAACTGAGCACTAGCATTTTGAGTATAGTGTGATGCATGCCACCCTACTGCGGAGCGTACCTGCGCCCTCTACTGGATGACTTTGCCCCATTAGCAAGCACTGAGAGCAATTAGGGGCAAGTCAAAAGTGGCAGGCAATTAATCCCGTGCCTACAGGGTTGATTCCACGCGTTTGACAACTACAGACAAATAAATAATTAATGTGATTAATTACTGAAATTGTATTGCCAGCTAAGATTATGGCATGTGGTCGCTACCCCAAAAGCCATGGATGTGCTAGAGCAGATAAGAAAGTTAACAGTGTCACCGCAGGAAACCAGCATCCATGCAACCAGTGACATCATCACCGCCAAGCCTCAAGAGAAGACGGTAAATATGTCATCAGCCTCCATCCAGGGTGATAAGACATGCATGGCGCAGACCACAGCCCTGAAATAATCTACCCCTGCGATGGAAGGCTAGCAACCCCTGTAACCCTGAGGCAGCCTCGAAGCTGAAATTTTGGATATATAAGGAGCAGCAAAAACGCTTGCCCCAGACTACGTTGGCCCATCCGACCTGCGTAACGTCAGAGGGCTCTCCTGAGTCTGAAGGCCACCACCCTCTCCAGCATGAAGAAGGCCAGTCTTCCTCTAAAAGCTTGCAAAGGCTCTCATCCTCCAGCTCCAACTCCAGCAGCCGACTACTCAAGCAGAACCAGTATCTACACTGCAACCCGCGGAGAAAACCAACCCCCTTAGTGAGGATCCAAAGGTAATCTGACGTCCTCACCCCTGCAACCCCTTTACCCAAGTCACTCCTTGACTTCTGCAATAGCAGGCTAGTCATATCTCATGCTCATCGCCTCTGAGTGACTGTACAAGACACTCCTCAGGAGGGCTGTGCTCCGACTGCAAGGATACAAGCGAGCTAGTCTATTCAGTTGGTGTATGGGAAGAGCCCTCATTTGAGAGGGAGTTAATAAGTTCTCTATTTTATTTTGCTTGTGGTGTTTCATTAGTAAAGAGTTCAGATTCATAAGAAAGGAAGTGGTCACAACAGTCACATTCGATGCCTAGCCCAACAGGCTCTACAGTGAGAACTACCACAGTCAAGTGGTATAACTCCTGTTGAACCTGCTAGTGAGCCAGCACCACTTCCACCCCAGCCCGAGGTAAGGTCCGCTGAACTACGTAAGGAAATCCCCTCAATCAACGAGAATCACGACACTTACCTGGACCCATTGTTAGGGATTTGTTTGCCGTGGCCAAATTACGACTACGTAAACTATTTAATCTCTACAACATCTGGACCTGTAGAAAAACCGCCCCCACAACCTCAGTCAAGTAGCACTACAACCCCTACCACGTGCAGAATCCATACTACCGCTGGGAATGCGCTCAACGTAGTCATTTACCCCAAACCCGTGCATAAACCCAAGACAGTATTCACTACCCTCGATTTTGTACCTGTTCGTAAGCCCACGAGGCCAGCCCCATATATATGCCCCAGAAACAAGCAACAGGCAGAGTAGGGTACTATCCGGGGCAGGAAAGCATACATCCCCATTTTGTTATCATTTTCATCTCCATTTAACATAATTTCACATAAATTCATTCTATCTTTGATGAGCACTAGCATTCCGTATTTTGAATGCCTTTATGGTGAGCAAGGTCAAGCTCCTGGGAGGGAGACATTGACAATCAAACTCACCCTCGTGTTTGATTCCCCTCCAACAGGTCACAGCCCTTCTACCAGGCGATATCCCATTAGGTTCCCCAACATGGGCAAATCCTCGGCCCACCAGGCGAAAACCCAGACAGAAATTCTTCAACAACTGACGAGACAAATAATTATACCCCGGAGGGAAATCAGCACTCATATCTGCTTTATCCAGCCTTTGAGAAGCTAGAGACCAGAGTACAGATATGGGGAGGCCTTTCCTCCTCCCGTCACCCCGACAAGGAGCAGGCCTAAGGGAAAAGCCTGAGTGTCAAGTGTTTAGAAGAATTCACTGTGAAAACTGCAATTTCTGAAGAAATAAAAAGAGAAAAGATTGACGCATGCCACTCAACATATTAAATAACGATTACGACTCATTTGCCAATTGTTTCTACTTTCACTAGTACAGGAGACAGAGAATTTTCTACATGAATTTTCGGCCACCTACTCTACCAGACAACAGAAACCAATGAGCAGATTTTCTTCACCTGAAGGTTATGCAATCCGGAAGGCACACCTCTCCCTCTACCCAGCGCTGGGAGCCTACAAGCCGCCCACCACCGGACAAGGCCAAACGCCGCCAACGAGGCAAGAAGCAGAAATGCTGACCAGCCAGGATGAACACCCTCCCGGCAGCCCACGCCGAGAGCCTACAAGCTTCACCTATGTAAGACCCGATGGTGCCGGGTTCGGGCAGTTCATTCTTCGCAAACTCTCTCGTGACATCCCAGAGCACTAATTCAGTGCTCTGGGACCTCTGAGAACTTCCGAAGCTTGAGTACGCCCCCAGTGATTACTCACCACGCGTCGATATCCATTGAACACGTACACATATACTTAACTTCACGTTGTCTTCACAAGTACCCTTTTCTTAGCCAGTTTAACTTTAAATACTTTTACTTTCGCCCAGAATCAGTTACTCCTCTTTTTACTAGAACCAGGTCGCCTACACCTGGAAGCACAGTTACTTTCAGCTCTTCACTGTCTGATAGAAGGTAGCACAAGGTCACGTGTTTATTGCATCTCCAATAAACACCCATTGTTCACTACCCTTCTGCTTTTCATTTACAGGGTACTTGTCTTTGTGACGGTTGGGAACAGAATACAACGTGCACTGCCATCAGGGACCCAGAGTACTGACATCAACATTAGACTGCTACCTGTTTCTTCCCAACCACCGAGCACTAAGTCAGTGCTGGTGGGGAGAAACAGCAACATCCCAACCACTAGAAACCCCTTCGTGTAGGGAGAGACTACAAGCTCAGGTTATCTTTCACTTTGAGCACTAAGTTAGTGCTAAAGTGACCTTAGCCTGGGGGTTGCCGCCCAACCTAGTGCGAACGCACGACCAGTAGAGGCTTGGTGGCCCACATGACTCCACATCCCTGATCAGCCCGCATGTATGGGCAATCACTGGGGACTCCTATCAAGCTCATGCAGACAAGTCATTA
The DNA here is from genome assembly GCA_029891345.1 of Dryococelus australis. Taxonomy (NCBI): domain Eukaryota; kingdom Metazoa; phylum Arthropoda; class Insecta; order Phasmatodea; family Phasmatidae; genus Dryococelus; species Dryococelus australis. The sequence goes on along the minus strand of CM056997.1, from coordinate 55,909,989 downwards.
TTGGGCTACACTTTGATTACCGTTCTTGTTTAAGTGCATTTCGTAGGCTGTCAGATAGGTGTGCCCTACACCTTAAAAGGTGAGGAGTGTCAAGAGGTGTAGAGAGCAATACCTGGCTCATGCTGCTATCAAACCGTGGAGAGTATTACCTCATCCTATGCAGGACAGGCAGGCAGAACGGGACCATGCCACCCAACTTAGACGAAAAGCAGTAGCGCCTGCTTCGGTAATGGTAATCATCTTCCCACCATGCATACGCATTCACACTTCATGCCACCCAGTGGTAAGAGGGTTGCAAAACCAAACAGAGGCCCAATATGGCTGGGCAAACCCCAACTTCTGGAGTCGTGAAGTCACCGACTGGAATCGCCGCTTCGGAGTAGACCAAGCTCGCCACCATTGGGTGAAACCCTCTTCAACTGCAACACCCAAAACGACGGAATAAGGAAGCAATAGCCACCACCCCTCACCCCGTACTGTAGGACCAGTTTAAACCACCCCGCTTTTGGTCTAGCGGAAAAATCCTCAACATACGTGTCAGACTTAACAGGCAAGCGCCAAGATAAAAAATTAAAGCAGAAACTACTCATAGCCTGTTTGACCTGTTTATTCACTATTACGATTGCTGCATTTGTAATAGTTTCCCTTGTTTATTACCTAACTAAACTAAAAGTACCTAGTTCAAATATTAATTAATATATATGGTATTAAATGTAAGTACAGTTGGATTCATACTTAACTGAGCACTTCTAGAAACCATGAATGGTTTCCCTTTCAGTTTACTGAGTATCCTCCTGCCAGATTTAAAATTGACACTGTCGTGGATATTATGGACCAAATTTGTGTGCCAATCAAATAACATTGTCACATTTTTGATGTAGGCCTGGCTTAGAAAAGAGTTAAAATAATTTTTAACACATTAAAAAGGTAGAAAATACTCTCTGGCAAATTACTTGTCAATATCTTGACGCGCATGTCTAACTCCGGGATAGTGGTTCGAGCGCCGATTGCCCTACCGATTTCAGCAGGAGATCCTACCACAGCGTGTTCGTTGCAATTCCAACCAGGTGTGTCATGGTAGGTTCAAAGGGGGGCCACTTAGTGGGAGGATAGCATCTGAGGGGAAGGGAATCAAACCCCAGAGTGAGTCGAACAGTGATTGTTTCCTGTCTGGGGAGAACAATCTTCCTCACTGCAAGAGCTGCCAAAATGTGGGTTGCCAGCTGTCCTGGAGAGTATGAGTTGTGGTACCGAATAATCAATGGTGATGGTAGGGGTGGATGATCCCGCCAGAGGGGTTGATGTTATACACAATGGTCGCGTAGGTCAGTGTGTGGGGATGTAGTTTACGGGGGAAGGAACTACGCCGGATTTTGGGGTGACCTTCGTTGGTAGTCGAACCCTGATTACCTTCCTGGAATCTGAGTGAATTATCACGTATTCCGTATCTCTTTTTCCTGGTCTAGATTGGGTGCGGTTTTAGTTACCGTATAGGCAGGGGAGTTTCCGGCTGGAGGTGGCTTATTAGTTCCTGATCGGACTACTGCCAACAAGTACCCAAGTAGGCATCTAACTCTAAATCGTGATCAAGGGGAATGAGTGGAGAAATTGGTCGAGGTTAAATTTCTGAGGTCGCAGACAAGTTATGGCAAGTATGGGCAAGTCTGAGGGCGAGTTATTTAACCTCTCTATTGCTCATCGTTCTCTGCTGCGCCGGTTACGGCTCTGGACACCACCCTTCTTACTATGCATCTGACCAGCCTTCTGTCCTTCCTGCAGATGTTCAGTCCTGGGGTGCATCTTATTCAAACACACCCAAGGCACTGATGGAGACATGTGCAGTCCGGAATTGGGACTCCAACAAGGGTAGGCACGGGGAACACTCGAAATCCAGGAGCAGTGGAATGTCTTTTCAGACCCAAATCGCCTTATTCAAGCCCCATCTCCTGTGGAGTTTGACATGCCTCACGACTAATACTTAGTGGGGTTTTACTGCACGTAACAAAATGTTTCACTGGCAGATTATAAATAAATAAATAAATAAATAAATAAATAAATAAATGAGCAAGGAATTAATATTAAAAGTACGGTAGTCAACAATTTCAGTTTTAAGTAATATTTATTATTACGATGTTGGAAATGGGAAATCCCTATTGATTATACAAGCTAGCTAAAGAATTAATTATTTACGTACACTAATTAATTCAGGCAACGGTAAGCTTGGTAAAAGTATACAGCAAAATTATTCTGGTTATAATTTTACATTAGTTTACGCTCTTTACAGCATATCCTCTCAAGGGGAATGTGTTCAGAAGGGAAGCGTAACGACGATCTGCTACTGCGGAGTCAAGGGAGTAACTGACTGGGGTAAAATGGATGCAGGGGTTGGATGTCAGGTTTACCTCTGGAGTGACGTGCAGTTTTTGGGTTGCAGGAAGAGCCTTCTTCAAGCTGCTGGACAGATTGAAGACTTCTGCAAGCTGCTGGAGAGGTTGGAGCCTTCGCAGGCTGTAGGAGAAGAGAGAAAGAGGTCCTGGTCAGACCCAGGGAGTGTTCGCTGACCTATGTGGCTGACGAGCCCGGCAACTCTGGCAAGAGGTGTGCTCGTGCCTCCTTATATAGTTGACAATCCCTGTATCAGCGATCTTCCGGGGGTGTGGGGGAAGTTAGTATTTTATCACAGGGGTTGGTTTATCAGGGTTGCGGCAGCGCCGTTCATTTATCTCCCTGCTCTGAGGCGACAACAAGTTACCCAATTCAGCCAAGGCTCACGGGTGTGATGTCACAGGGCAGCAGAGGAGCTGCGATCCTGTGGTGTTGGTTGAACTTCCTTCTCAGCTATCTCGGGATAGTGGCTCGTCTGGTAAAACAATCTTGACTCAAGGGGGTGGCGACCGCATGTCGGAATCTGGGTGGGCAGTACAATTCATAATTACATGCGTTAATTATTTTTACATCCGAGGCTGTCCAACGCATGGAGTAAATTCTATCGGTACATGAAGAGTAGTCTGCCACTGTTTGTGACTTGCCCCAAGCTCTTGCTTGCTCGTTTATGGGGTGAAGTTACCCATAGGGAGCACAGTCACGCTGCGCAGCAGTGTGGCATGCATCAATCTCATGTGCTTTTGCCAACATCATGGTGACTTATATTTCAACAGACATAAACCAACACAATTTTTTTAAAATTACAACTAACATATTTTAATTTCTCAGCCCCATCCTTACAGAGGTGACCATGCCAAGTGAATGCTGTATACATAATTTCTAAATTTCTAAGAACTCTGATACTGCACAAGTAGAAAAAAAATTCCATGCATAATTAAGACGTATGTCACATGTTATACGGTTGTCTCAAACTTTCACCTGATTAGCCTCCCACTACCGAGACAGATGGCTCAGTGACCACAACATTCAGGTGGTTGTATCATTTTCAGTCTTACATATTTTTGTGGCACGTAAAACTCACCGTGCGGAAGTCAATGGGGAAATAGCAGGAGATGACCTCAAACATCTCCTCTGTAAGGTGTCCCAGTGGGAATGTGGCAATAAACCTTGGCAGCATGGAGAACACAAACAGCAGGTTCCTGGGGTCACGCTCCCCATCCACCATAGATATCACCCCATACACAAAGTCTAGGCCAGCTACCAGCAGTTCTGAAAGATTAATGAACACAGAAAATATTGTTTATATATCAAACTTTACACACCTAGTGTAAAAGATGCTATTTTTTGAGAAACAAAAACATTAAGTCATCAACAGCTTCTATCAAGATTACAGGTGTCTTTGGATTTTATGTTTGGTACCTACTGTATTATAATTAGAATTGGTTTGATAATCTTCACACTTAATAATTTTAAAATTTAAAATAATATTTTATAGTGATGCAAAATAAATGGCAATAACTTTGGGGTTCTTGTTACACAATTCTATCAAAATATACCTTTATACAGTCAAACTCTTTCAAGAAGTTATCCTTTCAAGAAGTTTCCTGCTTAATAAGTTCATTAACTTTACGCCTTTTCTATATGCACATGTATAACAAACCATTTGCAGGAGGCATGGCTCAAGAGCTTCCAGAGTTTGTTGCAGTTTGTGACACAGAGTTTTGTAAAGAATGGCTGAAAACATATAGTTACGAGGCTACAAGTTGTTTAAAATTGCTTTCAAATGTCAAGAATTTCACCATTTGAGCTGATCTGAGAGAAATGGGTAGTGAAGGCAAGTAAGCGACTAAGCAGAGAATGTTACATTTTATTTGTAGCTTCATACTTTAAAGATGTATGGTCAGCTTACGTATACGATGGAACATAGTGGAAGCATCATGCTATAGACACCAATCAAAAAGAGAACCACTCCATATAATTTTCTTCAAAGTTAAACCATGTGCTGCAACATTATAAACAAAAAAATTTCTACTGCTCTTGCAAAACAAAGTATGTGTTTTTTTTAAAAACACATTAGTGTTTGATGACTTTATTTCTTTGTAAGGCTGTACTAAAGTACCACACGAAAATGTAATAAAAATTTTTAAATATTTCATACAAAATCTCAAATATAAGCTATTTCATTTGAAAGTGACAGTATATTACAATTTACTTTTATTTAATCAAATTTCGAAGACTTCATTTTTTAGGCATGGGCATGGGTAGGCCTGCATATAAATTTAAAAGATATTTAAGCAGAAATTTTCTCAAACAAATAATTGCTTTCGATAGTAAAACATGTAACACTGAAGATAAATATGCTGCCTGAAAAGTAAATTTCTTGCTTTGGTCTCCGTCTGAGAACACAAAGCATCAGTGACATAAATGAAAAATCACAAGGAACTGCATTAGGTTTTAAACATTTTAATCATGAATGCCTATACATAAAATTATTTATACAAAATGTGAAGTAAACACATTTAGTGTTGCCAATTTTCGCACTGTACCTATCATATCGGTGTATTTTATAGTTGATGTATATTCACACCCTTTAGAATGGAATAAACATATATCCCTTCCATTGCACCTTCTTTTCACACTGTGGTATTATACAGTCCATTCAATACCTTACTTCATTCAAATATTCGAAACAGTTTTGTCTCCGTTATATCTGCATTTCTGGCATCTATCTCACAAACAAATGCACGTGGCAGAAGAGGCAAGATAACTTGCCCATTTAACCCTTTTAATAAGTTTTCTTGGCTAATAAGCTAAATTATTTTCAGCCCCTTCATAAATGTCTGAACAAGGTTTCGCGTAATGTATAGCAGTCAATAAATATCATTAAATATAGGCTGTTCACTGAAAAGTGAGCACTTTTGAGGCCATAGTTGTGTTTTCCTTTGAGCCATTTGACGTACCACGAGCGACGTCATTCTCTCATCTAGCCTCACCGCGGCCGCGGCCCATCCTCAGAAGAGCCATTATACCATTCACGCCACAGCACGCCTTCAAGCCAGGGTTGTTTGCCCAGTTGTTGCCACCTGTTGCGCTGCAACCCACATCGTATCACGTCGCCGCTCTCTATCTACCCCTCCAGCCTTTGGTCACGAGAGGGGAAGTCTCCACCACTCTTGTTTACTCTCTTCTCTCATTATTTCTCTCTCTCTCCACACCCTGCAACCCCCATGCTGGCTCTGTGCACCAAGTATAAATAGGACTCGCAGTCCTCAGTTCAAGGCTGTGTCATGCCAGTTCAGTAGCACGCCGTTACTCTGCCCGAGTATTCACCATCATCATGTCTAGCTTCGCAGAACGTCACTCTGCCCAAGAGTCAACCAATTTCATCAAATCATTACTGCCATTTGCAGCAATGTTGAGAGTTCTATTCTGCACTGTGCCGCCTCGCTGCCCTCCAGCATACCAAAGCCTGCCGTGCTTCCAGCTACCATGCAGCTCCCCTGCAGTTGACTCGAGTACGTATACCTACCGCTGACTTGGGGGCACCCTCACACCCCCGCATCTTCCGAGACTAGCTAAAACACCAGCTGGCAACCTAAGATTGGCCCTTCAGGTCTCAGTCAAGATACAGGCTGGTTTATGTGTGTTTGATTCAACAATCAATAAAACAGGCATAAATCTGACTTGGTTGAATTGTCTCTTCCAGCACTCTTTTATTTTCTACACCTTGCTTCCGCAATTTCCTGTTTCGTCACCAATCCTACTAAGACTCTTCTAGAGATTGCCACAAGCTGAAACCTTACTCCTTTTTCTCTCCTATTGATAACTGATTCGAAGTGCAGCTTAGGAAACTTGCCTTCCTGGGCCACAATAGAACAGTTGTCCCCAGGACTATCGACCTTCCAGTAAGTGCCTGGGTCCGCCAGTAATGCATTGCTTGCCAGGACACCTGCTTGGAAACGATAAACCAACATTCGAGCAGCCCCGCTCTACATGACAACTGGATCGGCCACAGACGTCTTGCTCGCTAGGGAGCCCCGGGAGAGGTCACCAATAACCCTGCTACTGCAATTTCCAGTTTGGTACTTGGGTCTGCCAGTGACGTCCCGCTCGCCACGCCACTGGACTGAAGGCCAGTAGATCAGCCTTCCATACTTGCCAAACCTCCACACCCTACTCTCCATCAGGATGTCTACCCCTTACTGGCCATCAACTATCTACATATTTGGCTTAACATCTTCCTCATGCCTCACCAAGAGCCAGTCTGGGCAAAGCTGCCAAGCAGGGGCTAGCCCCAGCTGGGGTACTGAAGAGTAGTGGTTCTGCTGTCAGCCAGGTATACACCTGGAAGAAAGAGAAGGCTGCACATCAGAGAGGGTCTATCACCGGATCATCAAGTTCAATCTTGTACCTCATCTGGCACATACCACGTGCAGTATCTCCACTGCCGCTAACGTCGCCGAAGAAGATGCCTCCCTTTGTCCGGCCAACCAATGTTACCAGGGTAGTCACGCCCCTCAACGTCACACCTGCTTATATCCCTACCAGTGTATCCAATCGCCCATCACTCATTAGCACACAACCCAAGGATCAACGCTCAATTAAATAAGTTACCAAACTAAACAGCGTAAGTACCAGGAAAACCCCGGCAAGCGACGATCACTGCTTCACCGTTGTCCAAGGGGAGGAGGGGGGAGGGGGAAGTACCTCGGCCTCACCCTCCAACTGACATTCCCACTAAGGATAAGATCTGAGGCTGCAAATTTTTTATCTTTTAACATCTTTTTTTAAATAAATATTGCCAGAATAAGTTTTAAACACAGTGTGTATATTCCGCCATGCTCGGAAGTTAACATCTAAGGCTAAAATAAAATATATTTATTGACTATTATTCTAAATAACAGGGCTTTAAAAAGTGCTCATTTTACTATGAATAGCCTATAGTTTTAAATACAGTACTCTTTTTGTGCAAGCAATAAACAAGATATTTTAGTAACAGGAGATTTATTTTGATGGTCCCACTGCATAAACAAATATGACAAATATTGTTTAGAACAGTTCAAGTTGGTAGAAAAAAGTATCATAGTGTACACTATACTGCAGTAACAATAAATATATATATATATATATATATATATATATATATATATATATATATATATATATATATATATATATATATACACACACACACACACATGCATGCACCTTCGCGCGCACCCCCCCCCCCCCCCCTTTTCATGTCTTGTCTTGATTGTAAATAAACTGACAGCAAAGAAATAATTTTACACTCTGATCCACTTACTCAGACTTTCATGAGTCAGCAGACAGCCTGAACAATTTTCTCTGATTTTCAAGGCCCAGGTGAAAACCCTAAGCAACTCATCTGGACTATCATTACCCAGTAGACACCCTGAGCAACTCACCTACACTTGTATGATCCAGAAGACACAATGAGAAACTCACCTGGGCTTCCATGTCCCAGTAGATACAGTGAGAAACTCCCATGGACTTTTATGACCCACTCGACACCATGAGAACTTACCTGCATTGTGTGTGTCAATGAGAACTTGCAATATCCTGTAAAGGGTGAAACGGTCTGCCTGTGTCTGTGAACTGCTAGGGACATTCTGGAATATGGTTGAGGCGAGCGTGGTTGGTGCTGTGGAGGGCAGGTGTGTCATGGATACCTGCAAAAGTTAGACAATAAGGAGGTGGCTCACAGCATCTACCAGGTGATGATAAATGGATAGAGCTTGGTGGGAGGGAGAAGGAAATAAAATCAAAGGTATGAATTAATATTGTAAATTTCTTTTGGATACCCTTTGACTTAAAATTTGTTGACTCCATTGCTAGGATATAAAACATGACAGTTATATTAATTAATATACAATTAAGACTACGTGATAATTCAAATAAATGTTATATGAAATAGCATACAATTAAAAACTTATCAACTAATAAACTATCATACGTAGTTATGTCAGGCAATGGACTTAATTAAATGTATCACCGAATCTAAGTGCAAGCCAAATGATCACAAGTATGACATAAACAAATTAGAGAATAACTGTTCTAAATTGACCACATTCAAAGCGACCATCTTTCTATAACAACTCTTTTAGAGGAAAGGTAAAAACTTAGGGTAAAAAAAAAGCAAATTTTTTTCTTAGGGAAAACTGAAATACAAATGAAAATTAATTTTTTCACTATTTTTGGTAACTGAAGTTGCATTATACAATAAATTTAAAATGTTTTTTTTTTTTTAATATTACAATTTTTATTTTTAATCACTTAATTTATTTTTAAAACACTTTTCTTTTATAATTATTAAAATTAATTTTTATATACCATAATCATTTAAATCAGATTTCAAAACAACAACTCATTAAATTCATTAAAATTTTCATTTTTTAACCAAAGTAGTCAAATTACATTTATGAACAAAGATATTTATAATTTTAGTATAAAACTGATTCAATTAATAGCATCAGAGATTATAGTGTCATTCTAATTAACAATTCTTAATTTAATTAATAATTTTCATTTTTGTTAAGAAATTTTAAGTTGTTCTTGGAAATATCAATTTTTTATTTTTATATACCTGCTGCTGATAGATGTGATTGGTAAACACTCAAGAGAGAAGGATAACGATGGACACTCATCTTACACGAACTTATGGCCTCACCATCTTGGTATTATCTGCTTCTCCTGGGAATGCTGCCGGACTACATGCAAAATACTGATACATTTCCACTGTGCACTGTATAGTTCCACACCCACATACAATATAGTACATAAGAATATACTGTGACGGATGTTGAATGTATTTTAATGCGTGAGTGTATGACAGTTTGCTTTTTCCGCTAAGCAATTACTGATATCTCTGGTGCTTGGACCCTGGCATCACGTCTGCACTGGAGCACATGCCTGTTTCATGGGTTGCAGCACAGTGTCAAGGGGCCACATGCTTGAAAATTTGTGTGATTGGTTATTGCTTTTGTATTATTGTTAATTAAGAAGGTGGTTGATAAAGAATGCACTGGAGTCGAGCTTGGGGTCTCTGGAAACGGGGAGTGTGCATAGAGGGGGCCACTGAGGAGTATAAATATGGGTGTAGCCTAGGGATCTGAGAGAATCGTCACAGAACCTGCAACAATCACTGCTCCAGGAGTATGGCAACCACTACCCAGAGAGCAGAACCCTGAAATGCAAGCCAGTCAGGGAGCCACCTACTCCATGCTGACATGAGTGGAGGTCCCAAAGCCTAACGCAACAAAATCTGTAAGGACAATGTCTTCAACTCCCAAGAAGTTTAAACGCAAGTTCACCAACTGACCTGGAGGAAAATGGACTCCTAGTACCAGTGAAATTTACTGGCGAAGACCATTGGAACGTGAGCCACGCAACAAACGCCAGTCACCAAGCCCAATCAGTGAGAAAACCAAAAAACCAAGTTTTATCGAGACAGCCCCGGAACCACCACCTCGATGGACAACCCCAGCACTGCTGGCTACAAGCAAGCCAAACCAGCGCAAGGACTGCAACACTGGAAGTTGCAGGAGCCACCAAAATGATGCCTCCCATGAAAGAGGCACCTATCAGAACTGCCAACCGAGACGAGGCCTTTCTCAAGGCCCTACTTCAGCTGGTACCATCAGCCGGAATCTACCTTGACGGCGCAGTCACCCAGCCAACCGAAACGCCACCCAGCATAGAGGTCACCTGCATCCAGGTTCTGGCGCCACCCATTGCACAGGCTGACTCCCAGGCCCCCCTTTGGCATCTGCAGCCGAGGCACCACCTGAACCACCACCTCCGACACCTGCCCATGCAGCAGCCCAGCACGACAATGCAGCCATAGTTTGTCCCCCGGCACCTGGAGATCAGCCCATGACTATTGCCCGGGGCAGTCCCTCCACGACAAGTACAGACTTAACTTTGATAGCAGTCAATAAGCTATCTCTCTTTTACTAAATCAGTAAACACATACCACCGTTGTAAGTCTTTCAGTGATCAGTGCAATTACCTAATTATAAACAATTTTGGACACTTATCTTAGCGCAATGCTCTAACCAAGCCAGATTTCTTACAGCCATATCAGTTCTTACTATTCCTCTCACTAATCTCAGTGAAATTACGTAACAAGCCAGTGCAATTTAATGACTAGTAGACTGCCATTCATAAAATTTTATGTGAACAATATGGACACCCCTAGTGCCAGTGACACGTATCTGTGTTGAGAAGACATCACGAGTATAAAAACATTTGAAGTCACTGAATTCTTGATGAAAAGAAATTGGACAGAAATCATCAGAAATTTCTATGTATTGTTGAAAGTAATTTTCAAAGACTGAAATAATTAATTTTGCTTTATATAGAGCCACCTCACCTCAAGAAAATCATTAATATTTTGTTAGTATTGTGTATAATCAATAATCAATTTTCTATTCTCTAAAATAATCTCAAGTTCAATTTTATGTTGCGCATAAATTTAGCATTTTTAATAACTCATTTCTTGTATTGTGTAGAATAACTTCAAGAAACATCAAGCATTTATGATTATGTTATAAATAATCATGAGCATTTTTTCTAATTATCATACTTTGCGTTGTGTAGAATCCGAGATCACAAACAAAAGAGAGACATTTTCAAAACCAGTAAGTTTGTGATGGAAATTCTGAATATTGTGTAATATTTTGAAGGGTATTCTTCCATGCACTCTCTCTCTTTTATTTGTATGGTGGTGCATCACACGCATTGTTTATTAGTTAACCTCATTGCCATGCACTCGTTTCGCAAACCTTAGCCAGTCGGCTGAGACAACAGAATCTCTCACTTGAGTAAATCCCGCAGCTTTCTATTACATGTAACATTACCTGCTGTGCAACACATAGGAAGAACACAGGTAGAGGTTGTTTTTATTCTCTGTAACATGCGGTCACAGCAGGATAGTTAGCTGACAAATGCCCTACGAGTCGAGCTTTTGACATTATTTTATTCTTTATTTAATATGAATTGCAATTATTATTTCATTCTCCCGAAAGGGTCAAATTTTATTCTGTGTGCCATTCCCGTGTCTTGCCTTCATTTCCACAGGTTCAACTATGTAAACTGCTTTTTGTAGGTACCCAATCTCTCAGCTGATATTGTAGGGCGGCACACATTAAAAAACAACGGCCATGCATAATCACAGACACCAGAAACCCTTGAAACACTAACCTAACACAACTCAAGAGAAAGAGTAAAAGAATACATTGAAGATTTATTTGAAGCCTGGCACAGCTGCGCAATGCAGAGAGAGACAGAATGCTCGTTCGTCATGCAACAGACAGAAACAGCACTGTCTAGACCGCTCAGTGCTTCATGAATGAGTCAGCGCTGCTGCTATCTACATGGCCGGCCAGCCAGCCATGCCCCTTCAAAGCCGAACACAGAGCAGGAAATGCACAAACCAGGGACAGTTACAGATGCAGATGGAGAGGGAAAAAAATTGTTCTTGGGGGACAGTACTACATTTCTTCGAAAGGAATTCTTTCTCTTCTCATTCCTTTGTGCAGATGAGTCAACGTTGCAACAGAGGGAGGGCCAATTGCAGAATGGCATCTTTTCAACAAAGATTAATAGACTTCCCCTCATCAGTGCAAATGCCTTTGCTGCTTGATTCCACAGAGTTTGATTGTTGCCACGCATCACGAGCCGTCCGCAATCGTACTGTCCTCCCCCAGGTGAAAGGATGGACGCTCCAACACCATATTGTATTATTCACCGGCTGAGTCACCCAAACTATGCATCGAGATCATCCAAGTACTCCAGCACGCTGCCAGATGGAACCACTAGTACGATCGCCAAGGCATGAACCTGGATCCAGTGCTGGCTACTGACATCACACGCCAAGAGGATCTATGCCATGTCTGGCCCTTCTCCAATTCCAGCCAAGGTGCGCCGGCAAGAGTGAGTATAATAGTGGGCAGCATCCCCTGTAACACCAGTCTGTTCTGTTCCTTCACCGCATGCTCATGCCGAAGAAACCATCGGCTTCCTGGTTCTCACCGCACTCCTTGTACCGAGAATCATCTCCAACTACCTTGTCTTCACCACATTCTGTGCCGAGGATTCCTACCTGCACCTTGCCCGTCTTCACCGCATTCTGTACCAAAGACTCCTACCATCGTCGAAACATCGTAACACCCATTACACTTCCAGCCCCTTCAAGGTCACATGTAGCATAATCAGTTCAAGTTATTTTAATAGCACTAGAGTACCTACCCAGTTAGCCTAGGAACAGGTCGTCTTCAGCTGTCAAAGGGTAGCAGCTTCCATTAAGTTCCCATTGATGTTAGGAGGTAGTGCAACACTACTCTGTTTATTTCTTTCATTGGAATAAACAGATATTTAGCCAACTCGAGGGTATCCTTCCCAGTAGACATCAGGCCCGAGGTATAGCAGGTGACCGGGAGATTTACTTGAAACTGCTATACACCAGACGAGTACCCACATGAATTCTGGATGGATGCCCATTCTGTACACCACGGTGTACGGAATGGTAGAGCCCTGACACTAGGTACTCAGTCTCCTGAGGTCAACTTGTCGGCTTGGTGCTTACCTCTCCACTGCGCTCCTTGTGCAAGAAGTGGTATTTCCAGATTTGGGAAGACTGGTCCTCCTGAGACACTCACTCCTATGCTGGGACTGTCCGCCAGTGAGAGCTGACTCTCAGTAATCACCATGCTTCTTGCACCAAGTACTGAGATAGAGATACGACACTCAGTTGACAGACACAGTACGTGGATGTACACCCGTAGAGGACCACACCTCACCAGCTTGACTTACACGAGACTTGATAGTAGTGATTCTGTCCTCATGCCCTACTCCAGTTGAAGTTGTATCCAAGAGTGGGTTAAACGGCAAACACTGTCAGAACACGAGCAGGAACTTAACCCCTTCCTCGCCGCACTCGCGCACCTCCAACCGAGGGAGCGGGCTCAAGCGATACGACACCTGCAGAAACCAACCACACCGGAGATTCTCACAGATCTCTTCACAGCACCTGTTCATCTCCACAAGAAAAACACCCCGTGTTCGCCACCTATTTGAGTGGACAAGACACATCCTTAGGAATTGCTAAACCACGCTGGTGGAGAATTCAGATAGCACAGCTGACCCCAGCGACCATATACACTAGCGAGCACCTGACCACCAGCCAACCACATTCTAACTCACACAAATCAGACTCACCACAGATCAGGCATCCTCTGCAAGTTAAGGCATTGCCCAGGTATACCTTCAAAAGCAAACCCACCAAAGCGCAAAGTGGTATTCGCTGAACCAGACTTCATGCCCTGCCGCAAAGCTACCAGGCCAGTGCTATATACCAGTACCACGTAAGGACTAGAGTCCTAAACCCCAACCCTGGGTGTAACTGACCTAGCACCCACCAAAACACTTACATGTGGCAACATTCCTCTCTCTAGCCACAGGACGTCATGCTTCTGTGACAAATTCAAAGTTCAGTCAATACCCAAGGGGCCACTTCTGTATATTGAGAGGCAAATAGTTCCTTTTAAGAGAAAGTCCTAACTAAAAATTACAATACAAATAGAATGCAAATTATACATTCTGATGAAAATAAAACAGAAAGCATAATTTTAAAGGGTATTTTGGTAACATCCAGCCAGATTCTGGCTTCCCAGATTTTGGTGCGACTAGTAACACTGTTTTGTGACTGGCAGAAAACATTCTGATTGTAGGCTGTTCACAGTAAAGAGAGCACGTTTGAGGCTCTAGTTACATTTTCCTTTCATCCATTTTTAATCCTTTAACCACATTTCCAAACAAATATTGCCAAGTAAATAATAAACGTAGTGCGTATATTCCACCACACTCAGAATTTAGAGTGAATCATGATGCTTTTTGAGATATAGTTTTTAATGACTTCAGCTCCATCCCTCAGGTATTTTGCACGGAGTTTGAAGCTTAAAATTATTACGTTAAAAAGTGATATTGTACTGTCTGCATTTAAGCTTTTATAATTCACCGGTCCACCATAAGTACGTTAGGAGAGCAAGCGTATTCATTTACTCCCCGCTAGATTGCACTAGTAGTAATATTGCTTGTCTTTTTTTTGCATCGCCCTCTAGCCGGCCAGTGAAGTCACAGAGAGGCAAGTCATGCATTCGCATCCCCCACTCAGCGACCACCACCCCTCACCTTAGTGGCACCAGCCAATGAGCAATGGGCAGCGGCCCATAACTAGTACATAAGCTGAAATGGCCCGCGTCTTCACGAAGTAAAGAGATTGACAGCAGTTTCTGGTTTCAAGCCCGCGTTGCTAGGATCCAATTATATTGACAGTCTTCAATCCTAGCGGCCGCCGCTCAGGATCTGATACCCTGTCTTAAGCTTAGCTTAATCACCATTGCACCTAGCACGCGTTTTTCAGGCCCATGCCAGTCGACACGTCAACTACTGTATCGTTGCCGTCATTCCAGCACGTGCTGCTCGGAACAAGTCCCTTGCCAACGGTAAACATCAGCAAAGTTTCCGGTAGGCTAGGTCTACGTCAGTTAGGAGGTATTCCGCTATGTACCCCGCAACCCTGCACCCTCCTGTCATCACTTGTGATCACAGTGGTTCCTATCCCAGTCTTTTTCAAAGCTATTATCCTGTTATGGTCATGCTTAGTTTTCAAAGCCAGTGCCAGCTAAATCACAATGTCATTTCCTACAACCCGTACACGTCAAGCAAGAGAAAATCTGTTACAGTAATTCTTGATGCACCCTTTTTGTGTCAGACGCCTCTGACGACCACCCTAACCGTAGCTTTCAAGGTTTGAAGCCCACGTAGCTGACTTGGAGCTAGAGTGCTACCACCACGTGTTTATTTTCTCGAAAATAAAATGTGTGTGACCTTTAACTTGATTACATTCCATGTAGCTGTAGTACCTTGTAGTTACTCTTGTCACGTACTTGCAGGTATTCATTGGGGACTTAAGCAAACAAACTTTACACTTATTTTGAGCACAGTTCACACACTAGCACTAGCCTTCCCTTCCACCAATCTTGCAATGTAGGAACGGAAGTGCTTTCATAGATACACTGTCTGTGAAACGAAACCGCAGTACTAGTTTGGCGATTACTTCTCCCCGGAGCAGAATCCACTGGGGACCTGTAATCCCCAAAGTGGTCAGATGGCTACCAGGCCATATGCCCTAGTGGTAACAAGTGTAATTCTCATACAAGTGAATACCTGCAGGTGGGGTAATTTCCTACATCCTGATGCCTTTAGCCAAAAGGCGGGGATTGAAGGAAAAGATTGGGGAGACACTTGTTGCATCGGATCGAGCTCACTAATTTCCACCATCTCTAATTAAATAGATAACTAGCCTTCCCCTTAGAGGACAGGCGCAAGCTCTCAGACACTTGCAAGAGCCAAGAAGTTCCTGTGCCACGGCATCTGTTTACACCTCCTACGCGCTCCAGACCTGCTGCATACCCTGAGTGCATCGTCAAGTACTTCAGAAAGCCAGACTTGCCACCTACTCCTGCGATCGCTCACTTAATACCAAGTGTACTTCTTTCACCATCTATCTACAGACCTCAGAAAATTCAACCCACACCGCCGCTCTACTTACACCTGTTCTCCAGAAACATCACCCAGGTATCGTTGCATCTGCCATACGTGCCAAACGTAAACTTGCTCTGATAAGTCAAGATTTCGTGCCCTGCCGAGTAGCCACAAGGTGAGTTATATATACCGACAAAGCTCCTGCACCCCCTTAAGAAGAAAGACTGGCTATCTCTTCGCCAAAAACTTTTAGCCACCACTTCGCCACTTCTAGCCACTGACCCATGTGTACAAGTCCCGGTACATCACACATTAAATGTCTAAGGCTAAAATAAAACATATTTACTGACTATTATTTCAAATGAGGGGTCATTCTAAAGTGCTCACTTTACCATGAATAGCCTTTAACAGAAGATACTTGCTGTTTTTTTATATAGTCCATTCATTGTTACTTCCAACTTTTGTGAAGCCCTGCTGAAGATCTACTTCTAGGATATTCCAATACCTCATGGAAACAAAGCTACTGAGTCTGAAAATTACACCAAAGGAACAACGCATTGCACTCGTGCACACTCAGTGTAATAATATTTTGTATGAGAACTATTTCTTGCTATCCATTACCGACACACCTATTTCTGACAGTTATAAATTAATTGTTATAGTTTATAAATAAAATAGAAATAATATTTTAATTCATTAAAGAATAATGAACTTTTATGTTCTGTTATGTTAATACAAGTACAAACGCTTGTGATACATTACATAATTAGAAAAAAAAAGCATTATACATAGGGTGATTTTTCAAAGGTTTGATTAAGAAAGTGTGAAGCGAATATGAACAGACTATAACAGGAATGTCCCACTACCACAGCTACATAGTAGTTGATTTAGCTTGTAGAGAAAAAGAATCATACCCAGGTCTCAGTAAAATAATAATAAAAAAAAATCATAGAAGTTCTTATGAAAAAGTACATGGATGGTATACAAATAGGAGACATTACTTAGTAAATGAAATGACAATAACGGTGTGGTATGATGATAATGGTGTCGGTATGATGATAATGGTGTGCCATTTATAAGAAAATTTGTAAGTACACAGCCTACATACATTACTAGTGAAAAAGATACAGATCAGGCCCGAAATAGAAAATTTTGTCCAAGAACAGTGATATGACATAAAACAAATATATGTACATGTGGAGTGGATTTATTCGTTATACTTATTTTTCTTTCACAAAAATTTCTGCAAAATCCAAAAACCTTTACTTGAGACTCATATTCCACTTTGGCAAATTGGCAGCATAAAAAAAATACAGAACTGAATTTTTGGAAATGGGAGAGGGGTGAAATAATGACTAGAAGAATTCAACAAGTCTCCAGTTATATCCAATTTCACTGTAATTTGAATATGTATACAGTTATGCCTCCGGTAACATGTGACATAAAAACTGAGTCATTAAAATTTTTAATGTAGGTTTACGATTTATGTTAATTCTGTTTTGTTAATATTTTTAAAATAAACACAGTGCTATAAAGTCTTCCCCTGGATTGTGTTTACTTGCTACTGTTTACATTTGTGAAATAATGATTATGTTTACAAATATGATTGATTTCTAAATACTATTTTATGGAATCCCTTCAGGACAGTTAGTTTTCACAGTTTACATTAATTTGATATAAATTTGATGTGATGCCGGCTAACAACCAACGGCGCTAGAGCCCATGACGGCGCTCACCACGCATGTGTCATGTGTCTCGCACGTGCGCAAAGAGGCCAATAATTTTGAACATTCATATAAAGGTAATTTTTAAGTGTAAAATGTGTTCTATTGTATTTGCAGTGTTTAATATGTCTTAAAATATTTTTAAATTGTTTGTTACTATTTTTAATTGTTTGATTATAAAATTCAAAGTGCCCACGGCACCAAGATTAAGAACACTTAATATTCCGGCATGAACGCAGTCATAAAGAAACACTAGAATAATATTTAAATTCATAAGAAATTTATAGAAATATAAAACAAATTTTAATTTAATTTGTGCAATTTATTTTCAATATTAAAATATTTTACTGGGAGTGCATAGCACTTACGCTTATGTGAACCCTTTATGCGGCCATGGTAGGTCCGTGCGATACTTCTTTCTGAACAGTCTGTCGAGGAGAGCTGGCGAGATAAGACACTGTCACGTACGCACTACAACTTTAGTTCGCTGATTTAGGTTTCCATAGTTAATTTAGTTTACCGGTTAACCTTTCCTTGCGTACGTTTTGCCAGACATTTTCCCCAGCATTATGCTTCCACTTTATTAATTTCTTGCGCCCTTGTGGCATTTCAACTTAATCGAAGAGAAGGAGAAATATGTCTGAGAGGTTACGCGACCCACTTAACTTGAATTAGGTGCCATCTGCCTATGTTTATGGCGTTTCATTGTAACTTCTGCATTATTGCTACACACAATTTTAAGGGCTTTGTTTTTATGTATGTATTTGAGGATAATTTTTTGTGTTTGAATATTTTACGGCAACATCACGTATAACCACGTAGCCGACCGACACCAAGTCTTTGTATATGCCATTGTTGCATTTTGAGAGCTTATTTATGTAACATCATATGTGCAATAATTCATTTCAGTGTTCTATGTCAATTTTATTCAGGGTTCAATGTATTTTTCACGTAAATTGATGCTTTTTGTACTAGACCACGCAGTCACATTGTTTGATTTTACTGCCATCAGGCATGTTACACACCTATAACCACTGCAATCGTAAGAAAATAATTTTCTCAGCAAAAATAATATTTTGTTTGAATTTAGTTGGCCATTTCCACACAGAAATATTGCAATTTCACCTGCACACGTGGTCCGCTACGAACTTCATCCAGCGGCATCCGCGCCATGCAAGCTTGTTTTCACACGTGTGTGTTAACTGTGAATATTTATCTCTAGTCCCATCTTGTTTCATGTATCATTCAAGGGTTTATGTAATTTTGTAATTAGTGTACGGTGTAATTATTCCCATCCTAGCTGGCTCTGTGTATAGGCCGTCACCACACTACCCACATGCTGGAGGGCGAGCCCCGACGAGTTTGCATTAGTGATGCCGAGTAATCACATGTGTTAATATGTATTAAGGGTTTCATTTGCAATTCACTGTCTCCTGTCTTCAGGGGAAAACCGTCAGTCTACCCTAGCAGCTGTCGGGCCTCTTCCCTTGCGAAGGCTGTGCTTTCACACACCTCGGTGAGATCATCCATCTAGGCATGCGCTAAAGTAATTGCGGGCTGGGGAGAACCCAAGCGGAATTGGCTAGTCATGACCGATATAATCATAATTTCATTGGCACGTTGATGTGTATGCAAAATAACAATAAAAACAAGTCTACAGTGAACTTAACTCTTTTATTCGGTAGTGAGTGTCTTGGCCACAAATATTTGATTAAGTGTTTATTTCCAATGATGTTTAGTAAAACGTTTAGTATTGCTTACGTGTTTGTAAGTACGCACGAGTGAGACGGACAAACAGAACTCAAAGCATCCCTGAGAACCCTGAGTCTCAATAGTGCGGTGATTGGGAAGCACCACTGGTGCCCAAATTACCAGTAAGTATTTGTGTCATTGGTCGTCTCGTGTCTCACCCGATGGCGTCATTTGTTTACATTTATTTTCACACCACATTTATATAATTTCTGGATTAATATTTAGCTGAATATTCTATACATTTATATACTAAGAATGAACACTAGATTTTGGTTTTCAAAATTGTAATGTCAGTTTAGGAATGTATCTCAAAAGGTTTTTCTGAAGCATTGCTCTTAGCTTACTGCATACACTGAACTGTGGAACAAAAGACGATTAAGTTGAGCTATTTAATTTCAATAGACACATCCGGGAATATGACGTCAGGTTACTATTTCAAATGTAAAACATCTGTTTCAGTATGTGAACCCCGTACAGGCCTTCATCTTCACCGAGTCTTGCAACATGGTCGGGCGGAGCTATTAAGTGCCCTGTCTGTCGGCAGTGTTGGGAAGCCATTCGTTAGGAGATCTTCAGCTGAAAATGGCTGTAACAGTAGATCCTGATCCGAGGATGAACAGGAGGGTTCAATTCTAAAGGGAACGTCGGAGATGCCGATCCATCAAGTGTAAGATGCCAAAAGTGTTATTCTTCAGTTAATCAGTAGTGAATCATCTGCAATCCTTGCATATTTAATAACCTTCTGATTTAATTTGCAAAAATTGAAACTAGTGGGAACATTCATTCGTTAAATTGCATCAAAGACTAAATACGCTTTTTGAAAAATTAATATGGCCTTTTCTTTGTAGGACTAACCAGAAGCCTACAGTTAAAATTCATACAAATCTTGTGCTTATAGGCTGTTCATGATAAAGTGAGCACTTTTTAAGGCCCTCCCAACAGACTTTAACAGCTAATATGTATATCTTATTGCAGCCTTAGGCATTAAATCTTGATGGTGGTGAAATGTATACACTATGTTAATTGGTCACATTGCAATGTTTATATTAAAAATCAGTAGGAAGTTGGAAATTGGACGAAAGGAAAAATTTATAAGAGCCTTAAAAAGTTCTCACTTACCATGAACAGCCTATAGTGACGAACATTTAATCTAGTTAAAGACAGAACTATTTCCACAGATTTAGCAGAAAGTATGCAGTTCATCAATCTAGTTTTTATTCACAATTATGTTCGCCGTATCTAGCTATCAGATGTCAATTACCATAAAATTTGACTAAATCCCAGTTATTCCATAGCCATAGCTAAGATCTGACAGCATTAATTTAACTGTTTTAAAATATTTTATTTGAAACTAAACAAGGTTTTATGATTCGTATTTCTTAGTAATTTCTTAATTAAAAGTGAATCTCAAGTGTTTAAATACTTTGTTTCGTTGTGTAGCTTAGTGATGTGTTTTTCAAGGGTTTTATTTGCCATTATGTGTTTTTCTGTTGAATATCTGTGTGTATGAATAATTGTACAGTGGTACATATGAATGACACATACATAATCGTTAGCAACACTCTTACATAGGATTTTTGTTATTCATCATTAATGTGTCTGCAGCTGAAACTAAATAGTACAAATAAAAGTATTTGTTTGCTGAACATCTGCATAATAAATGCAAATCAGGTAAAGAACTTTATATTGTACATTACCTCTCTGTTTGGAACCGACAAGTACAGTCATAATCTAAGTATTTCTCCATGTCATGCGTAATATCGGAAAATTTTGACCTTCTTTCTACACATAAATTTTACAATTACTCAGTACATTAGTAGGTCCATACTTCTTTATGTTAATGATATGGCTGAGATCATTTGAGAATATTTTCAGTAGAGTTTGCACACCTCAACACGTTCATGCAAACTTCACGAAATTCCAAAGTTTCAACCATACATTACAACACATCTTATTTATTATATATACATTATTACATTTGTGCAATATTCCCAAAATTGTCTCAAATTTACATCCTGACTTGCATACCACATTTGGCAACATTAAATGTAACCAATAGTGCTGTGATGTAAACTAATCAAATATCTTATTTGTGCTTAAAAAATTTCATTCTTACAGAGAAAACAATTTTTAACATTATGTACCACACATAGAGCTTTTTAATTTTTTTTGGAATTAAAATGAACAGGGCGTTAATTTTTACGTTGGGAATAATTCCAACAACTCTGCTGTGGATGGGTGTGTGCAGCACTCACAAGAGCCATAATGCCCTGCAGCGTGGCTGGCAGGACCGAGTGGTGGTCCTTAAGCCTGTCGCAAAAGAATGCCACTATAAACTGCAACTCTGCTTCCTGTAGGAACCCTGGAGGCAGGTCCTGCAGCACACTCGCCAGGATATGCGTACCCTGCCTGCGCAAAGCTGGATCCTTGCCCGTCAGCAATACACCCAGCTTCTCCACCAGCTGCACCACACCCGCCCGGCCATCCCGGATATCTGCAAACACAACAAACTCAACTTTGAAAGGGGGGGTGGGGTGGGGTGCTGCTGCCTCCAGTTTCCTCATAGGCTCTTCGTGGTTATTTGAGCACCTTTGAAATGGACATTTGAAAAATGTTACTGCCCCCTATACCTGCATACATACTGTAACAGGCACACTAGCCGCCATGCGCCCTGTAAAGTTGGTAACGATGGAAAAAAATTTGTTCCATTTCTGAACAATGAATTAAAAGTGTTAATAAGCATAATGAGAACACTGAAATGGAATATATTTCTTTGTGTATTATTATTAAGAATATACGTATAAAAACTAGCATATTTGTCAAATGTATATGTTTAAAATAAGCTCAACAGATTCACTTCACGGATGCATGAATAAAAATGTTAATTTTACATATGGGACAAGAATACACAATGTGCATACAAGCAGATCTCAAGCAGGGCTTTCAAAAGTGCTCAGTTTATCATAAATAGCAAATAAGTAAAATTCATGCTGATCAGAATATGCTACTAAAGATGTTGTAATTGAGTGCTATAATCATCCTTCACTTTTACACGTATTGAGCGGCCAGATGGAAGGTGTGGTGGGAGGGAAGTGTTAACCATGATAATCTATTTCACAATACAGCTGTATTCCTATTGCTAACAAACCAAAAAAATCTCTAAAAAATATTTTCTTACTTCGCACAATTTTCTCAATTCCACTTCACACAAGGGAATCATGCAGGGCAAAGACACCGGCTGGTGGGTCTTCTCAAGGATCTCTTTTTACACTGCCATCTCATTCTGACAATGCTCTATACTCATCTCACTTCTTCCATATTTTTGATTTAGGATATACCACCATTCCACAAGCCCAACCAGTCATTTACATACACTCGCAATTAGGCTACCGCCCGGTGGCGAGCTCTCTCAACTCTCCTTCACCCAACCAACTCCTTTTCCACTCCCTTCCTGAATTTACCAACCCCTCTCACAGATACCAATTCCTCCCTCAACACATTCCACTCCCTCACAGACCTCACAAGCATGGACTGCCTACCCCGCTCCGTTCTCCTCCACACCCTCTGAAGCTTCTCACTGTTGTTTCCTCTTCCCCTAAACAACCCCTTACTTAGCTTGCAGTGTAGCACTCCCCATCTTCCCTCTTCATTCACCAAACTGTACATCCTGACTAACCGTTCAACTTTCCTCCTGTCCTTCAATGAGCTTCCCCCCATTGATTTCATCATCACTGATGGCCTATAGTTCCCTTCTTCCTCACCATCTTGCCCATGCCTTCTCCACCTACCCTTCACCCATCTTGCTGCCTTTCTCTGCACCTTTTCCAGTTGTCGCACCTCCACCTCCACATACGGGTTCCATACTGCTGCAGCATATTCTAACAATGACCGTATCATTGTGCCATACGCCTTCTTCTTCACCTCACAGCTGACTCCATTCAGCACCCTTCCCAGCATACCCAAAGCACTTCTTCCCTTTGCAACCACCCTCACTACCTGTTTTTTTCCACCTGAGGTCTCCCAGCAGTACAATCCCTAGATACTTATATTCTGCTGCTTGTTCTATCTCTTGTCCCTCCCAACTGTAAATGTCCCTGCTTATTATCTTCTTCCTTGTGAACCTCACTACCTTAGTTTTTCTTACATTTATCTTCATTTTATTTGTCCTGGTCCACAATCATATCTTATCAATGTCCGTCTGCAAATTTCCAACCCCCCCCCCCCCCGCCCACTTCAGCAAATACAACACACCCTTCTGCAAACAATCTGATTTTTCCCCTAATCCACAAACCCATGTCATTTACCATTATGGTAAATAACAAACGACCCAGCACGCTTCCCTGTGGTACCCCTGACGTAAACTCCTCTTCCTCCGATATTGCCTCCCCCACTTTCACCCTTTGCCTTCGCCCCCTGAGAAAGTCCCCTATCCATTCCACTACCCTCCTGTCTGGTATCAGCGCCTCCACTTTCCTCATCAATGTCCCATGGGGCACCTTATCGAATGCCTTCTCAAAATCTATGAAGCAGGCATCCACCTGCTGCCCCTTATCAACTACCTGCACCAGATCCTCTAATAACCCAGTCAGCTGAGTCTCACATGAGTAACCCCTTCTGAAACCATGCTGGGACTCCTCCAACCAATTCCTATTGTACATAATCCTCACCACATACTGCACCACCAACCTCTCCATTACTTTTCCTGTACTTGATGTGAGACTCACCTGTCTGTACCTGCCAGGCCTCCCCCTATCCTCTCCCTGCTTGTGTTTAGGTACCACCATAGCATCCTTCCAATCTTGTGGTAACTTACCCTCTCCTAAGGACTTTTTAAAAAGCACCTCTAAATATTTCACCAACTCCCTGCCACCAAACTTTATTACTGCGTTTCCTATCCGATCTGAACCCCATGCCTTACTGCCCTCCAAACCCTTAATTACATTTTCTATCTCCCACTCCCTCATCTTAAACTCACTAAACACCCTCCGAACCCTGTTTGTCCCCCTATTTCAACCCTCCTTTGCCTCAAACACTGACTAGAACTGTCTTTGCAGCATCTACGATTTTTCTTGGTCATTTGTCGCATGCCTACCATCCCTTCCTGTTAGCAGAGGGATCCCTTCCTCTCCTCCCCTTAACCGCCTAACATACCTAAACAATTTCCCCCATTCCTTGCCTTTTCCTTCTTCCACCATTTTCCCCAGATATACATTCTTTGCCTGTTTGATCTTCCTTTCAAGCTCCCTACCCATTTGTTTCATCATTTCTTTAGATCTTATCATCCCATCATTTCTCCACTTGGCATGTAATTTTCTGCACTTCCTCTTCATTTTCAAAATCTCCTGTCCATAATATGGGGAATCTCCCCCAGTCCGTAACCTTTTCATTGGCACAAATTTCTCCAACATAACCTCCATTAATCTTCTAAACTCCCTCCACAACCCCTCTACACCCTCCTCCATAGACCATTTTTTAAACCTGTCTCTCAGGAATATTTCTGCCCCCTTCTTGTCTCCTCTCCCATACTGCCACACCAACCTTTCTGCCATTTGCACTTCCCTCATCCTGCCAATCCCAATTTCCACAACCGGAATATGATGGTCGCTTATACCATCCAATACTGTTGCACCAACTACAGCATTCCTAGGTCTGACCAACACCACATCCAGCACTGACCCAACACCTTCCTCATTCCATCTCGTAGGTGTTTCTACTACCTGGACTAATCCTCTGTTGACTAACTGTGCTGCCAATCTCTGCATCATGCTACCCATTCCTTCTTCACCCTCTGCCCATTTCACCCCTGGCATATTCAAATCCCCTGCTACAACAACCCACTGCCTGTCCTTTAGTGTATCGACCCTCTCCTTGATCATCTCAATTGCCTGCCATCCCTATCCTGGTGGTCTATATGCTACCAGCAAAGTAATACTCCTATTACTACTACCACTCAATTTAATTTCCATTACCTCGACATCCTCACTAACCCATTCTACCGCCCCTTTTAGCCCTTTCCTTACACACACCATTATTCCTCCTCCTCTCCCATCCCTGTCTCTTCTGAAGACGGTGAACTCGTCCTGCCTACACTCTATGTCCAGTACTTCCTCAGTCAACCAAGTCTCCACAGCTACCACTATATCCGCCCCATATCCTTCAACTTTTTCCAGAAGACCCTCCAGCTTGTTGTACACACTCCTACAGTTCACCACCATTATCTTTATACTAGTACTCTGCTTTACCATCCTACATTCCTTACCTCCTATCTCCACCCCTGCGGCTTCATCAATGCTATCCTCTCCATTTCTCTCCCCTTCCGTTTCCTTGCTTCTAACTGATTGCTATTTCAACAACTGTTGCTCTGCCCTGACCCTCTCCATGCAGCCAGCTACTTCTCTACCTAGCAGATCACCTAGAATCCTCTTTCCCTGTTCTGTCAGGTGAACCTGGTTCCTCCCTACACTTTCCCAGCCTACCCATTTCCTACTAGCTATAAATGTAGCCCCCAAATCCCTACACACCCTCTCATATACCTAACTCGCAGCCACTGCCTTCCTATAGGATACTCCTTTCCTAACCAGCACGCCATTAACTACTGCCCTAGCTCCAGGGAACTTCTCCCGCACTGTCCTCAGCAATCCCCTGAGGTCCCGCTCTACCTCCTGCCCCACCTCCCTATGAGCCAGGTCATTTCCCCCTACATGAATAAGAACGACCTTTGCCACCCTGCTACCTTTCATACCACTAACCTTTTCCTACAAATCCCTGGTATTTGCCCCCCCAAAAGCTGCTTTATATGTAAATTCCTTCCTGATATTCCTCAGCTCCACCCCCTTTACAATAGAGCTGCCTAGAAAAACTACCTCTGGCTCCCTTCCTATAACCTGTTCCTGCTTTGTGGCTCTTCCAACCTCCTGCCTACCCTTGTCTTCGGCCTCCTGCAGCACCCTTGTTTCCCTCCCTTTAGCCAGCCCTCCTCTCTCCCCTCTGGCCCTGAACTGTCCACTTTCTCCTAATTGCTGGTCTTAGCTAATCGCACACTTGCAAGCCTCAGCATACTGCTTCCTACCTTCTACCACTGCCTGTTCCCTGCTTTCTGTTTCCCGTTCCTCTATTTCTGATTGCATCCTGCCTACTACTACTTCACCCACATCAGCTTTAAAAATCCATCAACCCCACTCCTTGATTCTGCTGGTAGGCTGTATGTTACATTATTGTCATGTGTAATGTTGCTGTTCTTGGTTTCTCAAATGTTTCAACATAATATAATGCCCTATTTGATATTTATTGT
Source organism: Dryococelus australis (assembly GCA_029891345.1). Classification (NCBI taxonomy): domain Eukaryota; kingdom Metazoa; phylum Arthropoda; class Insecta; order Phasmatodea; family Phasmatidae; genus Dryococelus; species Dryococelus australis. The sequence continues at coordinate 55,883,271 of CM056997.1, read as the reverse complement.
AACAAAAGTCACAACAGAAACAAAAGTTTAATTCATTTTTCTATGAGAAATGTATTTTAAAGAGCCAGGATTTATGTGCTATGGAAGCACAACAGAAGACAAAATGTTACACAGAAATAAATAAAAGAAATTTTTACTTTCAAGAAGAATATAGGGCCTAAAACAATTACAAAAAAAATTGAACATTTAATTTTAGCAAAGCCAAGACAAATTGTCAGTACTTATATAATGCTGAAAAGTATTCACTTCGGTTCTACAGTGACTGATATAAATTTTAGTTTGGGATTTTCGCTGAATATTTTCCGTTGAAGAATATCAAAAGTACAGGACCGATTGAATAGTAAAAGGGCTAGTTGCAGTGCCAGAAATGGATAGTGTACTGTGCACCAGACCAAGTTTGAATTCCCAACATCTGCTGCTGACAGCTAATATGAACAGGGAAGTGAATCACTATCAAGTTTAATCAATTCTGGCATTAAAACCCCTTCGACTTTGAAATTAAAAATAATGAACTATTTTCATAACTGTGAGTAGAAAGTAGAAATTTAATTCAGTACTTATTACCAAACTAACAAAACAATAACATACCCATTTCCAATTTAATAAAAGTCGGGTACAAAATTAGTAATAATGGTTTTGGAATCCTGGGTTGAGAACTTCATCAAAGTTAAATTTTGTTTGAATAAAACATTATTATTATTATTATTATGTTCAAAACACTTTATTATAGATTCTCACCCAAGGTTAATGTTCAAGAATGTCACCAGTGATTAGTTAGGGCCTAATAATTTGCATGTTTATTACAATCAGGTGGTACCTACTAGTAACTAAATGAAACCTAAAAACCTCTCCAGCACCCAACCCACTACCTCCACAGACATCTACAATGCATACAAATAAAGAATAATGATGGCCTAATGTGAATGCAGATTAAAACTAGGTCAAAATATTAAAAAAAAAACTGCCTATACACCGTATATATATGGACTATACCATTAACTTCATTTTTGGATAAAGCATGCAAGTAGTAATAAAAATATAGAATTTTTTTTTATAAAAAGCATTAAAAACTTCTTGTATTCTGAAACAAACCAGGTAATCATAATGCCAGATATGGAGAACCAAAACACTGAAAATACAATCACTCAATTAATGAATGGAACCCGTGGTACTGAAGTATTGAAAATAGTAGAAAGTCGATTATCCGAACGTTGATTATACAAATAACAAGTTATCCGGACACGTATTAAAAATAAAGTCTCTTTCATCACAATGTTTCCCTTACCCGTGGAGGAGAGTCAAGCACTTGTGATATGCCCTTTAACGTGTTGCTCAGTAAATACATCCAGGAGGAAGGTAATTACTTGTTAACTGATTTAATTTTTTTATTTTATATACTATTTCTGTTTTGAATAAGCTAACTATTTTCGATGCATGTGTAATTTATTTTACGTTGTGTGAAAATAACTTTTTATTCTTTTATCTTCATTTTCAACATATTTCCATTATCCGGAGTATTGATTATCCGAATTACCTTTGATCCCTATTAGTCCGGATAATCAACTTTCTATTGTACAGTACTAACATTGCAGGTAGAATAGTGACAACAGAATGAAGGTGTAAAGAGTCAATATTGATTCAATCAAGTAACATACCTAACACAAAAACAAACAAAACAAACAGCTCAAATCTGAAATGACTGCACAAAATGAGCAGTTAAATTCAGAAATAATTACACAAAATGGCCAGTTCAAGTCAGAAATTGAGTCACAGAAGACACAAATTAAAATCAAAACACTACATGCTAAATTTAAAAAAAATATATTACAAAAATTTAATGAAAACCATGAACACAGATAAAAAATTTAAACTAGGTTTCAATATTATAAAAATTAAATTGCACAAACTTTGTAATTATGTAACAAGTATTATATTCAATACTGTACTGTATGTACAGTCCACTAGATAAAAACAAATAAAGAAAGAAAATCCCTGACACAACAAACTCTCATGTTGAATCACTCAAATTGCAAAACAGTAAACACAAAGAAATGAATGAAGAAATAAAGTACGTTATGAATAAAGACACTGACATGTTTAACACGACAGCACGCAAAATGCTAAAACGTTGTGAGAAGGCTGAAATCACTCTCGTACAGTACAGGTTCAGGAAACTATAATAAATAACAAAATACTGCTAGTGGAAACTCAAGAGTCACTAGCACAACATGTAGAATCCAACTAATGCTATCTACTGCTATTTTACATAGCCTGAAAGGAGAAAGGCTCAATCCTCACAGAGGAAAATTTCTTGAAGAGTACGTAAGTGAAACGTACAATCACACTAAGAATTTATGCCCTAAAATGACAGATAATGAATTCATTGGAATGGTAGATGGTCAATAATCATAGATATACCAAACTGTGGACCAGCAGACCTAATTTAAGCATAAATGAAGTCTGAGAGCAAGCATGGATTGCCTCCCCGCTCCATTCTCCTCCATGCCCTTTGTATCTTAACACTGTTGTGACTTCTCCCTCTATGCTCCCCCCTAGAAACCAGCAACCCAACTTCCCGCATCCTCCCTCTCCATTCATCATCCTATATAACCTGAGCAGCCCCTCTATACATCTCCTATCCTTCAATGAACTCCAGCCCATCTCCATCATCAGTGATGGATGAAAGTTCCCTTCATCCTCACCATCCCGACCCTGCCTTCTCCACCTGCCATTCTTTGCACCTTCTCCAGCTCACTCACATCTACCTCCAAACGGATTTCATTCCACTGCTGCATATTCCAACATAGGTCATACCATTGTGCCATAAGCCTTTTCCTCAACCTCACTACTTGCTCCCTTCAGTACCTACCCAGCATTCCCAAAGCTCTTTTGCCTTTTTGTAACTACTCATTCTATCTGCTTTTTCCACCCAATATCTCCCTGCAATACTACTCCTAGGTATTTGTATTCTGGAACTTCCTAGAATTCCTGTCCCTCCCATTTGTAAATGTTCCTGCTCTTTTACATAAACCTTACTACCGGTATCTTAGTCTTAAGACATTGATAATCTTATTCCTCTCAGTCCATGACCGTATCCAATCAATGTCATCCTGCAAGTTGCTCTCCCCACCCGTCTGTGTATACAACACACAGTCAGCAAACAACCTTATTTTCCCACCCACCCCCATTCCCATGTCATTTATCATTATGGTAAACAACAAGGGGGCCATGCACACTTCACTGTGGCACTCCTCCAATATCAGACAACATCTCCCCCACCCTTACCCTTTGGCTCCGTTCCCTAAGAAAATCGCCAATCCATTCTACTACCCAATTGTCCACAAGGAGCTCATCACCTTCCTCGTCAAAATCCTATGGGGAACCTTGTCAAAGGCCTTTTCACAGTCAATGAAGCAGGCATTAACCTGCTTCCCTTCATATACTGCCTGCACCAGATTCTCCAGCAGCCCTGTAGATTGTCTCTCATATGAATATCCCTTCCTAAACCCATGCTGGTACTCCTGCAGCCAGTTCCTCTAATTCATGGCATCTACTACAAACTGCACAACCAGTCTATCCATTGCCTTCCCTGTATTTGATGTCAGACTCTCACTGGCATGCCCAGCCTCTCTCTATCCTCCCCCCCTTATTTACTGGGACTACCAGTGCCTCCTTGAACTGGGTTCAATTCCAGGCTGGGTGACTCCCGGATTTTTGCATGTGGGAATTGTGACGGACGATACAGCTGGTTGGTAGGTTTTCTCGGGGATCTCCTGTTTCCCCTGCCCCTTCATTACGGCCCTGCTTGCTCCATACCTTAATCACACTCATCTGCTCTCAAGACCTCACTGTTAAGAGCTGCCTAAATCTCTTCACTCACTCAGTCACTCACCAATGCTTCATTCCATCCTTGCAGCAACTTACCCCCCTCTAGTGACCTGCTAACCAACACCTCCAGATATCTAACCACCTTTCACCCACCAAACTTAAGAGCTCCATTCCCTATTTCATCTGGTCCCACTGCCTTATTACTCTTTAACCCTCCGATTACCATAACTATCTCTTGCAGACTCATTCTAAGCTCACTATATAACCCCCGATCCTCAATCATCCTTCCAATCATTCTGTACCTCAAACATTGACAAGAAATAAGCTTGAAGCATCTCCACTTTTTCTTTCACATCATCTGTCAGTAAAGCCATCCATACCGTTCAGTCAGTATACCTTCCTCTCCTACCCTTACTTTCTTAACCTACCCAAACAAATTCCGCCATTCTTTACCTTTTCCTTCCTCCATCATGTTCCCCAGGTATTCATTCCTTGCGTGTTTGATCTTTCTTTCTAACTCCCTACCCATCTGCTTCATTCATTCCTTAACACTCTCCGTCCCTTTGTTACACACTTAGCATGTATTCGCCTACACATTCTCTTCAGTCTTTTAATCTCCCATCCATAATATGGTGGGAGCCTCCTCCCAGTCCTTATCCTTTTGTTTGGTAGAAAATTCTCCAGCATTATGTACCTCGATTATGCATCTAAATTCTCCCCACAATACTTCTACACTTTCTCCCCTGAGCACACTTCAGATACCTATCTGCCAGGAAGTGTTTTGCCACCTTATTATTTCCTCCCCCATAATGCCACACCACCTTGTTCTACCTTCATACCCCTACGCCTTATTTCCACCACAGGGATGTCATGATCACTAATTCCACCCAAAACTACAGCACCTATGGCATTCTCAGGCCTAACCAACACCACATCCCACACTGTTTCAGAACCCTCCTCACTCTAATCTTATAGGAATTTCTACAGCCTGGAATAAGCTCCTGTTGACTACTGTGTTGACATTCTCTGCATCATGGTACCCATACCCTCTACTCCCTCCATTCACTGCACACCTGGCGTATTCAGGTCTCCTGCCACTACAACCCACTGCCTGTCCTTCAGCCTATCTACCCTTGTCTTGATCTCCTTGATTGTGTGCCACCCCTGTCCCAGTGGCCCTTACAGTGCAAGCAGTGTTGTACACCTACCTCTTCCCACTTAATTCAACTTCTCCACTAGTTCACATTACAGACCCTTTCAATACCTCATTCAAGCTTACCATTATCCCCCCCTCACCACTCCCTGTCTGTCCTGACGATTGTATACTTATCTTGTCCACATCACATTCATTGTCTAGGACTCACACTCTTAGCCATTTTTCCACTGCCACCACTATGTCCATCCCGTATCTTCCAACCTTACCCCAGAAGTATTCCAGCTTGCTGCTACATAATATACAACTTACATAGCACTGCACTTTAATCTGAAAGTTAGGAAACACAAATGCATAAGGTTTAAATTACGTAATACTTTTCATACAGCATCATAGAAATTAGTTACATAACTGATACATAATATACACAGCGCAATTAAGAAGATTATTCACAAAGAATGATAATAAATGTCTCGCAAACAATTTTATTTTTGTATAATAACCTTCACCGCTTTCACATCCTTATCTCTGGAGATGTATTGGGATTTATGTTGTATTTATGAAATAAATGAGTAAAATAATGAAGTTGTGTTACGTGCCACAACAATATTACGAGGCACGTGAAAACACATGACACAATAATAATAACCAACACCTGCAATTAGGCTACCGACTGGTAGTGGGCTCTCTCTACCCGACAAAACTCCTTAGCTACCTGGGCTAGAGGATTTGGCGCAGATAGTTGATGAAGGGAAGCAGGTGGATGCCAGCTTCATAGATTTTGAGAAAGCATTTGATAAGGGGCATTGATAAAGAAAGTGGAGCAGCTGATACTGGACAAGAGGGTAGTGGAATGGATAGGGGACTTCCTCAGGGAGCGAAGACAGAGGGTGAAAGTGGGAGAGGCAACATCGGGGGAAAGGGAGGTTATGTCAGGGGTGCCGCAGGGAAATGTGTTGGGTCCTTTGTTGTTTACCATAATGGTAAATGACATGGGTTTGGGAATTAGGGGAAAATTAGATTGTTTGCAGACAATTGTGTTGTGTAAGTAGAACTGAATTTTGGGGGGGGGGGGGGGAACTTGCAGGCGGACATTGACAAGATATGGTTGTGGACTTGGGAACACAAAATGAATATAAATGTATGAAAAACTAAGATAGTGAGGTTTACAAGGAAGAAGGTGACAAGCACGGACATGTACAGATGGGAGGGATAAGAAATAAAAGAAGCAGCAGAATATAAGAATCTAGGGATTGTATTGCAGGGAGACCTTAGATGGAAAAAACAGATAGAGAGGGTAGCTGCAAAGGGAAGAATGGCTCTGGGTATGTTGAGAGGGTGTTGAATAGAGTCAGCTGTGAGGTGAAGGAGAAGACATATAGCACAATGGCACAACTAATGTTAGAATATGCTGCAACAGTATGGTACCCATACGTGGAGGTGCGAGAGCTGGAGAAGGTGCAGAGGACAGCAAGAAGAGGAGAAGGGTAAGTGGGGGACAGGGGCAGGATGGTGAGGAAGAAGGGAACTATAGGCCATCAGTGATGATGAAAGAAATGGGGTGGAGCTCATTGAAAGACTGGAGGAAAGTTGAATGGCTGGTCAGGATGTAGCCTACAGGGTGGGAAATGAAGAGGGCGGAAGGGGAATGCTACACTGCAAGCTAAGGGGGTATTTAGAGGAAGAGGAAACAACAGTGAGAAACTTCAAAGGCTGTGGAGAGCGGAGTGGGGTAGGCAGTCCATGCTTGTGAGGTCTGTGAGGGAGTGGAACGTGTTGCGGGAAGAACTGGTATCTGCGAGGGGGGGGGTTTGGAAAGTTCAGGAAGAAGTAGAAGAAGAGTTTAGACTGGTAAGGGAGAAGTGAGAGAGCTCGCCACCCGGCGGTAGCTTAATTACTATCATTATAACAACGCAGGGCCCCAGCACGACTTCCCTGCGAGACCCCTGACGCAATCTCCCCTGTATGCCGCATACACACAAAGACATTTCTCGTGACCAAAAAAGGGTTTCACAATAAGAAATTATATTACATTATTAATTTTATTTTACCTGAAGCTATACCAACACATTTTGTAGAAATATGCTCAGAATCTTTCAGCGACTCAAAATACCCGTCTTCCAACCAGGGCGTCGCCATATTTAAATTGACGATCAGGACCAGAACGACTCTTACATGCCATGTTTTGTTTATTTTTTACACCTTGTAGTGTAGAATGCTTTACATCTGACACAAAGTAACTTTTCCCCTTGTGATAAATAATGGATATATATTTGAAGTCAATATTGTGATATTAATGAAAAAGTAATTTGAGAAACAGAGTCATCTTGTGGTGATCATGCAAATTTCTACGCTGCGCTGCGCAACTGTCAGTTAAAAATGGTCGGAAAATGGAAGAATTTGCATGTGAGGTGCTGAAACATATTGCTGAAATGCCGCATGGCTCGATGTGTTTACAATGGGAGGATGCATAGGAATCAGTCGAAACAGGGATGATGGTATAGATGACATTTCTGGGAATGTTAGTCGTCCTAACTCTGGTAAGTGTTAGTTGAGTGACGCCTGTCTTTCCTTTAACCTTGGTCAGGCCTCATTTGGGTCAAGGCAGATTATTTACTTACACTATGAATCAAACGGTATTTGTACCTGATACTTTTAATCGTTTCAGGCTATAACTAAGGAGTGGCTCGCTTCATGATAAGGGATTGTAGTGATTGCAGCCAGCAGTTTGGTCTGTGGTGCATCAGATTTGTGCGACGTAGGCCTGCTTGCATTGTTTACGCAATGTTGACTTTTGTATGATGCATTTAAGGAACAGAAACCGCATCAAGTATTGGTACATTTTATTCCGTTTTCTCCTCTGAAATCTTATACTAGGCCGATAAAATTCCCGAGTTGAACGATGCAGTCATTTATATTGAAAGTTTAGGTACCTAAGTAATTTGTATTTGCTAAGTTACCTTGAAGTAGAATAATAGGTACTGCAATCTAGCTATTAAACAAGACTGCAATACGTGAACTTTTTTTTTGTTTTGTTTTAGCCAATGGGTAAAGGTAAAAATAAATTGAGTAGCCTACACTAACTGAAAATATAAAATACAGTTTATTTTTAACTCCTGTACTTTACTTTTGTCATGTGAGCCACGTAAATTTGCCCATTACTTTATAAACATAGGTAGTCATTGCACCGTACAGATGGGAGCAGATGCATTCTGTTGGTTTTTGACTGTTCATTTATGAAAAAGCTACAACTTGGTTTATTTTATTGTTGGTGAGGTTAGTATCTTGTGTGTGTCGTCCATAACTAGACAGTAGGCTGAAAGCACGGAGCAGTGATATAAACGTCCACAGGCATTGATGGCACTGCAGTTTTCAGATCAATTGTTTTATTCTCACTACAGTGTAGTTTATTAGCAAAATGTTTGTCTAAGATTACACTGATAGATCCAGAGGAGGGCAGGGAGGGGGTCACAGGTGACATGATCCCTTCTCCCCAGATTCCTCATGTTGGCATGAAACTATCCTGTGAGTGTTAAAACTAAAATGGAATAACATCAGAATTGTTTAAAGTACTAGGTTTTATTTGATGGATAAAATATTGTTTATAGATATTATGATGATGCAGTGGCCTCCCTCTCCTATGCCTCACGTGCACAATGATGACCCCACTCCTTCCTCCCCCTCTCTCAACACTGAAAGTCTACGTCTACCTAGTTGTTTCTGCTGCAATATGATGTAAAGTGGATTACTTACTAGCTATAGTGGCGGACACAGATGTGCATCATGAAGAATACATCATTGATATCATTATTTCAGTTTGCTCTTTTAGATGTGTTTTGTTCTGACTGAACTGGATGCACACTTTCCTTGTGTTTCCTGTTCTTGATTAAGAATTAATTTATTGTTACATTCAAGTAACCTTCTTAAGATCTGCAGCAAGGTGAATTGAGTTACTGTATTTCATATTTGTAGATTTGTTTGTTATTTTTATTGCATATGTAAGATCTTTTTTCCAGTGCATAGCTTTGCAAATATATTTGACTAGTCAAATTATAGTATACGAAGTTTATACACTAGACATGTCTGACTAATTCTTAAGAATAAGGGTTTTTGAAAGAAAAAAGTCTCTGAAAGTGGTATAATTCCACTCTGCTAATTACACAGAACACAAATTTACTAGGAGCATCAACATTTGACCAATAGAACCCCCAAAAACGATAGTGGGGAGAGCTATGAAGATCAGGAAATTTTTATGGTAAAACGAGTGAATAATTATGTAGACCTACATAATGTAATATTTATTTACGAAATTGTGTTAAATTGCAAAAAGACAACCAAACATTACCTAAATTGACAATAGTACCAGTATAAGATACAAATATGATAGTGGTGTAAAGATACTAAAAATTTTAAGTTTTACTTTTTCTGCTTTCTGTTTTACAGATGAAAATGTTATTTGATTTCTACTCGTATTTTGAATTGATATTGTGAAGGTCCCCACACTAATTACGAATGAAAATGAGCAAATAAGTTGTGTGAGAAATGCTTCGCTGCGCAGCGCAGCTCGTAAGAGACGATGGAGGGAGAGGTAGCCTGTGATGCCATTATTGCCACATAGGAAAATAGTGTAGTGTGCTGGGCAAATATTCTTATTATAGCACAGATTCCTTACCAATGCTATTATCTCATTAACATATAACATTTGTTTAATAATCACTTTGTCAGAATTGGTATACCTACCGAATAACATGAACCCAAGATAGCATTAAGAACTCAGTCTAGCATACAACTTACCAGATGTGAAACAAACTTCTCACTGTAACATAACTCGTGAAAATGGCACTCATTATGGTGCAGTTCGCCCATTCAAATCAAGTGCAAGCAGGAGTAGATACATAAATACACATCTCAGTAAGGCATACCATCAGACTACTGGGAATCATAGGCTCTGTGTGTTCGTTTTAACTTAAACTTTTATTCTAAGTAATTTACTATGGAAAATATTGTCAGAAACCAAATAAATAAAATCAGGAAACTTTAAATAAATCTCTCTACTCAGAAAATAAATCTAGGAAAATTAACTACTTGTGTGTGAAAATTAAAGAAGTTATTCAATTAGTTGTGAAGAGAATCACTGTCCAGGAAAAATAGGAATTGAAAATTGAATTGCTTATTCCCACAAATCCCAACAGTTATCACAACATAATAAATTTAGTGTATATGTCTCTCGTACTGATTTAATCTGGTTCAGAATTAAGTAGCTGTCCAAATTAATTATGTTTGTGCACACGGCATCGCTTATCGTCTAGCATAGCACCAAGCATCCTACTTTCTAAAACCACTCAGCTTATTTCAGTCTGACCCTAGTTTACAATATTTATGAAGTTCAAATAATTTATAAAACATCTCAAAATAGTGGCAGGATTCTGTATCAAGATTGACTGTAAGTCACAAACTCGTACATAACATAGGCCACTGATATACTTAACTGGCACAGGATGTCTGCTTTGGTCGACACTAAAAATCTATTAAAATGGACTAGGCTTCTTCCAAAGTAACCTAATTAAGTCCTATTGCCCACTATTCTCTGCCGAAGTAAGGTTTCCTAGCTTTAGGATGGTACACATGACAAATCATGTGGTTCACTGCAGACCTCTCCATAAAGCGTCTTACTCGGCCATGATAGCAGTAGAGAAAGTTCCGACAATCTGGGGTTCACACCCTCAAGCCTAAGACAGCAGAAACTTCCACTACGTCACATCTAGTAACGTCATCACTCGAGGTTTCTGTTAGTCTGGGTACTTCAGCAGTCCATGTAGGACAACTCAAAATAGTTCATCATTTCTAATAACTTTTAAATAGCATTTCTGAGCTCAGATTAATAAATTAAGATATAGAATACCAATAATATACATTAATTAATAGTATTTCGCAAATACACGAATTAATCATTTTGTGGGTAAAATCATTAAGTTGACCAAAATATTACGCTTGAATCAGAGCAGCAAGTAATAATTAAATTAATTCCCCATCATAAAACGTAAACAAACAAATATAAGTTATAAACACATTGAATGACAGAATCAAAACGAATACATCAAAACAAACCTGACTATTTGTAATCTTATAGTGGAAGGGCTATGAAGTTCAGGAAAATTGAGGGGTAAAAAATTAATTAAAAATACGTACATTTTAATGATAAAATTTTACCCCACAATTTGCCTCCATTTCATAGCCCTTCCCCACTATCGTATTTCTAAATTGTATTGGTAACATTGTCAATTTAGATAGTGTTCAGTTCAATCTCTTTGCAATTAAACATGTTTTCACGATACAATATTACAATAATATTGCAAATAGCACAAAAATATTTTTATTGCAAAACACACACGTTATTTCTCAGTGCAAATGGGCTACACATGAAAATAATTTCTGGGGTAACTCCAAGCTTCGCTGTTTGCGTGACGCTTCGCGCCAACCATCAAAATAAAATTGCAGGCATGCCTTGAATCACAGTTTTGGGTGTTTACTTCTCTATTGGCGCTGGGACTCTGGCTCGGTGCATAACTGGCACTGGGACTCTGGCTCAGTGCATAATGTTTGGCTACGCTTGTACAGTCTTTTACAATTTAGCATATTTTTGTGAATAAATATTGCATAATTTACATATTTTACACTCGTTTTACCCCCACAATTCCCAGATCTTTATAGCCCTCCCCACTATCCTTTTTAGGGTTTCTATTGGCGAAATGTAAATGGCCCTAGTAAGTTGGTGTTCTGTGTAGTAATTAGTAGAGTGGAATTGTACCACTTTCAGAGATTTTTATTTATTTATTTTCCTTCGAAAAAGCCCCTATCGTGAAGAATTACCTCCTACATTATCACAGTAACATTTGGATGTGTGTGTGAGAGAGTGTATTAATAATATTGTGGATGTTATAGTGTTTGTTAGTTCGTTTTGCAATATGATGTTTTTTCGTGGTATTCTTGATAAAATCGTAATATTGTTGGGTACAATTTTCGTACGAAAACATACATATTTTCCACTTGTTTTACCTTGCAATTTCCCTGTTCTTCATAACCTTCCCCACTATCTTAAAGTTAAATATAATTTTGTTACAAACTCACTGATTAACATAAGATTTCATTTGACTCTAACTACACTCATATCACTGCACACATAATAATTTAACATATTGCATGCCTATATTTTCACACAAACACTCACATTTTCTCATAATTATTTCATCTAATACGTGAAACCGAATTTAACGCAATAAAAAACACACTTTTACATCAGACAATACTGTAATGGCACACTTTCTCATAATACAACTGTTGAACTGTGACGTCAACCAGTTTCGACGCACATTTATTTCCTTTCTCATTGGTCACCTTGTATTCAAAATTAAAATGGCGTTATACAGCGCCATTTTATAACACTGTCTATGAACCTATTTATGTTCGTTTATATAATATTTATTCTAAATACATTACATAGTACACTCCCCTCGTCATTATAGACAAGGCAAGCCTTGAATAATTTACCAGAATTACATAATCTTCAGACACTGTTTGATACCTGTATAACCTCAGTGTCGCTGCATAAATATGTCCTGTAAATGAGGTTTTACACATTAAAGATTTGTTTCAAACTGTATTCTTACATGTAGTTACTGCAATAGTTTTGGATGGTATAAGCGACCATCATATCCCGGTTGTGGAAATTGGGATTGGCAAGATGAGGGAAGTGCAAATGGCAGAAAGGTTGGTGTGGCAGTATGGTAGAGGAGACAAGAAGGGGGTAGAAATATTCCTCAGAGACAGGTTTAAAAAATGGTCTATTGAGGAGGGTGTAGAGGGGTTGTGGAGGGAGTTTAGAGGATTAATGGAGATTATGTTAGAGAAATTTGTGCCAATGAAAAGGTTACGGACTGGGGGAGATCCGCCATATTATGGAAGGAGATTTTGAAAATGAAGAGGAAGTGCAGAAAATTACATGCCAAGTGGAGAAATGAAGGGATGATAAGATCTAAAGAAATGATGAAACAAATGGGTAAGGAGCTTGAAAGGAAGATCAAACAGGCAAAGAATGTATTTCTGGGGAACATGGTGGAAGAAGTAAAAGGCAAGGAATGGGGGAAATTGTTTAGGTGTGGTAGGAGGTTAAGGGGAGGAGAGAAAGGGATCTCTCTGCTAACAGGAAGGGATGGTAGGCATGCGACAAATGACCAAGTAAAATCGTAGATGCTGCAAGGGCAGTACTCTAGTCAGTGTTTGAGGCAAAGGAGGGTTGGAATAGGGGGGTGTTTAGTGACTTTAGATGAGGGAGTGGGAGATATAGAAGGTAATTAGGGGTTTCGTGAGCAGTAAGGCAGGGGGACCAGATGGGATAGGAAACACAGTACTAAAGTTTGGTGGCAGGGAGTTGGCAAAATATTTAGAAGTGCTGTTTAAATAGTCCGTAGGAGAGGGTAAGTTACCACAAGATTGGAAGGATGCTATGGTGGTACCTATACACAAGCAGGGAGAGGATAGGGCAAGGCCTGGCAGGTACAGACCGGTGAGTCTCACGTCAAGTGCAGGAAAAGTAATTGAGAGGTTGGTGGTGCAGTATGTGGTGGGGGTTATGAAGAATAGGAATTGGTTGGAGGAGTCACAGCATGGTTTCAGGAGGGGATACTCATTTGAGACTCAGCTGGCTAGGTTATTAGATGATCTGGTGCAGGTAGTTGATGAGGGGATGCCTGCTTCATAGATTTTGAGAAGGCATTTGATATGGTGCCCCATGGGACATTGATGAGGAAAGTGGAGGCGCTGATACCAGACAGGAGGGTAGTGAAATGGATAGGGGACTTCCTCAGGGGGCGAAGGCAAAGGGTGAAAGTGGGGGAGGCAATATCGGAGGAAGAGGAGGTTACGTCAGGGGTACCACAGGGAAGCGTGCTGGGTCGTTTGTTATTTACCATAATGGTAAATGACATGGGTTTGTGGATTAGGGGAAAAATCAGATTGTTTGCAGAAGGTTGTGTTGTATATGCTGAAGTGGGAGGGGGGGGGGTTGGAAATTTGCAGACGGACATTGATAAGATATGATTGTGGACCAGGACAAATAAAATGGAAGATAAATGTAAGAAAAACTAAGGTAGTGAGGTTCACAAGGAAGAAGATAATAAGCAGGGACATGTACAGATGGGACGGACAAGAGATAGAAGAAGCAGCAGAATATAAGTATCTAGGGATTGTACTGCAGGGAGACCTCAGGTGGGAAAAACAGGTAGACAGGGTGGTTGCAAAGGGAAGAAGGGCTCTGGGTATACTGGGAAGGGTGCAGAATGGAGTCAGCTGTGAGGTGAAGGAGAATGCGTATGGCACAATGGTACGGCTATTGTTAGAATATGCTGCAGCAGTATGGAACCCGTATGTGGAGGTGGAGGTGCGAGAACTGGAAAAGGTGCAGAGAAAGGCAGCAAGATGGGTGAAGGGAAGGTGGAGAAGGTGTGGGCAAGATGGTGAGGAAGAAGGGAACTATATGCCATCAGTGATGATGAAAGAAATGGGGTGGAGCTCATTGAAGGACAGGAAGAAAGTTGAACGGTTAGTCAGGATGTACAGGGTGGTGAATGAAGAGGGAGGATGGGGAGGGCTACACTGCAAGCTAAGTAAGGGGGTGTTTAGAAGAAGGAAGAAGAGGAAACAACAGTGAGAAGGTTCAGAGGGTGTGGAGGAGAACGGAACGGGGTAGACAGTGTATGCTTGTGAGGTCTGTGAGGGAGTGGAATATGTTGTGGGAATAATTGGTATATGTGAGAGGGTTTGGTAAATTCAGGAAGGGAGTGGAAAAGAAGTTGGTTGGATGAAGGAGAGGTGAGAGAGCTCGCCACTGGGCGGTAGCCTAATTGCGAGTTTATGTATGTATGTAATACAATTCAGCGACCCTATATAAATATATTGGACGTAAATTATACGTTGATAACCCTTCTATCACATGTAATTTTTTTTACAGCATAGAATGTAGAGATAGATAGAATAAATACAGCAAAATTTGATAGTAAGGGTCTTAAATACATACTGTCAAAATCATATAACAGCATGAACTCGGATATGAGAAACACAAAAAGTAAAACATTATTCAAATGTAAACTGAAAAAAAAAGTATTGCAACATTACCTAAGTAAGTAAATAGTCATAATCCACTCACTATATTCACCTCATTTTACAGAAGTCTCCTTGTGTATGTTTGGTTATATTTTATGTTTAAGTGCTGTGTTTAATATGTCATTAATTTTAAGTAAATATTGAAATTATAAAATAAAATGTGCATCTGTAGACTTGTAAGCCTATTTACACAGTTGCAGTTTTTTTTCGTGTAGGCCTATTCCTTTATTTTCTTGAATTTGTTTGTTTTTGTTTTAGAAGTAATTACTGAATTATGACTATCATCACCTGAAGAAAGGAAGTGACTGAAAATTAGTATATGTGGAATGTGGTGCCATAATTAGAAATATTATTGATAGTTGGCAATTGTTAATTTTTAATTACTAATATGTTCATTTCTAAATTAATAATTCTTGACTATGTATATTGTTCCTAGGAACAAGTCCATTAAGTTGGACTCATAGGGACATGTAATTTTAAAATTAAATAAATATAAATAAAAACTATCTGGAGCCTCTCCAAAATTCCTAGTAATTATGATTAGTAATCTCATATTCGGGTATTATTTTCCTGATTTTCAAAAAAACCTCTATTCTTAAGAATTACCGCCTTGGCCTTTGGATATGGTTGACATTGTTAACGTGACATCTTATTTTAGTGATGGCTACACAAATTGTCTTTATCTTTATCTTTGGCTATGTTCAGCAATGCATGCATGAAGGAGTTCTATATTGTGTATCCTGTAATTATTCTGTGCGCTGTCTGTTTTCTTGGAGAAAAGATAAGAGATTCAAGGGTACCATTGCCACCAGCTCGGTGCATGGAGATTACAATAGCAAAATCAGGAACATGAACTGTGAGCACTAGTGTGGCATCTGTGGATTTGTATGCATTCTTGACATTGGGATTGTGCCTTGGAACCTTCAAACCCACCCTTCTCACTCCCTCCATCCCATTTGTTAATTGTGTCTACTTCCTGAGGAATTCAGTAGTTATTGTTACTTATGGTTTAACAACAATTTTGACTTTATATTGTGGTTTGCAGGAAGCACAAGGAAGAATCACCCTCTGTGTCACGAAACAATCCGATGGAAATCAGACGTGCCACTGACAGAGGGTCAGCTGCGCAGCAAGCGTGATGAGTTCTGGGACACTGCTCCTGCCTTTGAGGGGCGCAAGGAGATTTGGGATGCTCTGCGGGCTGCGGCGGTAGCAGCAGAGTCCTCAGACTATGAGCTGGCCCAAGCTATCCTGGATGGAGCAAACATATCAGTTCCTAATGGTGGGTGCAGTGGTATCTCGTGGCAGAGGTTCCTGCCCTCCACCTGAGTTATTCTGACATGTGGAAGCCCTGCTAAATTTCTACATTTGGTTACCAATTATGTATCCTTCCGCTACACGTAAACATAAACACTGACATGTGACTTCTATGTTTTAACTGTAAAATGCATTATTTATTGTTTACAGCTGTTCAAAGAGTTCTACCATATTTCAAAAACCATTACATACAAATATTCGCAATTTAGGCCTATAACCATATCAGGTCAATTGTATGACTGTTTAACAATGTCTGTATTGACAATAGTTGTTACGGTAAAGTTTTTCATTGGTAACATATTTCTTATATTCCGGGCCACATATTTCTAACTCGGACTGTTTAGTATCAGTAATAGCAGAATAACTGCTTTGCAAAAGTAGTTGAGTTGTTTGTTGACGAATGAAAGTATGTTGTTAAGTAAAGAATTACAAGTAATCAGATTACTTGTAACAATTACTATTCAAGTAATTTCTGCTTGTAATGAAAATCATTTCTAAACAAGTAATTAGTACTTGTAATTAGATTACATAACATTAAATGTAATTGTTATTGCATTTATTTACAGTCCCTTTTTATACTTCCAATGTGTTTTGAATAAAATTAAGAACAAGGAGTACCACAATGTACACTTGTTGCGTTACGATTGTATATACATCTATGGACTAAACACTTGTTAGGTTCTAGTAATCTTTGCCTTTTTGCTTCCACTTTCCGCGTGTTTGTTCCATCACTGCCTACTAATGCTCCTGTTGAGTGTATTTTTAGTGTCAGTGAAGATGTTTTGCTATCAAGAGAAGGAATCTATCCGGTGAGGATTTTAAAATGCAATTGTTTTGTAAAGGTAGATAAAATATATAAAGTTTTTTATTACAGTGTGTAATTGGTATTAACTATTTGTTGACAGTATTAAATAAGTTAAACTTTTAAGACGAATTAACATTACAGAGATGTAATTTGGAAAAGTAATTATTATTTATTTTATATGCATATATTTGATGTTAGTCAATCACACGTGTCCACAAAAACATTCAATTATTTAAAAATAATAAACACTATAACCATTAGCTGCAAATACGTTTTAAAAACCAAATACGTATGTACGTTTTTTAATGCCTATATAAACATGCACTGTAACTCTGTTTTAAAATGGTAGCGGAAAAGTAATTGTAATACTAGTACTTTTACTGATTACTTTTATCAAAAGAATATTTTACTTGAAATTAGTTACATTGTCACCGGATTAATTGTAATTGAGCCCAGTTACATTTTTCCAGTACTTTTAACAACACTGGTTGCTAAGCAAGTTCCCCAAATTACTTTTATTTTAAGTCTTAACATTTTAGCTGTGATGTCCAATGTGCAATAAGATCTACAATTACCATATTGCAATTATTAACCCAAATTAGCTGTCTGTAATGAATTAATAAAGAGTTAACAAATGTTTTGTTTTTTCGAAGATTTTCTATTTTTACTTTTACAACCTACGAATTTTTTAGACAGATGTCACTCTTTAAATAACTTAAAATTTGTTTATCGTTACAGAGACAAGTGGATTAGCTGATAGCATTTTAGTAAAATATATAGCCACCACTTGACGCACCAGCTGATGTTTAAAGGATACATAAATAAAAAGTAAACATTGGTGCTACTTTCGTTGATCTGTCAAAATCTTGTCATGTTACACAAGTGTTTTAAAAATAAGACTGTACTTTTGTACTACATTTCTTATAGAGATCTGAAAAAATCCAATTTTCTCCTATTTTTCAAGGTTGTCAGAAAAACTAAAAAAAAAATCTCACCTACCCCCTCGATACCTTATCCCTAAAATTTTCAGCTTTTGCACTGTTATTTTCATCTCTAGTTGAATGAATGTGGTTTGTTTTTGGGGTGACATGCAGCTTGTTTTTTAGGCATTAACACAGAGGGGATTGATAGAAATTTAACAAACAAGTGTTTTAGAACTGAATTTTAATTGTTGCAATATGATTGACATTACCTGCAGAAACCCAAAATATTTCATTTACATTCTCTAGATGCAAAGGTTATATATTGGTACTAACCACTATAACAATTTAGTATTTGTCCCACGTAAGGCAGCTAATTCTTCAGTAGCTATTTTTTTAGCATGAACCCACGTAAGGGCGAGATTTCTTTAGTGTGGCTTTATTAATTTTAATGTGTGTATGTTTGTGGAGGAGCTGTTATATGCTGTGTGTACTGCTTACTGTAAGTGATGTACATATATATATATATCCACAACTTAACACCTGTACCTCCAGAATACCACACAAATCACATTAACAACAGTATTGTACAACACACCTAGTGTACAGCTGGAACCACACCCTAACTGCCATCAGCAGTAATGATGTGTGACAAAACTCTTGGCATCAACTGTGTACAGAACCTGCCATGGTCTTAGGAGTTGTTGGGTGCCTTGTGTATGAATAAAATATTGTATACCGATTCAATGGTAGTCCACTTCCAATTAGCCACTTAAAATTACACATGTGCACATCCCTCAATATTTTAAAACAGTGTATAGGTGGTTCCTTGGCAGCGGCTGGTAACTGCACTTACACCTAGGCAGTGGTGTGAGCTCCTCTCTTCTTTTCACGCCAAGGGTGGCAGGAACAGTGTGAAGAATATATGTTCTACCAAATGGGTCAAAATCTGTATTACAAAACACATTAAAATTTGAATGGTTGAAAGATCTTTCCTCCTATACAACTCAGTGTGGATGAAAGCTGTCATAAAGAAAAACACTCCAAATTGTATACTGTCCTTTTAATTTCAATTTAGTTTTAAAATTCTTATAATTCTCGGTTGAAACAAAAATGTTTATTTTTCACACTAGGCCTGTCATCAGTACTGCCTACTACTGACATTAACTGTACAAATATTGAAGCATATTATTGTTAAAAAAAAATGTTCAGAATATATTTATTTCAGTTAGTTGCTGTAGATTAAATTTCACAAGTCTTAACTGAAGGTACACTTATGGGTGTAACACTGTAGGATTATACAAACATTTGTAACTGTCATTTTGTATTCATCCCTTATTTAAACAATGATCACATATAAATAATGAAGACCAAAAAATGTCTGTCCTTTCACTGTAGGAAGGAAATATGGGGAATCTATTTATTTCATGAAGAAAGAAAAAGTCAATACTTTATTTAACAACTGTAACTTATGAGACCTGGATACCTGTCAGAGTCTACACTTAATGGTCACTTCGGGTGGCTTATGATTCAACTTTTGTTATGTAATTAAATTGGTACTCAGACCTCTTCTTGTACTTGTCTGGCCAATACTTCACACTTTAGTTACAAGTTTGAAGCACTTATACATAAAGTTTCACTATTTATGCTACAAGATTACACTGATATTGGACGGCCCCTCCTGGCATGTCCACACTGAATTAAGCCATTACCCAGAGAGACAGTTTTTGACGAGTCAAGAACAAACACACCAAATTTGGCGCTGTACCTATGTAGCCAATCACAGACAGACCTTCAAAAAGCCTGTACGTGAGATTGGGATACATAGACACTCCCTTATCAAACCTACACTTAGATCATATGATCGACTGACTCTGACCACCAAAAGTAAAACATAATATCACTCACGTTGTTTATACCTTTCTCTTTGACATACAAAGTACCACCACACAATCCAGTTACTGATGATCAGGCACAGAAAATAAAAATACAATTTTTATAGTATTATTACAGTTCACATAATTTACATTTTTTTTGCAACTTTTAATTATTGAAATACAATACAAACTTTTACCGTACTTAACATTCAAAAATTTTGCTGTTACATTCAGATATCCTTTAAACATGGCAGGAGAAATAGCAATAGTAATAATAATTATTATTAACATATTTCCCACTGAAAATTTCCAAGACACAAGATGTTTATTTATTTTTGTTAAATTATATTAAGGGATTAAGCAAAATAATTTATTCACCACTTTTTAATATAATTCTAAGAGACAGGTTTAAAAAATGGTCTATGGAGGAGTGTGTAGAGGGGTTGTGGAGGGAGTTTAGAGGATTAATGGAGGTTATGATGGAGAAATTTGTGCCAATGAAAAGGTTACGGCCTGGGAGAGATCCGCCATATTATGGACAGGAGATTTTGAAAATGAAGAGGAAGTGCAGAAAATTACATGCCAAGTGGAGAAATGAAGGGATGATAAGATCTAAAGAAATAATGAAACAAATGAGTAGGGAGCTTGAAAGGAAATTCAAACAGGCAAAGAATGTATTTCTGGGGAACATGGTGGAAGAAGGAAAAGGCAAGGAATGGGGGAAATTGTTTAGGTGTGGAAGGAGGTTAAGGGGAGGAGAGGAAGGTATCTCTCTGCTAACAGGAAGGGATGGTAGGCATGCGACAAATGACCAAGAAAAATCGGAGATGCTGCAAGGGCAGTTGCAGTTTACAGACAATTGTGTTGTATATGCTGAAGTGGGAGAAGGGGGAGTTGGAAATTTGCAGACGGACATTGATAAGATATGATTGTGGACCAGGACAAATAAAATGAAGATAAATGTAAGAAAAACTAGGGTAGTGAGGTTCACAAGGAAGAAGATAATAAGCAGGGACATGTACAGATGGGAGGGACAAGAGATAGAAGAAGCAGCAGAATATAAGTATCTAGGGATTGTACTGCAGGGAGACCTCAGGTGGAAAAAACAGGTAGTGAGGGTGGTTGCAAAGGGAAGAAGGGCTTTGTGTATGCTGGGAAGGGTGCTGAATGGAGTCAGCTGTGAGGTGAAGAAGGCGTATAGCACAATGTTACGGCCATTGTTAGAATATGCTGCAGCAGTATGGAACCCGTATGTGGAGGTGGAGGTGCGACAACAGAAAAAGGTGCAGAGAAAGGCAGCAAGATGGGTGAAGGGTAGGTGGAGAAGGCATGGGCAAGATGGTGAGGAAGAAGGGAACTATATGTCATCAGTGATGATGAAAGAAATGGGGTGGAGCTCATTGAAGGACAGGAAGAAAGTTGAACGGTTAGTCAGGACGTACAGGATGGTGAATGAAGAGGGAGGATGGGGAGGGCTACACTGCAAGCTAAGTAAGGGGGTGTTTAGAAGAAGGAAGAAGAGGAAACAACAGTGAGAAGGTTCAGAGGGTGTGGAGGATAACGGAGCGGGGTAGGCAGTCCATGCTTGTGAGGTCTGTGAGGGAGTGGAATGTGTTGAGGGAGGAATTGGTATCTGTGAGAGGTGTTAGTAAGTTCAGGAAGGGAGTGTAACAGGAGTTGGTTGGGTGAAGGAGAAGTGAGAGAGCTCGCCACCGGGCGGTAGCCTAATTCCGAGTGTATGTATGTGTATGTAACACAACATAGCCTCACATCTAACTTGCCTTTATACATGATCCTGCACGATCTATTCAAAAAGTAAACAAATTATCTTAACACATTAATATGAATAAAATACACTTTGAGTTTCCTTATAAACATAAACAAACTAAGAATAAACATCAACAAGCTAATATACACACGTGAAAATATATAATCATCAAATATAAAATTATTAAATATTATGTTGGAATAAAGTAAACTATATTCAGTAGCGTCCCAGATGCTACACCACATATATAAAGTATCTGTTGTACAGTATGTATGCAATAAAATTTACTATTATCAATCTTAAAGCCACAATACTACATTATATTCAGCAGAGAACTTATTGGCCGCTGAAGATAGGTTGATCCGCCGCGCTCCTCCCTCTAACTGGTGCCAGTAGCCTATCCCAGTTTTTCACTGTTGCCTAGTTTGCAGTGTTGCAGGGGCCACAGTGAGTTGAGCAAAATGTTTTTCAGATGTTCTGAAAAAATCCTGGAAAATTTCATCAAAATTCAGTTAGCATTTACGATAGACTCATTTGGCTATACAAGTGTGTGAAAATCCTAAGTCTGTATCTCTATCCATTCATGTTTTACATTATAAAGGAGTGTTATGACAGCTGACATGAACTCATAGCTGTTTTTCACGACAGAGGATATTATTTGACTCTGTTAGGTCGACAAAATATAATGCATAGCACAACAGTTGCGTCATTCTATACAGTTCTGGTAGTATCTCTCTGGCACGCAGTTCCTGTACCACAATGGGCTTTGAATCACCCTTGCTGCTTTTAATTAGCTTGCGTGTAAATAGAGAGTGAATAGGTTTGGGTGGCTCTTAACAGCAAGGTCTTGAGAGGCTTGCAAGTAAAGTTGTAATTGAAATTGTGGTGCTACATATATGATAAAGTCAATTGTGCAAATATATATTTTATATATATATATACACACGCAACTATGCATATATTTAATGAACAATGCTGCAGATTTGATAGGAAGTAGACTGCAGGAATTACATCTATGTTAAAAGCAATATTTGTGTCGCCTAGTAAAAATAATGTTTTTTTTTCAGGAAATGAGTCACCGATTTTGATGACTAGCAAAGATAGTGTTCGAAAAACTGTTACAATTTTATTATACAGCCGAAATCCTGACAACAAAAATAATTACTGCAACAATGCATGAGAAAATAGGGTATATAATTTCATCAAGTTTCTTGGCGATATTGTTGAAAAGTGTAATTTTGTGTTATAAGATTTTAAGAAATTAAATGACTGGTAGAATTTTGTAATGGAAAGTATTGAAATTAGAACTGAGTGGCAAGGGAAGAGGAGGATTCTGTGCTCCCATTACAAGCTCCAGAACTGAGGGGGGTGGGGGTTGCGTGCGTGTGTTTTTCTCCTTCCCCCCCTCTCCGGTTGCTAGCAAGGGGAGGAGTACGTCAGATTTGTGATAAACCCTGATTCATGGCGAGAAATATGGTAAAGATGTAAATATTTTTCCAGGGTGCCATCTCATCTATTACACTGGTGAGCGCGTGTTGACTCGTTCTCAGGGCAGTAGCAGGTCGACACACATATGGTGGTCCCCTCGCTGCACACTTTAGAGAAAGAAGTTGAGGCAAGAGTTCTGTTAGCACACTTACAATGTTCATCAGCTGAGCCTGTGAGGTTTCTGGAGTAGGCCAGATCCTTAAGGTACATTAAACACAAATGAAAGGAAATAAGATGATGTCCATCTGAATGCGTATATTGACTGGGTGAGGTTACACCTTCAAGACAATACACTAAGTCCCTCAAATTAAGCGAGCATGGCATACTAGACCTGTCATCGGCTGACACAGTAAAACAGTAAAAGCACTGGGTAAGCGCGAGAGGAAATTACATAGTAAAATCTCTGGGACTGCAAGTCTGGTGGAGATGAGAGTGCGAGCGCGGGGAGAGAAAAGCTAATAAAAAGGTTCCAGAATGAATAAACTTACTATTGCAGCTACAGTGGCCGCACAAAAGAAGTTGAGTCCCCCTTGTTGCGAAGCACATGCACTCTCCTTGGCCTGCTGGTCTAGACTGAAGATGGTGGCTCAGATATCCCGTTACCTAACGGAGATCTCCCGCCAGTACCATGAGGGAAACTACAAAATACATACACATGAACAAGTATACATAGAAAAGCACTCAAAAACATATCACAAGGTCCGGCAAGACATTCCAAAGAGAATTACCCACAACTTGCTTATTCAATCATTGCTGAATAAAATATATTAAGGAAATTTGCATATAATCAAATGCTGTTTCTTACACTTGATAGAAGGTTCATGAATCATTTGAATGTTTGAATAAATTGTGGTTTTCAGATTATCACACTGAAATGACATGCAACTGTCAAACCTTTGAATGGTATGAACAAGACATTTCATAGTGAATATTTCATAACTCTCAAACACTATTCAGACAGTTTTCAACACTACAGGAAATATCACACACACTAATATTCAAACAACTATATTTTAATGAAGACAACAAATCACTTTTAAAATACAACACATTAATTACAACTAGGAAAAAATTGCTGCTGTCAGCCAAACTATTCGATTATTGTGTGGGATGAGGAAGAAATCATTTCTTAATACATACAACCTTCCACATGTATATTACAGAGGGACACCATTTTAGAATAGTTAACTGGTTTTTCAGTGACTGATGCAGATTTCATTCAACCAAAATTGTCTCTCAGGCTAGCAACAAATAGAGTAAGATTCTTGAATTTGCACTTAGCAGGGGACTTCTGGTAAACTGTTCAGTTATGCAATTTTAACTTCTCCTGAGAAATTATTTGCACCTAAAATTGAATCCTTTAAAAGTTTAATTTTTCCAGAATATTTACACTTGAAAGTTCTTTAACGTTTATCGAGATTATGCTTGAGGTGGTTTGGCAAACAGCAATGATGTTACGAAGCTACTATGCACACGGCTTACATAACAGATTGACGCGATGACACAGTTCCTTCCATCTCGTCCTTCAGGATCTCAAAAATCCGGGCTTGCGAGTGAGAAATAATGTGCCCCACATCGCCTGAGAAACTGGGCGTCTCAGGTCCGGTCCGTCTCTCAGGTGCAGTCATGTCTGGCACCAGTCAAACGCTGCGTCGAAACTTAGCTTCTTTTACATACATCCATCTGCTGCCGAGACTAGTTTGAGAAGAAGGATTTAAGCGTAGAATTTTTCCTTTACATTGTAGCAATCCTAGTGTTGTCACATTCTGATTGTTACTTGAAAAATTCCTCAGATAAAGGTATCAAAGAGAAACTTCTATGCTGAAACTGTTCTCTTTATCACAGAGAATGTATATATTAAACAGTGTCTTATATCAAATTCATATGCAAATTATAGCTACTATGACAATTGAAAGTCTTTTCAGGGTTTTGCACACTGTCCTGTATATCTGATTTAGGCTATTACTTGTTAATTGAAAAGAATCTGACAATGTCAACAAAAAAAAATGTAAACAGCCATTTTATATTATTTTAATATCTGGAGCGCATGAAAGAAATTTAATTAAAATAAATAAATATTATGTTTTCTGCAATGCAAACATCATGAAAATAAACAGAGAATACTTTAGACTCAAAATAAACAAATATACAAGGAGTTGTACTATTACAGCAAATCAGAGAAAATGAAATTACTTGGAAAAGTCTGGACAGGCTGGCAAAGCATTCGTAAAATCATTATAAATTAAAAGAAGGCATATAACACTTACATATGCACTCAAAAGATCAATATACCAATATTAAAGGAACAATTTATTATTATGTTAGAGATTTTGATTTAGGGCACGTGACATGGCGGATGCAGAAACTGCAGATATCTTTAACATTATACATTAACAAAAACTGAGAAATTTAAATATGCCTTTTTCAGACAAAATACATATGACAAACACTGCAAAATTATGTTACGGTGTTAAAGCTTTTCAAGTCATTGATTAATAGCATTACGTGAACCACGTGGCTTTGCACTCTGAAGCTTATTACACTTTATTTATAGGGAGTATAAGGGAGATAACACTTACCTTTTATATTTGAGACTCTGCTTTCAGGGGAACAGATTACTTTAACACATAGGGACAAGTTTACTCTGTGTTACTCGGTTCTATCGGGCAGTGACCCTGTGCACTGAATGCACAATCATGTGTCGCTGATGCACAAGCAGAGCAGCTGCTGGCTGTGTTGCAAGCAGGACAGAGAGGGCAACGTTAAATCCCTCCCTCTACCGGGGAGACCACTAGTTCAATTTGGCCACCTCTCGTAGCACTGGTTATGCTGAAGTGCATCAGCGCAAGGGACACTGCCTTGGCCGGCAAGTAGGTCGCCGACGGCGTCGAGAACGCTGGACGTCCAAAGTGGATGTAGGGTCTGCAGGAGGGTGTATACCGGCAACTTGGGTTGAGGTGCCTGAGCCCTGGCTGGTGCGAGCATTGTGCCTGAAGTGAGGCAATAACCAGCGGCATTGCTGTTGTGTTCAGGCCGGCCAGCGATACACCGATGAGCAAGTGGAGGCGGCTGAAGAGCTACTCCCGTCTCCTTGCGGGCCCTGTTGCAGCTCACTGATGCTAGGTTCTGTGATTCGCACCTTCCCCCACCTGTCAATGAGGAACTCCGCTGCTGACCTGAGTTACAACGGTGACAGGTAGCTGCTCGGCAACTGGAAAGCCACGAAAGTCGTGGGGTGACGTTTCTCCTTCTCACGCATCACCTATGTCCTCTGCCACCGACCACTGTACTGTTGTGGCTGGCACAGCAGCAGGCGGCATGGCAGCTGGGAAGCCACACAATTTGAGGGGTGACTTTTCCCCACCCCACACATCATTGATGTATTCTGCTGCTGACCACTGTACTGTTACTGTGGCGGGCGCTGCAGCAGGTGGCGTGGTAGCTGGGAAGCCACGAAAGTCAAGGCGTGACTGCCCTCGTGACGACGGCGGACCTCTGGCTTTCATTAGATTGCAGGACCTCACTCACTTCTGCTTAGGCTGCTCTACCTAAGCTTTGGTCATTTTGTTGTTCTCTTGTGCCCTCTTGGATGACAGGTGGGCGTGGCTCATCAACATCATTGGGAAGGGAAGCTGTGCGAATATTGTCCCTATGTACTTAACATCTTTTCCTTGGTCCGGTTTCCTCTAAATACAGTGTTCGACCTATCTTCTCTAGGACCCTGTGTGGTCCGGACCATTTGGGAGCTAGTCCCACACAAAAAATTATGTTTGGTTGTTGACAGATGGTGCGCACATATGTAAACAGTCATCTGGTAACAAGGGCTTGGGTGGTCTTCTATTTTTCAACAGCCATCTCTGAACATAATGTTTGTGGTTTTTGCATGCTTCATGATGACACAGCTTCCTCTCCCTTTCTCTTTTCTCAAAGTCTGCAGCTTCTAGGATTAAGTCCAGTGCACAGCAGGCAAACTCCTCCGTACGTTCTAGGCGTGCACCATACAACTCAGCAGGAGATTTCCCAAAGGCTTCGTTGGTGCGGTTACGTAAATAAAAAATTATGTCTGGTATGTGCTGTGCACAAATTCTGTGGTCTTCGCCTACTCATAAGCGCAGTTGTGCTTTCACTTCTTGACTCCGGCACTCGGTCGGGTTTACACGTGTGGTAAATGTAAGTTGTGTGATGTTCGACGTGCCGTTCTGTACACAACCCATGTCAACAGGGTCCGGAGAACTGGGTGGTATTGTCACTCAGGGGTGTCTTGGGGTATCCCCAGCGGGGGAAAAACTCCTTTTTTCAAAGTGGCAGCAATGTGACATGCATGCACTCAGCAATGCATACAACTCGCTCCAATGTGTAAACAGATCAGTTACCAGTAGTACAAAACGTTTTCCATCTAATTAGTGTGGATATGGACCCATGAGATCCAGAGTGATAGCTTCGAAAGGGTGCTGTGGTAGCGTTGGTTGTTGTTGGGTGGTCCTGTCTGATCTGTGTGTTTTGTAAACATTACAGTACAGGTGTGGCGTTTGTGTACGTAATCTCTAACCTCTTTTGTGAGGTGAGGCCACAATGATGTAATGTTGCACACCGTTTGGTGGTTATGAGCGATATGAATGACAGTGGTGCACGTCCCTGGCGACACATAGAGGCACCATCAACCTCCTGGCCGGCTGTTTTTATGCATATCTTCACGGTTGTCAATTTCTCGCCATCTTTCTGACACTTCCTATTGGCACTGTGCTTTTATTTCTTTAATCTCAGTGGACATCTGTTGTTGATTTAGCACACACACGTAGTGATAATCTGTGCACGTTTCTGCTAGTGGGCTTTGTTTTGGTATACTCGCCGCAATCTTTTGCAGCCCTACTGGAGTTGTATTGTTATTCTCCAGCGGTAGGACGGTTTCCTACTCTTCCTCGTTTACCGCAGTTTCTTTTTCGTTCGGCGAACGTGATAAGGCATCGGCCAGCTGGTTATCCTTGCTGGGCACGGGTTCTACAACTAAGTGAAAATTCTGTAGCAATATTGACCATCTCGTTAGTTTGCTATGGGCCTCGCACATTTTGTGCAGCAACAAGAAGCAGCGGTTATCTGCCCTCAGCGTGAAACACCTATACTCCAGATGAATGCAGTACCGTTTTATGGCCCAGATGATTGCCAAGCATTCATGTTCTTTTACATCATAGTGCTTTTCAGTGTTGCCAAGTTTGGCACTGAAGTATTCAATTACACAACGTTCCTGATTGTCACTATACTGGAACAACACTGCACAAATGCCTTCCTGACTGGCATCTGTGTGTAAATACAGGTCGCGGATTGTGTCAATACGAGCGAGCGCGATTCACTAATAAATGGTTTTTGACTTCCTTGGAACACATTCTGCATGTTGATATCCCACTTGTACTTTTTAGCTGATGAAGGCATTTGAGTGAGCAGCGATGTTATTACTGCGAAATGTTGCATGTACTGCCTGAACCAGTTGATTAGGCCAAATAATTTTTGCAGCAGTTTCCACATGGTGGGCCACTGGATACTCGTGGATAATAGCTAATTGTTCTTGTGTGGGACAGTTTCTTTCCCCGTCGACAAGGTGGCCCAGGTATTTTAGCCTGGTTTTCGCTATGCTACACTTGTGATTGGTGCAAGTCAGGCCATTGATTGCGAGCCATTTCAAAACTACAACTAGGTGGCGCTGGTGGTTCTTCCATGTCTTTGACCATACAACTACGTTGTCGAAGTAGGCCATTGCGAAATCACTGATTATTCCACGAAGGACTTTCGCCATCATACTTTGGAAAGTGGATGGGGTACATTTTAGCCCAAAGAGCATGTCGTAGAACTGATATCGGGAACTGTCTGGTGCCATAAAAGCCGTTTTGTGCCTGTCTTCCGGTTTTACTGGGATCTGCCAAAATCCACTTTTCAGGTCGAAAAATGACAGAATTTTCACTTTCCCCATGACGTTCAGGGCGGTGTTTACACTGATAAGTGGGGGTGTGGTGCACTCTGTTATCTGATTTATGGACCTAAAAACACCACAAAACCACCATCCTCCATCCTTTTTTGGTATTAAGGTGATAGCCAAATTGTACCTGCTTTCCGACTGCTCAGTTACCTAGTCGCATCATTTCCGCTATTGGTTTATTTATGACATTCACATGATGTATGTCATAGTCTGTAGGAGATGTCCGTAGTGGATGGTTGTGGATTGTTTTGATTTCATGTTCGGCTACAGTGGTAAGTTTAAGCGGAGATCAGACGGTGCAAAAACACTTTTTCTTTAATTCAAGACGTTTTCAAAGACTGCATGGTACTCTGCTAGAACACCATGGTCAAAGGCATCTAATGCTATGGACTGTACATTAACCTCTACTTGCCTGCCTATGTTCTAAACAGTGCATCTGACTTGTTTGACAAAATTATTTCTATCCCTAGGAATCTCTAAAATTACGTCTTGATCAATCAGCCAAGGTACTCCAAAAATAACATCCTCCCGTATTTCTTTTGAGACTAAGGAGGGAACATACATTTCAGCATTCCTAATTGTTACGTTAAGTTGGGTAATGCCAATGATACTGCTTGCACCATGCAGTGTGGCGAGCTCTACGATTAAGTTGGCATCCCTTATATCTGAAAATTTCATAAGTTCTACGCGGACAAAATTGTGTGATGCCGTGTGGTATTAATCAATGCAACAGTGGTACCATTGTAAACACTCAACAAGAACACTCAACAGCTTATCAATTGTTGTACTCATCCCAAATAGGAGCCTGGCTGGTTGTTTACCTTTTCCTAAACCACTGTTGTGGACACACTGGTGGAGTAGGTGAGCCCCTGTTGCAGTCCTACCCCTTTGGTGTGTTTCCCGAAGCTGTCACTCGGTTAGGGCACACTCTGTGGCAGTACTATTGTTCGTCACAGCATATTCAACATCGTGGTGCCTGGTGCTGGATCTCGACGTTAGCAGCACTGGGTGGCTGAGCAGGTGTGGCACTTAAACCACTATTACACTGCGCATTCACGGAGCTGTCTGCCAGCACGTATCTAGTCACATGGGCGGGTTGGTTATGAAGACAATGTCATGCTGTCGCCCTACCCCGATCTGGGTGTTTTCTGTTGGCTGAGATATTGCTACCATCCAGGAATGTCAAACTAGTGCCTCAGTTTGCCACTGGAGGGCAGCACACATTCTCTTCCAGCAGTATCCAGCCTCTCAGGGAGGGATAAAGAATGTCAACGCCTCCAGCAGAGTTGATAAGATCTGAAAGGCAACCCTTCTGAGTCAGAATAAACTGCACCTGCGGGAGAGGCTAACCACCTCTGTACCCCTCGGAGAGCCTACAAGCTTGGAGAATAAGTATAGAAGGAGGAACCATCCCTTGGCTCAGGGCAGTCTTTGCGCCTTCCAGCTTGCATAAGGCCAAGGGTAAGTGGTAGCCAACCGTTCTCTCCCAGCTTGCTAATGCTGGTGAACTTCTCTTAAGGGTGCTAACCACTAAGCCACTTAGCGAAATGTGCTTCAAGAGTCTCCAGGGTAAGTGGTCCGCCACCCTTCTCTCCCAGCTTGTGAAGACCTGAGATATATCTAAAAGGGGTACTGACCACTAGACCTCTCTGTAGTCGCACTCGGAAGACAGTCCTTGAGGCTCTCCGTTCTGCTACAGCCACCAGCAGCCACCTTGCAGACTCCACAACTGCTGGTCGTCAACCAGAGGCTTCCGAAGACATCCTCCCTGCTCCTACCTGGTAAACCTCCACCCCCCCCCCCCCCCCCCCGATGTAGCAGGTCATGATGACGTCCCTTCTGGATCTTGGTCATTTTTAATTTACCCGTACAGTAATTTACTTAGGTTCCCTCAGAACACACCATAAGTAGGCTACAGCACTGTTGAAGTGCTAGACTATTGTTTAGTTCCAGTTATTTATTATCACGTCTAGTTCTTGCATGAAAGCCTTCATCTGCATTTTAAATCTCGGTAGCTTCCATATTATTTAACTTAGTTAGCAAAGAATCATCTTCCTTTCTTATTACATATCAGTAAATACTTAGTAATAATTGAACATAATCTGTGAGTGTCATTTTAATGTAATTTGTGTAACCCTTTGAATGCATTTTGTTTTAAACTTGAAACTGCATTAATTGCTATAGTTAACTGCCACAGAGGAAAACCTGGTATCCACGTATAAAACCTCTGAGGTAGTGAAAACACACTTTAGAGGCAAACCGAGATTTACCAGCAGGTAGATCTTCGGCTGCACCCAAATCACTAGCAACTTCAACCTTCTAAGAGGTACGACCAGGCCAGGTACTCAGAACTCCCAGCTTGCAAAGGCCAGAGAACTAGTAGTGCTCAGGCCTGATTGGCCTTTTGTGGGTTACTCACCCAGGGCCCAGTTGTTTGCAGCACCCTTAGTTCAGTCCCAGTTTGCAAAGGTCGGACGCTGGGAACAAAGTGTGTAATCGCTGAGCTCTGGAAGTACACACTTAGGACCGCCTTAAAATATCAGTTTCTCCTCTTACTCATACGAAAACTGACCAGGTCGTAATTTGACTCTTCTCCCAGCTTGCAAAGGCCAGACTTGGGAACACTGGGTAATCAACTGTGTTTGAGTTTAAATGCCTTATGCAGATTAAGCAAACAGTATAGAAAAGCCCAACAGGCAGCCGTCAAGGAACTGCTTACGTTAAAATCAGTGGGAAACGTCCTAGAAAACAGTGACAATTCACAACCCGAGCAAGCTTTGGTACCTTTATTTGGCCCACGTATACATGTCACCTCCAGTGCACATCCTGCCGTTGAGGCCATACAAGACGAGAGACTATCTTAGGACTCTGGCCTTGGCACAGATTTTATTTACCAGCGTCCCAATCATCAGTTAATGTCGTAGAATTGACCCCAATTTCTACTCAAACCCCTAAACCTGCAGCTACACCTCAGTCTACTTGCACAGTGTGCACATCCACCGGGAAGATCATCCACTTTCAGCTCCAGATCCAGGTACCAAAATGCCAAAGGGTTAACTCTGTTGTTCCCAACTTCGTACCAACACATTAGCCGACTAGGCCTTAGGCCTACCCTCTATATAGGCCGGGCACCGCAGTATCTTAAGGTCCCTGCCTAGTTCTTCCCCCCCCCCCCCCCCCTTCAATGCTTCACTGTATTTTGGCATCCCTACAGGGAGGCAGAACTATAGTCTCCTACTAAGAGACTTATCAAATTAAGTTTACTATGGGGTTTAACTCGCCTTCATCTCTGGTAGTTGCCTAAGCAAAGAAACCCAAACCATAAACATTTCCAACGTGGGAAAATCCGACAAAGCCTGATAAAATCAACATGCATTTATTTCTTTGTATTTTGTAACATCGTATATCAAGCGTCCCAAGTGAGTTTTACGGAAAGTTTTCAGTGAAAATTTTTTTGAGGGTTGCATTAGTCATGTACCTGAGACATCTCTTCACTGGTGCACTTTTTCCTGATTATATTTACTATTATGTTGGACCCACAGTTATCTAATAGCTAGGAGTTTGATTATATAGTATGATCCCATTGCCATACCTATATCTTTTGTTTTGGAAGGAGAAGATTCGTAGATGTGGTGTTCGAGAGGTGTTTTTAGAGAGGTTTTCTCCTTCCATATTGCTACAACTCGTCATGCTATGAGCTTCTAGTCTGAGGAAAATGTCTGGTAATAGTTTTGTCATTGTATTAGTCATGTTATGGTTTCGTTAAGACTGCAAGATGCCACCAAGCATTGAAGATAAAACATCTATTTATTTGTAACGTATTGCTTTTCAAATACAGAAAAATGCACCAAAAAAAAAGGGGGGATTACTGATGTATGTGCATTATGTGGAAGGTGTGAAATCAGGGGGTGTAGGAAGTGGTTCTACTGTACGTGATTCTTTGTTTGTAAACCAATAGTTAAAAAGTAAAACATCTTCCTGTCTCCTAAGTTTACAGTTACAGGTCCCAGTCCTTCGTTTTGTAGCTGTGGAGTCCCTTCATGGACAGCTTATGAGCCATAATGAAACTGTGTGTGAGTACATATGTTGCAAACTTGTGGATGGGAATGAGAGTTATTGTTTTGTGTATATCGGTGTATATGTGCAGGCTTTCTGACGGAGTGCTATGATGAGCTGGGCGCGCGTTACCAAGTGCCTGTCTACTGCCTGTCCTACCCCATCAACATCGTCAAAGAGGACAATGGCCGGGACTCACCGGCTGAGTGTTCAGGTCTGCCCATCTCAAATTGTTATAAACTTATAAAACTTGTTTTGATTTCCAAATCATACATAGAGTTCTAGTAATATGACAGTTCATTAATAGTTTTAAATGTTAGAATTTTTTAAGTGGTGCATGTGGACAATGGTTATTTATGTAAAACTGATTGCCTGTCATCTCTGTATTTTTTTCCCAAACATGGTTTAAACTGAATTTAAGGTACAATTATTTTATAGAAGTTTTACATACAAGGATGTGCAGTAGGCATCATTAGTTGGCTATAGAATTGTGGGTCACCATCTATGGTGCTGTTTTGTGCAATGTAATTAAATAGTCTAGTCTGTTCTTTCATAAAAAGAACACACACTTCCGACAACTTGGAATATAATATGTATCACTTTTAAGACATATTGTTAATTGTTGACATTGTTTTGGAGCCTCTCAGTTAGAACTGAGCCAATACTGATACCCAGTTGAAAAAACCTGACTAGTATCCAGAATATCGGAACTACCCGAACCAATTTTTTTTTCAAAACTATTTTGAACAGCAATATTTTCTTAGTTGAGTTTTTCTTCCACATTTGTGACAGACTAATCATACTGATGAAGGCTTGTTCTGTTATTTAGGTTTGATTCAGAAGACAAGAATTTTGATTCTTCACATATCTTCAGCTCGCTAACTTTTAAAGAAAATGTGTAACCTTCAAAACAATCGTTACAGGTAAAATACACAGAATCATTTTGATTTTTGATACGCGCAGCATTGCGAAAATAAAGTATATACGGACGTTTGAAACATTTAGCACATAGAGAAAGCGCACTACAGAGAACTGACTTCACCCCATCTGAAAATGGCAAAGTTCTATGGGCAAGTCAACTCCAGTTATGCATGGTAATGGAGGCAGGACACGTGAGACTTCCAGACATTGACAGAGCCTAAACGCACTACCAACCCCATGTTCCTAGCTTTTACTGTCAACCCGATTCTTCTAGAAGCAGTCGCGTCATCACCGTGCCTGTTGGACACACCACTCTCACTCTAATCACCACGGCCGTTAGAGAGGCTGTGCATCATTTGAAATTCACGCCGCTGAAGGAAGCAGGCCAATCAGCAGAGAATCACTGCATCCTTGAGCACCTCTGGACCTGAGATTTCAACGCCACGTGTCGAGTGGCAGGCGAGATAAGGATCCAGGATTCATACATGTGATGTCACAAGCTCCGCCCCTAAGAAGCAAACACCTCGCACCCCTCGGAGCACCTATGGTTGGCAGAAATTAGTATAAAAGGCACTCCCAACCAGGCCTCGAAAGAGTCTGCGAGCCAGTTGAAGTGACTCATGATCTCCAAGGCTGCGAAAACTGGAGACGACTCCCGCGGCAGTTCTGTCTTGCAACACCCCTTGACTGTGAAGGCCGGGGTATCCTGACAGAGGCTAACCACCCTCAGCTGTGCTGGTAAATAGTCTGTGGTCGACGACGACCTCCCTCCATAGGACACCACCACCAGAAGGAGCTGCGAGCAGCCTCGAACGCCGCCCTTCTAATCCCGGATCTCACCATATCCCAGGATTAGCCCTGATCTGCACCGAATTCCTTCTACCCGAATTTGCAGGTAGACAGCACGAGGACACTATCACATTCCTGAATGAATGTGGATGAGATCACCTCGACCATCACATTCCCCGTAAACAGTGGGTGAGTCAAACTCACGACCAGCTGGCTGGATAGGCGAAAGACTGGTGGAAGAAGTACTGCAAATTTTATCTGAATGGGAGCAGGTAAGAACCTGTCTCATTACCCAGTTCTCTGTCTAAGAGGTAATAGCCCGCCTTACTACAGAATTCCACACGCACATGCAGACCTCTGAGGAGGAAGTCAAAATTTATATACATTGGAAAGAACAGTTGTTTCGACATATATATCCCTTAAAGGGAGAGGATGGCTGCATGCAAAATAATACAGACTTAAAGAAATCTCTTAACTCACACCAAAGCCTCGTTCCATTGATGAGCTCCTGGAACAAGTGAGAAGGATTGAGAGTAACAATAAAGAGCTGGAGTTAAACGACACGGAGTTATCTTCAGTAGCTTGCCTCAACATTTCTTTGCTGGGGCTCTCTACTGCCTACCAGTTCTTCTAGATATTCAACCACCACCACCAGTGGCTGCCACCACCAATGACCAGAGGCTTCTACCACCTACTATCAGAAGCTCCAGAGGCTTCAACCACCAACAGCTAC
The DNA here is from genome assembly GCA_029891345.1 of Dryococelus australis. NCBI lineage: Eukaryota > Metazoa > Arthropoda > Insecta > Phasmatodea > Phasmatidae > Dryococelus > Dryococelus australis. The sequence continues at coordinate 55,847,490 of CM056997.1, read as the reverse complement.
CAGAAGCTCTTCAACACCAGAAGCCTGCAAGACTTCACTCCACACTTCCGCTGTTGATCCTCCTGGTTCAACAGCAGCCGCTATTTGCTGGTGAGTGGCAACTACACCCACTGCCCTTTTGGTAGTGACCCATTTTGTAAAGTCTCGTCTAGACAACCCCAGAGTAGAGTAACTGCATCTGAGATATTTTCATAGCTGTCAAAGTCATTCTTATCTTGAGTAGCCTAGGAGCTGGTCACCTCCACCTGTAAAGCGTAGCTTACTTCTGTTCGCACTTTGCTTAGTAGTAAGAGTATGTGTCACTAGTATTTATTATATATAATAAATACAATTTATTTGTAACCCTAGAGTGAATCTCTTATAGAGGTAAATCCTTTCCAAATATGTACTATGTACTCAACCCTTAAACGAAGCAAGCAGAAGATCTGGTTTTTCTAACTGTATGAACCATTGATCCCCTTCTGGAATCTGAACATCGGAAACACCACTTTCGACGGCCACACGTTCTGTACACCACTGTGTATAAAAAGGTAGAGCCACAACCACTAGGTACTCATCCAACAGGAGCAGGACAGCCATCTCAGGTTGTATCACTGTCAGACTGCCGCCGATGCTGACAGGGGTATTTACTTGGGACTAAAAACCCAACTGTTGCTGGACCACACCCCAACAGTAGTAGGAAGGACTCACTGCTCCAGGTTTATGCGCCAAGGTGCAGAACTGATTGGAGCACAGAGTTTGCGGCATCAACTGCTTGTGACCAACTAGGAATAAGTTAAGTGTCACTTCTGCATCTAAGCCATTTGGGGAAAGGCACGGAGCTCGAAGGGAGGAGCAAAAGGCAATGTTTCTTGCTGCTATGCGAGTGTGTACCAATAATCCCTCTGCACGTGGCAGAGCCACCCCATGGGAATGAACTCAAGCCACCCGACACTTGGCAAGACCTTCCTCTTTAGACAGCATCCCTGTTTTCTTCCCTACACACTAGGCTCGGCATCGAACATCATCCAGCACCTCGTGCCCTGGTTACTTGGAGTGACACCAGGTTGGGCATTTCCAACACCTACTTCGGAAGCAGTGCAGCTGCAGAGTGAAGTAAGAAGTACCGTACCACTCTGTACGGAAACTCATTGCCCAGTACTATCAAGGAGACTGCTGGTCCCAGTTGAACTGCTTCTGCACCAGAACCCTAGAAACAGGTGCCGGAATACCCTGGTAAGTCAGTCCTATCTGAATGGGCAAAGGTTAAAGTCAGACATATTGCGGTACCACCCACAGCTGATTTTGTACCGAGTTGTAAACCAACCCAACCAGTATTAACCTGACAGAAAGTCCACTCAGAGTAAGTAATTTGTTGACCTGAGCATGCCTAACCTAGCACACACCAAAGCCACATTGACCAAGTCCAAGCAACACACATCAAGTGATTTTCTGGCGCCCAACTTGGGGCCAACGTAATTACTGTTAATCAGTAACATAGGACCAGGTCAGAACAGTCTGAGAGTTAAGACTTAACCGGGATCCATAACCAGACTTTGGGGAGTCTTGAAACACCCAGTGGCGCCCAAACCACCACAATGTTAGATGCATACGTTAATGCAGGCGAATCTGCAGCCGATAACATGGCGGACGTTGCCAACGAAAAATGTAGCCATACCAACTGTGAGGATACCAGCACATTCTGCATTACATGCGCCCACTGCCAAAAAACTTTCCACTATCTTTGCATAGGATGGGTGAACGAAGAAAGGTGTACTGAGGGACTCGAGTATAGATGTGAAGCTTGTTGGGCCCAACAAACCACGTTTTGTAAATTGTTTACATGTCCAGCGTACTGCGTTAACAGAATACGCTATACTATTTGTAATGAGACGTACCACCGTGCTTGCATAGGCTGGCTCGACGAGAGGGTTACCACGCCTGGACTAGCATACAGATACGAGATGTGTACACAAGCCTATGAAAACCATCCTCATCTATCTCATTCATCAAGACAGCCGGGAACCAACCCAGGATATCCTGCCACGGAACATAACCTGGGACCCCATTTCCCGGATTTTGCGGGTCGACCCCACGAGGATCCCACTGTATTCATCATGGAATGCGAGAGGGAGCTTGAGGGGTCCAACTTCCCAGCGAAACAGTGGGTTAGTCACGCACACACACATTTCAAGGGAAAGGCGCTTGAATGGTGGAATCGCTACAGCAAATTTATTAAGGACTGGAAGCAGTTCTGTAGTTGGTTGGCGACAGTGTTTAAGGCGAAGAAGTACTGGCCAAACTAACTACGTAATTCTATAGTCAAACCCAGATACCAGGGGATGAAGCCTAAATATTTATACGAATAAAGGAACAGATGTTGTATCAAGTATTTCCAGAGGCGGATGAGATAAACTCGGTTTGATCAATTAGCAGAATGTTATTACCTGGCATACGGAATGTACTACTCATGCCCAAGCCTTCGACCATTGATGAACTGGTGGACCGTGCAAAGGAGGCAGAACAAAATTTTGAGGGCTGCGCTTGATATGCTATGAACAGTTAAAACAGCGGAATCCCTAACCCCATTGTCCGAGACACAAAGAAATTCCCTCTTCTCCTCTCCACGTGCCTTGTTTATACAGAAGTGCTGGTTCTGCCCTGAAAGCTATTGGCATAAAGTCCGTCCACGCAAGCCAACTGATCGGCGAACTATGGGCAATAAACCAACAAACCAAACAGAAACCACAAACTACCCCACCACTACCACCGAAATGCCCTTAACTCGCAACGCGGGCAATGCCGCAGCTGGGGTGCAAAGCGGGCCGCCACCACCAAATAATCGGGACCCAGCATCCAACGTTTAAATTAGGAACCTACTCCTCCTATTATCCCCCATATTAAAATGGAAGTAAATGGAAAACGGGTCCTAGCCCTGTTAGATTCGGCCGCGACAGGAAATTTCATAAGAAGCAATTTGTTAAGCCCCCAGCAAAAGACCACCCTTTAACCACAATTGAATGTCGTTAGTATGGCACAACCCGATGCCATCCTACAAGTTAACGGCCGAATTACGTTAACTGTCAGCCTACACAGGCACTCCAACCCAGCCGAATTCGTGTTCTGTCCTGTATTGACAAAAGCTTTAATACTTTGCTCCCCATTGCTTTGACAACAGCAGTGTCTCGTTGACCATGGGCAACAATGAGATTACTTGGGAGATAAGTACTGTGTGACGCTAAATTGGGAACACAGCCCCAAAGCCGTATTACGCATCCCAATCAATTTGAATAAGATCAATCACGAATTAGAGGAGCCTGAGTTTCAAGAATTAAAGCAAGTCCTGGACGAACATGCCAGCGCCTTTTGCCATGAGGGTCTGCTACGCCAAACCCGGTCCATCCAACACGAAATATGCATGACCATGGCTGCTTCCATTTATAATTGACAGTTCCGGGTGTCAGCACGACAGCACCGTTCAACAATGGAACAGGTCAAAGAACTGAAGGAACAAAGCATTACACAGCCATCCAATTCACCATATAATTCCCACGTTGTTCTAGTGCCGAAAAAGGATGGCAGACTCCAGTTTTGTGTAAACTATAAAGCCTTGAACGGCGTGACACATCCCATAGATCCCCCAGCCATTGATTTAACCCATACCCTGTGAGACAATGGGGAGGCAAGGATATTTAGTTTCATAGACATGGAATCAGAGGACTGGCAGATTTCTGTTCACCCAGACAACAAATAGTTCACTGCCTTCACGACTCCTAAAGGAGAGACGTTACAGTTCAGGGTAATGTCATTCGGGTTGAAAAACGCACCCACCATATTCCCAACGCCTAATTTCCACAGAGGTACTAACTGGGTGCATAGTTGAATTTTGCTTTGCCTACCTAGACAATGTAATTATTTACTCCAAGACCTGGGAGGAGCACCTCGGCTATGTACAGAGAGTCTTAGCAACTCGAACGATACAGGATGACCTGGGAGGAGCACCTTGGCTATGTACAGAGAGTCTTAGCGACTCAAACTATACAGAATGACCTGCAAGTTATCCAAAAGTTTTTTCGGAAAATCATCAATTGACTACCTGGATCATGTGGTATCCCCTGAAGGGAACTATCCACAGCAATGTTTAATACGGGCAATCAAAGAGGCCGAAGAACCAACTAACAAGAGACGGCAACGTCAGTACCTGGGTCTGTGTAACTGGTTAAAAGACTTTGTGCCAAATACCGCCCACCACATGGCACCACTTCATCCACTACTCGAAAAAGAAACCCATTGGAAATGGGGACCGGAGCAGAAACAGGCATTCCAAATTCTGAAGGACAGTTTTGGTAACATCCAGCAACTACACTGACCTCAAGGCAGCGAACCATCAATCCTACAGACGCTTGTCAAAACGGTCTTGGGGCGGTACTGAACCAACAAAATGCCGGAGGCCAGCCACATATGATAGCGTATGCATCCACTTGGTTGAATGAAACTGAACAGCGTTATCACATCAACGAGCATGAAAATCTGGTGGTCATATGGGTGGCATGGTATTAACATTACTATTTAGAAGGGCAACATTTTGTCTTGCTTACAGACTCTAAGGCCCTCCAGTGGTTAAGAGAGTTTTGTAATGCTGAAGCCAAGCTTGGGCGGTGAGACATGTTCCTCACAGAATTTGGTTTTGAGGTACAACACTGCCCGGGCAAGAGTAACAATCTGCCAGATGCCCTGTCCTGGTACCCAACTCTGGAAGAGGATGCGAAGGTCAAGGAAGAAAGGGAGAAAATGTCTCCTCCATCTCTCCCCTAACGCAGCCCGGAGGAGCAAATTCGTTTTTTGCAACTCCAAATTACTCAACATCAAATTGCAATGAGCCAACAGGAAGACTCCCATATCCGTCGCCTCCTGCAAGAACAGCCACAAGGATTTGAGGTGAGAGACGACATTGTATGGACCTGTAGCAGGCAACCTACAGCAGTATGGAAAATATGGTTTTCGCAAAAGTTGCGACCAGATTTCTGTCGACATCATCGTGATCACCCACAGGCGGGACACCATGGTACCCGGGAAACCTTGCTAGACGTTGGAACCCGCTACAGCTGGGATGAAATGAGCCGCATGTCCAACAGTATGTGAGCACCAGTCCAAGCCACATCTTCTGGGCCAGTCACTCTGCCAACCAGGCAACAGGCAATGGGAGAGTTAACCCACCGGCATGCTACAACCAGAAGATATCCGCCTAGCCACACTGGCATGCACAGCAGATGCCCAGGATACGTACATCCGGAAAAAGTATCCGCAACCAAAAACGGGTGAGAGGTTTCAACCTAGGCAAAGCTGTACTGCTGAACAGTTATCCTTCAGCAAAGCCAGCAACCAATTTAGCACTGCCCTTGCAGACAAATAGGATGGACCATACCGTATAGTAGGCAGATAAATGGGATGGACCATACCATATAGTAGGCAGACAAATGGGATGGACCATACCATATAGTAGGCAGACAAATGGGATGGACCATACTGTATAGACACCAGGAGGGTTGATATTCGTGTGATCAGCCAGAAGCCAAGAGAATCTGTCGCACTTTTTCCTTCAATCCCCTCCGCTTGGAATAGTGCATCGGGAAATGGAATTCACTCTACTACTGCACCAAGACTGCAAGCTCCTTGTGCAACTTACGTCTGGCACCTCGTGCGAACCGGAGACTGCTGGACACCTTATTCCAACGCCTGGCAAAGAGTGCAGTACCCTATCACAAGCGTAGCTTCAGTGATGAAACGGGGTGTAGATGATAGTGCCTGAGCAACATGTGCTAGACAAGAAGACTGCTCAATCTGGTCAGATCTGAGCGACTGGTGCAAGAAACAAAGACTGGTCGAAACAAAGCTTAAAGGATGCATGTTGCGAGTGCTGGAGTTCTGAAGACTATTCAAGATGCGGGCTCTCTCTCTCCTTTTGTACTACTCCTGCCTGACGCTATGGCAAGGGGTGGTCGCAGAGCGGGGGGTAACGAATGTATGATTTGCCTGTTACGTCACCAGCCAACTGGAAGGAAAGAAAAGCAAAAGAAACTATATCTAGCGGGTAGTAAAAGAACTCGTTGCATCTAAGCATTGTTACGGTGGGCCAATGAATAAAACTATCTGCAAGGCAGGCAGTACAAAGTCTCACACTTTCAAAATGTAAGAATTTTGTACTCCTTTGTAAACAATAAAAAAAAATTTGTATTTTCTGATGTATGTGTGATGATGTACTTGTACATGATTTTGTTTTACCATCTTAGCATTAGCCTGTGAACTCATTGCCGGCCAGTTGACATGGATTGGAGAAACTGTGAAATGTGATGGTGGCCATTTTTCCCACACAAAATTGTAGTCAATTTTAAAATAAGGACCACAGCGTGAGTCTTGAAATTTATCGTACTATCACTCTGTAGGCAGAAAAAGAATAGGAAAAATTCCTGTTATACTTTGTATTGTAATATATTGGTTAGAATGAGTTGGGTGACTTTGGATTTTAATTAATTCACATGTAGTGTAGAATTTCTTTATATTCAAAACAAGTATTGTGCATTGATATTTGCAAATACCTCTTGTTTAAGTGGACATAATTTGAAGCACCATCTTAAATATTTAGATCTTATGAAAAATTAAAAATTTTATACTAGAGCTACTTGTTTCCGAGACACATGCAATAACTTTGTCCGAAGTTTTGGGGCGATCAGCAGAAGCTTCGACACCAAGTGAAAACCTGTCTTGTATAACAGAAAGTACAGTAGAACCTCTCTATTACGAACGCTCACGGTTCTCGAGAATAGGGTAATAATAGAAGGGGGGGAGGTAATAAAAAACCAGGAAATTTTGTGCGGATTTTGACCTACCCCATACCCCCAAACTTGCAATTTTTTATGAAGTATATTCAATCTTCTCTAATGCATAAAAAAAAACTTTTTAAATTAAATTGAACATAAATATGTATATTTTAATAACTGGACGTCTCCTGATTAATTTGATACCCAAGAAAGGCATATTGGACCATCCCTTGTCATAAAAAAACAAGACCATTGAAAGTGTGTGAAAAGGTTAGACTATGTATTATTAAATATCTATTACGCAGGTCTCGTGGGTCGTACATTGCTATGAAGCACGTAGCGATAAAAAAAAGTTTAGGTGGCGTTGCGCAATACGTGTACGCGCCGTGCTCTCGCTTTGATTTGATTTGGCCGTTTACGTAGCTCTAGCTGGGTGAGCGCCTAGATCCTCTGCAGCGCGGGCGTGGCGTTTTGCTGCTGAAGCTCCGCCCTAGATCCTCAGGATGGGCAGCTGTCTGTCGGTCGTTACAAGATGGCGTGCGGCAGCCGTCGCCCGCCCGTCGGCACTGCCTACAGGACCGGTTCACTTCCCAACAGCGGCCCGGCGTTGGTAAAACATGCTGATAGATGCGATTCACATCAATGTGTTGAATTTATACGAAATGTAGGCGGCGTGTTGGCCTCTGCACTGGCACGATGAGGCGCGGTAATGTTTACGGGAATATAAATAAATATTTAGTGTAGTCTACTTGGGTTATTAATTATCCCGAATCTTTCAATCAAAAATTTTCGACGTTGCCTATACACGCACACGGCCTGACTCGCCATAATATGGTACCGGTAACATAAGAACACATTTCATTTGCACACACTTATCTTTATTAACTTTACACATAAAATTTTCACAAAAAAAAAACAATTGCTCGCCATAAAATATTAGCATATTATATAGGCGTGGGCGCACATAAACTTAAAAATAATCATTAAAAAAAGGGCACTGAATTAAATTCGAAGTTATCGTACATACACTGATTAAGAAACTAGTGTTATAATGTGCCACTGTTTTTACAGAAAAAGAGGAGGGTAATGGAAGCGGAAAAAGACAGGGAGGGTAAGGCGAAAGCGGCGTCACGTGACTAGGACAAAGAATTCTCACTGACCCTGCCCTTGCCAGCAAACACACCCGCTACCCTTTTGACATGTATTTTCACGGACAATACACCCGTGTCCCCTTCTGGCATTAAGTAATTTATTGCTTCACGCTGCTTGGGACAACCAATGTCAAAGTCTGTAATGGTAAAGGCCATTCACCGTAAAGTGAGAACTTTTGAAAGCTGTCTCATCTGGAATAATAGTCAATAAGTATGCTTTATTTTAGCCTTAGACATTAACTTCCGAGTGCAGTGGAATATACTTACTGTGTATGTTACTTACATGGCAATATTTGTTTAAAAATATGTTTAAAGGATAAAATATGGCTGAAAGGAAAATGTAACCATTCCGTCAAAAGTGCTCACTTTACCTTGAACAGCCTGTAGCTTGAGAAATGCGCGACCACTTTAACATCAAGGGCTAGTTTTCCATTTAAAACCGTGGATAATATAAACTAGTACCGCCGTCGGAGAAAACGTGTACAAAACAAATCCGCGCATAACTGAAACCGCGGTTGACGAGTGATTACTGTATCTATTTTTATACGTGCCTCAGATTTTCGACCCGAAGTTTTCATGGTTCCTCGGGAATGGGTCGTAATGGAGTGGTTTTACTGTAGTGATCAAATTACGTATATCAGAAATGTTAAAGAAAGAAATTTGTTTGCCTTCTTCGCACAAACAACATAAGGAAATAACATCGGCTGCAAAAATGATTTGAACTGATTTTGTTCCTTTTGACTTGGTGTTGTCAGACATCGGCAAGAAAGTATCGGTTACTATCCGGAATATGAAAAAATCTGATTTGGCTTAGCTCAACTTTCAAAATAGCATTTTAAATCTTATTGTTTTAAACAGCATAATTTCAAAGAGGAACACAAATTCACAGTGTTTCACAGACTTGCTTAGTTGCGGATATGGTGTTTGTGCTGGTGTCACCGTTAGCTCTGGTATTCTTCTATTGTTTAGAAATTCAAAATAGACCATGAGTCCATAAAAAAATGACAGGGTGATAATTATTGTCAGTAAGTTTTTATGTGATAATGCAGCAGATCTCTTTTTAACATTTCTGAGTTATTGTTTTCTTAATTTTAGAAGAAGAAAAACCGTGCATCTGAAAAGAAAAGTTTCACTTAGTTTTTAGCGCACAGCTCATTTCATTGGTACAGTTACATATGATGATTTTATTTTTGAATTAAGATCAAGTAAGTAGGGGTATTTACTAGGAATGTAACAATTCCACTTTTCCTTGATTCTCGATGCCGATACTAAGGCCTATTACTAACATAAATAATAGTACACTTGAACAGTGGGAGCATATTTATATGAAGTTCCCTCAATTTCAAAAGAGGTATACGAGATAATATTGAAAATGTACATATATATCATAATATATTTTGTCCTCATAGTTTATTCAAAAATATTTCCAAACCTCGCTTGCCATGATAAATGTTCACTATCATAGTAAATTATTAAAATGTTTGCAGGAATGGCAGTTATTAAAATGCAATCATAGTTTAAACATTTTAAAGCAGTAATTATCTAGAAGACTCCAATTTTAAAATGCAGTATCATTTTGGTAAATTCACAAACATTTTTTCTGGAAATGCAAAGAAGTTTAAAAAAATATATTGTTTACACTAATAAATTTTAATGCAAAGGAATTATGAGATACATAGATAAATTAGACAAGCAGTACCCACGTAATATCAATATCATCTGCATTGTGTGTGTTTGTGTGTTTTTTTTCCCAGGCCAGTTCAAATGATAGACATTTTACATCGGCTGGAACATCTTCCATAATTTATGAGACTATATGTTTTATGAAACAGCCCATTTAATGTGTCAATTTAGATATCACACATTTGTTTCATGCACATCCGTCAATGTTATTAAACAAGTGGCCGCCATAGATTATTTCACACATTCAAGTTGTGAGTGTTCACTTCACACAATTGGAGCCAATTTGTCGTCAAACTCTCTGTAGCTTATCTTGAGTACATGTTTTACTGCTTGTGTAGTCTTTGGAATGATTGTTTACATTTAGTTTCACAAGAAAAAATAAGTGTATTTACGTGTGTTGCATTTAGAACTATGATTTCCGAGATTTAAAAATTGTCTTGAGACGAAATCGAGAATTTTATCATCTCTAGAATTTATCAATATTCCCAGAGACTCGCGCATCTCTAGATTTTTACAGTGCCGAAGAAAATTTGTGATATAATATAGGAGAAGAGTTTATTTCTTTTGGAGAAAGCTCATTTTGTGAGATATCATGCATTTGGTGTATTGAGTGTTATTTAGCCTTTTAACGTGTATTTTGGTGTTATTTCATTTTATCGCAATTTACAAAATCATGCCTCTAGTGATAGGTTATGTATTTGTAGGAATCGGGTTTTAATACTTTTATTTTTCGTCTTCCGATTCTCTATTATACCATTCTTCAAGAATCCCAGGTATCGAGGAATCGTGGAATCGAGTTTGACACCCCTAGTATGTATGTTATGACTCATCATATCACCAGGAACATGATCCAGTTACTGGCCAGGTATGTTTACAGTACAGGCCTATTCATCTTCCATTTTACCACAACCTCTCCATTATTACTGCTATAGTCTTCCTGTCTCTTCCTTACATACTCCTCGACTCTCGTATGCCATCCATCTCTAGCTTACAGCAACACAAAATTTTGGTACTCAGTTGTAATACATTAGAATGCACTGTGGGGGAGAGGAAAATATTTGTGTAGAAAACTAAATTTTATAACAAGGTAAAAGCACCGGTAACACTGGACTGTGCATATGGACTTACAGAGCCAGTGGATGGAGGGACGGAGATGGTTCTGAAGCTACGGTTATCTTCGACATGTGTCGATGTGAAGCTGCCCGTATCCTCCAAGGATACCATCTGCATGGCCAAGAAGAAGTTGCAGGTGGGTGGTTATTTTTGCAAAAGAATTTGAAAAGTGTCGTGCATTCTTTGTACTGGTCTGATCAACATGTTGGTTCGGTTTATAACCATGGCGTTGCAGGCAAAGGTCAAGTGATTGTCCAACTCTTGTACACAACATGGACTGAAACATTTTGATTAATATGTTGGCACTTAACAATTTACCTCATAAGTAATCATTTAGATTTATGTTTTTATTTAATTGTGGTGTATAGTGGTACAACAGTATCACTTCTATAGTTATGAAACCCAACACTGGTAGATACTGATCAAGTTACCTATTATTTCTGGATATTTTCAGCAAGTAAGTGCAATTATATTTATCATTAAACACAAAAGAATATTGATATATATAATTAAACTTCATTCATACGCTCCAGTTTAATACTACACACCCGATCATGCATAGAACTTCTATTCACCTATGAAATTTAATAGGCTTTATAATTTTAAATTGTTTGTTTTAATCAAAGTATGGTTATAGGTAGAGGTCTGTAAAAATGGTTTTATTTTTCATCAATTTTAGTTTTTTAGAAACTGAATTTCGGTTTTATTTCACTGTTACACTTTTTGGCATTTAACTTTATGAATAATGTCCCAGTGCCAAGTGTAATCAGTAGTAATAAACACAATGAACAAAAAATATTGTATTGGTTATGCAACCATAAGTAATTTAACTTAATATAGTGAAGTTAAATTTATTCAGGCATATACTTATGCTGCACCTCACATTACTATTACGACTCATCGCTCTTTACGTGAAGTGTAGCATTACTTCAACCTACGCAGGAGTTATCTACTTCAAACACAGACGTGAGAATTGTGCTAGCATCACTTTGCACATACATTCTCGGTAGGTTAAATATCTCGGGCGGCCGAGCATGTGGCTACAAGTTTACGCAACCAGCAAGCAGGCTGATCCCCCCCCCCCCCTCTTCGCACTGAGTATCTACAAGCTTCAGCCACTTCGGGCACGGGTGAGTGCCGCCAAAGATACTCAAACCAAGGAATGCTGACAAGAAGGTTCCCACCTCCCACAGCAGAAGGACGTTACGCGTCTTCCCTACACCCAGCTGTGGCAGCCTAGACTTCGCACTATATAAGTCCGTGTGCAGCGGGTTTCCAGAATCATTCTTGATTCTTCTCTCGCGACATCCTGAGCTCTGCTCAGTGCTGGGACCTCCAGAGATCTTCCAAGTCTTAAGTACGCCCCCAACGGTTACTTCTAACAATGACGACCAGTCATCCAACAAACAGAGAACACGCTAACACTCATTAATTTCACTTTGTCTCTTCTAGACACCCACTTTATTTAGTACAGTTTAGTAGTATAGTATTTTTCACGTCTAGAACAATCTTTCCCTTTTTAACCTAGGACCAGGTCACCTACACCTGGCTAACGTAGGTAACCTTCAGCACTCCACTGTTTGGTAGGAGATAGCACGAGTCACGTGTGTATTGTTTTTTCAATAAACATAATTTTGTTCTCTATCCTTACGCTTTTTCATACACAGTATTTTGCTATTTCGCCCGCAAGGAGCAGTTCATGTCGTGCACTGCCAACAGAAACAGAGTATTTTTCTAAACCGAATTAACACACCCATTAGACGGTCGCCTGTTTCTTTCCAACCACCAGCGCACTGGTAGTGCTGGAGGGAAGAAACAGAGGAGCCACAACCTCTAGGAATACCTTCATCGAGGAAGAGGCAGTTAGCCCAGGTTATTCCCTTGCTTCGAGCACTGTTATTGCTGAAGTGACCATAGCCTGAGTCTTGCAGTTCAACCATGCCTGAAATCATATCCAGTAGAGGTCTTGGTGGTCCAAACTGCTCCATGTCTGATCAGCCCACCAAGCATGGGGGATCAGTGAAGACTTTTACAGAGCAAGCAGCTACTGGACTGACACTGTTAAATTGTTTCTCGCAAAGGTGCACTACATGTGTTTGTAGCATCGCAATATGTTTTAATGTATATATTTTGGGAATTATTTTTATTTGCTATATTTCTGTGTAAATGATAGTAATTCATTTAATGTTCAGAAGATCGTGGCAATAATAATTTGTTGGTATTTTGTACATATTCGTTTTTCTAAATTTATTATTTTGTTAGAATATAATCATCATAGAATGACAGTGCAACTTTTTCAAGGCATTAGTAAGAGAGTCTCGTCCACATGTTGCACCATTTGATGAAACTCAGTGTATTTACGTCACAGTAGCCCGATGTGACAGCCCGTGCACGCATTGTAATACTTTGATTTTGAGACTGACGTAAGTGTTCACAGGCTATTTTTAGACTCTACCAAACTTTGTAAAGCCACAATTGATCCAACTTTACTTGATGCAATATTTCAGGCAGTATAAATAGGATTAGCGTGAATTCCTCCTCTTCACAAGTATCACAGTTTCTTCATTGTGGTAGTGCATTCAACAGTTGTCAGCCAAATGACTTTCAGGGAGTGACCATTTTGCTCGCACCGACAAGCCCCTGCGACTTTAACCTTCTGTTTTCATTTCAGACATTTTTCTAAACTCCTAAATTTATTTTCCGTGGGTTTGAGGAGTCGTTTGGGCGCCGGGAGAGGAATGTATTAATTCTCTCCCATCTTCGTAATTATCAAGCCTCAAAGTTAGAAGTTTTGTTTGTCGTTGTTTTGAAGAGATGGCAATTAACTTTCTTGTGAACAGTATATTCATCTTTTATTTACTTTCTGGTTTTAATCAACGAACGTTGCAACCTGTTATTAATTCAGAGTCTCAAACTTCAACTGAGCTAGTCCGAGCCAGTGTTTGTTGCGAACTCTCATACAGCAGAACCACTACATGTTGTTTAAGCAGCGACACACTATGTCTTTCAAGGTAAGGCACTGCCAAAAGCGTAGGGAGCAAACCTAGTGTTTCTTGCTGCCAAACAGTGGTCTGCGCTTTCTCCTCCTACGCAGGAAAGGCAGGCGTAACGGGACCATGCCTCCGCACTCAGTTGCGAAGCAGTCGTGACTGCTCCTGTGGTATTTGTATATTTCCCACCTCATATTCGCACCAGCCAAGAATATCACCCGGTTCTGAGACGACTGGTTAACAGGACCGAGGCAAGGTACGGCCTCGCCAATCCCAGATTCTGGATCCGGGAATCTGCTGCCTGGAATCATCAATACAACATAGGGCAACGCAGTACCCATTAAGTTGAGACCAAGGATCGAAACCTCAACTTCAACCAAGCATCACAGAGGTCACCCAAGTATGTCAGTAGCTAACATCTCTCGCCAGCCACTGATAAACCTGTATAAAACCCCGCTATTGGTCTAGCGTACAAATCCTAGGCGAACGTGGCAAGCAGACCTTAACCGGGCACGCGTCAAGTGATTTTCTGGTGCCCAACGTGGGGTGTCAAGACTATAAACTGTACGCAGCGAACGTCCGAACTAGACCAACCAGGACCCAGAGAACTAAGGGTCAAGCTGGAGAAGCTGAAGTGACTTCGGGGAGTCCAGGAAACACCCCGTGGCGCCCATAACCATTAAAATGTCAGTCTCGGAGATCAATGCCGCTACAGGCGAAAATCGCGATGAGCATGATATACCCGACTCACAGTGTAGCAATGCAAACTGTCCAGGCAGTGGCTCACTGCAATTAGAATGCACATACTGCGCCAAGATATTCCATTCCGCATGCCTAGCCTGGCCAGAAGAGGTCCGTGATACAGAAGGGTTAGAATACCGATGTGCTGCCTGCCGTCAGCAACCCACTAGCTTCTGCAATAAAATTGCTTGTCCCGGCCAAGGCATTAATTGTATCAGGTGCACGTCATGCAGCAAACACTACCATCACTTATGTATATGATGGCCCGACGAACGCGTCTCTATACCCGAGATGGCATATCAATGTGAGAGGTGCCAATGGAAGCATGCCTCACACTCCCGCAGATCCAAGCCGTCCCGTATTTATATACAACCGGGGACGGCACTTTGCCATCCAGCAACAGGGAGAGACGATGACATCCAGATTATGGATTTTGCAGGCCGACCCAATGAGGATCCGGTAGCATTCACGCAAGAATGTGAAAAGGAGTACAGGGAAACGGACCTACCAGCAAAACAATGGGTCGACAGGTCCCAATTACATTTAAAAGCCCTATCCCTCACTTGGTGGGAATGGTATGGCGAGTTCCTGACCAACTGGAAACAGTTCAGTAACAGGCTCGCTACAGAATTCACTGGCCACTTAATTCTATAGCCAGACTCGGGTACCCAACGACGAAGCTGAAATTGTCATACAGAGGAAGGAACAGATGTTTCGACGCGTGTTCACAGGATTCAACAAAGCTACCGCCATTCGGTCCATTAGTCAGATGTTACTACCTAGTCTAAGGAATGTCCTCCTTACAGCTAAACCCACCACCTTAGATGAACTGGTTGATCGAGCCCGAGAAGCAGAGTAAAACTTTGCGGAACAAGCAAGTCTCAAATAACCTGTATCAACCAAAATCCTGGAAATACAAGCTCCACCGATCACATCGCTCAAGAGTGCACCAGCTCCCATGGTATTCGTACCAAAGTGCTTGTTCTGCCCAGAGAACCACTGGAATAAGGACTGCCCCCGGAAGCCAGGGGGTTTCCGCTATTCCACCCAACCAGATTAATCCAACGCCAGCAACTGTACCATCAAGAACTACCGAAAAACCGACTCCCAATAACTAGGGACCCCAGAAAATGGTTAAATAGAATGCCTGATTTCGGTGCAAAAAATGGTGGAAATCGGTGTTAATTTTCTGTGTTAAACTTGAAAGCGGTGTTAAATTTCAGTCATTTAAAAATGAAAGCAGTGTCAATCCTGGTGTTTAAAATGAAAGTGATGCTAAATATCTGTGACTTATTTTAAAAATAAAAGCAATAATGATTTTTTTAAATTCATATTAAAAAATAAACCAAATTTCTGTGTATGAAAATTTAAAAAATTTGGTAAATTAGAATGTTTTGAAAGGAAATTAATGCACATGTTCAGTGTCTGAATAAGAAATAGACAGGTTACTATTAAATACAAGAAACAGCAGCATGGCCACAATGTATCCTGTCACCTCAGCTGTTTTTCACTGAAGAAAAATATGTTTGTAAACAAATGTGAGTCTAATTCACACCTGCATTTTCCTCTTTCCGTGTTTCCCTGTCATGGCAGGCACTGAAAGGGTAGCGTTAGCTAACTTCCACGCAGTAATTAATGTAGGATGTTATAGCTAGGTTGGCATTCCAGCCTTTTTTATTTTTGGTGTTCTGTTTATTTTATTTTGAGGGAAAGAAGGTACCAGAGAGGGAGTGGGGGGGGGGGGGGGGGGGGGCTTTAGTCTTTCGGGAGACGTCACTGTTTTGAGGTTCTTGCGGGTGTGTTGTCTTTTTGAGTTGCATATTGTTTTGATGGAACAGTGGAAAACATTACTTGTTTCTAAATAATATTTTAATGGTTGTAACTTTGAAAATTTTAACTGGAATGAACAAACGAAACGCGATATGTGTCACAGATGCAGCAATACACACACAGTTTGGCCGAAGTTAACCTTACACTCAAACGTACTATATAAACAAATAATAAAATAGTATTTGCACACTACGTAAGTGTTGAAAGTGCAGCTTTTTCAGGCCACGTGCATTTCAATAATTATTATAGTAAAGGTCTACAAATAATTGTTTACAAGACATGCACATTTGCTGTTTGTAAAATGTGCACCTCTTGAACATGTGTTTTTCTATTGTAATCCTTGCAAGTTTACATCACTAAAATCACGTTTGTTCGCTTTAGCATTAAATAATTTATTTGCGTAATCATTCAGTAATATCCACACTGTGCACGTTACCTGAAACCAACAAACTTAAATTCAATATGAAGATGAAATTCGTGTAACACTAAATTTCACGTCTTTGTTTCCACCTAACCTCAAAATCTAGAACAGGCAAGCACTTTTTCACAACTCAGTCGGCACGCATGTTACAGAACTTGGACATAATTATTTTATTCTTGATGTCAAAACTGTAGAAACATGCTTCATTATGCATTCGTGATCAAAAATAGTCGCTATTTTCGTCTATTATTTACAGTTTCTGAAAAATGTAAATATTTGTTTTAATGTCTTTTTCGTACAAAAGTTCACGTTTTGTAAAGGAAATTGAGATTTCGTGAAAACTGTGAAATAACTTCCAATTTCGAGGTATTTCATGTATTTCACAGTTCACCAATTTTTGGGGTCTCTACCGATAACACGACAGGAAACGTCGCCGCCGGGGTGCAAAGTGGGCCACCACCTCCGGACCACCAGGGCCTGTCGTCAAAGGTTTAAACGAAGATTCATTGCTCCCAGCAACCCCTCATGTAGAGGTAGAAATAAACAGCAGAAGGGTGCTCGCCCAACTGGACTCCGCGGCGACGGGTAACTTTATTAGAAGCAATCTACCAACTCCGAGGCAGTCATCGGAAATATGACCCCAAACCAGAACAGTCCGAATGGTGCAGCTAATACAACCCTGTGCGTAGACGGTGTCGACCAACGGAGTTCATAGTATCCCCCTCCCTATCAGAATCAATGATACTGGGATGCCTGTAGCTCCGTAAACATCAATGTATAGTTGATCATGGGTTGAACCGTGTGCACGTGGGAAAAATTAACCAAGTGATAATAAACTGGAATCATAGCCCTGATAACATTGTACCCACACCCAACGATCATGTATGACCAAATAAGGAAACCAAAGTTAACAAACTTAAGTCAGTACCGAATGACCTACCAGACACTCATATCTCGTGACACTGGAGGACAAAGCCACGGAGGAAGAGGAGAAGATATATGCCCCCCCCCCCCCACGCCCCTTTCCCTTTACAGTTAAAAAGAAGTCTGGAAGAACAAATCCGTCTTTCCCAGCTTCAAATTACCAGCCACCAGATGTGTGGATGTGTAGCAGACAACCCAATACGCCCTGGAAGATCTGCGTTCCACAGCAGTTACACGCCGATATATGCCGGCTCCACTACGACCACCCTCAAGCTGGACATCCGGGTGCAAGGGAGACTCTGCTAGACATCAAAGTTCGATACAGCTGGGACATGATAAGCAGCGACATCCAGCAGTATCTAAGCAACTGTGTTACGTTTTGCCGTGGCAAGGCATACCCAGTTCCGCCGCCGACCTCGTGGGGCCCTACCCACGCAGTACCAAGGGGAACCGTTACCTGCTAGTAGTAACTGACCAGTTTTCAAGGTGAGTAGAGGCCTTCCCTCTACCTAGCCAAGAAACTGCCCCAATCATGCGAAAAATATAAACAGATATTCGCACAATGGGGATACCCAAAGGCCATTTTAACTGACAACAGCACTCAATTCACAAGTCACCAATGGCAGTCAGCTTGCCAGTGGTGAGGAGTGGAAACCTGTACTACCCTGCCATACCATTCCCAGGCCAACCCCACTGAACGATGGAACTAGGAGATCAAGAAGTGCCGTCATATCAGTGTGGGAAACAACCACCGACATTGGGACAAGCACGTCCCAACAATTCTGTTTGCCCTTCGTCATAGAACCAATGCCAGATAGGCAGTTCGGTATTAGGACGCCACTAAGGGTACACGAGGAAACACCGGAAACCCAGGAGCAGTGGCGTATCTTTTCAAACTTAGTCTTCTGCAAGCTCCATCTCTCTGTGGAGTTTGGTGCACCTCACTGCTAGTCCTCAGTGGGATTTTCTATTGCACTAGACAACAGGTTTCACCGACAATTTAAATTAATGAATAGGGGACTAATCTTAAAATTACGGGAGGCAACAATTCAAATTCACATATTTATTAGGGTATTGGGAAAGTGGGAAAATCCCTTTTAGAATATAAATTAGCTAATAGATGAATGAATACGTTATGCAATGAAACATGCGAAGGTAAGCATGGTAAAATTTAAGATATAAAAATTAAATTTACGTTAATTCTACGCAAGTTCGCACTCTTTACAGTGTCTCCTCATTTAAGGGGTTTGTGCAGAAGGGCAATAACGTCGCTACGACCTGCTACCGCGGAGTCAAGGAATCTGACTGGGGTAAAAGTGTTACAGGGTATAGGGCGTCGGTTTACCTCTAGCCAAGCCGTTCTTGTGGTCGGCAGGTGTGGACGAGCATTTGCAAGCTGCAGGGATTGTGCTGCCGTCTCAAGCAGCAAGAGGTTGGAGCAGTTCGCAGGCAGAAGAGAGAGGTCTTTACAGACCAGGGAGTGCTCACTGACCTACACGGCCGGTGAGCCCGGCGTGTCTGCTTCGGAGTGCTCTTTGACTTCCTTGTATAGCGGAAAATCCCTTGATTAGCAATCTTCCAGGGGTGAGGGGTAGGGTAGCCTTCCAGCGCAGGGGTAGGTTTATCAGGGTTGCGGCAGTGCTGCTCATTTCTTATCTCTCTTTGTGGAGGCGATGACAAATTTAAACACCTCACCCTGAGGCTGGTGGGATATGACGTCACAGGGCAGCAAAGTTGTATTATCTGTTGCAAATTATAATTCTAAAAATAATTTGGCTGTCTTTATTAAATGTGGTGGTGTGTTGTGGTTTCAGAGCCAAGAAGGGCTAGAGCCTTCACGTCAGAGGTGGTTTTTTGGCGGCAAGCTTCTCGGAGACAAACTCCGAGTGGAGGAAGCCAAAATCCTGCCTGGCTACGTGGTGCAAGTGATTGTGAATAATGAACAAACCCCTCGTGCGGATAGCTGAGAAACACACGTAATATGTTATTGTATCGAAACAACTCATAAAAGGTATAAAGGTGGTTTTTTCATCTAACAACAAAACGGGTTTGTATTCACTACTAATCTTGTCCAGATTGAGACTGCCAATTGTGGGTACTGAATGTTCTGAGTGAAAACTGCAACTTTCCAAAATGATTAATGCACTAACTCGTTTTGCTCATGGACTTAAATTATATATTTGCGGACTAAAAGTGTTGTGTTCAAATGTTTTAATTCTCATTTTGTACAAATTACAAGATTCTTTTTCATTATAATTGTACAGCTCATATTTTTTTAGTTAAAAGTATTTTGCAGTCTTGCATTTGTTTGTGTACAGTGTAAGAAAAAGAGAATTGTAGATAAGGGTGAATATGTATAGCATTTTTAATATGGTTACATGTCACGATGGATAGAATTTTTATTAATTTTATCTTAAACTTAAGACTATACACATTTTTGAAGTAGACTAAATTATGTTTACTGTATGCTCTTATCAATTTTTTTATGTACTTAATGTGAGAGTTTTTAAGGGAATGATTGCATTGTGGATCTGTTAAGACTAAGCTTGTTGAATTTTAGTGAGATATTTGAAGATTGGGAAAATGCTAACTTTTTTTTATTGCCAAGTCAAAAATTGTGCAAGCAATTTATAGGTAGTGTTTTTGTTTTATGTAAATAGTGTACAACAAAATTTTTCATATTGGTTTGTGTCCATTTCAGTTAGTAATAGCTAGTGAACATTATTTATAAAAAAAAAAAAATTGGTTGATTGTGCCTGATAGACAACAGTATTAAGAAACAATTTTATGAATTCTGTAGAAAATGGCTTTATATTTGAAGTTATATTTTCCCTGTACATAGAACAAACTAGCTTTTAGTCGTACAGGTTATTAAAAGTTTATTTAAATCACAGAATTTGTGTTGGTTTTTCTTGTTTACTGCACACGTAACACCTAGAATTTTTACCCAGCAATAGCTTACTGTTTAGTGATGAATTTTCTAATCCAAATAGAATTCTTTCAGGGTAATTCATGACGTTAATTTATTTGCAAAAAAAAATGATCACACTGAAGTTGCTATCCCCGTGGCACATAAGTGGCTATAGGCACAGGATATTTATATTGTTTACAGAAAACATCAAAATATTATACCATACAAAAGCATGTATTGCAAGGGAATAACGCTTGCAGGATGCACTTAGTATGGTGTTTGACCACCAGTAGCATGGAGACTGACAGCGATATGGCTGAGCGTGGAGGCATACAGAGGGATGTTCTCAAAAGGAATATCCTCCCACAGCTGGTGCAACTGACCATCCAAATTCACTGTAGTTTCAGCTGGCCGAAATTGCCGTCCAATCTGGTCCCAAATATTCGAGATGGGCAAGAGGTCCTTGCTGGCCAAGGAAGCACATTAACATCATGACAACAGGACAGATATAGCTCTGCTGTGTGTGGCTGGGCATTATACTGCTGGAAAATGGGTTTGTCTAGCTGTACCAGTAAAGGAGCGCACATGATCGCAGAGTTTCCTGGGCATATTGCCTTGCCACCAGGATTCCTTCAATCTCCATCAGTATGGTGCGAGAATCATAGGACATGGCACCCCACACCTGGACCCCTCTCGTGGTGGTGTGTCACTCTACAATGAAGCAAGGATCGCGGTTCATGATGTCTCCCGACTTGAATTTGGTGGTCGTCTATATCCAGACAGAACTGCGATTCATCACTGAACACTACTCGTCACCAGTCCATAAGCCGCTAAACTGTACGTTCCCATCAGACTGCCATATGAGATCAGTGATACACACATTGTAATGGTAGATGTCTTAAGGGACACCACAACAGATCCCACTCTACTAATCACATGGTGGACACAGGTGTATCCTCAGCTACTGTGACATGTCTGGATTGTGCACAGCAGTGCTTATGGAGTGTTTACAGCCTGTTTCACAATGAAACAACCTTCTCTGCTGGTGGTCCACCAGGGTTGACTCAAACATTCTCAATGGGTGTGTGTGCCCTCCTGTTCCCACTGCATCCAAAACTGATTCACAGTGTTGGCAGAACGGTTCAAGTGGCATGCAATGCACCAAAATGTCCAACTTGCCTCTCGGAGGTTGACAATGCGATGTGTCTCAAAGTCATCCCGCTGGGTAAAGGCTTGTCAACTATGAATGCAGGAGTGACATATCTCTAGTGACACATCCATGCAAGTAAACCAAATTAAACACGAATGAGACACGTTGGACTATGACAATACATACTATGTGGCAACCTTCGTTGTACTTGTGCAATTCCTTCATAATGATAGATTTTTTTTTGCAAATGAGTATTTTGTTGCCAATTATCATAGTAAACTTTACAAGGCTCAAAATGGTTCATTGTGGGACTGGAAAGACCCAGGAGGATACTGATAGTTTAACATCTCTGTAATTGAAAGTACCATTTCTCCAAAATGTGTTGCTTATTTATTTTAGATACCAAAATCTGTATGCATTTAGCTTTCTAGCCATTTACTGAAAGAAGTAACAATAATTTTTCTTTGGTTTCGTTTGTTGGAAGACAAAGTTACTGTATTCATCTGAAACTAAGATAATAGTATTTCAAAATTAGGGGGTCATCTTACAACTAATAGCAAACTGTTTCAACCTACTGTAACACACAATGTGTACATTCCCATTTGACTGCCCATCACATGTAAATGTATATATATTTTTCATGTAAAGGCTGTTAATGATAAAGCGAGCATTTTTCAAATCAACCTTAAAAAAAGTAATCGCTCCTACCTGCATATATTTTAATGGGCGTACTGAGTGGCATGCACCCAGTAAAGTTGGTAATGATGGAAGGAAAGTAAGTTCCATACCTTAATGTTGAATAAAAATTTAGGCATGTGTGAAGGTATCTTTTTAAATGTGAAACAAAGTCGGAAGTGAAGTTTATATCATGCGAAGGAATTTCAAAGAAAAATAAGAGTCTGAGGATTAAAAAATATATATTAATTTATAGTATGCTACAGTTTTCAAGTTTATTCAACTCATTTGTAGTGATACTGCCAAAAAAAAAAGTATGCATATTAGGCACTTGGCAACGGAATAAAACATATCGTAATCCTGCATTGCTGAAAAACTGAAATATTAAAATAATTAAATATGCTAAGAAATTAATAGACAGTGATTTCAGTGGTTGGCTGTCAACATTTGGCCTCTTCACTTTCCTCCCCCAAGGACCCTTAACTTTCATTGCTTTCAAAGAAAGTATGCAGTTCTTCCAAAAAGAGGTATCAGCTGTGGTGGTACGTCAGCCCAACTCCTGCATGTGATACTCGTTTCCACCGTGTTGCTGTCTCATGCTTTCATCAGTGTATTGAAGGGATCTATTTACCATTGATTTGCCACCGGGGAAATGGCAAACATTCATAAAAACTACTAGTTTTCATGATCAGGAATGGTCCAGCTCTAATACCTATAGAATACAATTTAAAATGAACATTTTTTAATGAGTAGGAACAAAAAGTCAAGCAAATAACTAGAGCTGTGCCGATTCACAAAATTGTGCTGATGTGCCGATTCTGTAATGCTGATTCACTGATGTGCTGCCAATTAATGAAAAAGCTTTTTGTTTACATTTAAGTTGAATATAAGTTACTATAATACTCAAAACATTGGTATTGGTGAAGTGGAGTACAATCAAAAGCAAATTTTAACTTATTCCATTTTAGTGTCCAAAAGGTAACTAGACTAATACAACAAACCATGTAAGCTGACGTGAAGACAAAAAAATATATATATTAGAGTTGTTCCGAAAATAATGTCTTAAAATACTGTATATAATTTATTGTAATCCGACACAAAATGCAAGCTGACCTTAAACTTTCAAACCCTATGAAAATGCAAATAATTTTGGCACCAAATGCGTCAAATTTTAAATGTCTCACGTGCACTATCAGTTAAGAGTGCACGGAGAAGTTATCGATCGGGCAGTGTCATGTCTGTTGGTTTACAGGGGGCGGGAGCATGACCTCTCCATGCCGCTACCTTTTGGCGACACCTTGCACACGTGGCAAATGTCTGTATTTTTAAGTAATTAATCATATTTTACTGCAAAGAAAACTTGTAATTTTGAGACACAAATGAGGCTATTATAATTAATTTCTTCACTGTCTTGAATAATTAGCCTAATCATCCAAAATCACGTCCTCTGATTTTCCCTGTCATGAGTTACACTGCACTAGGCTCAGTGCTTACCTACACATTATTAGACGGAAAAAGGTGTCGAATAGGCACTTACATATTATCAGTTTATTGAAAGACCCGTGTCTATTGTAATAAATTAATGTAAATCCTCCGATTTCCCCATAAGAAGTTGCTGAAAATGAAAAATTATAATACAAGTCGCTCGATGTTCAAACAATTTTTTGCTGACAAGTGGTAGAGTATATGCTTTTGAGCATATAATTTTATTCACGAAGATGCTGCCCTTTGAGTTAAATAAATATTAAGTTTTAAAGTCAAGTTAATTTATACGCCAGATACAATTGAAACACCAACCTTACTGGATAAAACAACCTTTAAACACAAAAGAAAACATCTTTACAAATAATAGTTCCTTGTTAAAATGTTTGAAAACAGTGGATGTTGATTATCTTTTCCACTGAGGCTTTTGTTCCCGGATATGCTGCCTTACACGGGAAAACCTTCAAAGTTCGTGAAGGCTGGCACAGCTCTACAACTACTCGCAATGGGAATGTAAATTATTCACAATTTTCGCATAAGATATTTGACGTTGAAATGTGAATAATTCGTAAATTACTCATCGCAACTATTTGAATTTTCGAATATCCGCACACCCATGTTAATGATACTGGCTGTTGGTTTTGATACTAGTTTCGGTTGCAAAAACATTTGCTGAAAATCTTTGACTTTTCACTCAAAGATTTTTTAGTTTGAAGTTGAAGTCGAAGGTACAAAAGTCTTCAATTCGACTTTGAAAATTCTAAGCTTTGCACACCCCTATAAAAATTGTTAGGTAACCATTTGTGATATTTTATATTATTTCTTTCATTTTAAGATTTTTTTTGATGCATCTAAATGTAAAAATGAGCAAATTTGAAAAATATTTACTTTTCTTAAGATTTTAGTTTCACTTGACCGACGCATGAATAAAGTTATGAGGCCCTAGAATTGTTAATTTTTTACCTAAGACGGAAGAATACATAATGTTCGTACAAGTAGGTCGTAAGCAGGATTTTCAGAAGTGCACATTTTACGATAAATAGCCTATAAATTAAGAGAGACAGTTGTTAATATTGCTAAATATAATTCAGTTGTATCTCAACTAGGGATGGGTTGATGATACATTTTCTCAATACCAGTTTCGATACCAAATTAAAATTGTCATGAAACAAAACAACTTGGCCAAGGAAATTGCTCATTTTACTAGTGTCATTGACACACACTGAAACTTATGTTAAAACCCACGTTACACAGGAAACAAATGGTGGACGGCCTGTAACCCAAACTTTCTTAACCAATGATGAACCAACACAATTTCCTTTGATTCTATAGAATCACGTTTCCACAGTAAAAGCTGTAATCAAACTTTGAGGAAAATGATAGCTCAGTACCCACTTATTTTGTGATGTGTCAGTATTTTTTATTTTATTTTGCGGCTTCAAGGAAATTACTGTAACGTTAAATAAATATCATAGTTATTTAAGACGCCCACCGTAGCCTATCTCGCGGAATATGCGGGGTAGGCCACAACAGCTGTATCAAATAATTATGGTATTTTTTGTGAATATTTTATAATGCAATTGCATCATAGCCCATGGAATCCGTGGGCTAGGCCACGGCAGGTGTATCAGGTAATTATGGTGTATAATTTTTGTGAATATTTAATACTGCAGTTGCATCAGATAATTATGGTATGTGTGGGATGTACAACTACTACTACTCAATTTTCTCGCTTGTGCCCATTGGCGCTCGCTCACAACTCTCTGCCTGGTTTTATTGTACCTGAAATAAATACCATAGATGTGATTAATGGTATAAAAAAGAATAAAATGAAAAATTTTGATGTTTGATATAATTGTGGTACAGTAAAAGTCAGATATAACGTGGCTGTTGGAGGACATAACTCAGACCCGCGTTACAGCTTTCCGCGCTATTGTGGAAGTGACTGAGTACATTAGCAAAAAATGCCAGTGTTCTAATGTGGCGTGGCAGTTATCTGCCAAACACGGGCAAGTGTTGTTATTTTCTGCCATAACTCTAGAAACGTTTAGCCCCTTGCTATCAGAAATTTATTTTTTTTATCTGCATCACTAGACTTGACATTACCCAAAGGAGGGAAACAGGAGAAGAGAAACGCGGTGTGATGAAGAGGGTCACATGCATTCAAGCTAGAATAACTAAAAAAAAATTCCGCATTTTCCAGGCAAAGGACGTACTTATTCCACCAAGGGCAGTGTTCACTGTGAGTTGTCTGTCTCTCGGGTTGGAGGAGAGGATTCACCCTCCACCCCCTGGTGGGCCTGGTTGGAAGGAAGTGAGAATGAGAAACTATGCTCACAACAGAGGTCGAAGCACCCTTGCACTGCAGATGTAATCTATCAGTGTCTTAAGTGTTATGAAACGTGTCAATTGCTCGTCTGATTTGCATTTTGCAAAGGAAAACTAAAAGAATAAAAAGTGAATTATTTGTGGCATGTAAAGAAAGGCGGCTTTTCTGCGTTAAGCCTTGTCCACTTATAGGCCTGTAAATGACTTAGTCCCCACCTTACCCAGAATCTGGACCAAGACAGAGTCCTTTGCATTACAAGCCAGTTTTATACCAAATGCACCACAGAAGTCGGCATCCCTTTTACGACAGTATTCCAGTGTAGTTTAACTTACTTTAGTTAAACATTTTGGCATTGAATAATTGTAATTGCTTAAATGTGTTACGCTATGCAATGCATGCACATTTCATGTTAACTTGTAAATGTGCGACCGCAGGACACTTGCAAGTATGATATAATGGCTTGGAACGTAGCCATGCCATCCCCCCACACTGATCCAACGCCCAGATAAGATGGTGGAAAGATTTCTACAGTAACATTTTTTTCGTCTGTTTACAACCAAACCGAACAGGTATAAGGGTCACATAAAAAAAGGAGCTCTAGGAATTATTCTGTCAAATACATTGCATCACGCCAACAAAACTGAACACTGAAAACCATACAATATTGGCTGTAATGAATCAGTAAAATAGATTTCTGCGCTGAAAGGAGGAAGGAGGGAGAACGCGTTCCGGCTCCTCCGCCTCGTCCATTAACGTCCCAGACTCACAACCACCCGCTGACAGACCACATGCCTATCTGACCGCATGCTTTCCACTTATTAATTTATTTATTCAGGCTGGGGGACATAAATTGCCCCACGGTATAACGGAATCTGCAGTATAACGGGGTGTACAATAACTATTCAAGTGGCTCACTCACGCCTATTGGCGCACGCTTGCTACTCTCAACCTGTTTTTATTGTACCTCAATTATGTATCATAAAAGTAAATGTCAAAAATCATAATTGTGGTATGTATGGATTACCTAAATTACACCTCAAGGTGCTCACAGCTGTGTGAATATTATGCTATGAATAAAATATGGTAATTTATGGTACACTTGTACTTTAAAAATTTAATACAGTGGAATCTCATTAATACAAATCTGAAGGGACCAATATCTGGCTACTTTATAATAACGGGATTTTTAATAATAATGTTTGTTCGATCGAAACTGCAAACTTTTTTTATGTTGGCACAAGCCCAAAAACCTAAAAATTTGAAATTTATATACAAAATTTAGCCTTATTAACAAAAGAAGTTGGTCTCATTTTAACTTTACTCAGGAAAAAATTTACTTAAAGAATCATTAAATATCATATTAAGTTCTCTATAAAATCAACCCTTCCATTACATAATGAACCAAAACATATTACCAAAAAGATTTTTACTTTTACATGTTTTCCGCTGCCATTACTTACTAATAAGGTTTTTGTTTTAAGAAATTTTTTAGTTTGGTTTAAACTGTTTTTGTACTATAGAAGCACTTGACAACAGAATTAAATTGATCAAATCGTGAAAAACAACACAGAAATGCAATAATAATTACTTTATATAAACTTAAAATTCAAGTATGCATAACGCATCATACGTTTTCACCCATGTACGCACAGAGATTACCATCACAAGAGAGTAAACACTTTCAATATCAGCACTCACAAGTTGAGTCACATTGTAACTGAGCACATACACTTGTGATCACAGTCTCGCACACAGCAGTAGTTTCTAACGTGTAACACGGTGCAGCGCTTCCGTCAAATCTATGACAAACATATAATTCATTTTGACACTGTCTGAAGTTCATTTACCCGAGTGCATATTTTTTGCTTGATAAAAATTGTCATTGCCGCGGTTATTTAAATTACTTCCCGGATGACTAAAGAATTGGCACAACCAGAAATGTATTGTTAAATGTGGTGGTTAATTGTACTGAACTGTTAGGAGAACAGAAGTTGATCAATGTGTTGCTTAATTGTATTTGTATTAAACATACAGAATTTGAGGCTAATAATTACGTGGGGCATAAAAAATACTTTGTTCTATGTATTATCCAAATTTTGTTTTAAACAGCTTTTACACCTTGGAATTGCATACCACAGGTTCAAGGGACCACAAAATCACTTTGCGTTTGCAAAAACCAAACATTTACTAATGAGGTTCTGCTGTAACTTCTAACCGTTCGTCCAATCTTGACCCACAATGGCTTTTTGGAATGCTTGCGAGAATCTTTGGAATAATCGCTGCCAACTGAGATAATTATGGTACGCATATAAAAGTTGCTGTTGATATTTTGCGAACCGTTGGACCTCTATCAAATTTTATGGGTGCGTAGGAATGCCCGAAAGATGCATATTAAATTATGGTACACTTTCAAAAGTATTGTACACATTCCAGAAGTTATGGTACGTGTGTACCATAGTTATGGCATGAGGAAATTTGGTGTTAAAATCCAATACGTTTGGATATCCTCATACGATACTCGAGGTATCGCAGTATCAAGGATCCCATCTCTAGTCCAACATTCCCTATTTACATTACCATAGTAGCATTAACCTATTGCTGCTATATAAACAATGGTACCCATTTTTGAATATGATACTTGTCAGGTTGGTAGCATTGGTTTTACATATGTGAAAGTGGACAGCAATGGGATTATACAGCAGTCTATGCCACAATCTGAGTTGAGTATGACGTTTTTATTGTAAAGGCTGTAGTTAAAAAAAGCAAATATTTTAATATAAATGCTTTTATTAATCATAAAACTTGACGTGGTGCAGTCGGAATGAAAACCTACGTATTGGATGAATATGTGTTATTGGCCGTGATTGTTCCAGTTAGTTATCTGTTGTGCAGTTTGTTTGGAATCATGAATGTGATTAAACCACCAGAAGGATTGTCTTTGCAAGGAAATGCTGCGGATAATTTTAGGAAGTGGCGACAGAGATTTGAGATTTATTTCCAAGCTTCGGGACTCTCTACTGACATCGCAATTAAAGCTGAAACAAAGGTAGCCATTTTATTACACACCTTTGGTGCAGAGATGGTGGAAATTTCTAATGCATTTTACATTTTCCCTGAGTGAAGAAGATAGTTGTGATTATGTTAAAATATTGGACATTTTGGAGCAGCAATTTATTTCAACTGCTAATGAGACAGTTATTCGTTACGTTTTCTTTAGTTGTGTACAGCAAGAAGGGGAAAGTTTGGATACATTTGTAATCTTATTACAAAGATAAAGTGCTGATTGCAAATTTGGTGACTTGCGGGACAGTTTGATTCGGGATTGTATTATATGCAGTCTAAGGGACGTACAAGTGAAGGACAGATTGCTGCGGAGCCTAACTTGAACTTGCTTAGTTGCATTAATATTAGCCATTCTGCCAAGTTCGCTGACATCCAAACGAGGCAACGTGAAGGCAAGAGTGAAGTTTTTGGAGTACAGAAGACCTCGGCTACACCCCGCCAAGCAACGAGTCGTTCGCAAGATCACCAAGTACATCATTTGATTTTTACAGGAAGAGGTGTGCGAAATGTTAATGGGTTCGAAAGAAACAACTCAAGTTTAAAGACGACAAGTGATCGCGTTGGTCAGTCGCAGTGTAAGATATGTGGTAAGATGCACTTACGGGGAAAGTGCCCAGCGTGCCGTAAACAGTGTCATAAATATGGTAAGTACAATCATTTTTATTATATGTGTTTAAATTCACAGAAGTGCGGCGAAGTAGTATGTGATGACACAGGTGCTCAAGTGAACATTATAACCAAGGACATCTGTATTTCATTAAAACAAAATATTGTTCCTACACAAGTTAAATTGTAATGGTAGCCATATTGATGCAATTGGTGAAATGACCACTAGAGCATTTGTTAAAGGTTCGGAATATACTAGTACATTTGTAGTTATAAAAGCAACATGCATTCTAGGGTTGCTAACTATTGTCAAAATGAATTTGTTGTCAAGAGTTGATGTAGTAAATTTAAGAGAATCAAACTTGGTGTCATGTCAGTATCCCCACTTGTTCCAAGGAATTGGAATATGTGTACACTATTAAGTTGTAGTATCATAGTGGTCTAGTTGGAGAACCACCCAGAAAAATTCTATTGAAATAGCAGGAAAGGGTAAAGATAGAATTTGACAGAATGGAGAAGATAGGTGTGATTAGGAAGGTCACGGAGCCCACAGAATGGGTGAGCTCTTTGATGATTGTATAGAAACCAGATAAGTCAGGGTTGTGTTTAGATCCTAAGTCTCTCAATGACTGTGTTGTGAGGGAAAGGTTTAAGTTGCCCACTTTTGAGGAATTAGTAGAAAGAATGCATAAAGTCAAGGTATTTTCTGTATTAGATTGCAACAAAGGTTTTTATGCTATTAAGATTTCTGAGGAAAGCCAATTATTGACAGCGTTTAATGCTGGTCAGTTTGGAAGGTATTGCTACAAAAGGGTACCCTATGGCCTAGCATCAGCTCCTGATGTATTTCAGAGGTGTTTTACACATATTTTTCAGGATTTATCAGGGGTGGAAGTATATGTTGATATAGTTGTATGGGGTGCAGATGAGAAACAACATGATAGCCTTAGGGCTGTTCTTGTAAGGGCACAAAATTGCAGGTTTAGGTTTAACTTGCAAAAATGCCAATTGGAGTTACAGAAGTCAAATATATATGAAGCAGCTGAATGAATTGAAACAACAGGGCATTGTTGAGCTGCCTGACTCCCCTTATAATTCGCACATTGTCCTGGCCCCCAAGAAAGGCTGGCAACTATGCTTTAGCGTCAATTATAAGGCATTGACGCATGCCACATTGCTGAACAACACTCTTGTGCACACTACGGGTGACTTGGCCCCATCAACGAGCAAGCAAGAGCATGGGGCAAGTCACAAACAGTAGGAAACTACTTTTCACATGCCCACTGAATACACTCCACGCGTTGGACAACTTCAGATACTGAATTAATAAACGCTTTTAATTATGAATTTTGCTGCCTGCCCAGAATCCAGCATGTGATCGCCAACCCTTTTAGTCAAGATTGTTTTACCCGACAGACCACTACCCTGAGATTATCTGAGAAGGAAGTTCAACCAACACCATGGAATCGCAGCATCTCTGCTGCCCTGTGACGTCACGGCCACCAGCCTCTGGCCGAGGTGGTAAATTTGTCATCGCCTCAGCACAGGGAGATAAATGTGCTCTGCTCGCTGCTACCCTAATACACCAACCCCTGCGATGAAAGGCTACAGCACCCCCGGAAGATCGCCGACACAGGAATTTTCTACTATATAAGGAGGCACGAACACGCCTCTTGCTAGAGACGCCAGGCTCGTCGGCCGCATGGTTCAGCGGGCACTCCCAGGATCTGACCAAGACCTCTCTCCTCTCCTACAGCCTGCAAACGACTCCAACCTCTCCAGCAGCTTGAAGAAGGCTCTTACTGAACCTGAAGCCTCCAGAGGTAGCCCAGTATCCCATACCCTGCAACCCCTTTTACCTCAGTCAAATTCCTTGAGTCCACAGTAGCAGTTCGTCACTGCGTTTTCCCTTTTGGACAAACCCCTTTTGAGATGAGACGCTGTAAAGAACATAAACTTATGTAAATTAACATGAACGTTAATCAGACTAATCATTGTTTTATTCTGTTACCAGTCTTACCTTCACCTGATTTAACTATGTAACTTATTTTAATTAATTCTTAGCTAGCCTGTATCATCCAACCGGGATTTCCCATTTTCCAAAAATCACAATAATAAATATTATGTAGAACTGAAATTGCTGCCTACTCTAATTTTAATATAGTTCCATGCTCACTTATTTTTATTAATATTCTGTCAGTGAAACTTATGTCCAAAAAAAAACAGCTGAGGACTAGTAGTGAGGCATGCCGAACTCTACAGGAGACGGAAGCTTGCATAAAGATTTAAGTATGAAAAGACACGCCGCTTCTCCTGGGGTTTCCAATGTTCCCTCACCTACTCTCTGTGGTGGCCTAATACCAGACTGCACATCTGTATGCCAGTGCCTTGGGTGTGACTGAATAAGACACACCCCCAGGACTACACGTCTGCAGAAAGGTCAGATGCATAATAAGAAGGGTGGCATCGCGTGCCGTAACCAGCGCAGAGAACGGCATTCTTTACAAAGATTAATTAATGTGGCTCCGGACACATCACCAGTTCCTGTGCTCCACCTGCTCCCAGGTGGAACACGAACACGATTGCAGTACATCATATGACATTACACATACACTATATCACTTTCAAACCAAATATTGACATAACACGGGGCAGACCTTGGCATCCTGATGCAAAAGAGTGCATGACTAACACTGGTAAACATACTTGGCAGTTGCCCTCAAAATGGATGTATACAAACCTGAAAATATATATTCCGTGACAGATGCCGACGGGAAAATGTAAACACTAGCACGTGCTCTCCCCTGGATTATGTGACCATAACAACATACGAACTACAACTGTCAGCACATGACCTTCTAGTTGGCAGACACAAAAGAAAATACATAAAACAAAACAGTTCCCCTTTCTTAAAACTAACAAACTTGTTTCGATGCGTCACTTTAGTACCCAGCAGGGACACAAGGTACGCAAACATATTTGCTTCACAATATCACATATTAACCCTCAAAGAAAATAAAGACGCGTACGTAAAAACACACGTGGGTGTGTCCCTAGGCTTGTTAAGTTGCACTTAGTGATTCGATGTGGATACATGTGGCACTACTGCTGGGTGCCCGACATGGAAAACACAACTTACCTTATGACATTTTACACAAACAAACACTTGCACTGAAGACATTAAAATGGCAAAATAAACACAATTACACTGTAGCCCTTCTTCAAACACACTTAGCAGATGGCTCTGCGTGTCGCTACTGCTCGACGATACTAAGGTGTTGACTTGAATGCTGCAAAACAGGCATAGTGAATGGGTTGAAGTGCATTGCACATGCAAGGTGCGAATTATTTGGGCATGTGTTATGCCAGTGGAAAACTTGCTGGACGACAGTAGCGACACGGATTCTAGGGTGGCTGGCTTTTGTCGAGCCACACTCGTGTTTGCAAAGTGTTCCCGCATGCACTGTCACTTGACTTATCACTGCAGCGTGGAATGTTTTCACAGTGCACACGTGCCATTGCCTGTTCCGGTTTGCCTCCTAACTGCTTCGCGGGACGGTCTACCCCATCCCGTTGCGTGTTGTTGTCATTCCTGTGTGTCTCGTGCCACCATCGTGCTGCTCCACTCTCGCGACGCGATGAGCTCCAGTTTCGTTCGAGAATGATAGCAGCCTTGAAAGCCTCCTCCATGTTGCTGTTAAGGAAAGGTAGCAATGCAGGTGTGTATTCCAGCAAGGAAGTTGCAGGTGGAATCGTTTGTTTAGATGTGACTTTTGCATGATGAACGTCGGTAGTTGTTCATCAGGCTGTTGCTCCTGCCAGAATAACTTGATTTGCGCCTCTAAGGATGGAAACACGCTTCCGTATCGGCACTGGAAAGTGTGCACGAAGTCCTCCCACTGCATGTCATAGTGGTTTACAGCGCCCCACCACTTTCCTGCTTCTCTTTGCAATTGACCGCCGATGGAGCTGGCCCACTATTCTTCACTCACCCCATAGTGTTTCAGGCATGAAGTGGACTCTTTTAAGAAAGCGCTGGGGTCTTCACTCGCCATCCCAGTAAATGTAGGCATGTATTGAAAGTGTGTATGTGCTCGTTTCAGGCTACTGGCGGTGTCTGGGCTGATTCTGTCTTGCTTTGGTTCTCGTTGATGTTCCCTTTCTGTTTGCCAACTTGACGCAGGTTGCGGACTGTAGCTATTGGCGGAAAAGTATGTTAGAGGTGTCGATGCCAAAAAATACGTGAAAAAGATGCTTGGTGTTTGCTGTGGAAATATTAGTGTTGGTTGGTAAGCAGAAAATTGCAGTAGGTAAGGTGTCATGGGAGGAAGTGGTAGAGGTAACAGGGATAGGGTTGGCAGTGGTTGCGAACACTGACCATGCGGTGCCAGATGATTGACAGGTGTCATGGGTGCCCTCAGGTGACATGTGATTGTCGGCATCCTCGACCTTGCAGTGAACTTCCTCGGCTTGTGCACCCTTTTCGCCTGTTCCTTCACTCTCGACGTGACACACCGTGTTTGCCATGGTGATGCAATCTGTGTCTGTTTGCGTTGCTTGCACGTTATTCCTCAAACTGGTTTCCGCTTGGCATACTGTATTACTGTGCTGGTTGCCCTTGAGTAAATCGCTTGAAATGTTGTTGATCATGGTCAGTTTCAACTGTCCAATGCACTCTCGCAAATAAACTGCATTTCGATTGTGGTGTTTAACTCCGTGTGGTTCATGCATTCCTTGTGAACTTGCATGTGGCACCGTGCACACATGCTCGGTATGGTTCCCGATCCCGTGCATAACATTCTCCCACACAAATGTAATTGGTATGAATTTTGAATCTTGTTAATACTGTCCGAATATTCTGTTGTATGCTCTTCCCCGCTGTTGCTAACGATACAGTTGCTTGCCGGTCTGGTCTTTCGATCGCACTTGCAAAATCGGGTCCCCATTTCGTTAGTGTCTACCACCTCCAGTGGTTTTTGGTGTAGACACTGCAGACAGAGCAGCGCCGGCGCACAGTGCTGCATCTGGCCAGCCATGGTGGTTTGACAACACTACCACATGGGCGCACAAGCGTGGATGCGGAAATGCAGTGTGGATATGAGCATGGCACAGATGTGAGCGCTGCACGGTAGCTCTGTCGGCGCGACGCAGTGCACGGGTCAACGGACGGCGGGCGCACAGCTGACTGCTGGCATGTGGTGAGCAGTTAGCATGGAAGGGAGGAACCACTTTCGTTTCCTTCTCCTCCTACTTGGTGTGTGGCATCGACCATGCGGTGATATCAGGCGCGTAGAGCTAGCTCTGACACGCTCCCCTGTTCTTCTGTCCCTCTGCTCAGCGACGGGGTGTCATGCCGGTGACATCATGCCTCCCGCTCCAAAATGGTCGCCTTGCAACCTTTGTTCCCCCTCGCCGGAGCAATGGCGACTGCTTTTTGTTCTTTTGGCATGCTTTTCCCTGCTGACAACATGTGTCCTTCCTGATGTCGTTGGGGGCATCTAGAAGGAGTCTCGATGCTGCTATGTACTGTGCAGGTCGCTTGGCTTACCACACCGTTCCCTTGTTGTGGGTAAATCCGAGTAAAATGCAAGAAATTTGCAATTAATTTTGGAAAAATTTGGAAAAATATTTTTGGCTCATGAAAATTGCAGGAAGAATTGTTCAGATTTTAAGATGAGGATTTGCACCAAAGTTGGGCGCCATTTGACTTGCGTCAAAAGTTCAGAAAGCTGTCAGTTGGTGCCACACATTCGGGCAAGCCATTTGCTGTGTGTCAGGGACTTGGTCAATAAGGATATTGGTTAGGTGAGGAGCAGTGAATGTAGTTTGGAATCTTGGTGGAGATAAATACCCAAGGCGCCAGATATTGTTGAACTGACAATATCGTGAAGTCGGAGAGCTGACTCGTTTCTCAGGTTCGTTCGGCCGACGACCACAGTAAATCCTTCAAATGCAGTTGTTGTCTCCTCTTAGAATAAAATTAATACTGATCGAATTATTTCCTTACTTGTTGCACTGTGGGATATCTGGGCTCCCCACGCGCCCATACGAAGCACTGTTACTTATTATACTGACTTGTGACCATTTCAAACATAAGTACGCAAAAAAAATCCAGGTTAAGAAACTAGGCGGGAGAAGGCCCGTATCTTAAATGCCTTGTGATGAACTATAAATAAATCACTCTTGGAAACTCTTCACTGCTGAGATTTATTCATTTATGTTGTTACATCTCCGTAGGAGGAAACTTACATTGGTGCTGTTTGTTAACCCATCAGCTCGGGTGATTCGGCTAAACGACACGAGGTCACAGAAAATAAATTAGCGCATTTTAAGCTTACCCAGGCGATGCAAAGTTAAGAAATAGTTGTTGAATACTTATGAAGCATCACCAGGGCACTATTGGCTCGATGGTGTATGGAGAAAGATAAGTAGTAGAACCTCACAATAAAAGATCAAGTTACGAGAAGTATGGGAGTACCAAGAAATGTTTTTCGAGGAGGGGGAGGGGAGTTTGAGTAATCTCCCCATACTCAGTATTAAATAAACTTTCACCTGTATTTGGCGTCTCTGATTCTATAATATCCATTCCAAATTAGTGACAATTATTATTACAGTCATGTAACTAGTTAACAGCAAAGGCTATAAATTAAAAATAGTTCTTAACATGTAACTAATCTTAATTTTAAACATCCACAATACAGGGCATACATGGATACAAAAACGTTTCAACTGTGCAACGATATGCCCTTTTAATATATAGTATTAACACACAAAAACACACTTATGGTTAAGCTGCTCTTACTATTAATTCCATAATTAAATACTTAATATTAATTCCAATTTTTTGCAACTGTCTTGCACATAAGCGTATATTAGAATATTGATACTCACATATAGTGCAGCATGGTTATACTCTATACTAATTTGACTATGTAAAACAGAGCCTAATGAAGGCAATAGTTCCTTAATGGTTTCTTTGAGAATGGCAATATTTTTTTGCAAACATTCTAAAGAATGAACCAACTGACTGCACTGTACCAATACAGTTACGAATTGTAGGCAGAGAGCAAGATTCTGCTAGTGCCAGGTTTAAAGGATGAGCGCTACAGTGAACATACAAAGCCATTGGGCATTCTTTCCTTACATTATAGGCTTTATCACCATATAAATAGCCACTCATAGATGATGCACCATCATAGCCTTGCCCAATTAGGCACTCATCCTGGATGCCGTGATGTTTCAGTGCTGCAATAATGCAATAATGGTTTCTGCAATCCCTTGTCCAGTTAAGTATTTTACAGGAGTAAATGAAATAAAATCCTCATGAATTTTATTTTCATCAATATCCAACCATCGAACACACAATGGAAACTGTTCCACTGTTCTTATGTCTGCAGTCTCATCTACAAGGCCTGCAAATACTCTGCTTCATTTAATTTGTGAACGATATGCTCTTTAGTAATGTCACCACAAATGTCAATAATTTGATTCTGAATTTTTGGGCTTGTATACATTGCATTTTTGCACCACTTTCTATATGATTTCCCAATACAGAGTCCCCTGCTTGAACACGGAATCTTAGAAGAGATATAAAATTACTATCATTGATCTCTGTGGCTTGAGTCTTAACAGCTCCTGCATCATGCTAGCCTCTAAGAGCCAGTTCTTACCTTCCACAGAGAATTATTGCATCAACAATAGAACCAAGAATTACTCGGGTTTCTGTATCTTGCCGTGCATGCTCATTACTGATTTGATTTAGTATGGGTTGCTGTTGCCCTTGTGCTACGCTCAAGAAGTTTTCTGCGAATTCACTGCATTTTTGGTGATAATAAGTCTTTGCATGTTCAGAAAAACACTCCAGTGCAGTTTTCCAATTTGTATATGCTTTAGTCACAAAGGATTCAAGGTGATGGTGACACAATATCGACAAAGGGTCCTTTGTAAGTGCTGTGTGTATATCAATCATGGAAACCTAGAAAACCATGAGATTTGAACACGTAAGTTTCGTTTTGTTTGCACAGGGAAGCAATAATATTTAGGGGGAGTCCATGGACACTTCAACAGATTTTCTTTGGATAAATCATCCCAATTGTTTCTTCCGATAAAAAGTCCAATGTCCCACTTACTGTTGCATATGTTTAACACATTTTGCCCTGAACTTAAACCTGAACAAGTAGGATTTTCGGGAGTTTCGGCTTATGGTAGTGTACTTAATTCTACAGTTTGTTTACTCCCACCCACATAATTTTCTATTTTTCTTTTTTCACAACAAAGTTTGTCAGTGATGACTGTTTTTGTCTGGAACATTTCATTTTCTGCGAAAAATACATCATCTCAACTTGAGAGAGTGAGAGCACGAAAGAGTGCTCCCTCAAAAGAGTAATCTTTTAATTGAGAAACCGCCTGAATTATATGATATACTAGCGGACCCGACAGACGTTGTCCTGTACATATGTCTTAAATCCGAAAAATTTATTAAAAAAACATTTTGTAGTGGACCGAATTGTGAATCTAAACAATTTTCGAATCCACTTTAACACACACAAAAAATTTCATCAAAATCGGTTTAGTCGTTTAGGAGGAGTTCAGTGACATACACACGCACAGAAGAATTATATATATAAAGATTTGCATTCATAATTTGATTCTCTAAGACAGTAGCATTAAATTAACGTACTTACATTGCCCCCAATTTATGAGGGAATCTGGAGGCACACAACTGATTTTCACTAAACAACACACATGAAAAATTCAAGTCCATGACACACGCAATAATTAATTGACCTGCAAACCTCAACTTTAGTCTAGTATCAATATTTACACTACACAACAGAGTAAAAACGCCAAGCACAGAACTAAACACTAATGATCAAGGAGGAACTACGAACTAGGAAAAGGGGGAAGTATCGATTCTCTCGGCGTACTCTATATGCAAGACATCTCAATCTATGTAAAATGATAATTGTCATATTAAGTCACATATATAATAGATGGCTACATTTTTAAAAGTTCTGGTAAACATTGAACATTCAAAGAACTATTTTGTGCAATACAAGTAAAATAAAGAAATACAAAAATTTCGGAGCGGGTGGAACCCCTCCTCCCCCCCCCCCGCCCTTTTCCCCCATTTCCCTGGGTACGTCCATGACAAGAAGGGAGTCGTAGAAAAATTGAATTTCTACCACCTTTCAGAGGAGTAACACAAGTCCTTACTTAACAAACTCCGGCTAAAGCGGAGTTTTCCACGTTGGGTTAAATTACTGATTTGATGACTTGGGTACATATTTCCCTCGGCTGGAACCTGGGGATTTCAACCCATACAATCAATTTTATATTTAATGTTATGCGATTGAAAGACTTAGTTTTAACACATGAGACAGACTTAAACATTCGCGATGCCAGTATCGCGAGGAGCATTACCAGGAACTCTATTAATGTTTAGGCAAAACCACTGAGTAGACGGTAGATCTAGTGGGTTTGCGTATGGGTACAAGGTCAGGTGTCACATTTACCACTCTCTTCTGAGGCGTTATCTTTTGAAAGCGAGGCAGCTGCACACTACTCCTTGCCGGCTGGCTCGATGCGGCGGTCGGCAGCAGAACCACGGCCAACGCTGATTGTGGCAGAGTGGTGCATTGGTGGAAAGGGAGTTCTTGAGGTGTGGTAGGAGGAATTTCCAAGAAAGGATTCTGTATCCACTGATGGTCGATACCTAGGAGAGAGTCTGCTGCACAATTAACAGGTGTTCAAGACGTGTGCTACCTGATCCTATTGTAGGTGGTAGACATAATGGAGTGTTGTTCTCTGCCTCTGATGGAGGTAATTTGCTAGCTCTCATTCTAATTATTTTACTATTAATTTTAATTTCTGCTTATTACCGCCTTTCCTAGAGTAAGGCATGAGAGTAAATAAAATGTCTAAGATGAAGCTGGTTATTGGTTGCCACCTTAACGTGTACTTCTAGACCAGGGCTGTCCAACTTGGAAGGGCTCATGGGCCACAACTCAAATTCCAGCAAAGCCACGGGCCGTACCATAGTTTTGGCAAATTTCTTATATTGTGCAAAGATAACAAGGTATTGAATTCTGCTAGGCCGCTAGGCTACAGTTAAAAAAACATATTTTTACTGAATATTATTATTTTTTTAAATGTTTAATTACTGCGAAATCAAAGTGGGTAAATATTTACGTACCAAATA
The DNA here is from genome assembly GCA_029891345.1 of Dryococelus australis. Classification (NCBI taxonomy): domain Eukaryota; kingdom Metazoa; phylum Arthropoda; class Insecta; order Phasmatodea; family Phasmatidae; genus Dryococelus; species Dryococelus australis. The sequence goes on along the minus strand of CM056997.1, from coordinate 55,807,423 downwards.
AAATAAGTAATACATTAAGCAAAATTTAAGTTCAGTGTGAAGATTGCTGCCGTTCAGATGCATCCACCAGCAACCGTATGTCCACATCTAGCTCCATTGTAGACAGCCTCAGGAGATTACACAGTGAAGTATCAGTGAGGCTACTTCTGTTTTTATTTTTAATTATCTTCATTGTAGAAAACACACTTTCACATATGTAACTGCTACCAAACATTGATGTAATTTTTAGTCCAAAGCTCGTAAATTATGAAGTCTATTTTCAGATATCAATTTGAAAAAACCAGGTCCCTTTTCCTGTCTGTCCTGAAAGAAGGGATTGGCTTGAAGATCACATAGTTCAAGTTGCACATGAGGTTCTCGCTATTCATTTTTTTTTTTTTCTACTTCAGTGAACCTACTATCAAATTCCCCAATTACTTCCTGAATTTCGAAAGAGCAGTCAGAAAAGTCTACAACTTTATCCTGCTCCTTGAACACTTTAAATATTTCTTCGCAGCTGGGAAAATGTGTTCATTCATTCTTTTCTAAAGAGCATTTAAAAATGCTTAGCATTTCGGAATTCATTTACCACTAGCACAATGTCTGATACTAACTTATTTCTTCCTTGACGAGACAGATTGAATTTGTTGAGGTGGTTGGTCAAGTATGTCAAGAAAGCTAAATGCCTTTAAAATTCTGGGTTTTTTTTAAATTCTTTTTCTAAGTGTGCTATGTCAAATTTTACATATGTATGTAAGAATGTAATTGCAAAAAAAAAAAAAACTCTCAAGGCACTTTCCTGCACTTAGCCATCTTACATGGTTGAACAACAGCATGTTTCCATGTTCTGAATCTATGTCCTCCAAAAACTCCTTAAGTTGCCTATATAAAAGATCATGCTGTCCTCCTCTTATCTTATTTATAATTGTAACAACTAATTTGAAAACTCGATCTTGCATCACGGAAGTTCCACATAAAGCTCCCCGACGAATGAGACAATGAATCATTGGGCAATTTACTCCATATTTCTTAAGCAATCCATTTAATCCTATGTTATTTCATGTCATTTCTGGCGCTCCATCTGTTACGATTACCGAACATTTACTGAGCCCTCCAATTCTATCAAATTATTTCTTCGCAGCATCATATATGCCTTTTCCTTTAGTGGTGTCACGTAGAGAACACACAACAAATAGCTCCCCTATAATGTAAAAAACCTTTGGAAGTGGTGTGTACATATATGAATAGCTGAGCTGTATTTGATTGCTCGGTGCTTTCATCGAAACAAAGAGAGAAATATATACTTTCTTCAACAAGACTGAGCATCGATGTTTCTACATGTTCCCTATGTCAATAATTCTTCTTTGCATAGTTTGGTGGGAAAGTGGTACTGACTCGAATTTTTCAGCTAGTTTAGCGTCTTCAAAAGCTTTTGCTATTTCAATAGCACGCCTTTTGACTAAATTACCATCAGTGAAGGTTATTTTCGCCTTCGCAATCTCGAGAGAAACTTCATAAGATGCATACAGAGAACATGTTTGAATATGCTACATTGTTTGAAACATACTAGTTTGTTGTTTCAACTTTTTCTTAAAGTCCCCAACTAAAACACGTTTTGCTTCTCCCTTACAAATCGCAAATTTGCTCTCGTGCATTGTCGAATAATGTATTTTTACATTATATTCCTTAGGCACTGAAACAACTTGCCTACACACCAAACATTGAACTTCCCATTATTGTTTGGAATTAAATAATCACTTTTCCAACTTTCCTTGTAAATTCTGTTTTCACTATCAATCTTACGCTTCACCTACTTTCCACTCATCTTTACAAAATAAGCGAAAAAAACTTTACAATCTACACTCGGCAAATAAACACCACAACTCACAAAAAGACACAGACACGGTATCGTACCAGGTAACACAGTTGTGTGACTGATTCACTTGACACTTGACAACGCATAGTGTAAAGTTATTCGGTTGGTAGCACTGTGTCGATCATGATGGCTCTCCCCACTCCCGGCTCAACTCTAGTTAGTCAGTGCAGCTTCTGCGGAACAAGGCATTCTTAAATAGAGCCTACATTAGATTGATAATCAACATTGGGCTGTGAAATTATGAATAGGACTTATTAATGTGTCAATGGGGAAGATTTTCATTTTTTTGTTTCGGTTGTTTAGTTTTTTTTTTTTTTTTTTTAACCTGTAGCTGTGTAGCTTTTCCTTGCAAAATTAATGTTTATATTGTTTATGTTTATTAAGTTTGTAAAGCCATCGCGGGCCGTACAAAAACGGTCTGTGGGGCCAGTTGGACAGCCCTGTTCTAGACACAAAGGCTTTTCAACATAATATCTTACTCTGCTGTTCCGATCCGTCCGTTACCCAGCGGTTGTGGAGTAGGAAACTACACTATCGACCGAAAAGTAATTGGGCATCTGCCCACAATGTTTGCTCGGTGGTTGTCACCCCGTTAGAATCTTGTTGGGCCACCTCTTACTGCTATAACAGCAGCCACCCTGTACGGTATACTCTCTACGAGTGTTTGCAGGACATCCACGGGAATTCGTCGCCATTCCTCTTGCAACAATTCCATGAGTTGAGCAATGGATTTTGGCCGCGCCTGACGAGTCCTCACCCGGCGATCCAATTAGTCCCAAATATGTTATATAGGGTTGAAGTCGGGGCTCTGGGCGAGCCAGTCCAATCGGCGAACATTGTTGTCGGCGTATCACTGCATAGTATCCCTTGAAACATGGCACCTGGCATTGTCATCCTGGAAGTAACACGGGTCCATTCCGTAAAAACGCCACAATGTTAGGGGCATTTCATTATCCAGAATGTTACAGTAGGCCTCTGTGTTCATGCTACCACGGAAAAACACCAGCGGTCCTACGCTGAAGGCAGTGAAACAGCCCCACACCATCAATTCACCACCACCGAATTTCCTAGTTGGCACTATACACTCCGGCAGAAGCCGTTCCCCCGGGTAGACGCCACACCCATACACGTCCATGGGGTGCTGTTCTTATCACCTGTGCCTGAGGCGTTGACATATTTTATCACCTCTGCTGGAGGTGCTGGTAGCTGTGGCGCGCCAGTTGAATGTGTGCTACCCTCCAGCAGGGCGTTTTGGAACTGGTACGACCTTCCTTGAGGGTGTCCATGGCTTGGCAGATAGTACAGTATTCTGAGAGGAGTGTTGAAGTGACTGCTTCTGGGCGAGTTTTGGTGAAAAGTAAAATCTAGGAGCACGTGTCTGTAGTATCATTTGGGCTGCACCAAAGTACCCTGTGGGCACTTTTCCCGCCTTCAATTACTGTTTAATTGGTGTCACTTACGCCGTAAGGTTTGAAAGTGTTACAAGATGGGGCGACGTCATTTAGCAGAGAGCACTTGCTAGAAGCTCAGGAATGTGTCATGCGTCACTTATTTTCTCTAAAACTCGTGCAATTATCGCCTTTCCTGTTGGACTAATTACCAGGGTGCCTTCGCCTGGATTGCCTAGGTTAACTTCCATGTCAAAGTTGTCTAGCGTAGGAGGTAGTACAGTTTCACCATGTTTTATTACTCACATTAATAAAACACGTGAATTTTATCTATTCTATGTGTGCTGATGTTCTTTGTGTAAAACTTAATAGTTTTCTTACATAGTTCATCCCATAATAATGAAACCGACGAAACCACAGGCAACAAGCCAAATACACACCCATTAAGGGGCCACCCGAGGTCTGCCACCTGGTAGATTTTGGTAGAGTCCATATTACTAGGAATTCCTCCGCCAGGTGAATCACTGACTCAGGTCATTACATATTCCACCACCGCTCAGAATAGGGCCGGAAAGAAGCTGGAATTAACTCTAACCAACTGACCTCCTGCGGATACCACACCTGGGTATTCCGGTCATGAAGTAACTTGAGAAATTCAATGTTCTGCACACTGCTCCGCCATAGGGCTGGACAAAAGGAACACGGGGTACTGCTCTTGTTACAAGACTGATATACTCAGAAGTACACGATAGGGAACCACAAGCACCGGCTCTACTTTCGTGGGGTTTCAGTTGTTCCCTTAATCTCTCATGTCTTACACCCAGAAGGGAGGTAGACAGAGAATGTTAATACGGGTCACTGCTACCCTTGAAACGACTGCTTTGCGACCATCAGCACGAAGTGGCACTTTGCGCTTCCTCCAAGCGGGGCCTAGTTCTTACCATCTGCCCTACATAGGGGCCTCACCCCTCCTTACTGCCGACATCACTCTTGCCTCCTTTTTTTTAACTTTAAGGCTGTCCACATCCCATACTAGAAGACTTCAGAAGGGGCGGAGAACCTCCTCTTGGTATCGCCAACCCCTGGTTGTACAGTCCCAGTCTATCACCCACAACTGTCAGCATTACAGCACATAACCAGAGTACTTCACCGTCCACATGTCTCCGAGGTGACCACCAGCCCTCGCCACGCCAGAATACTAAGAGTCTCCAGCTGGCAGCACCACTGCCTCAGAAAAGTCACAAACTCCCAGGTAAATGTGTGAACAAGGGTCAGCCGACTCGTAAGGCCGTGACAGTGGCTTTGGATTCTGTGCCCCTGAGACAGGCCACCCGACCTGTAGTTTAAACTGGCCGTGTGCCAGACCAGCATTAAGGTGCTCAGCCTCGTGATTCTGGCGCCACGAAATACAACTTTTAAGGAGACTAAGGCCTCCACTTTCACATTTAAACATTGTGTGACGAAGGTCACTACAACTTTTAACCCCAAAGGTATTGGATCATTATTTGACGTGGCTAGCCCCTCCAAGTAATTGTTGTTTCAATTATCTTCCTCCTCTGGACACGCGTCATAACTAGAACCCTGAGTATTTCGCGGTTTCGTGTGGCAGCAAGCTATAATTCACAGTCCTCTATACTCTCGAGACAGTATCGTTTGCTTATTTGTTGCTGCGACCAAGAGAGGTCTTTGTACAGAACTGTTCAGCGCTAACACACACTACTGCTTCCTGCTTACTACTGGTTCATAGTTAAAGGGGGTATGTCTAAACAAATGTCGTCCAATCACAATGGCAGGAGACACGATCAAGTGTTTGAAGTTTACCTCGCCACGGAATGAATTCGCGAAGTATTCGTTGCTCTAGTTATAACATAAACTCACCTTGGGCATATTTATGATGCTAGTTCTTCATGCAATGATCATCTGCTCTTTCTAGGGGATTATTTGCCCCCACCATCATTGCTACAATATCCAACATAAACTCTTGTTTGTTTTTCTTAGTGATGAGCGAGTTTGATTTTTATAGCTTTGAGTCGAGTTGAGTGCAGTATAAAACTTTCTAGTTAAAATTGAGTTTGCATCATAACTGTAAATGTGTACCGTGTGGGTATAATTCCCACACCTTTATTACTTCCTCGCCCTCTTATAATGGCAGTTTACCAAGAAAAACCGTTTGGGTCTAGTTTTCACTAATAAGAATAATCCCCTACATGGTTAAGTGATTCACTGTGGAAATTTATCCCTTCTGCTGACAAGTAAATGACTGTATTAGGAATGGTAAAGTCAGCAATGGGATACCTATAGTATAGGATAACAGTGGTGGAGTGGGCGGGCAGCTTTCAGACTAGGGTGGTCCATCAGCAGGCTGCCGCCGGATGAGCAGACAGTCAATTTTTAAAGTTTTTGTTAATAGTTAATTTTTTTGTATGCAATGATAATATAAGAAAAATAAATTTGCTGTATGTATGCATATTTCTGTTGAAGGTGTGATGCGCCACGAGTTCAAAAGGCTTTTCATGTTTATATCATATGTTGTGTGGTTGTAAAGGCTATTCACGATAAAGTGAGCACTTTTGAAATCAACCTCAGAAAAAAAGCCACTGCCCCGTGCCTGCATATATTTAAACGGGCACACTGAGTAACGTACGCCCAGTAAAATTGGTAACGATGGGTGGAAAATAGTTCCATATCTTAACATCGAATAGAAAGTGTTAGGTTACCATTTGTGACACTGTAAATTATTTCTTTCGTTTCCTATTTTTTTTATGCATCTAAGTATGAAAATGAAAATATTTGTAAAATGTTACTTTTATAATAATTTTATAGTTTCGCTTGACCGACGCATGAATAAAGTGATGAGGCCCATGGCAATGTTAATTTTACATAAGACGGAAGAATACGCAACGTATACGCAAATAGATCTTAACAAAAGAGCTCATTATACCGTGAACAGCCTATATGCATTTTTATCGTGCTTAGACTGTGCCTGACAACCTTGACAGTTTCCTTGTCGTGTTATCGTTTGCCTGATGACATACAGTCGAGAAGAGGAAGGTCTTCACGGGGAGGCAAAATAGTTTTAAGTTGCCAAAATTCATCCCATTTCCAAGATCCCAAATTTAATTTTTAAAAATAAAGAGAGGATGTTTATTCTAAAAATATGCAATACCAGTACTGAAACTTCTTGAGCTTACTAGCAATAAAACTATAGACTAAACACGTGTATACTGGCATTTTGTATGGTGTCTGTCCATTCACTTCCATTTTCGTCTATTATGTCAATTCCGGCGCACATGTATTTTGAACTCGTTCCTTTTAAAGACTCCCAAAATAATTATACTGTAATTTTTTTTCATTAAAGTGATATTCTGATTGTTATTTCACTATTGATTCAAGAGTCACACACTTCATTTTGTGAAATTAATCTACACCATTATCAATAATATGAAATCGAATTTTTTTATGTTACAATGAATCCTCATTTCATGTTACTCTGCTATGAATTATTTCATCTTTCAATTACTTTTTACCTGTAGAAACCAACTCATTTTGTAGAATACGGGTTTATATTTTTATATGTAGCATTATTACTACAATTTTCAATATAAGTTTTGTTAGGATTATTTGTTAAAAATTAGTTGACCGGATTACATTCAACCACACAAAATGCTGCAGCTATCAAAAAAAAATATGCTTAAAAACTTATATAACAGCTAGACTGCCAAAAGGTTTAGTCCAGTCATTGAACGATTTTTATAATTCATGTCCGTGCAGAGAATTGAACCAACACCGACTAATTGTGATAGTGTACGATGTTGTTGCGTTGGTAATTTAGTAAAACTAAGAGGGGTTGAGCCTTCATTTTCTTTCGTCTAAGCCTAATCTTACTTTTGATGCTGAAACTTTTCCGGAAATTTGCGCAGACATTTAGTAATTTTTTTTTTCTTAAATGATATTACGTTATTCCTAAAAAGTAACCAGTCAGTGATGGCAAGGAAGAAACTGTGAGTCGATTCCCAAGACATTAAACTATTTGAAAGAGCGGTTTGGGAGAAACGACGTTATCAGTTTATGAGTTTTTTGCGAACTTCAAACATAATTTCCCTCTCACTGGCTCTTCTTCCAGTATTAAATCAGGGATAAGCTCCACCCTCTGGCTTCAGCCTGTACTACGTGCGGCGTAGCAGCAAGGTCTCTCCAAATGTAAACCGCAAACCGTAGCAAAATGATGAGCACGGACTTCAAATGTGTGGCGTGGCGGTAAATGTATGCTGCTTGTCAAGTTAAAGAACATTTCTGCGGTACAATAGTTAATGATAAACAAGCTAATTTCGTGCCAAAATCACCTTTCAATTTGTTTTTAAATGCGTTGTTCTCGTATGCCTTAAACTTTAGTCGCAAGCAATCATGCTTTATTATTGTGACAGTCATGCCGTAAATATTGGACATTACACTATATACTTGCCATTTTAAGATTTTCTAATAGTCAAGTACAACACTTATCCTACAGGTATTCTCGGGGAATTTTGAACACTGAATAAATTGTCACATGACATTTTGTCGTGCTTTGATGTGTCAGGCTGTCGTGTCGTGACGTGCTGTTGTGACTCCAGCATGGCCAGACTGTGTACGTTTTATGTCACCAGCCTTGGGTAAGGAAATCAGGGTCGAAAAGAAAGAAAGATACATATAGTAGAAATAATTGAGCGTTTCGCATATTTTTTGGGGTTATAGTCAGGGACGGTGGACGAATTTAGGTATAAGCAGAGTTTAATTTTGCAAACTAGCACCCACCCCCTACCCCCTTCACATTAATCCTATCAATTACCGACTCCCCATAATGTTGAAACCATCCACTCTACATAAAAGCAAAGGTAATTTTGACATGGAGAAGTCTTGTAGTGTTGTGCATGCAACTATGTTTATGTAAAATTGCATATTTCAACAACTACTCGGACGCAATATGTTAACTTTTGTGCGAGTGGAGTTCAATAAAAAGACAGAACTTTATAATAATCGTATGATACAGGTATGTTCGGAAACTCAGTTCCTAAACTCCAGACATAGTTTCTTTGGACCTACAGCAACAGAGAAGCCGTCCCTATACGCTTATATCCAGAAAGGTATTTTAATATTTTTTTTATATATTTTAATATATTTTAAAGGCGATATTCGTAGCTTTAGGTTGGAGAATTCTTTCATAAATGATATATTAAACAGTATTGAGTACCAAATCGTCAATTGCTGTTATGTCTAGACCATACAATCGTTCTTGCAACATGGTTGAACTTAAATTTATTTTTTTTAACATCTTAAGTTAAAAGAACGTCGTTCATCACTTACAACAGAGATTGGCAAGGTTAACATTATAGGATGGGAAATGAAAACATTTGAAAAGGCATCGATGATATTGTTCATCATGGTGTGCTGAAGAACTTGCAGGCGGTAACATGGATAGTACGACGAGCAATTATTAACTAAATTACTGGCCGTCTATGTCACATTTCTCACCTTCGGTTAATACATTTATTAGTTGCAAGTATTTAGCCTTCAGTTTATTACTATCCCATTCTATAATTTGACAAACGTTATACAATAAACTAAAAGTTTACTATGAATCTTCATGGGCTCAAATCGTCATGCTAGCGATTCAATCGCTGTGTCTAGGTGACAAGGAAGAAGTTCACACTCTGGAACTACGTCTGGCTTTTCAGTTAACTCATTGGTGTTGGTGATGACGCCGATGCTGTTTAATCAGTCATCTTATCTGATACCTTCAAGTATACACTTAACATTCTGAATAAGGCTTATAGCATTTTGCAGATCCAGAAGACACTTTTTGAAAAAAGTCAGCTGACAAGAAGTGACTTTAAATGTGACGTGGTGCCAAGTCACCAAGGAACGAATAAATTTAAAGTTTAAAAGTTTATTGGGCATTTCAGCAGCAGTGTTTCTTCCAAAAACATATTTAAATTTGATCTTCACATTTCTCATAAACAGCACTGTGCATGTCTTCGGTGTAGTGCGTAAGTTGCGCCAACACGTCTATTCTGCTCCCCCAGCATGTTCCTTAAATAGTTTTTACTGTGAAAGGTGTAAGATACTTTTCCAGTAAGCCTCATCGGTATGTAGAAGCCGAGAAAGAATTGAATATTTCTTGGGCAGCACTGAATAAATACACTGCTTCAGTACAAGATAAAGCAGAATTATTCACTATTTATTTCAGCGAAAGACTACCATACGGCACAAACAGTGGATTCGTTTCTGAAGTCCCGCATGCTTTCCCTTCATGTTTGACTCAATGTAGTTACCCTTGTTAGGAAGGCACCCAGGGCAGCGACGTCAAGGCCTTAAGGGGGCCAGTCGAGGTGCAGTGTGCAGCGTGGGGTGTTTCGGATTACATTTCCCAAACAGCGGTCGGCATGTAGAAAGAAGGCCAGTGGGTGCGTGAGTATAGGGTGTCGCGAGCCCTCCCCCCCCCCCCCCCCCCGCCACGCGAGGTAGGGGTACGACGAGTCAACGTACTGTAGAGAACGAGTCTTCTGAACTGATACAGTAGTGAGTGGAACCCTCCATAAGCACTAGGAGGGGCTGTCTCGATAAAGCATAGGCCGCAGTAATACCAAGACAAGCAAACTACAACATGAGTGTTAATTGGTTAACGTAACGCAGAGCAGTTAACTTACGTATGAGCTTTTACCCAAGTAATTAAAGGAATATTGTAACGTCTTGTGAAAATAATGCCAGCGGGTCTTGAGTGAGAAATCAGTGGCTTGTTATTTCTGTTGAGTGAACCCCCGCTTCAGTTAGGAAGTACTATCTGTACGCTAAACCCAATAGCATAACACACTGGATACCCATATTCTCCAATGAAACGTTGTGCCTTGACAGTTCTTTGAGGAAAAGTACGATAAATCTTTCTCCAGACAATTCATTCATAGAATGAAACACAGAAATTGTTCTCGAATGGAAATATATCCACCTTTCTCCACTTGTACAAACTCCTCTACCATTGTCATTTGTTCGCTGGCTTATGTCAAATGTGCAGCCTAATATCATAGATTAAAATTTTACATTCTGTGAATCACTTATAGTCTATTCATGGTTTCTTCACACCTTTTGAATACAAACCTTTTTAAAATCAACCCATGTATGACATTTAGGTTGTTTCCTAAATATGCTGTGTATCATAAGTTTTGTGTGTGTGTTGACATAAAAACATTTTTTATTAAATTGAACACATATTTATATTTTATCTATAAATTACAATATTTCATCTAAAATTATTATAAACAAATGTGAGTTGGGTTGGTGGGTTGGTAATTCCTAGTAATAAATAGTTTTAATGCAAAATATTATTGAACTTAGTGCGCACGAATGCGATGCGTTGTCCCTTCGGTGTAGTTTTCTAGACTTGGGTAGGCTTTGTTTGCATAAGGCAGAGGAATATCCTGAAAGAAGAAGTTTAGCAGGGCTTCAGAAAAGTTTGAAATAACCGTGAATGGACTACAGTATGCTGTTCTCGCTATTTGTTGAAATTAATGAAAAGAACTTATTTCGTATTGTTTTACTCGGATAATGACAATTGTTCTCCCGAGATGCACTTCATTGATGCTTAGTAGTCAAAACATCAAACTTTGCTGCGTGCTCGAATAACTGCAAAAATATTCAATTTTTAAAGGTCCTCAGGGGCCACGGTGGTGTAGGAGTTAGATTATTCGCCTCCCAGTTAGGTGAACCGGTTTCGATTCCCGGCGGGGTCAATACCGAATGCCAATTGTCGGCGGGTTTTCTCGGTGATCTCCCGTTTCCCCCGCCTTTTCATTCCGGCGCTGCTCCATCCTCACCCCGCTTCATCCTTATCGGCTCTCAATACCTCGGCGTTAAGAGCCACCCAAGTCTCTTCACTCACTTTAAAAGGTCCCTAGTCGTTCCGTGAAATAATAACCGCTGGTTTCAACAAAATGGACACTGCATTGCAAAAGCTTCTATACATCACACCACTGTTCAGTTTCTCTTTCATTTAACCTTTGATATTCTTTGTGATTTTTCATGGTGCGAGAGAAATCCTAGACATATTCTACCAATCTGAAAACACACTTGCTGAAGTAACAGACATTTTTACATGACTAAAAAGTTTGCAGTAAAAAAAATTCACTTGCGGTATTCAATACACGGATCACTCTTGAACTTCTTTCCTATTTCGTACTTTTATACGGTAAATTGCAGACGTGAATCTCCTGCTTTTATCACCTGAAGATTTATATCTTTCACTTGCAAAGGGCCATGGTCAACTAAAAACTGCTGGAGCATATCGTTAGAAACTCTTGTTGGCCATTCTCCACAGTCACTCGCGCTTTGAACATGTTCGTAATGTTTCTCTGGAAGTACTTTAACAGGAAACTAATTCAGTAGTAAAATATAAAGTTTTCTAATGGATTTTATTTTATAACACATATGATGTATTTGGTAACCCAGCGGACTCAACGACGTAGCCGCCTCACTTCCGCCCGCACTGCGAATGTAATGTGTTAGTGTAGTCTGAAGCCCCAGCGACATGTAAAGGATTTCAATAATTGTTTCGCGCAGAAAAAATTCCAAGTCCATCAGGTTATGTGTCCTTTCGGTGAGGAACAGAAGTGTGCATACGACGGGAGGTTCTCAACCGTTATTATAACTGAAATCGTTATTAGAGTAACATAATACACTACTCAACTAAATTACCTGTATATATAGGTGTCCCATGTATCTTGTAACTCCGTACCGAAGTTCCAAATGGAAAAGAGTTTCATTTCAAAATTGTATAGCTAGAAAGGGGAAGTAATACTGCTGGGCAGTTAACCTTATAGCATTAATCACAATTGCATAACCGTTGACTTTAATCGATTATTTTAGAAAGATAATTAATAATTATGTTTAATGAACAAAACTGGTTGCCTTGACGCAACTCTCTCAGTTAAACGGTTCTAGTCAAACACGCAATCTTTAGAAGGTGCGGCATAATGTCTGGCAGCTATGCAACCTGCTTGTCTTCAGCCGACTGACTTCGGAATTTCGCACGAGTTGGCGTGTATAAAGATGGGTAGTTTCGACCAGACAATATGCCCAGCATGACTGTAGTGAACCTGCTGTTGAGAAACGTATGTTATACAAAGCTGATAGTGTGACAGCGTGTTCTGATGGTGACACGTAGGTGCAATAACTACTTAAAAGAGGTCACCGTTACGCACAAGGCGTATGGTGCTGCTAATAACAGCGGTAGAGCAGGAACACAGTTGTATGTAGAGAAGCACACATGTTTCAAGGACTTCACCGGTGACTACGCAACGCCTGTTCACTGCTAGTAAAAAGGACAGAAAACCGTATGCGGAGTTTCAAGGCCCTGTGCTTGAAGAATACCTTCTCGGAGCCCTGAGTGATACACCTTCTCTGCAATCTCGAGTGATGTTTTTTTGAAACTCACACAGCAGCGTAGCGTTTTCTCCATGAATAGTTGCTGTTGCCGTATCACCTGCAATGTGTACAACATTTATACTTGAATGATTGTCCAAGACTACTTCAGTTCTGCACGTGGTTTCTGCAACAGTGTGTCGTGATACGACTTTTGCACTTTTGGTACCTCTCACTGACGAGGCAACTTTCACCAGGAACAGGATATTGAACAGCAATTCAGTACATATCTGAACTGAAGAAAATATATGTGCCACGTCTGTTCGTGCACATCAGGTGAGATTATAGAACAATGTACGGCGTGGCATTATCAACGATCACGTAATAGGACCATTTATACTTTGTAATCGTTTGACTGGATCGTTTTATCTTGAATATTTGTGAAACGTTGCCAGTAATGTTCGAAGACGTACCACTGCGTCTTAAAGACATCACGATGGCGCTCCAACACATAGCTGTGCATCTCCAAGGGCTTAGGCATACGTGCATGCAACATTTGACAACAGGTGTACTGGCTATTGTGGTCCTATCGAATGGCCTGCTTACCTGACGTAAGTCCACTTGACTTTTTCCTGCGGGGCCATTTGAAAAGTTTGGTTTATTATATTTCCGCGGAAGACAAAAGAAACTTTTGCCGCGAATCATGGACGCTTGTGACGTCATAACAAACACGCCAGAAATGTTTGAAAGAATTCGACAACACTTGCTGCAGCATTGCGAGTTGTCTATTGAAGTACAAGGTCGCCACTTAAAAAAAATACTGAAACAGATTATTTTAACAAATAAATACTTTTTTGTTTGCATGACCGAGGTGTGAATAAAAATTCCAATTTTCACCCGTAATGTACTGGCGAATGGTGTTTGCCGTCATTTGGCGATGGCCACTCCCTACATAAGCTATTGCATCAGCGTGCAGATATAAATTCACAGGATCAGGTGCGAGACACTAGATAGTGCTTACACTCGCGTTATTTGAAGTAAGTGACTGTGAAAACACCAACATAGACACAAGAATGAATGATTTTATGGAACAGATCGGTTGAGTCAAAACTATGAGTGTTTTTTTTATCTCAAACATACTGATTTAACCTACATATATTTCAGGTGTTGATTTAGTTACTTGTTGAAACGATTAGAAGTATTTAATCCGTTTTTCGCATTGCTTGTGCAAGATTTATTCTATTCTATCGGTCACAATTGGAGGTAACGTAAATATTTCAAAGACAGAACTAACACAAACAGCACAGGTATATATTTAATTATTGCCGAAAACATCAATCGGCAAATAAATTGTGTTAGTCAAGTAGGTTCTAACTAAGCAATTTTAAAACGTCGTTCTAGAACCTCTCAAGAATAATGCAAGCTTTAAAAAATACTGTAAATGCTGCCCGGCAAGCCAAAAAAAAATATTTTTTTGTAAATAAGCTATTTTATTAAACATTAAACACAACGTGATTATTAACTACACCAATGAAGCGTGTTTATCACAAAATAATGATTAAAAACTATTATTTTCGTTTTATTAAACTAGGTGATTATTTTTTGTATTGCATGTCTGGTGTTGGTATTAATCCAGGCACCTACCACCCACCCACCCACCACCCCTGAAAAAGACTTCAAAATAAGAAGATCGTTACAACATGGAAGTGTCCGCTCCTGCCTCCTTACTTGCTCTGTGCACAGGATGTTACTTTTGTACTGCGCCTGTGTGGTTGACAAACCCGTGAGCTTGCACACACAGCTTGCATAGCTCCCATGCGTTATACCGCACCGTTTCAAAGATCTGTGTTTTGGCGAGAACAGTTGGCCTGAGAGAGTTTCAGCAAGACAGCCCGTTTCACTTTTTCGAACATGATGTTTAGTAAGCTGTCGAAAAATATTAATTAAACAAACGGGGTACGTTGTTTTGAATCGTAACAAGAGGAATGACGGAAGAAGGACGACGTTGCTAATCGAATAAGCACTCTTTTAACACCTTCCTTCAAGAAAACATTAAAATGCAACTTGCTGTGTGATCTCATATTTTTGTTATTATAATAATAAAATCCTGTTATAATTTTGTGATTTCAGGGTGCGTACTGCTCTCAATACTCACTTAGGCTGTATGACGTATTACGTTTTCCGTTTCAATTTTCATAACGAATAATCTCCCAGTGTTTGAAAAATTTGATCTAATACAGCCTGTATATTTTCACCCCGAAATGTATTCAAATTTAAAATCATCCTTTCACTACTTTTTTTTTTTTTTGCGGAAACTGCACAATTGCCACTTAACATTTAAATATACGTCTGAAAGCCTGTGGGAATCTTTTGAGATCGATATCTCGAATCACTCGCCACTGGCGCTGTGCGACCTCGCAGTTTATTCAACGTTGTCGGCAATCGTTCTAGCCCTAAACATGGCGCTACGCAGCTACACGCAGAAATGTCAGCCAATTAGTGCTCATCGACAGTATCAGGACCACAGCTGACTTACTGAAATTACTAATTAGTGAAATATGTAACGGAAAGCGGCACTGTTAATGACATACCGGATAGTGTGTACACGTAGTGCCAAATGATGCTGGAAGGGGCGAGTGGGAACTTACTGCAGTTTTTGAGACTGAAAGAATAGCCGACGAAAGAAAAACATGTGTTCAAATGAAAAAAAAAAAAAAAAAAGTGAAAACGTATCTCGCCATTTCTCGGACAATGCATATTGAAAGGGTTTGAAATTTTGAGCACTGTCATACTATGTCTTCCTTGCCATCACTGTATGCTTTTTAAAAAAAAACTGTACCAACAAGACAGTTCGTAAAAATATATTGCTGAATGGAAATAAATTTCACAAAATTTACACCATGGAAAATAAGATACATTAAAAAATAAAGAGAAGTGGGAGTGAAAGCGTTTTTAATGCAGAGAAACACCAAAGTTTTTTTTAAGGATATCAAACTATCGTAAGTGGTCTAGTATTCGCGTAATTTACTGATAAATGGAGATAATTATGTTGCGAAGTATCAGATTTAAACAATAAAGCAGATTAATTTTTCATTTTCAACACTACACGAAAGGAATATTGCCACTCGAACTGCTTTTCTTTGCCTAAATAGTCTCAATTACTCTAGTGCGTTAATGTGAGTTAACAGAATTACATGTGTTCGATTCTCTGCTGGTGCATGAATTTTCTATTTTTTTATTTACTCAATGAATTAGTAGACTGAACCAGTTAATAAGTTAATTATAAAGAATTTTGTGTAAATAATCATATTGATAGCCGTAAAGTTGTAAGTCGATGAAGTACTAACAAGTAAAAAAAAAGGTTTAATTTATGGTTTGAGTTAATCATCAACAAGCAAGTGCGATAATTTTCCTATGGACCAAGCTTAAAAGTAAACACTGAAAAACTAAAAAACCTAAACAGTAAGATAAAAAAACAAAAAACAATACTTAAAGAATACAAGAGTAATTGAAAACGATGAAATTCACCTATTTCATATTGTCCAAAAATGTACAGTGACTACTTCGTTGGTAGCATATATAAAGATTTTTTGTGTAAAACACTTTTAAAAAATTACAATTAATTACGGTATTACGGCAACACGGTAAACAATCAGGTATTGACGATTTATTTCAAAACACATGTTAAACTTGCAGCGAATTTATTTTACCTTGTTCTTTCTTATAAAGGCTGAATTTTTTACGCCAAACTGAATTTTCAATGTCGTTGACGCGCAGGGCATATTAACAGCTACTTGGACTGTATAGTATTAGCAATGTAACGTCTGGTTCGTTGTGCGTATTATTTGCTTATATTAACATGTCAAGTTGTATGCAAATTCATTTTACACACTTGTTTATGTATTGGCGTAATGCTAAGGTTGTGATGCGTTACAGGTATAGGATAATTATTCAGTCGTTGTATATTATTTTACACGAGTTTTATGGTACACGCAGCAGCTAAGTTTCTGTGGTCCACATATTTTATTTTATTTATTTTATATTCTTAAGTTTTTAGCCATGTGTTAATTAACATAAGTTGGCAACGTCGAGTGACGTCACTGGTATTATAGTCGTAGGGAATACACACACCTGTCAGGTGAACCCTATACTGCACAGGTTAATTTGAATATTGTAATTGCCCCAATTATGGATGGTGGATGGCGATAAAATCATCTTATCTCCAACTTGTTCTCGAAGGGTCCTACAGGTAGTCAGCCAGGGAGGCCGAGGCTCCGCCGATAATCGGCGTAATTTGTGTTATAATTGTTGCATTGGCCCTGAAATTCATGCTCGGAACAAGTATAACAGCTGGCGTAATATATGTAAGCCGTCTGATGAGGGCTAATTAGCATTATATCTGCAATATAACCATATGTATGTGAGGTATTTCCACCGCCATTCCTTAAGTGACCGTTGGTCCAGCGGTGAAGTGTTCTAGTTACACATAAGCAGTTGCTCTATTACACAATATCTTCTAGTTTGTCACGAAACGCCTGAAAACTCTAAAATTGCCCTACCGTATTTATTTTATTGCTAGCCAGAAGATTTCTTTATTTTATGTGTAAGCTTACAAACTGAGATTTTAATTTGTTGTGTGTGAGAATATTTTTGGAACACTCGCCAACTGATTATTTTACACTGCAAAACCTTTAGTTATTTTTTACAATTAAAGGTAAAGTGAAAGAATTTGCTGCAGGTTACATACCTAACACTTGATACATTTTTTTTTAACAGGCATAAAGAGGTGATCATGTTTATCTTAAAGTTGCTGCGTGCTGATTTTCTCACTTTTTAATTCAGTTTATTAAGGTGAAAGTCTAATTTGAATCTGGTTAAATAATTTTTAGCATTAAATATTCCACTTCACCATTGGACGTTTTTCATTGGATAATATGTACGTAGTTTGCTGTTTCTTTTTCCCTGTTGTGTCTATGTGTTGTATCAAATGCATATATGTGTTGGAGTTGGAGTAATAAGGGAATGGTCTGCCTTGTGAACGAACTACTGCAGTGCTGTTTTTAATTGGCTGGTAAGTGAATGGATATCCAGTCTTCTACATGTTATACTGTGTCCTTACCTAGCTTACGTGTCCTTTTGCAGTGTTGATTGTTAGTGTGCAAATCTGCCTGCCATTTAAATATTATTTCCCTTGTGTTCCTGTTGTCCCCCGAAATTATTACAGAAAGCATTCCTAGCTTGCCTACCAGGCATAAAAAGTGGGACTTTTAATATAACTAACATACCGATTTTATTATATCAGTGTACATCTATATCATTTGCAGACTTTTTTTTTCGCAACATTCTATTACGCCATATATTTTCATCTCAAATAAATAAAAATGCAGGATGTGACTTTTACACCATTTTCTTACCGATATTTCGAGAACGTCTACATTTATTTAGTGATTTATTTTCATTGGTTGTTGGTTCAAGACATCATCCATATTGTCAAGAATGGATATATTTTGCAATTTTGTACATTACATTGAATATGTTTCCCATTAAAAAGCACTAAACTTTTTTATGTGGTGCTGGCTTTCAACTAGTGCCAATTTTGTGTTCATTTCAGGTTGAATAATTAATGTCATCAGTAGACATCAGCAAGAAGATTAAGTCTATTAAATTATAATTTGGCGAAATTCAGAGATAACACTGTGATAAAAGACTCTTTGGCGACCTTGAATAGTAGAGAATCACGCTCATGTGGCATGATAGCTGATAATTGGTGATGAATTGCGACTCAATGTCTTCTTAGAATTTGAGAACCAAGTCAGCGTCTGGGTTGTAATGGACGTATTATAATCAGGAGGCCAAATTGATAATTTTTTTTTGCATAATCGTGAGATGCAAAACTCGCTGTGGTAGCCAAATTAAGATTTTATGTTGCGATATTTGGTGTTTATAGCTACTGCCGTCTAGGCGAAAGAAAATCTTGGGTAGTGTCATACACCGACTGGAAGGTCACTGTTCGAGGCTCATCAGTAGGGTCAGATGTACCTATATCACACGTCGATTTTAATGTTTTGTCATGTTTGGTTGGTATGAATGTTGTTATGTTGGTCTTTTCCAACGTTAACCTTTTTTCGCAAACGAAAATGAACAAATTTGTAAGATATTTAGAAAACAGCAGACGAATTCTCTGGAAAAATCTCCCACTAATAAGTACTATTACTGAGAACTAGTAGAAATTCTGCGGTATTAAATTGTCACTGGGAATTTTTAATTTTCTTATATTTACATATTTATAATCAGAGTTTCTCTTTGAAGTGTACCAACCTCATCATTGGGAGCTGAGCTGCACAGATACTTCTTGAAAAACTATGACGAGTTTTTAACATGAGCAGACTGTTTCATTTGTTGTTTTAGCAATGATCGCATTTTATTATGCTGCTAATGTGGATTCGAATTCTGGAGTTCGTAATCTCGCTGTGTTCAACGGATGCCTTAGAGGTGGCTCTTTAGAAACTGTACTCCGTTTCAATTCAAGGTGATTTTATAATTATTTCATTTCTCTTTGGAGCGTCTTCTTAATCCTCTGTCCGTAAGGATAAGATCCTTGGTAGTCTGCATGTACAAAGACAGATGATAATTGCCTAACATTGCCTTCTGTGCTCGCCTTTCAGTTTGTTCACAATTGAGGGAATGAATTCTTTAGTAAAACTTGCGCTTGTTAAATTATTTCGTGACACAAGCGCACTCTGGTTCAAAGAGAAATTGCATTCTTGGTGATTGATGAAAGAACCCTCGTCATATTCGAAGCTGACGGTTTGACGAATGAGAAACAGTGGTGAGTATTCGCCGAAGGATGTGAGGCTTAATTAGGGTTAAGCAGGATGTAGGGTTAAAACAATCAAAAATTGAGTTAGCAATTATAATAATCAGACTAATGTCTGCTCAATAATAAATCAAATAAATTTTGTAAGAACATGGAGCTTAGTAAAAACCTAGATTAATAGAGTTCGGCTTGATCATTTCAACCACCTCGCCCATGATAATAGCGATACATTGACTGGACAGCCATTGTGTAACACTAGGGTGACCCAAGAATGTTATACTGAAAAGAAGTTCTGAGAATACTTCAGACGAAAGCCCTAGCAATTAAATCTGATGACAGAAACTGTATAATTGGCAATATCTTATCCCACCGGCCCGGCGACCCCTTATCAGCCAAATGCTTGGCTCCATATCTCTCCCAGGTTAAACAAGCTAGGTTATAACTTTGAACGCATCAGGCTATAGTAGTATTAGGGCGTGACGCTGCGTGTCGTAAGAAATATTCTAAGTCCATAACCTTGAAAACAAAATCACCCATAAAATCCGAACCAATTAACCGAATTCAGTCAAACAAACTGCAATGTCATCACAATTACCCTAGCAGTACAATAACGGCAGAGAATGCATATATGCAGCAAGAATAATAATGGTACATTCGTCACAATTAACAATCAAATACAGAATTAATATCCTGTATATTGGAACTGAAAGCAGCTATCAAATTACAACCTTAATACACCACAAGGGTGTATTCCTCCTAATGAGTTCCTTCATGAACTATAATTTCACTGTCAACTGTCAGTCACGTGTGTGTATCACTCTTTATGTATTTACTAGCGACCCGCCCCGGCTTCGCACGGGTGCAATTAAGATAAAAAAAACTGCTTAACCCAGCGTTAATTAGGTCGGGTAAACTCTCATAAAGCATTAAAAAAAGCACATTATAATTTAATAATTAATTAAATAATTTATAATTTAAAGTTTTTTTGCTATTTTTATTTGATATTTTTTTACTTTTTTATAATTTTTCATATTAATATACATTATATTACAATGCAATTTATCTGAGATAGAAGTATTTAATATGTTATTGGCTAAGACATTTTCTGTAGACAATGTTTGACGTCCTGTTATTGTTTGGTAGCAAAATGTACTGTTTCTCGGGACTTCCAACTCGTGATAAACCAACATATAGTTGGCCATGGGAAAAACACTCTTTTCGTAGGTCGATTCCAACCAAAGAGAAAGTTTGACCCTGGGGCTTATTAATAGTAATTGCGAACGATGTTTTTACGGGAAATTGCAACCGTTTGAAAGATATTGGCAAATCCGTGGGAATCATAGGAATCCTCGGGATGTTTGCCAGCTGGCCGGCTGCTGGACCGGTGAGGATGGTCGCGACAATCAAATTTTCTTTCAAGTCTTTAATGAGCAATCTTGTGCCATTACACATGTTAGGAGGGCTTATATTCCTTAAAAACATGATAGGAGTACCTACTTTTAATGATAGTTCGTGAGGTGGCAAGCCAGAAGGATTAAGCGAATTTAGAAAATCTTGAGGAAAGTGGACGACATCGTCAACATTGGTGACTGTGTCAATCGACTGATAGGTTTTGACTTGGCCGGGAACTCTTTGTATAATGAGATTGTTGATTTCATTGACAGTGTCGTTCCTAGGTGATACTATTGCCCTGGAACACAACTAGTGAAAGTCTCTTTCTAGTAAATTGTCGAGGCCCGGATATACTGCTTCTATAAGATGCTGCAGACTGTGGACTATCTGACCTAATGTCTCATTTAAAATGATTTCAGCAGAATTAGTGCCCAAATTTAGAGAAGGAAAAACTCCTTCTCCAAGTCTGAGCAATTGTTGTGGGAAATCTTTATGCGTGTCTCCACCAAGATAGGCTCTCATATTCGTTCGCAAAGTTAGGTGTTGAATAGAACTCCATAAGGGAGATGATTTAAGACGTGCTTTGATGATATCAGCACGCGTCCCTTTTGTAACTACAGGCAGTGTCTGCCGAAAATCCCTAGCAAACACAAAAGTAACTCTCCCCATAATGGCAGTAGAGCTTCTAAGGTTGGCGCCGTACGCAGCACACAGCACGTTTTATTTTACGAATCTGTCCGTCCTTTAAAGCCGTAGTACGTTATTTTGTTCTATCATCAATAGTTTTCGCAGCGCACGCAATGTAAGGAATTTTATAGGTCATTTATTTACACTTTGGGTTACATTATTGGAGTTTTAGTAGGGATCCCTATTGATTTTTAAAATAAAATATAGCCTATGACACTCAGTGATAACGTAGCATTCTACTGGTGAAAGAATTTTTTAAATCGGATGAGTAGTTTCGAAGATTACCTCCTACATCCAAACGCACAAACACACAAAGTTACAAACACTACCTCTTTATAATATTAGTATAGATGACACTCAGTGATAACGTAGCATTCTACTGGTGAAAGAATTTTTAAAATCGGATGAGTAGTTTCGAAGATTACCTCCTTCATCAAAACACACAAACACACAAAGTTACGAACTCTACCTCTTTATAATATTAGTATAGATTGGTGTAGGCGCACACTCATTTTTCTAGTTCGTTTGGTGCAGGCGGATGGGCAGGTAAGTTAGTCAGGCTTCCTTTATGGCACAAACGATATCCTATATAATAAGACGATCTCTGTCTCTCCGTCTTTAATACTTCCAAGTCCCCTGAAACTCAACAGAAGTTCTTCAAATTTTGCAGAGCAAATCCTCGGGGTCAAATACAGGTCAATTTCGAATTTCAGCAAGATCAGATTATGCAATCATAACCATTTACCCGAAACACTCATTTTTTAATTACTTTTTTCCTATTTGAAAGTTTTGTATTAATGCATGTCTCGCTTCAGTGTTGAGTTAATTTCCAAGTGGGGCCAATATGGCTCAGTGGATAGAGCGATCCAAGTGGGGCCGCAATGGCTCAGTGTATAGAACAATATATCAAGTGGGGCCCAGTGACCAAGTGTATATATATATCCACTTACCGCCGTGGCTTAGTGGACAGAACTATATCCAATGTTGAGTTAATTTCACATCATTTTTTTTTTTTTTTCAGTCTTTGTATGATAAAACTTTGTAACATCGTAACTGTTCTAGGCACGTGACAATACTAAAAAAAAAAAAAAGTCAAGGGCTGGCCCCTAGTATACATTACCTTATAATACCACCAACATCATACTACGATACGCATTATAATTGCACTGTTATCTATGGGCCAATTAATAAAATAAGGAACAGGAAAAAATCACAAAATATAAACCGATTATTACGACAAAAATATTTATTATGGATTAAAGTACAATTCAGCATGACCATGAATATGTATGTCACTAGTCGTATCAACCAACCTCTAGTAGTGATTCGAGTGAGTTAAGAGAGTTGGACGACTCTTAACATCGAGGTCTTCAGAGCCAATGAGGGTGATTGAGGTGAGTATGGAGCAGCGCCGGAATGAAAGGGCGGGGAAAACGGGAAATCCCCTAGAAAACTCGCCGACCAACGACATCGTCTGGCACAATTCCCAAATATGAAAATCCGGAGGGACCCGGCCGACATTGGACCCGGATCGACTTGGTGTGAGGTGAGCAGGCTAACCGCTCAGCCACCGTGGCCCCGGTAGTGATTCGAGAAACTCTGGTGGCACAGCTGTACGTCAGTGATATTTCATGTCCTCATGTGTTACCCCTCGTGAGACAGCAGCCTGGCACAGTCTTTCAACAAGACAATGATCGTAAACACATTTTTTTTTTTATCTATGGAGTGCGTGTCGTAATGAGCTACTCTTATGGCGAGCAAGGTCCGTCGATTTGTTCCAGAAAAAACATATATGAGATCAGTTCGGATGTCGACTTCTACCTGGTACTGGTCTGCAAGATATTAATTGTCAGTCACACCAACTGTGGATCAAATTGCCTCAAGAAAGGATACATCAGCTCTACTACTTTCTTCCGATCCGACTCGAAGCGTGTATCCAGGCCCGAGAGTTGCTACAGCGTACTGATATGGGACCAGTAATATGACCAACTAAGTTGTCCGTGTGATTTTACATTGTAACCATTGGGATAGGGACAGATGACATTCCAATACGTGCAGTTTCATTTCATTTCCACCGATTCATTACTGCAGGACGTTTCAATGCGGACAAGAAGAAATAGTTAATATTAATACCGCTTATAAGGTGCTTACTAAAGGCCAAGGCTTTTTAAGTTCGTTAGAAGAACCAAAATATGCTTAGGCTAAAGAAATATTATCTGCACTCCAAGTCGTTTCAGTAGCCAAAGTAGCAGCAGGGCGTGGCTCAAGTTCTTAGATATGTCAGGAGCAGGAATATTTTCTGTGCAGTGGTAATGATAACGTGGGACGGACAATAAAGGGAATCAAAACACAAATGTATGCTCATGTTGGCGATGGTACCTAGTAATAAAATTTACACAACAAATTTAACATAAAGATTTTCGGAAATGCGAAACATTTGTTAAACTTAGTTGCACTTCTGAGCTCTAAATTGGGGCAAGGTAGCTCCAAAATGCATCATTTTAAATACGAAGTTGCTGGTTTCTTCCTAGCGACTAAACCGACAAGGTTAAAATAACAACTATAAAAGTATCATAAATGTCGCTAAATTGAACACACTGAAGACGCAGGTGTCAAAATTTTATAACTGAGATGCCTTATATTGTAATACACATCTTGAAACAGAGCGAAATTTAACAAAGGAACAGTCTACTTTCTAAATTACTTTCCGCAACTTGGAATGAAGATGACGTATATACAGGTAAAAATATTTTTGTAATTGACTACATTAGACGGTTATACTTCAGTATGAATCGATAGTTGTCTTAAGGATTGTTTGTTGCGACTACAACAAATGATGAAAATGTGAAAATACTGTGAATTTCCAGAATTTTTAAATTAGCGCCTCAGTTTCTCAGCTCTAAGATCACACCACAGCTATAAGAATGAAAGCAGAAGACGGTTAGTAGAAGAAAGGAAGCAAGTAGTAGGGACATTTGCGTTCTGGTGCAAGGGTGTCGGAGCCTCAGAGCCGGCTGCCACCATGTAGAAATTTCCCTTTTCCCCCTCAAAATATACTAAATTTCCCTAAAATAATTCCCTTTTTCCTTAAAAAAAAAAAAACCCTAAAAATTCCCATTTCTCCCAGAGCAGGAGAGGTGGACTCGTGACTCCAGAGAGGCGGAACAGTGACTCCGAGCCAGAAGAGCTGGACCTGTGTCGACTCAGGGCCTTTGACTCAAAAACATCCAAAAAATTCCGAAAAAATTATAAAAAATACCCAAAAATATATTATTAAAATTATTTAAAAACCGTAGAAATATATTGTTAAAAGCTATATAAAATTATTAAATATTATTATTAAAATTTAATTAAAAATTATTATTACAAATTTAATTTCCCAGGTTCATCCACCTCCTTTCACTTAACAAATCAGTCGGCAGGCCTCCGCCCTCTCTTCCATATCCAGTCAGCCTTCTTGGTAGTCGACCGCCATCTTGGTAGGTGACCACCATTTTGGTAGGCGATCGTCATCTTGGTAGGCGACCACCAACTTGGTAGACATTCCCCATCCACCATATTAGATGCAGACAGTCTTAACCTTGACTCTGCGAACTAGATAACAAGAACTCGAGAATAAAATACATAAAAGTAAACAAGTATATTATATTACAGACAACTACCACTATATTAGATGCAGACTATTTCGACCTTAACCCTATGACCTTGAAAACAAAAACTCGACGAAAAATATATAAAAGGAAACAAGCATATTACATTACAGACTACTTACTACCACCATATTGGATGCAGACTATCTCGACCTTGACCCCATGACCTTGAATGACCTTGAAAACAAAAACTCTAGAAAAATACTTGAAAGTGAGCAGGCATAATACATTACAGACTACACCCGCCATGTAGGATGCAGACTACCACGACCTTGACCCCATGACCTTGAATGACCTTGAAAATCAAAATTTAGGAAAAAGGGCACAAAAGTCAGCAAGCATCATATATTACTAACTACTTCCACCATATTAGACACATAATACCTCGACCTTCACCCCATGACCTGGAATAACCTTGAAAACAAAAACTTGACAAAAAATAAATAAAAGTCAGCCAGCATAATACATTACAGACTACTAACACCATATTGGATGCAGGTAAGCTTGACCTGACCCCATGACCTTAGATGACCTTGAAAATCAAACACTTAAGAAAAAATGATACATTTTCACTCGCGCATATGCCAAACACCAACACACACACTTGCACACATTCACTGCACTTAGCACTGCACTACAGACCAAGGATATGTTGTGCACAACAGTAAACTACGGACAGTATTCTGTGCAGTGACCTTAGGCTTATGAACTACAGATTTTATGTGGTGGATTATATGTACACCACATACAGCGTATAGGGGTGCACACGGCGTGTGCCGGGTGTGCGCAGGCACGCCCTAATGACCAGCATATGTATGAATTTAACATTGTTGTCTTTGAGATTTATTTATCATTCTGGAATTTCAGCATGCATAAGAGCATGCTTGTCTGTTCGAGGCGTTCTCAGTAATAGAAGTTAATATTAATTTTAGTTATTATTATATATAAAGTGATGAGTAAGGCACAGGATGCATGGAGTAAGAAGTCAGAAGAATAGCGCGAAATGACGTCATAAGGGATCACAGTCACGGGCCTGGGATGGCCATGTTATTGACAAAATTGCCTGTTTCGCCTAAGAAAAAAAAACTTCATAAACGAACTATATTACCAAAAAAATCACTTTTTCACAAAAAAATTTCCAAAAAAAAAAATAAAACATTATGAAAGTGAATTCGAAGCACCTCGATGCGAGAGCCGAAAATTCGTCAGAGGAGCTAGAGGATTCGGGGCTCTTAGCAGATTAAGTCACTTAATACTCAGAACATAGAATCAGCGGGCATGGCACCCTCCCTTCCCTGCCATCTTGTACCTACCAAGTCCCCACCCCCTTCCACCCCTCCCCCTCTAACCAGCCTTCGCCAGACCCACCACGCCCCATTCCCCACTTGCAAATATAAAAAAATTAATCGGAAAAAATTTTTAAACTGGAGGAACATATAACGTTAACCTCACTCTCACCCCTACACCCTAACAAATCCCCCTCCCCCATGAAACCATCACAGTTATAAAAATTCTAAAAAATCGTAAAATATCGAAAAATTAATTCTAAAAATCGACGAATATATAATGTTATCTCATCCACCCTTCCGCTCACCCCACCTCCCACATCAGCACTCGATCCCCTCCCCTTCACTAACACCCCAGCAATAAAAAAAAGAACCAGAAAAATCGCAACAAAAAATTGAGGAAAATCTTACGTTGATGACTCCGACCTCCATGTTGGTTATTTACTATCTTAACATTCACCCTAATAACCTTTAACTCTTAAATCGAGAAAAAATTGTAAAAATAGAAAGAAACATTAAATTAAAAAAAAATTGACAAACATATTACGTTACTAACTCCCACCTCCGCGTTAGATGATGGTGACCTTAAACTTGACCCCAATGACCTTGGACTCAAAAAATGAGACAAAGTGCACACCATCGAAAGAAACACCTGTTTCTTCAAATCAAACCTTTAAATCAAACCATTTCCCTGGGGAAAACCGCTGGACCACACTTTTATGTGGCCATCGGCGGTTCCGTAGCTTTGTGCACACCGTAATGATGACGACTGCGCACGCCTATGCTGTACCTTCCCAATTCTGACAGACTATACGTAAGTGGACATCGTTTGCAACCAAATCTTCCGGCTGAACTTCACCTCACGTAGGATACTTCGACAGTCCCGATCAGTGTTTCAGGCTTAATTGATGTGGGTTGGCATGCTGTAACATCATGTTTTTTTTTCCCCCGGATAACACTGAAGTGGAGTTCTAATTGGTTTTTTACTTTGAGAATAAATTGATTTCTTTCATAAAGTACCGTACTCTCAGTAACATTATTTAAAACGTTTTCCCAATAATTTGTTTCGACTATCGGACCAAGGACCACGATATATTTCATAATTTGAGAATAATGATTTCAATAGCCATTCTTAACTTCAAAAAAATTACGCGAACAATATAAAATAATTTGTCTAATGATATTTAAAGTAATGCGAGTCAACTTTACTATTGTGGCCATCAGATAGAAAAGATACAAGTGGGTCTAGTTGTTAAATTACAGGACATAAAGACCAAATAGTTTAGTCTTCAAAATGGAATGGCTGAGTACAAGTTACATAAATTCAAGACCACTTTTGTGGACCTGGTCATACTCATGCCACATATCCCTTTAAAAACCATTCTTATCAATAACAGGTGTTTTTATTTCTGGTAACACGAGCATAGTTAGATTATCGTAAATAACATTTATCGAAATTTTCTATTCAAGTGTTTGTGTGTGATAAGATTTTATAAACATTTGTTCAAGATTGTTTCCCCCTTGTCGTCAATCTGCAGTCCATGATACGCTCTCAACACTCGCATTTACCTCATCCTTTTTGTGCGCCAATCTGGCCGCCTCTTATTTTTTATTTATTATTATTATTTGTTCTTTCGGATACAAATAACAAGTGATAACAATTGTTAAATGTCTGTAAATGCAGAGACTGCATTTTCTGTTCTGTCTCTGCACTAAATCAAAGATCAGTGATTTCAACCTACCCACTTAAAAGCCATGTGCGTTAAAATCTATCATGAATAATTCTCTCTGGCATACTGAACTTCCATCATATGGCTAGGAGTCCCCGATCTGGTGATATTTAGTGACTACACGAAAGATAAAAAATGATGACTATATTAAAGACCCGTTTAATTTCATTTTGAACGATGATGTGACAAGTTAAGAAAACTCTCATTTTCACTACCCTGTAAGAATACAAAATTGTCGGCGCTTACTTAGTCCTGGGTGACCCTTGTCTGCAGTACTAAAAATATACTAGTTAACCTAAGAAATTTCAAGGCAATCAAATCATTCGGTAACAATAAAAGTTGGTATAAAGGCACATCGATGGAGGATATGCAAACAATCTCATACTGTCATGCGATGGAGCATGCACTTACTAATGGCGCATTCCAATCGACTGCTCTGGGTGCGCACCGGGTGTGCACTCGGTGCGCTCTGAAAACTGAAAAAGTGCATGTGTCACGTGATTGCCAGAAACGCGTGTATATTATTTATGCACTGAAAACTGGAACACGCAACAATAAGAGTGCAAAACATTTGCAACAACATATCATCTTCTGGAGAAAATGCTTGAAATATGATGTTGATATAAGGATTTAAATTTAAATTTATGAAATTCCTTAGACAATTTTCTCCAATTTCACTTTTTTTACTCATCAGCAAATGTATGCACAAGTCACTGGGTGAAATTAACCTCATAGCCACTGTAATTACAAACGATATCGTCAATATACCAAGAGCATATTTGTTCCATATTAACTGTTATGTTTTATTCAGCTGCCGAAATGTTATATATTGTAGAATTCCCAAAATCCCATTAATATTGGTGTTTTCATAATCACAGGTAGCTGCCATATTGCTCTGAAAAGCAGAACTGACTCCAGACTCGGTACAGAAAAAATCGCTCTCAGTACAGAAAAAATCGCTCTCAGTACGCACTCGTTCAGTGCAACTCGCAATAGGAATACGAAAATTCGACTGCTCTCACAGCGAGTTCCGGTAATTGGAACACGCGGAACTCGGCCAGTGCGCACCGAGTGGAGTCCAGAGCAGTAATTGGAATACGCCAGTACTGTATGCACTGAAAGTGTTAATGAGTGATAGGCATAGCGAGAAGACGTACGAAACACCAGTACGAACAACTGACTAAGTTTGAGAGGCGAGATAATAGGGCTGCGAGAGGCATGGCGAACAGCTTATCGGAATGCCTCTATTTTTGCCTTTCAGACTTCGCAGTCAGACTGAGCTGCAAGTAATGGATACACGAAGGAACCCATACATGCGAAACAGTTCTGGACTATCCCGACATACCATCAGTAGACAGGAATGTTTGATTGTCAGACAGACTCGAACATAGCCAACGACTTCCTTGTAAACCATTCAGCAACATATGTTAGCTTCGCTAGAGCCCCGCATCTCTAACTGAAGTATTTACAGACGCCAAGCACAGGCAAATCTACAGACTCGACGACTTTGCCTCAACGTCGCTGCATTCGTTTGCAGTGTTGTCACCAAAGAACAATGTGTAATACTACTGGTTGGCGATGTAACTTATATTTAGCAATGAAGCACACTTTCTTATGGGAATGGATGGCCACTGTGCTAAAGTTTGGAGGACTACAGTTCTTGCCTCATTTTAAATCGACACATGTTCTCTTCTACTGGAATTATGGTCTGGGGAGCCATAGCACAGCTATACGTTAAGACATACTGCGGCCTCGTGTGCTTGTCCAGGAGCCAGTTGACTGCAAGATAACGCTCGCACATAGCTCAGGTATTCCAGGCGTGTTTACATAATGGTTCAATACTTCTGTAACCTTCTTGTTAATCTGATTTATCGTTTATTGAACATTTGGGGGGGGGGCATACCATCCTCTATGCCGAAGTATTTATGAATTGGAGCATAGTTTATAACCACTGTAGGCTTATCTGCCACTGGATTAGATACTGCTTTTGATTGATTTCACGCCCGTACCAAATCATGTATCCAGTGCTTGGTGGTCACATGAAGTCATTTATGTATCTTGTGCCGCATCATGAGGGCGAAAATTACCTGAGGCAAACATATTGTAATCAATACAATTTCGTTTGAATTCAACGGTTCCTTCTTGGTGCACAATTACTGCTGATATGCATGCTTATTTCGGCCGTACTTTTGAAATAATTGCACCAAGGAGGTTATATTACTGTAATAAGTAAAATAATGGTGTTTTATCTATCAACGTATTATGTAATAAGCGGGCAAGTGGAAATCTCCATGTACTTCCCTGAAATTATCACTGACTCCACATAAGTGGTTAATTCCTTACTATACCACACCTAGCTCGAAGAACGTATTGTGAAGTTGTATTGTCCGCTAATTATCTATATCATCCGCAAACAAAAAGCAATAAGTTTCTGGTGCTCCTGGCTCGAGTTGAAGAATAAGTTAATATGGTTGTTTCCGTAATGCGCCTACTTTGTTAACTTCGAGTGAAAACAAGACACTGATACATCTCAGCGCCTATTGGAGATTGGAGATTTTTAAAGAACATATTATATCAAAGTTTATGGCTCAAATTCAAAAACTGAAATCTATAAAATAGATAGCAAGACTGGTGAGGAATCGCCTATCACTTCTTGTAAACTTTCAACGCTTGCGACGCTTCTTAGTGCCGAAGAGTATTGCGTCTGGAAAGTGATCAGTTTGCTTCCCATTGTAGGCCCCTCCTGTAACATAAAGAGCCTTTCTTTTTTTCGAGTCGCTGCATGTATTTATTTTTTAGGATACTATACCTTGATATAACATACAAATAATTTTTTTTATGAATACCGAACACAGGCTGTTCAACGTATTTATGAAGTTAACCTGTAAATTCTAATGTCTACATGACTTAATATTTATTTGCTGTCTTTTATATTTATAGCAATTTCCACATTTTTACATGCTGTCGAATTCATATTTACTGGAGCTGCCTCTTATTTAAACTCTAGTTTCGAAAATTTAATTTGTATATTGCATCTGTGTATAGAATCATGAAGAATTAACACTCAGTGCCTCCAATTAACAGACATAAACAGCCCACTTTCGACCAAACACCTCTTTGCAGGGAGCGATGCTCCTTCGGCACTAAGAAGCGTTGCCCGTTTTGAAATGTCACAAAAAGTATTTTAATATATTACACCATTCTTCGCCAGTCTGTCTTGATCGTTATTCGTGCGGAATCAAAGTAGCTGACTGAGTGAGTGGAGAGATTTGGGCGGCTCATAAAATCGAGTCTTAAAAGCCTATGCGGGTGAAGCGAGATGAGTATGGAGCAGCGTCAGAATGCAAGGGCGGGAGAAACGGGAGATCCCCGAGAAAATCCACCAAACAGCGGCATCGTCCGGCACGATTTCTGCATTCGAAAATCCGGGAGAGGCTCCGCCGGGAATGAAACCAGGTTCACCTTGGCGGGAGGCGAGAAGTCTAACCACTTCATCACCGTGGCCCTATCAAACTAGGTAGAAAGGACTGATGGGGACTCCCAAGTAAAATATTGTCTGTAAAATCAATGCTTACTCATATACGCGTATCTCAGTAAATAAATGATCTGGGAATACAGTTTTTTCCAGGAAAGGTAAAAAACTGTTTTCTACAGCTGCCTTCATCCTATGAAATACATTAATTTGCAAAAAATGTAACCATGAACTAATTCCGCGAGTACAACGAAGTTCGCCACACAGCATTGTCATAGCCCAGCCAGTGTCAATAACTCTCCCCCACCCCCTCCATCTCTTCTCTCTTCGTTTCGTCCATTCCCTAAATGGAGCTGATTTCCGCGTTTGAGGCGCAGGAGCCATAATGAAGACACTGCTATGCTAATATACTGCGTTGTTCATAGAGTTCAGTGTCTCACCTGAATATGGGGATAGAATGTCGAGAAGATTTGTATAGGCCATTCACAGTAAAGTGAGTATTTTTTAAATCACTCTTATTTTGAACAATATATATCTTTTATTTTAGCATTTGACGTTAACTTCCGAGTGCGGTGGATTCTACACACTGTGTTTATTACTTACATCGCAATATTTATTTTAAAGGTGGTTTAATGGTAAATAATAATAATTATTGTGTTATTATTTCTTCGTTGTTTTGTGTCCTCTCTGTTGGTTTATCTATTCTTTTCACTGGTTACTTTTGTGGTTCCTGTGTTGTTCGTAATGTTGAATTATTTGGTTTTATAATCTGACAGGGAATACTTTTTCCTGACTTGTGTTTCATTGTGGTTTTTGTCCTATTTTTGTGTGGATTTTTAGTTTTTATTGTTCAGCTCAGTCCACTAATATTGTTTTTGCACTGTTTTGTTCATTATTGTGGCGTTTTTGTTTTCGTTGTCGTGTGCTATTTTCTGTTGGTTTGCTTCTGTTGCCCATCCTGTTTTGTAATAACAAGTTGTTCGTCTGTATTTTTGTAATTTTAATTATACTTACACATAATTGTTTTCTATTGACAAGGAAATCGCTTTTCCTAAAAGGTTTTTTAGTTTTCTGTCTTGCTGAGTGCTGCGTGTGTACGATTGTTACTTAGTCTTATGGTCGGCAATGGACACAATCCAATAATACCAACATAATAACCATGCTAAGTGCATCCTGCAAGTGTTAGTCCCCTGCAATACATGCTTGGTGTGGTATAATATTTTGATATTTTCTGAATGCATACCACTATGTCCTGTGGCTGTATCCATTTGCGTGCTCCTGCGATGACACTTTAAAGGTAATCAATTTTTTTTTTGCAAATGAATTTATATTCAAGAACAAAAAAATATTATTAGGGAACTTGCTAAAAACAGCAGCTTTATGGATTTGCTGGCCTGCAGTTTCCTTAAGGGAAAGGTAAGAAGTACAAGGTGGCATCTGTAGTTTAATCCATTGCCCTTTAACGCGTGTAATGCCTACTATCCTGTTGTTACAGGTCTTATTTGTGAGAGATCCCGGGAATGCATAGCGCAACCTTGGAATATTACTGTGAAAGCGCTGGGAATTGCGATAAGGAACAGATTGATTTTCCCTGAGCACCTTGACGAATGCGGGAGGGCAGAGAAGCGATAAACTGTATGAAGAAATAAAGAAGATTACTATGGAAAAGACTCTATACAACAGGCAGGTGAGAATCAGTATTGAAAGTTTAGGATTGCTGCTGGAAAGTTACTGGACGCCATGTTTGAAGAATACAAATTACATTTTTTCATTGTATTTTCAATCTCTTCTTCAGTTAATCATCTACTCCACTCAACCAGTATTTATGGCTAAGAATTACAGATTCGTAAAACGAGCATAACAAACTGGTAAGAAAATAAACACAAGAGAATGCACAATAACACATGCACGAACACCTGCCTCATCGGTTATTATTAATATCTCTTAGCTAAACAACACTCGAGGCTATTTCAGATAATGCCATGCCAGCTAGAGTACCACATTGTCAATAAATTCAAGTCAACAACTCCGTCGTGCTTTCTGGCGCCGTCGCTGGCCCTCGGCTTCTAGGTACCAGGGTAGAACAAATTGATCTGTAAGTCGGGCATGCACAAACTTGCTAGTGAAGCAGATGGTTACATCTAACTGTGAAATATTTGAAATATTTCACAACATTGGCAGCCAGATATCTGATATCGGGAGTATATTCTATATATTGGGACTTTGTCCATTAAATATAAAATTTTAATGAGAAAATCATAATTATTCAAATAAGGTTAGCATCGCAATTTTGTGGCATGCCACATGCATGAACATACACATATTAATTAAACTGGTTCTCGACTAGCGGTGGTAGAACTCGTGTGATGATGAGCTTTTGGGCGGCAGGTGCAAATTTTCACGGGATGATAGAGTTCACAAAAAAAAATAGTTATAGTTTATTTATTCAAAACCAACATCTAGAATTTGGTATGCCACGAAAATTTTTTAATGAATAGTTCAACACAAATAAAATAACAAGTTGAAGTTTGTCATTTTAGCAGTCCTTGGTAGATCAGTTGGATTCCTCAAATTTGGAATATAACATTCCAAATCAAATGCTGGATTGAGGGCTAAATCTTCATTCCCTCCTGATTAATTAACAGGAATAACATATTTTGCACTCCAAGTATGTTTGAGCACAAAAAATAATGACACGAACTGTCCACTATTACTTCGCATAACTGCTTTTTACCACCACTCGCAGCGCTAGTGTGACAATTGC
Source organism: Dryococelus australis (assembly GCA_029891345.1). Classification (NCBI taxonomy): domain Eukaryota; kingdom Metazoa; phylum Arthropoda; class Insecta; order Phasmatodea; family Phasmatidae; genus Dryococelus; species Dryococelus australis. Next base: position 55,772,995 of record CM056997.1, on the reverse strand, counting down.
TTACAGTGTGCAAAACTGTCTCAAGTAACACAAATTAAAAATGTTACTGGCTCAACATTCCGCCCACCGAAAATAAGTATTTTCTAATTGTAAGAAGACTACCACTGAAAAAGTACACATATACAACACAAAACAAAAAATGGTCTTTATCACTAGGGTTCTTCAGCTGCTGTTCTACTCCACCGGCAAGGGACAAATATTAGTGACAGGCTAAGTAAGTTCCCCTTGAGGTGTCCGAAGTGAAACAACTCGAACAACACCATCAGAGCCTGGATGTACCTGCAGTCACTCGTGCCATTTTACTCTTCAGTGGGGGCAGTGGTGGATCCTTCAAAAGGACCAGGTAATCCACAGTGATATTTGGATTGGGTTTTGTCCACTTTTCCCTGTGCTGAAGTGTGTGTAGAACCTCCAGACTACATCGTTTCCAAACTATTTGATGAAGTTGAGTGACAATTTGCCATATATTTATTCGATTAAGCGGCAACTCCAATAGAGTGTGGTCTCGTACAGCAACAAGGGGTTCTCCAACAAGGAAATGCCCTGGGCTGAGCACATCAAACTAGTCTGGACTTGCTGACAATGGGCACAGAGGTCGTGAGTTGAGTACTGCAGATATCTGAGCAATAATTGTTATAACTTATCGTAGGTCAATAGCTGGTTGCCTACAGCTCGCTTCATGTGATGCTCGATACTTTTTATATAGCGGCCTCCCAGATACCGCCAAAGTGAGGGCTGGCAGGTGGGTTCAAATGCCTTTTGATTCCTTGTTCAGTTGCACTGTGTGCTATCTGCTGCTTGTTAGCACTCTGAAACAGTTCTTGGTGAACCTCGTTCAAATAATTACTTATCCCCATCATGTTGGTGCCATCGTCAGAGTAGATGCCTGATGGCATGCCTCTGATGGAAACAAAATGCTGCCACTGACAGATCTGTCACCATTTCAATGTGCACTGCCTTGGTGGACATGCAGACAAACACACATACATACACCTTTAGAGCAGTCCTCTTGCGATTCACGGATGGCATAACATAGAACGGGCCACCAACGTTAGTTCCAACTGAACAGAAGGCTCTCACCTGACTCAACCTAACCTTTAGCAGCACAGATATTACAGGGTTTGTTGACCGAGGTTTGACTCTAAAGCAGTCAACACAGTTATGTACCCACTTGTGGATTAGTGATTGTGCTGAGATGATCCCATAATATCGACGAATGATATACAACATTGTTTGTGGTCCAGCGTGTAAGTGGTGAACATTATAGTAAAGCACAATTAACTCTGAAATTTTACTCTGACATGGTAACAGGATGGGATGCTTAGCCATTTCCGGTATCATTGCATTCTGCAAACTGCTGCCCACCCTGATAATTCCTTGCAAAACCAATAAATGGTACCAATGCCTGGATGTTCTTGCTACACATTTCACCCCGTTTGATAGAAGTGAAGTCATCCTTGAAGTAGAACAACTGAACAATTTTAACCAACACAGCCAAGGCATTTCTCCGTTCGTCCAATGTCAAACCTGGCTCATATGAAAATGTCTGTCTCTAAAAGGCTGCCTTTTCCTGCAGAACCCATGTCGTAACACACTGCAGTTTCCATAGAGATGAGCAATTCTGAAGGAGACCCAGGTGGTCTTCTGAGGTGTGGGTTTCCTGCCATGAAACCAACACTGTAGCTGATGAGTGCTTCAGATCTGGAACTTCACCTGGGTCTTGAAAATGGTGCGATGGCCAGTGTTCCGCCTGCTGCAGCAGCCAGTCAGGACCCGAGAACCTAATATACTGGCCCAGCAACTGGTCAGGTAAACATCCACGTGAAGCTGCATCTGCCAGGTTACACTCTGAGGGAACCTGACTGCACTTGGAGGCACTACAGACTGAATTTATGTTTGCAACCTGTGTGGTGACATTCTTAACCAAGTTAACACAACTGTCGAATCTGTCCAAGCATTGGATTTTGTATCATTGATCTTAGGTTGGAAGAGTTCTAAGACATGGGGCCACGGCTTGCTTAACAAGTGTGCAGCACAGAGCTCAAGTTTTGGAATTGACATCGTTTTTAAAGTAGCTATCTTAGATTTTGCAATCACCAAGTGAACAGTGACTTCTCCGTTCACTTTCTCACACCAAGTATACATAACTGCAGCATAGGCCTTTTCACTTGCATCACAAAACCCATGGAATTGAACCTGGGATTCTCGTACTGGAATGTGTATTTGTTATCTCACCAGAGATAACAAGGGTAATGCAAACTTGAAGGTATCTCAATCACGTAACACGTCCCCTCCTACCTGCTCATCCCAATCGAGACATCTGGTCCACAGCACCTGGAGCAATATTTTACTTGCAGTCCTCATAGAGACTATCCAGCCACATGGATAGTATAACCATTCAATCAGGGATAGGATACCACGTTTGGTAGTTGGTACCATTGGCACTTTTATCTTGTAGCAGAACTGGTCATTTTCTGTGTCCCAGTATATTCCTAACAACTTCACTGTGCTTGTGCCTTCAAAATTTCTAGCACCTTCACTTGGGTAAGTGCTGTTTACTACACTGCTATGATTGGAACACCACTTGTGTAGCTGGAAACCACCTGCTCCTAGCAGTACCACTAACTGAGCCTTCTATTCAAGAGCCTCAGGAACAGTATCTGCCCCAATCACAATGTCATCATGTAATAAGGTGCGAGCAGCCAAGGAATACTTGGTACCTTCATCAATTGCCAGTTGCTGCATTGTTCGGAGCGCCTGGAATGGTGAAGATGCAAGGCCATATGTCACTGTATTGAGTTCAAAAATACTCACTGGGTCACAAGTAGAGTTTCGCCAAAGGATGCAGTGGAACTTCGTATCCACAGGGTCGATTCATACATCAGCTGTGATAGCAACCGGCGATATCCTGAAGTTAAGCACTATGTCACCCACATTATTTTGCAGGTTAGACCCCAACAGGAGCACGCTGTTTAGACAAGGTCCACCACTAGTCTTCGAGGAGACATCAAACACAACATGCACTTTCCTTTACACACGTTCCTCCTTGACAACCGCATGATGAGGGATGATGTATAATGGCTGTCTGTGCAATTATGATGTTAAGGATACAGCAGCCTCCCCATTGGTACCAACTGTTAATGATCCAATCTACATGTGCTCTAAGCTCTCATATTCGTCAATGAACTGAGTGTATTGTTGAAGCAACTCTGATGACATACAATACCTACGCTCTAGTTCCTGCAATCACTTAAGTACACTACAGTAAGAATCACCAAATGTGACATCTGTGGCTGCAAAAGGAAGCCTCAACACATCCTTGCCCTCCCTCTCATTCATGTGGGTACCCGGAAATTCCTGCTCACACCATTGGTCTTCAACAGACATGAAGTTTTTCCGAGGTAGGTCTTCGATTTCCCAGATTTTTTCAGGGCAATGTCAAGAGACAAATCAGTACATGCCAGTAATGACGATGCTTGTTGGGCAGCCTGTGCACATGGTGCATTACCTGCCAACAGCCATCCAAACCCAGTATGGAAGGCATGTGGCTGTCCAGTGATCTTGGGTTCTGTCACCACCTCTGCAACTATCTCTGCAGACAGCAACATGTATATTGCACTGGGTGAGGTAAAATGTGGATCAGCCAGTGGCAGCCCATCTAGATGCTGGAGACCTCCAACTGCAATCGGGACAGAAGGCATGTCTCTAGTAATCTTATTTAGAATAATAGCTCTGCTGGTGATGTGAAGCTCTGGTGATCGAAGAGAACCACTCATACAAAACTGTCCTTCTTGTTTCTGGAACTGCAACGTTTCCGATACCACCGATGCTCACTTCAGTCCGATGTCGCCTGAGACTCAGTATTTGTACACAAGCCTCTGTAATAAAGGAGGATTGAGAGATCCTATATAGCAATGCACAAACCCCCTGGAAGTGTCCCGCCCCATCATTCACAAGTATTAATGCAATTTTTAACAAAGCAGTGGAAACTTGCCTCCCTTCTGCTGCACACATCACAACTGCACTGTCATCTCTGGCTTCGGGGTCATCCTCATCTGAGCTTGCAGTTAGAGTCTTTGGTTTGTATCTACCTGGAACATGGATGAGTGTGTGGTGGCTACCTTGGCAGAGCTGGCAGTGATACTTATAATTACACTGTGCTGCCTCGTGATGTCCTCTTAGACAAGTAAAACACAGCCTCTGAGTTTGCACACCCATCCATCTCTCCTCAACAGACTTTGCGAGTAGTACCTGGCATTTTGCACTGCATGAACCCCCTCACACACACAACACTACTGGTTGTCTGACTTTTCGTGAGTGGATACAAGCGTAGTCTTTGTGAGGCTTGTTGCAGGCTGGCTATTCTCATCTAATGGCCGCCACTTGGTCAAACCAGGAAACCTTCTGCCAATAATCTTCTGGGAATGGCTAGGTCTCTGTGCTGCAACGGTTGCCAACTGCACTTGCTCTGCTACTTTTTCCTTCCAGTTCAGAAATTTCATTAGCTGGTGGTAGGAGGGGAGGTTCTCTTCATGCGACATCTCAAATGCCTGCTTCGAAGGTATATCCAGCCTCTCCAACAATATATTTTACATTAAGAAATCCCACTTTTCAATTGGAAATTCTTGTGTCTTCAGAGCATTCAGGTTCTCTTCCATGCATGCTACAAATTTTCTGATAGCACCCTCGCTACAGCTGTTCAAAGAGAATAACTGGAGAATTTTTTGCACTTGGAGAGTTGCCGCAATGCGTACACTCAAAAACCTTTTTTCCAGCAGACCCCATATAACTTCATAATACTTTTCTGTGAACGGCACATTGCTCGCTATGCCCCTTGCCTCACTTCTCAAATATCCCAACAAATAATGAGTTTTTTGCACCCTTGTTAAATGAGAAACATGGAATTAAATAAGTTCGGTAATCCTTTCCATTCTGCATGGTTACCACTGAAAACGGGCAGTGGCAATGCTGGCAACATTGACACCTGCGGCAAAAAAGCTGCTTGCACCTCATGAGTAGTGTCTCCAGGAACCCTAACCTCACTTTTTTGTAAGCAGTTTATTGTGCACTTTACGTAGTTCACGAAAAACAATCTCGCAAGCTGCAAACTGTTCCTTGGCCTCATTAATGTCAATTTTGTCATCTGCTGGAGGACTAGCACACAACACACAAAAATTCCCCAATAACTCGTTTCCTTTGTCAATAACCTCATGGAAGATTATTTCGAAATCCTCTAACTTAGAATTATCTTGAAGCGACTCTTCATACATTTCATGCGGTTCTTCTGCATTGCCCACTAGAAAGCAGAAAATTGTGTGTTGCAACTCCGGTGTTTGTGCCGCCGCCATTTTCTCTCTTGTCAGTAGTGAACTGTTGCCACTCCTTTACTTGAAATTTTGTGCACTTCTTGCATCACAAAAACTATCACCCGATATCATACACGTCTATACAATTTATGATCCACTAGAAGTCTTAGTTTAATGTCCCGAGGTCTTACAGCCGATACACTTGGCGCCACTAACTCACATACTTTTAGCCGCTCAAACATCATGTTGCTGTAAGTAGTATTATTTTGAGGATATGGCATCAACTATCACGCACCGATGATATTCATTTTCAGTTACAATCCGATCTCGGAGGACCAAAATGTTTGAGAACAGAAAAATAATGACACGAACCATTCGCCATTACTTCGCATAACATTAAAGGAATGTTTTGCACTAAACCTAGGAAATAATTCATCTGTCAGTAACACTCAACAAGTGTGTGAACGTTTTAATAATTTCTTAATCAGTGTAGCAAAAGACTTGGTCACTAACTCAAATTGGAACTATGGGAGTACAATAAATATATGTAGGGAATCAATATTTTTATATCCGACTGATAAAGAAGAAATAATTAATATTGTTAAAATCATGAAGCCTAAACAGAACATAACCAAAGATGGATTAAATAACAAAACATTAAAAGTGTGTAATCTTTTGGCTGCAGATACAGTCGCAAACCTGGTAAATATATCTCTCTCCCAAGGCAATTTTCCAGCACCACTAAAGATAGCTAGTGTTGTGCCTATATATAAGAATGGAGATCAGTTAAATCCATCTAACTGTAGGCCACTCAATTTTTTCATCCCTCTCAAAGCCATTTTAAAAAGTAGTACAAAAACATTTGATTGACTTCTTTAATAAATCACGATTTTGGTACAATAAACAATATGGGTTCAGAGAAAGACTAAATACTGAAACAGCCACTTTAGATTTCATTTTTCATATAACAGAAATTGTGAATAAAAATAAGTTTGCTGCATGCCTATTTATTAATCTTCGAAAAGCTTTTGATACAGTAAATCACAAAATTTTACTTTACAAGTTAGAAATGGCTGGGATAAGGGAGGAAGCTTTAGATTGGTTTACCAGTTACCTGAGTGGAAGGAAACAGTATGTATGTCTAGAGGAATCTGAAAGTACTGAATCAGCAATCACATGTGGCATTCCCCAAGGCTCGGTACTAGGGCCAACTCTATTCTTGGTGTATATAAATGACTTGGCAACAATCAAACTCAAAGGGTGCCTTAACTTATACGCGGATGATACAGCAATACTATATGAAGGAACAGATATTGGAAAAATAAAGGAGGATACGCAAGAGGATATAAATTGCATAACTAATTGGTTGCAAAAAAATTAAATGCCACTTAATGAGAATAAAACAAACTATATGATATTTAATAAACCTAACAAAAAGATAATCTCAGAGTATGTATTGTCAGTTAATAATAAAAATATTGAAAGAGTCTCCAAAGTTAAGTATTTAGGTCTCATCATAAATGAAACATTACAATGGCAGGATCATATGAAGCATATTGCAAAGAAAATAACCCCATCCATTGGAGCACTCTATAAATTAAGAGATTTTGTGTAAGATGCATGTAGACTACAACTTTATTATAACCTAATACATTCGCATTTAAGTTACCTTAATATAGTATGGATAAACTGCAATAAAACCCAACTGCATGAATTAGAAAAATTACAAAATAGAGCAATAAGAAATGTTTTCAAATTTCCTCCTAGTACCAATACAAAGAATTTATACACAGAAACAAACATTATGCCCATAAAATTATGCGCAGATATGAGCTCCCTCATATTATAAAAAAAAAATTGAAGATAACCCCACTTTGAGCAATCTAAAATTCACATCAAGAGAGACAATCCACCAGCACTACACCAGACATGCAAAAAATTTTGAATTACCGCGTTTATCATCTGTTAAATATGGATACAAAACTTTTCGTTTGTTGAAACTCCAAAAATTTTACAAACTGCCAAAAACTGTAACGTCTTGTGCATTTGAAATTCAAAACAAAACTAAAAGAATTATTATGGGATATGTAGAAAAATGATGAGTGAATATGTATGTAAATTTAATTTTTCCCTTCTGTATCTGTATTATAATAATTTGTTCTTATTGCAATTTATAGCATCACAATCACTTAAAACTTCTTTTTAAAATAATTTATTACCTGATATCAAATAATTCCCTTTTTTTTTTTTTGCTACTGTAGTCAATATTTTTATTTATATTATATTAAATGTATTTGTATGGTATATTTTGAAAGGCCTATTATAATCTCTTTCTTTTATCTTTTTAATACAGTATGTTATTGTAGGTTTTTGTATTTTATGTAAGTACTTATGTATTATGGTATACCAAAAAAAAAATTGGCAGTTGCCTATTTTTTTTTGGTATACCATCTCACTTGCTATTTTTCTTATTGTAATAAATAATAGCACCAATAAAAAAAAAGGTTTTGAATAATTTCTCCCCAGTTATCAAATAATTTTGTTTTATTTGAAATTGTAGTCAATCTTTCTCTTTCTACTGAAGAAAAATGAAAATTGTACTGTATTTCTGAAATCCCTACTTTAACTCATTTTATCTTGTTTAATACCGTGTGTTATTTTGTATATATTGTTTGTTACTATGTATGCAATCACAAACTGCCATGATGTTTTTTTTTTGTATACCATTTCCCCTTTATGAATAGGATTGTTCGTGGGAAATTTCAACAAATAAATAAACAATAAACAACAACATTCTCAAGTAACACAAATTAAACATTTTAGGTGGCGCTAACAAAGTCAATCCCAAAGCATGAATACACAGAACAAAATATTTTAATTACAGTGCTGCAATTTTGATAAATTACATAATTTTATGAGCAACAAACCAAACATGAAACATTAGTTTTTTTTCCCCTAACAACATCAGATCCTGAATAATAAACTTACATACATTTTAACAATTCAACCAGAGAGATTACAAAAAATAAATTTCATATACAGACAAAGCAAGACATCAAAAATATTAACAGGCATTGCAGTGACATTTCCAATGCAAAATTCAAACATATTAATGAAGTTAAATACTGATCAAATAAGTAATTTAACATAGTGAAATAAATACAAATCAGGAATTAATAATCTCATAAATATTCATCATATACACATAAATCAAAAAAGATTTTATTTTCAGTACTACTGTCACATACCAACGGCCATACCACCCTGAAAACACAGGTTCTCGTCTGAACACAAAAATTCTGTCACACTAGCTACAAAAGGACCCCTTGTTTATAATGGGTTCCGAACTAGTCAAATTCCAGCTCAGTGTTCATTTTCCCAAAAATGTAGTCCGTCTGGGATCATCATCATACAGCCTTCGCACCCCTTGAGTGTTAGATTAATATTAATAAAATACTCGCAGATGTATGGTTCAAAATAACTTTATTACAGGACAGCATGTTTACATAGCCGCCATATCTCTAGTGCACATCAGCTGGATGCGACGCATCTCGCATGTTGCCAACACAACATATTTGGAAACACATCTTACATCTCCCTGATTTCAACATTTTTATTCCACACCAGCAGTTTAAAATGAATTTACTTAATAGTTAACATCACATTGGTATGATAGATTACAATTATGTCAGGAAATACCTTTAACAATCAGCTGACAAAATCTTGCAAATATTTGGGTAGTTTAATAACTCTACTTGGCCTCAAGTCACCTCTCCTTTCCTTACAAACATGGTTAGGTGCAGAACCAGAGTCAATTATGGTAGTAATACTTTTGATATTTACTTGCAAAAAGGCTCGTTATTAAGATAACTATTAGGTCTTACCCTTAGGTGTTTCCTGTTTCGCCTATAAACTGTGCCATCAAGCATTTTCATTAAATATGATAGAGGAGCATCAAACTTACTGACAACCGTTGCAGGGGTACACTTATTACCGTGATGAACTCTAAATGACTGGTTTGGATTTATTTCACGTAGATCTACTACACTCCTGTCATAGTAGCACTTCTGGCTATGCTGACGAGCTCGAAGCATAGCAGGTACATCAGCATGAACATTAGATTTTAGTAGGTCAGAGTGAGTGGGAATTTTGGATTTTAAACGGCCAAATTCTAACAATAGGAGTATTCCTGTAGTCGAGGAAAGCCAGGGACAGTGGAATTTTACACTCCGTCACTTTACGTAACATACACTTTGCAATATGTACTGCTTTTTCAGCTAACCCATTAGCCTGTGGAAAATGTGGGCTAGCAGTTTGAACTTAAAAGTTCCAGCATTCAGCAAACTGCTTAAACTCATAACTACTAAAATGTATGTTGTCTGAGACTACCAAATCCAGACTGCTAAAATTAGCAAACACTTCTTCAAACTTTTTTATTACTTCGCTTGATGGTTTAGCCCCAAGCAACTTCAGTTCCAGCCACTTAGAAAAGTTGTCAATGATCACAAGGAAGTTTTTTCCTGCAAATTCTAAAATATCTGTACCTAGATGAGCCCAAAGCCTGTCGGGAACAGGGTGAGGCATCAATTGTTCCTTAGTATTAGACCTTTGGTATGTTTGGCAAATTTCGCAGTTACTAACAACCCACTCTATGTCACAATATAAGTTAGGCCAGTAAAATGCCTCTCTGACTCTGGCTTTACACTTGTTGATTACCAAGTGATTTCCATGGATCTACTTGATCATTGCTGGCCTCAGAGACAAAGGAGCACAAATTTTTGGCCCTACAACTCAAGCCATCTAACAAGTGTCGGAACCTCCTAAACATCGCTCTCTCGCTATACCACAAATATGAATTGCGAAAACGAAGGTCTGCCTTTGACTTCAACTAACAGGGAGCCACGACTTACATCATCGCTAACTGGTTGTCTCTAGTTTAGATCCTGCGATCGAGTGTTCACTTATGGTCAAAATGCTCGACGGCATGAGAGAACGGCTTGTATGAAGAGACCTTTTCGCGCGATGAAGCATTACGATAATGGTCACATGCAGCTTTTACAAGATGATACATTGAAGGAAGATAGTCAGATCTGCAAGGGTTCGTCTACTGGGAGTCAGGAAGTGATGTCATCAATACCTCCTGCTACATCGATGGGTACTGTTTCCGCAGACGATTATGTTGAGACAGTTAATGCTAAAGGCGAAATGAGTGCAGCACAGTTGGTTTGTACGGAACGTACACTTGCAATACGTTCGCGTGAAGTCGACGAACTTCAAAATAAACGACCATTAGCTCTAAATACTGAGGAACATACAACTCCTGCTACAAAGTAAAGTAAGCCTGATATTTATGATGTAGCAGGAAGTGAAGACGATCATGAAGACAGCATTGATATGACTATGGCGACAGTATAGTGTTGAAGACGATGATTATTCCCTCGACGGTCTCACACATTTCCCCAACGAGTTTCCTTCAACAAGTGATGCGAAGAACACAAAATACGCCGAGTATACTGACGATATGTTTGCCGAAGATCCCAGAAAACTCGTAGACAGACTTAGATATTTGCTCGATAAGCAACAAAATAGGGATTACTTGACCATGAAAGATACGATTCAGTCATAAGAAAGCATAAGGATCGGGGTTATATCAGATGACGTGATGAACTGCTTTCTTCTGAAAATGTAATTACGAAATACTAATAAATTATTATTATAAAACAATTGTTGTTACAATATTTTTGTGTGTCGTATCCTTTTATCCCTCACAACTTTAAAGTGGTGCTATGAACACTCAATTATAAACGTCAAGATCGGTAAATAGAATAATAATAAAAACTTTAGTGTATAAAAATGCACAGATAGTTAACTGCTTACAAAATATTTAATTCCGTCGACATGAACAAATTTCGGAGACAGTTGGTGAACCGTTTTTTTTTCTTATATGTATAGATAGAGGCAGATGAAAAACCCATGGATTGGTGTAAAGATTGGTGAATGATTGTGAGGGTTGGTGAGTATTGGTGGATGACTTGGTGAGGATTGGTGAGATTGGTGGTTGGATTGGTGAGGATTGCTGGATGAATTGGTGAGATTTGTGGATGGATTGGTGAGGATTGGTGGATGGAGTGTTGAGGACTGGTGGATGGATTGGTGAGGATTAGTGGATGGATTGGTTAGGAGTGGTGAGGATTGGTGTGTGAGAAGAGCACGAATGATTATTGTCCTAGCTGCCCTCGCACATTCCAAGTCTCCAGAGCATGGTAGTATTTAAATTTAAATTAATGCTAATTAAGCCTATATAAAAGCTGATCCATACCATGGTTATAACATGCTCATGAATATGGTCGCTATTAGTGTGATGATCCTGGTGTAGTGACATAAATATACAGTGTCAAGGTCACCTGCATCTAATATGGTGGTAGTGGTCTGTAATGTAATATGCTTGATTGTTTTTTTTCTCGAGCTTTTGTTTTCAAGGTCATTGAAGGTCATGGGGTCAAGGTAGTCGGCATCGAATATGGTGGCAGTAGTCTGTAACGTCGTATGCTTGCTGACTTTTGTGTATTTTTTCTCGCATTTTTGTTTTCAAGGCATTTTAAGGTTATGGGGTGAAATTCAATGTAGTATGCACCAAAATGGCGGCTGTAGTCTGAAATGCAATATGCTTGCCGACTGTTATGTATTTTTTCTCGAGTTTTTGTTTTCAAGGTCATATGGTCAAGGTCATGGTCACTGGGATCCAATATGGTGGATGGATGACATATACCAAGATGGTGGTTGCCTACCAAGATGGCGGTCGACTACACAAATTGTGGTCACCTACCAAGATGGTTGACTGGGTATGGGTAGGGGGTGGGGGCCTACCGATTAATTTGTTGTGAGGGACAGCATGTGAACCTCGAGAAATTCAAGTATTCTTAAAATCATTTTAAATAATTTTTAAAATAATTTTTAAAATAATTTTAATAATAATTTTTAAATAATTTTCAATAATGTTTTTTTGTGATTTATTTTTATTTTTTGATTTTTAAGTTTTTTGGGTTAAAGGTTAATGTCAAAGGTCATAGGTCCTGCTCTCCTGATCCTTGGGTCGCTGATCCCTCTCACCTGCTTCGGGAAAAAATTGACATTTTTGGGGATCATTTTTTAGTAATTTTTAAATAATTTTTAGTAATAAATTCTTTTGGAATTTAAATAAAATTTCGAATTATTTTGGATTTATTGGGATTTTTGGGGATATTTAGGGCTTTTTTCTGAAAGGATTTTTGGGGTTTTCGGGGTCAAAAGTTAGGGTAAAATGTCAAGTTAAAATGCCATGGGTCAGGGGTAAAAGGTCAATGACATCCAAGATGGCGGTCGGGTGACATCGCAACATGGCAGCTCCCCGTAATCCGAATCCGATCGCAGATTCCATTGTGCATCAACCACCATTTCCCTACTACTGGCGTCTGCAGTTTTAGACGTTTTTAGCCATCTTATTTCCGTCAGGCAGGTGGCGACCTAGTGGGTCATCGGCCTGACAGGTAATTTCTAATTTTCGGGTTAAGTTGCCCCAGTCTCTTACCATAATGCAGACAACCCGACAGGGCGAAGATGCATGGCACTGAAGAGTAATAAATCAGTCAGCACGCGTTACCAACGCGGACTAGAAATTAAATTCCAGGTAGAGCTACCACGATATAAGTGTGGTACGGTAAAGATTTCAGAAACATACCTCAGGCCCGAGAGCCTTCTGAGGGAAGATTAAGGCCAGCGACCAGCGTAACCAGCCTAAGAATATTCAGAGATGTTGCTGCTGTCAAGAATTTTAAGCTAAGTATTTCGAACTTCGAAGCAGAGACTGCATCAGTAAAATCACAATTTTTTTAAAAATTAATTTGGCTTATGTTTACGCTATCTTGGAAGTTGTTCTGCCCATTTTCCTACGAAGCCCGTAACTGATATGTTGTGCTCTCCCAACTGAGTTGGTGTGAGAAAACCCATTAATTAATTAAATTCACATATTTCTCGTTAATTTTGAGGAATTTAAAAGACATAATTATTTTTTAAATTCCTAATAAATGATATATACAAGAAGGCTACACTCAGATTTATCACCGCGCAAAGTAAAGTAAATTTTAAAGCTAGTAATGAGTTTCCTCACAATATTTGAACAGATAGTAATTTATTCCATGATGTTCAGATCAAAATATTTCTTTTAAATTATATCCTATCTACTTCGCTCAAATCTCTGTGTATATTTATTGGTCACTAGCTAGTCGTAGTTTTGAATTGAGTTTATTCCTAGTGTCTTCTGTATGTTGTTTGTAGTCCACGGAGACTGGCCGCTACAGGTGTTCCTGACATAAAAATCTTTGGTAAGATTCAAAACCTGTGGTAAGATTCATCTGGTGCTTATGTGTTATGTCTGATGTGAAGTCAATACTGTCCTGTTGAGCCAGGCAAGCTACAAACCCCAGGTCACCACTCACTGTTAGTGGCGACAGAAATTATAAGATCCAGGATTATTCTCTATTTCCTTCTTTGTGCCTTACATGTATTTTAGAATTGTTTTCATTGTTTGTAACGAGACTGCGCTCACCTATCTGCACGGTACATATCGGACGCATTGGACAGTCGGAAATTCCGACGACAATTCCCGAGGAGGCAAGAAATCCGTCCTATGTGGATGACGTCACCGGTATTTCTAGGAATTCAGTGCGTGCACATGCTGCAACTGGTATTTGTTCATTTGCATTCAGATATTTGAACCACTGGTTGGAACACGGATTGTGATCGCTTGATTGCGATTGTTCAACGATATGTATAGTTGTATGACCTGTGACACCAACAATATACCGACATTCAATGGAGATACAACATTTGGAAAGAAATCAGCAATAAAATGAAGCAGCCCATTACGTAAATGTAATTTAATAATATATTTAGGCGCATGTATTAGCAATGTAAAATGTTCTAGCGCATAATGTAAATTAAATGGCCCCATCACATTACAGTAAGTGTTTTCCAGCCCGAACTGTTGCTTGTTGCCACGCAACTGATCCTACATCTGAGTTGAAGTATTGTTTAAAACGTTCCCTTATTTGTAAGGTATCATGGTGTGAATTGCCACCTGTTCCATTCAGCCATCTCAGCCCCTTCATGTCCAATAAAGAAACTTGCAAATCATGTTCAGTTCAGTGACATGTCATGCTTTAAATAGTTTTGCAGACAACCCGTAGACATAACAAGGAGAACTGCATGTTAAAGAGATACACTCAATCGGCGTTTAAAAATCCTGAATTATTGTGGCCATACCCCAAACGTATTGTCTACAGTGTTTCTTGTACGACTCACTCAGTAATTGAAAACCTTTACTTATTTTTCCCCTCGTAGATCATCACGAGAGAAAGGTATGCAGGTTACACATTGAAGGATACATCTTTATGGAGATGACCATGTTCGGAAATGCCGATGCTCCGACTACAATATGTGCAGTACCCTAAATGATCTTGATCTGTGCGATTCCTGCAGTGCGTCCGATGCTGAACCCCATATCAGAAATTATACGGCAACTCAACGTCGTTCAACCGGATATGCAGTGTGCAATAGCTTCCACTGGAATGCTGAGCGTGCACCGCACTCGTGCTTTATGCTCTTCGCGCATGCCTTAGTACATTATGATGCATATATACTGTTACAAAATGCCAGAGGGGGAGGGTACAAGTTCATGAGGGATGGAGGTCTTAATACAAATAAAAGAACTAAATGTGATTCTTAATTTATTTACACAAATATTATTAACAACATTAAACTCTCTATCTCCAATATTACCCTTGTTATCCTCAATGAGCACAATATTTAATGCATATCTCAATTGTAATTAAAAGTGATTCGCATTATCTCTATATTGATTATAGTAATTTAATTCACAATCATTATTTACACATACTCAAATCTCTCTATTGCCATCATTCCAAATGTCTGTCAACTCATGCATCCAGTTCAATCGTACCACCCGTCAGTCTCTATCTACACTGTACCGATGCTCGCAGTTCACAGACTTCCACTCCCGCTGGTCACTCTCGCCGCCAATCGTCGTTTTGCTGTCTTGTCGCTTCACTGTCTTCGCACACCTGGCTCTTGAGGTCGTCCAACCTTCCAAAATCTAGACTGCTGGCTGGAAAGCCCATGGCGGCTTAAGAAGTCTTGCTGGTCCAATCTAGAAGTCCCCCCGTACCCTGAGTCTCACTGAGAGAGACAAGGAAGACGGCCAGAACATTCTTTCAAAAATAACTCTAGAAATGCAGTCAGTAGAAGTATATTGCGGATACAAGCACAGCGCAATAATTAGGCTAAAAATCAAGTAAATTTCTCATTTTCAAGCAACCTTTTTCATATCTGGTGGAGACATCATCTATCGCTTCAATTTCATTCTCAAAATCAAGCAAATTAAGGCCAAAATCAAGCTAATTTAATCCAAATCTGCAATCTAAATCAATCAAACTTTTTTTTATAAAACCCATTGAGCAGGGTCCTTTTCCAATCAAAATAGGCCAAATTTACTCTAAATTTGCAAGCCAAATCAATAATTTAAAAAAATCACAAAATTATATGGAAATTCTTAAGAGAACTCTAGATCATGGATAAATTTTCCATTTTTAATTTCTTTTAAGTCATTATATGACAAAACTTCCTTCTCATCCAATAATTTCAAACTATTTTGATCTAATATTTTCACATATCGCCCTGGTAATGAAATTTTAAACTTACTATCTAGAATACAACTATTTTTTTTTTTTTTTTTTTACCAAAATTAGATTCATAAATTTCAAAATCTGTAGCAGTAAACCGTTAATTGTTTCTAGATCTTGTAGTATAATGAATTCGAATGAATTGTTTAACTTGTTGAGCAGAGATTCCATCTTGGTTTATAAAGAGAAAAATTTATTAAGAGAAAAAGTTGGTGCTGAAATTCTATCAAGATAAGATGATTTGGCTTGCAGATCTAGAGCAAATTTGGCCTATTTTGACTCGCAAATGATCCTGCTCAATGGGATTTATAAAAAAAAAAAAGAATGCTTGATTTATATTGCAAATTTGGATTAAATTAGCTAGATTTTGGATTTATTTGCTTGATTTTGAGAATTAAATTGAAGAGATAAATGCTGTCTCCAGAAAATTTCAAAAAGGTTGCTTGAAAATTAGAAATTTACTTGATTGTTACCCTAATTATTGCACTGCACTTGTATCCTCAATATACATCTACTGAATTTATACATATAAAGCATTTTAAGCATCAGTTAGATGTTTTTATTCTTTTTTTTTAATTTCAGTGGTTGGTGTGGCGACCACTGAATTATTTGTTTTATAAAAATGAATTTTTAGAATGTTGCATTTTAAAAATTATTTTTGATAAATTTATTCCTTTCTAAATAAGCACGATGTCACCTGTCTTCCCTTACAGCCTGACTGACATTTTAAAAGGTGGCGATGTTTCAAATACACCTTCCTGACGAAATTATAGATTTAGTTTACAAATTTCATTCAAATTTACAAAGCTTACAATTATCACTCTTAGAAAACATTGATGGTAAATATGAACTTCAAGAAATGGGTGAAAATCTAGAGCAAATAGAAGAAGTTTTTTTAAAAATTAGTAGAGCTTCGAATATAAATATTGTAATTTTATTTGTGCCAATTTTAATTATCAATGAAACTTGTGTATATAAAATTTTTAGCGATTTCTGACTGATTTATTTTTATTTTTTCGTTATCTTAATAAATGTTTTGCCTTATAAATAAAAATGGAATCGCCACTCTCTTGTGAAATGGAAAATAATACCATAGTAAGCAGTGTAAAAAGTGTGGTGAAGTATTAAAGATAGAAAGTTTTGCATCACATAAACACACAAAAGATAATAAGCACATTAACATCTGTAAAAAATGTTACAGC
Organism: Dryococelus australis; assembly: GCA_029891345.1. NCBI lineage: Eukaryota > Metazoa > Arthropoda > Insecta > Phasmatodea > Phasmatidae > Dryococelus > Dryococelus australis. The sequence goes on along the minus strand of CM056997.1, from coordinate 55,755,751 downwards.
GAATATTCTAGAAGTCGTTATGTGTTAATTAAAGAGAAAGTACTATGCGAATGTGGAAAATCTGTTTGCAAGGCAAATCTTGAAAAGCATAAAAATACATCTCATAACGACACAATAGATAAGCATTTTAACACCTGCAAAACATGTTATAGCGAATATGCTATACATCACTATGAGTAAAAAAAGAGAGAAAGTACAATGCAAATGCGGAAAATGTGTATACAATTATTCTCTAAAAAAGCATAAAATTAGTAAATCACACAATACAGCAAAACAGCAATAGATATTCTAAATGAAGTTCAGCATTCAATGATCTCATAAATTTTATTATAATTTATTATATATAAATGACTTCGCTCAACTCAAGTGATCAGAGAGAAAAAAAATTGTGGGAGTTGAGAGTTATTGGCAGAGATTTAAAAATTAAATATTGGCATAATTTAAGAAAAGCTGATTTAATTACGACTCATATACCAATAATTAAAAATAAACAAAGAAAATGAAACTTCGCATTTCATCTTTTCCAAAATATGGATTAATATATAGAAAATCCAAAAAATGATTTAAAAGAAATATTCCCTGTATCTGCTAATGTATATGCAAACAAAAAAATATAAAAACCAATAAAACTTACACAGTCGAAAAAGTTTTTTAATGTAGGCTATCAACATATAACATTGAAAATAATTTTAATTTAGTGTTGCCCCGGAATTTTTTAACTTTAGTAAAACAAAAAGTGTTAAAAATAATACGAGATCAAATTATAAAACTCAAGAGTGTTGAAATCTAACATTAAACTTGTCGCCCATTTTCGAAGCTGGAAAACGGACGAAATACGACTATTTGACGATATTCAATCACATACAAATTTATGTGATTGAATATCGTCAAATAGTCGTATTGAATATTGAATACAATATTGAACGAAAGAGACATTAAAAAGATTTACAAAAAAAAAAAAATACTCGCATAAATAGAAAACATTTAAAAAAAATTCTGATTGGACTATATATTGCATAGTTGGGATGCAATTAGCTATAAATAAATATAATCAATTAAATGGATTGTCATATATTGAACTATCAGATGGAATTAAGAATAAAAAAGCATTCATAAATGTGAAAAATGAGGGCCAAAAATGCTTTCTTTGGGCAATAAAGTCTGCAGTGTTTCCAGCAGAAAGAGATCCACAAAGAGTATCTAAATATAAAAATGTGGGGCTTAATATTGACAAAGTATTAGATAAATATGAATATCACATTAAAATTGATCATATACCAAAAATATAAAATCAAATTTATATATCTATAGATGTATATTCTATCGAAGGTAAGTCTATAGTATATCCATTAAAGCATACAAAAAATAAAAACGAAAAACAGATAAATTTACTTCATTTCAAAAATGATACAAACTCGCATTACTGTTGGTTAAAAGATTTATCAAAAATTGCTTTCAGCACAAAAAAAATAAATACAAAAGTAAAATTTATATATATGCGATATTTTCCTTCAGTTTTTTTACTCTCAAGAAAGATTAAATAAACATACAGATGACTACTATAGAAATGAACCAGTAAAAATTCAGTTACCTTTAAAAGGCGAACAAATAAAATTTAAAAACTACAAACATACAACGAAAGTTCCTTTTGCAATATATGCAGATTTAGAATCAATTCTAAAGAAAATATCAACAACTAAACCAAATCCAAGCGAAATAAAAAAAAAATTAAATTGATCCAAAAATATCTAGTTTTAACATAGGTCGATATTGATAATGACCTTTATAAGGATATACTTGAAGAAAGATATTAACTTGCAAATTCACAAGTAAACACAATTGATTTAAATTTGAATGACGAATCATATACAATGAAATATCAGTGACACGAATCTTCTGATTTTTGTTATTATATTGTGTATAGCTATGGTGATTATAAACCTCCAGTTGTATATCGAGGTCCAGTTGCACATCAGTATTTTTTATAGAAGCAATGAAAAAATAAGTAGAAGAGATTGGGGAAATATATTCGCAGATTGAAGCAATGCATCCACTAGCAAAAGAAGAAAAAACAACATACAATAACTAATAACTCTAGAAAATGTACTTATGAGATTGCGAATCTAAAGTGCTAAATAAAAAAGTGTGCCACCACGATCGTATAACTGAAAAATTCATTAACCCAACATACAACAATTATAATCTTCAATTAAAATTACCCAATTTTGTTCTAATTTATTTTCATAACTTAGCTGGATATGATGCTCATTCAGTTATTAAAGAGCTAGGTTATGATGAAGAAAGACAGATTTACTTGCAAACAATATGAATTAAGTTATCACTTTTAGGAAACAAACAGAAAATTTAAAAATGAGATTTATAGACACATTTAAATATATGGCAAGTGGTTTTAGGAAAATTAGCATCTAATTTAAGCAAATATCAAATGAAGTATACACAAAACTATTTCCTAGAAGATAGAATAGATTTAGTTTCTACAAAAGGTGTTTACCCATGTGATTATATCGATAGTTTAAAAAAAAATTATAGAAACCGAACTTCCACCAAAAGCGAATTTTGCAACAAATTAAATGAATCTGACATACCTGACAATGATTATGAGCATGCAAATAATATATGGAATCAATTTAATATTAAAAATATTGGCGATTATCACAACTTATATTTAAAAAGTGATGTGCTACTGTTGACAGATATATTTGAAAACTTTAGAGATACATGTATCAATGCATATGGTCTAGATACTGCATGGTATTTTACAACACCAGGTTTATCTTGGGATGTAATGTTAAAAATGACTAAACAACCATTATACTTATTACACAATTATGATATTATTTTAATGATATAAAAATAAATTAGAGGTGGAATATCGGAATGTTGTAAACAATATGTTAAAACCAATAACAAATATTCACTATATTTTAATCCAAATCAAGAGCATAATTATTTAGCATATCTCGATGCTAATAATCTTTATAGTTGGGCAATGCCGCAACATTTACCATATTGAGGTTTTGAATAGGATATTTATACAGAATTTAATGTAGATTTTTGGTGGGAACATATATTAAATTTAAAGGATGATTTACAACATGGATACATATTTGAAGTTGATTTAGAATACCCACAAGAACTACATAATTTACATAAAGATCTTCCATTTTGTCCAGAAAATAAGGCAGTTCCAGGAACAAATGAATCTAAACTATTAACAACGTTACATCAGAAAGGAAAAGTACGTAATGTACTATTGCGATTTGAAACAATTTCTAAATAATGGATTAAAGCTTATAAAAATACATAGAATATTGAAATATAATCAGTCTGATTGGTCAAAGAAGTATATAGATTTGAATACATTGATGAGAACAAATGCTAAAAATGGATTTGAAAAAGATATTTGTAAACTGATGAATAATTCTGTGTTTGGTAAAACAATGGAAAATATAATAAACAGAGTATATATAAGGCTGGTTTCAAGTGATAAAGTTTGCAAGAAATTAGTAGCAAAACCAAATTTCAAAAGAAGTACCATATTTAATAAGAATCTTGCAACCATTCACATGAACAAGACGAATGTAAAATGTAATAAGCCTATTTATGTTGGCGTGTCAATTTTAGACATATCAAAAGTATTAACGTATGATTTCTATTATAAAGTAATGAAAGCCAGACATGGAGATACAATTGAATTATTGTTTCAAGATACCGACTCGTACATTCACAGCATAAAAACACAAGATTTTTATGAAGACGTGAAGTCGATGTTAAATAAATTTTATACAAGGGATAATCCAAATGACAATATTATAACATTCCTCAAATAAATAAAAAAGTTTTAGGCAAAATAAAATATGACTGTAATGGTAAAATAATTAAAGAATCGGTTGGCTTAAGAGCAAAAATGTGTGTATATAGATCTGATAGAGAAAAAATATGAAAGAGCAAAAGGTGTGAAAAAATTGTAATTAACAGTAGAATTACACTTGAAAATTATAAAAAAATGTGTATTTGACGAGAAAATATAATATAGAACAATGAATTTAATACGAGCAAGAAACACAAAATATATAAAATCGAAGTTAATGAAATCACATCAAGTCATTGTGATAACAAAAAGGTTATACAAGAAAATAAAATAGATACTTTACCATATGGATATCAAAACATTTATTTTTATTAATGAGAGGTGGGATGAGTAAGAAAAAAATTTAAAATCATATGATGAATTAGGTGTCAGTAAAACACTGACACTTGGCGCTATCCAAAAATTATTCGTCACACCTATTTATGAAAGAAAAGATTTATATTTTAAGTACTTCTTATGGAGGTCTATAGTATAGACGACCTTTAAATTTTCTAATAAAATGGTAATATTTTAAACATATTTGATTTCTATAACAATGTCAATACAGCACCATCAAAATCAATCAGTTTACCATTTTCATCCCTAATTTGTAAAACAATATAATTAAACTGCTCAATATTTATTTTATAAAAAAGCATATGATAGCTTGTGAATAAAATAATCTCTAAAGCCAAACATTATTATTGGTGGAAAACTAGCAATTGTGTCTGTTTCTAAATGATTAGATGCTTCATATTTTATGAACATTCCATATGCTAAATTACAGTGAACATTTATTGTTTTAAATTGATTAAAATTAGGAAATTTTGTACCTATGACAATTTTGTCTTTTTCAATAGTCATATTTCTCTCAAAGCCAAGAACATCGTATAATCGATCATAAAATTTAATATCAAACTTATATTTGATCAATATTCTGTTTTTTTTTTTTTTTTCACATTGTCTTATGTTAATTCAATTTTATTAGTTGAAAATGGTTCAAATGAATTTATAGTTTATTTTTTAGATTCAATATCACATTGTCATTTAGGAATAGTTATAACTTCATTCTTATCAACCACAGCACTTAATTTTTCAATTATTGTTAAAATATTATTGTCTATGTATGGCGTTAAAATCTGCATGAAAACTAATCAATGCATTCGATTTACCTTGATTAATGATTCCATAGTGAAGTTTATTCTTTAGAACAGAAATATTATTTGTTAACTTAAATACTTAACAATCCATTTATTACAAAAGTTATCTAATTAAATGAAAAATATTGATTGGGGTGTCTGTGTTTTAATTTCTGAAGAGGATGCTAAAAAAAAAGAATGGCGAACTTTTACATGACAACATGAGAGCCATTATTGTTAGACCCAATAATGGGCGAAAAACCAATTTGATGATAAATTTTACATATAAGAACGGTTAGCTAAATTTTAATAAATTGTACGTTTGTTCAAAAAGTTTAAATCAACCAAAATATATTTAGTTACAAAATGATTTGATGTCATATCCAACAAGTTTAACGAAAAGATGGATTATTTTTATAATAACAATTATGAGATAATCCCCTTAGATCAGTGTGAAAATAATTCTATAGTCATATTTGACAATATTATTTTAGATTATCAAAATATAATTCGTGAGTACTTTACTAGGGGGGGGGGGCACAAGAATACAGATATATTTTATCTTGCACAAACATATTCCAGAGTGGCCAAGCAATTGGTGAGAAACAATACGAACTTTCTATATATATCACGCAAGATGACATGTATTTAAAACACATTTATAATGATGCTGTCAGTGGAGTTATGACGTATGAGAAATTTAAAGAAATCTGCACAAATTTTTGAAATAAAGACTATGGCTTTATCACAATAGATTTCAGCAGAAAAATGAACAGTGATAAGTACAGCCAATTCCAACAATTTTAACTCACATCTAGTTTCTCTTGTACACAAGAATTCTTCATCTACATCCTGAAGAGGCACTTCAGCACACTCTTGCCTCCAGAGGAAGAAGTTTACTGTGACAGTGCTGTCATCTAGTTGCGGCATAGCAAACAGTCGGTGTTACAATTCGAGATATTGAGCAATCTACTTGTGGTGAGAATAACTCACCACATGAAGTCATAATCATTGCTTTGATTGTCTTGTCATGGTGGCTTAGCGACAAGATGCTTGATTTCAAGTGTGAAGACCGTGGGTTCGAATCCTGGTGTGAGCAGATAATTTAATAATGTGAACATGAGGCATCCATATTAGCACCATTAGATTATCACCAAATCATTCAAAATTTGAGCCAAAAACCTTGCTTCTGCCCATATATAAATATATGATTATTGATGAAAATAAATAGTACTGCTTAGTCTCCAACAAAAAAAACTCTCTATGCTATACTTTAGTATATCAGATGTATAGGGTGGAGTGATTTTTATAGTGGAAGGTGCCCCACAATATGAAGTGGGAGTACCATAAAAACAAAAAAAAATAAAAACTTCCCCATTTCACCACTAAAAAAAAATAATGGCCGGTTGGTGTTGAAGTGGGGCAGTTCTCCTAATGGAATTTTGTAGGCACTAAAAAAGGCCAGGAAAATTGGGTCACTGGCATGATAGAAATATCTGTAAACCCTTTAAAAAAGGTCCCTGGCATGATAGAAATATCTGTAAAACTTTAGTAATTTCTAAGATAATGTAGCAATAGGCTGTGTGTTTAAAGGTGTCCCTTTTTAGGAACACCTTTATGTTCAGTAAATTTCTCTTATTATCACCCATTTGTTCAGCCAGTATAATTGTACCAGCCGATTACCCTTCTTACAATTTGTTAAAACTTGTTTGTATATAAATGAGGGTTTACATAATCATTCTCGCTATCATGAATATAAATTTTGTACTGCCCAAACAAGAGAATCAAACAGAATGTTTTATCAACTTTTAAAATGAATATGGATATCTAGAGGATGATGCAAATAAGCTTTCAAAAATTGATACTGAAAAGTTCGAAAATTCTTTAAGAATATTTTAAGAATATCATAAGTCTTCTTCAATTGATGGTAAACTTGATTAAGAAATGCTTAGTTTAATCAGTAAGCCAAGACATGTTGTTGAAGATGATATATTTGGTAGCTACTCAACCACCAACAGATAGAATAATAAAACATTAAAATTGAATTTGGCATATGGAAATAAATCAATTACAAAGTTAGCTGAAAAGGCTTTTAACATTTGGCAAGAACACGCAAATTTAAATTTTGTTTTCGATATGCTATCTCCAGACATAGTCTTATCATACAAACAAGGTCAACATAGATATATTCTGCTCATAGTAAAGTGAGCACTTCTGAGGCACTAGTTACCTTTTCCTTTCAGCCATTTCTTATGCTTTAATCACCTTTTTAAAACAAACCATTGCCATGTAAGTAATAACCATAGAGTGCATATTCCACCACACTTGGAAGTTAACATATAAAGCTACAATAAAATATATTTAGTGACTATTATTGCAATTGAGAGGGCTTTCAAAAGTGCTCACTTTACTGAGATTAGCAAGTATCAGAGATTACATCGATTTTGTCCTTATACATTATTCCCGCATGATAGTGCGCTAGCTCATGAATATTTTCCAAATAACAAAAATATTCTTCTTAAAATTCATACAAATAAACAAGAACATTGTTATGATGGAAGGATAAACACTCCCAAAAAATAAAGTTAATTTACTAGCAGTTTTGAGTAATGAAACTGGTCATGCATTAGGCCTTCAGCATATAAGTGATAAAAATGTGATCATGTATCCGATTTTCAACAATGATTTGATTGATTTGCAACAAGAAGGCATTCAAAACATTCAAAACTTGTATGGACCACCCCAATAAAATAATTTTAATGACAATGAACCAATTGATTTATGCAAAAGCAAATATGGTAAAACATTTTTTATTATTGATGGCAAATTGTATATTTTTTACAATAAAAATGTTTGAACAAAAAGTTTGAATTAGAAGAAAATAATTAATAAGCCAATTTTGACAGCGGAAATGTTTTAATTTTTACCAAGTGATTTCCAAAATCATTTTATATACCAAAGACCTTGTGGCGAGTTAGTTCTGTTTGTTGATGATAAAATTTATATAGATGATTATCCAAGTTATCGTCCTATTAACAGATATCTGCAAGGGTATTCTTCATTTGGATTAAGAGATGAATATAAAATAAATCATGTTTTTAATTCATATTCGGGAAAAACTTTTATCTTCTTAGAAAAGATGTATTATGGTGAAATAGACGAATGTAGTTTACAGATAAAAGACACTGGTCTAATTAGCTATACATTTCCTCATTTAACAAATATCACAGAGTGCTTTTTGACATACAAATGGTTTACTGTATTTCTTTACCAATGAAACTTTTGGCGAATATAATGCATTTACAAACAAATTGACTAGAGTTGGAAAAAAGGCAATCCCTTGTTTGGTATAAAGTGTCAATCATATAACGAAATTATAAATAAATATAAAGATATTGATAATGATTTAGAAAATTTAACTCCTTAAGAGTTATATAATTACAGAAAAATATATAAACAGGGGTGATATATGGTAGCACCCCAACATATAGTGAGCAAAACATAGACAATTATATAGAAATAAATGGGGGTTGGTGATTCGCCTACCCCTTCAAATATGCAACCAAATGCTATATTTATGAATTAATTTGTTATATATTCTTTAATTTTATTTTTCTATAGTTTTTTATTTTCTTATTTAAAAGGAATACTAATAAAAACACTTATTACAACTCACCAATTTCACTTGTGCATAATTTCACACATAAAAATGGAGGCTATTCTAGACATAATTAACTACAAACTTATTTACTCTGGTAAACAAGTTTCTATGATTAATGATGAGGAAAATAATCCTTGGTTTAGAGGAAAAAATATATTGCTGAAATATTATAATATTCTAACACGAAAGATGCAACACAAAAGCAAATGTCATTAAAACGTAAGAAATCTTTATCAGTAATAGTTGGGACGAGAAATTCATCCCAACTTAGTTACCATAATAGAAACACAGTTTATATTAGTGAGCCTGGTTTATATGAACTTATTTTTAGTTCACATTGTAAAATTTCCAAGGTTTTTAAAACATAGCTATTTGAAGAAGTTATTCCATTAATTAGAAAAGATAGTGAATATAAGATTCAAAAAGATGTAATGCATTTATATAAAGGCCAAATAGAGCATATAAAAATGAACGAAATTGAAGTTAATAATTTAAAATATATAAATTAAATTCAAAGTGATTATATTGAAAATTTAAGAGAATCAGTGCATATGACCTTAGATGTATTAGTCTACATAACGAGGAAATCAGAGAAATGGTCCATCATGTTGTACCACAAACACTAAATCAAAATTTAAATCCAACTTTCGTTCTTTTAGAATTTTCTGATGATGATTGTGTATATTACAATTATGTCATTAGAACTCAAAGAAAATATGTTCAAAGACAATTGGATAGAATTGAAGATAAGCATCCAAATTGTGAACAATTATTGAGATTTGATTACATTTCAAATTCTATCAATTTATATCAAAGAATGAAAGAAATATTGAATGGTCACATTGAGTGTTTTTGTAACTATTTTAATATTGCCAGAAATAATTATACTCAACAACAATGGATTGGTGATATTAATAATCATTATCTAATTTTGCAAGTTGGCACATCATAATTTAAAACCTCAAAAATGGTAAATAATTCTGTTGTCCTATTAGGAGTATAGCCCTTTTAAAAAATTGTTTATTTTTGCTCACACGGACAATATCGCCAACTTTATATTTTGGTTAAGTAAATATTTGCAAACTCTTGATGTCTTAAATTCTTTTAATTTTTTTATTAACTTCAATTGGTTTCATACCAATAGTTCTATGTTTGGTATTGTTGTACTCCTTAACTAAATCATCTAATATATTTACCCATTTATAATTGCCATTTAAAGCAAATTTTTTCCATGTTTTATTCTTCATCGTACGATTATATCTTTCTACAACACTGGATTTAAGTTCACTGAATGTAGAATAGTGATTCATGCTATATTTTTGCATAAGTTCATTAAATATTTTATTATAAAATTCTATGCCATTGTCACTTTGTATATTGAGCAGTTTTCTTTTCACAATATACATTCTAAAGCATGTGCTACATTTTTGGCCATTGTATCTTAAATTGGTACAGCAAATGCATATTTTACAGAAACATCGATAATTGGCATAATATATTTGTATCCATTGTTTATATGTAATATGCCTTTTAAATTTCCAGTATTCATTTCTACAAAATCAATTTGCCTTCAACGAGGTATAATATCATCTACGAGTAAATCAAGCTTCCATCTGCCCCAAGAATGTGTGAATCTTCTAGCACATAGTGTCTTGCATCTAATCTAACAATCAATGAACCAATGATTCTCTGTGAATAAAACCATTTCATGTAATTAGAGAGAATAAAGAGTTCATCTCACTGCATCATATCGCCAGCCTCGTCTCCAGATATGAACTTCACTACATCATTACAAAGTGTATTGCTTAAATGAATAACGAAGATTGCTTTTATATGTAAATAAATATTTTTAGAAGTAATGTGATTTTTGTATATGTAAATTAATATTATCTTTGTTTGAAAAAAATGGAATATAATAAATTGTATTTCAAACTGAAAGTTTGTTTAATTTAACTCTAAACAGGCTATATGTCTTAAAGAAATGAGGAGTCATTGTTACATAAAATATATTACTTTATCAATCTATGGCCATAAATTTACAAAATGTTTGTGTGAGGACCATGTATTTAATTGTGGGTGTAACATTTTTATATATTTATCTTGAACAAGCATATCAACATAACAAAAAAATAATAATTACTTGGTATGTATTTCGTAACCAAATTACGTAATTTCCTTCACTCAGTCTAATGACTGTCATATTGTTTTGTTCGACCCCATTCCTATATCAGAAACAAATAACGTTATAAAAGCTATTCACGCAAACGGATTTCACAGAGAAATCGTCAATATTTAACGCACTAAAGACTTGTGTTTACTGAGAATCGTTCACAGCACGAGAGAGTTTATTTCCGCAGCGTGCGCTGAACCATGTTGGAGTTCGTTTACGAACATGGAGTAGAAAGCCTCCTGAATAGAAACAGGTAGATAGATGATGTGGGTGGCAAGAACAATGAGTGACGAGTGGTGCGTGGAAGGCTGTGGCGAGGGATGTGCGTCGAGGTGTGAATGCAAAACGAGACCGAGCTGGGACATGCGCGGCGAGGATGAATAGTTGTGGAGAGTGAAGTGGTTTACAGAAACAGCTGCTGAGCGCCAGCTGCCGAGAGTGTCGGTGAGGCGTGGTCGCGAAAGGAAGGCGAAGTAAGTTGTGTGAAATGAGTGGAGTGGGGGGCGAACAGCGGGATGAAGGAAGGAGGGAGCGAGCTTGGGTGCTTGGCCACCTAGCGCCATGTATCGGATACGCTTCCCCTTCCCCCGTACATTCAGACAGATATCATCCCCTCCGCGGTTGCCCTGCTCAGCTCGATCGCCTGTCCATGCATGTGCGATCCCTTTTTGCTGCGTGCCCGCGAAGCCTCCTCAAAGCGCTGCTTTACTTTCCCCACGCACTGCAATGAACCGTTCCTTCCACGTCTGCGCAAAGCGTTGCCCCAAGAATTATGGCGACACTTTCCCGCCCTCCGACAACTCCACGACTCGCGCGATGACAAAATAAATAGCACTACCAAAGATATTACGCTTCAAAATAAATAACCCTTCAACTCAAAAGAAATGAAAACATAAACAAAAAGCTTCAAATTCTGAAATCGTTACAATATAGGCATACACAGAAACACACACACACACACACACACCAAGTGCAGATCTAAAGCAATCTAGACTAAAAAATGATAAAACCATTTAACAACTTACTTTTAGTATTTTTGTCGGCAGCTGTCAAAGTAGCAGTCATTTTTGACCAATCAGTACCGAGGTTTCGAGTAGCCTGAAGGTAAATATCGTGAACTCGGCAGCAACTAAAGTTCTTGGAACTCGCCTGGTTTGCAGGTAGCCGACTTACAGACGAGATGGCGAAACCTGAGTATCAATACGTGAGAGGCTCGCCCAATTACATACTTACAGGAGACGAAAATATAACGAAAAGTTATCTTCACTCAAGCAATAAAGACGTCGCACAACGGCACTACTATAGGCCGTTCACTGTTACCTAGTTGAGCACTTTTGAAATTAACCTTTGAAAAATGTCACTGCCCCTGTCTGTATGTATATACACAAGCACACCAACTGGAATACATCAGCAAATGATGGAGGGAAAGTAGCACCATGTGTTAACGATGAAATAAAAGTATTAAGCAAATATTTGAGAAAAATAATGAAATTATATCATTAGTTTTCTGTATTCTTAGTGCACAAATAAAATCTAAATTTAAAAAAAAAAAGTAAAATATTTAATTTTCTAGTAATTCGCACTTGTGCTTGACCGACGCATGGATAAAGTGACCAGTTCCATGGCAATGTTAATTGTAGGTAAACGTGGCGGAAGAATACGCGATGTGCACACAAGTAAATCTTAAGCAGCACTTTCAAAGGTGCTCAGTTTACAATAAGCAGCGTATAATCGGAGAGACAGACTGTGTTGGTGCTCACCAAGGCGGACCAGCATCATGGACCGTTACCTCATAACTAGAATTCGTCTGTTTTGCATAGTAGTGTAAAAACACCGACATAAAATCACATTTTATAAAATTTCTTATCTACAAGTAAAACACGCAACTAAAATATCTTCACTATTGAAAACTTAATATCGCCTTAAGTACTCAACAGTGCGTATGGTACATGATGTTCTACAGAATGGTTAACGTTGCTTGAGTGTATACAACCGCTTTAACCATTTTCTTGTGCATATAAGTAGATATTTTAACCAATAAACTTACACTGCAGTGTCCTAAACAGCCATAAATTAGTTTCCCCTCGTCAAAATCTCATCACTATCTGATGTTAGTGTAAGTCTGTTAGCCACCTCTAAGGCCCAGATGCCCTTACTCAGATTTGAGTTTTGGTTTGTTCAATAAGAAAAATATTTCTTTCCTTTGATGGGTACACTAAACGACAAACGTTGCATGATAGTGATAGATAATGTATTTTGTAACACAAAATATGATGTATGATATGTTTTAGAAAATTATTTTATTTTTCGCTTAACAACAACTAGTAATCAACAGTTTGAGTTTCTTATTATATCAAGAACATTCGAATGCCTGAAATGACATTACAAGCTACATTTATTGTGTTGCTTTTTAGAAAATTAGCGTATTCAACCTTTTCACCCATGTTAACCACTTGTAAATTTCCATTTCTTAGAACGGTGTCCACTGATAAGAGTGCCCTGATAATAATCGCGTGGTAAAGTACTTTGTAATTTATGAAGTTTTTTTCGAGTAAATAAAAGGAGCGCGATGACCGAATGTTACTACACGCACACACTCACAGCAACATGTCGATACTCCAAGTTATCAGCACTCTGTTGTTTTGCTGCGTCGCATACTCAGGTATGAACCTATCAGGCTAAAATAATAAGGATATCGCCAATAGCCAAATATTAATTAATTAAGCATTCAACAACTTGCTCTATTCCGTTTCAAAGCAAATTTTGATTGCAGTTCGATAACGAAAATTAATATTAAAGAGCTTCTGACGCTCCCAAACTTTGGATTTTGTTTTATGGCATTTATAACGAAACCTTACTTGGCTGGACGAGTATGAATTGTTTTTTATCGGCATAAAAAAGAATTGAATTAAAGGCTGCATTCTTATAAGTGAGAATTTTACTAGTGCATGGGGCTAATTAAAATAAACTTTTCACGAACACTAATGTTTTGGCATCATTGAGGGGTTTCCCCAATCTCCAAGGGGCCACGGTGGTATAGTGATTAGACTACTCGCTTCCCACCAAGGCGAAACGGGGTGGCTACCGGATTTTCCCATGTGGGGAATCATGTCGGACGATGCCGCTGGTCGGCATTTCGGAGCTGCTCCATGCTCATCTCGCTTCACCCTCATCGGCTCTCAAGACCTCGATGTTACGAGCCGCCCAAATCTCTTCACTCACTCGCTCGCTCGCTCACTCCAGTCTCTAGGAAAATACTAAAACAATTCATTTTGTTTTGATAAGCAACCTTTAGATCCTAATCTTGAATACGAGTGCTCAAGGGATGTAGGTGTTGTCAAGAACTACATGCTTAAAACATACATACATACATTACATACAGTATACATTACATATACAGCAGCATAAGGTATACCTATACATATTATATATAAGTAGCATATAGTATACACTGCATATAGATACATAATACAGCCTACAGAAAACAGAATGTATAAATATTATAAATTAAATATATATGATAAAAACATGCACAAAACTATATCCTTAAACAATAATATTTACAGTTCTTCGGCATATGCATCATACAGTCAATCGTCTAAATATTCGTTCACAGAGTAGTATGATATTGGTATTAAGTATTTCTTTAAGTTTTCTTTGAGAACTTCTGTTCCCCTGTTATAGAGACTTTTTAGAAATATTCGTAACTTATTGAGAAATTTTATTGCCATGTAACGAATACCTTTTTGATACAACGTTAATGATGTTTTTGAAAGGTGAAGGTTGTTGTATTATATGCATATAGTTACTGCAGAGTTATCAGCAGTCACTAGTGTAACGCCCTGCGTGGAGGGAGGAGTCGAAACATAGCACGTAGGTCCCTTTAATGCTCTATGGCAAATTTTAATTTCCTTGATAATCTTATTTACAGTTTTATTTTATTTTTACGTCGTTCATAAACTGTGTGCCAAATGAGTGTGGAATATCCTGCTGACTTTAAATCCTCTAAAATTGTATTAGTTTTATACGTACTCAATGCTCCATATTTATGAAATCTTCAAAAAATTCAAACACATGCCCAGTTTCACTAATTGCGCAATTGAAAAAGTTAATAAGTTTAAATATAATATAAATGAATTACTAGAAAACAACTATTATGTTCAAGATCTCATGCAATTTTATTTATTTTCTGACTGTCTAATTCGGTTTAAGGTGAAATATAAAACTATACTCCACAATAGTACAGTAGTTCTAGACGCCAATGTGAATAACAAACTTGGGAAACTTCTTATCTGTTTGGAACAGTATGCTACGACTACAAGACAGCCCTCACTGACTCTCTGTTGTTCTACGAGGCTCAGCGGTCTGGAAAGCTTCCTTCAGATCAGCGGGTGACATGGAGGAAAGACTCGGCCCTCAATGACAAAGGAAATAACGGAGAGGATTTGACTGGAGGCTATTACGATGGTGAGCAAACAGTACTTGAAAGTTGAACATATTACCTTCGGTGACGCTAGAAATAAGGAAGTACATATTTATATATCTATGCTGTTTAATATATATAAAAGGCGGTCATGTAAGTAGAAAGATTCTATTTAATTTGCATATGTTTCCAATAGCACTGTCACTTAATCTACTGTACACCAAAAGTTTAACTCAACGGCAATTTAAATGGCTTGCTGTTTACTCTCTGCCTCTCTAGCTGGAGACTTTGTGAAGTTCGGGTTCCCAATGGCCTTCACCATCACAGTGCTTTCTTGGGGAATCATTGATTACGAGGATGTGTATCAGTCCACTGGTAAGTAAACGTTTTCTTCGATCTAACAATTAGCTCAAGTTCGTTCTCAAGAAAACCTACCTCTAAAATGCAAGTAACATTTTAACTGGATGTATTTTTCAGGCAACTTGGAATACGCCCGGAAGGCCGTCAAGTGGGGCACAGACTACTTCCTAAAGGCCCACGTGAGCGAGAACGAACTGTACGGTCAAGTGGGGCAAGGTTCCGTGGACCACGCGTATTGGGGACGCCCGGAGGACATGACAATGACACGGCCTGCTTACAAGATAACCACTTCAGCACCAGGTACAGCTGACGCTTGCGACAAAATACGCTCGGGGGCGATGCAGCTGTTGCAATCTCAGCTTACTACATGTCCGTGGTCTGTGCCACAGTTATTTTTTTTCAATTCACTCATGGGCCTTGAAATTTCCCAAACTTCTCGTGGCAACATGCTAAGAAGCTATCTCCGAGTGCTTCATATTTTCCCACGCAGTCATTTGGCAGTCAAACTTTTCTTCTATTGGTTACAACAGACCTGTTGCAATTTATTTGTATGACGGGGAAAATGAAAGCCATGCCTTAGGTAGTTTAGAATTCAATTTTCAACTTTTAAGAGTGCGTGTGATATAAATTCAGCCAAATACGATAGTTGAAGTCCACTGATGTTTGGAAGCCAACATAGAAAATATAAGAAAGAGAAATCCTAGATAACGGTTTTGCCAACGTCTTGAGCGAATATTTTGCCACACTAATGTATTTATTTTGCATAATACCTTGCGTCGCAATTTCATTTAACTTACACAATAAGAAATATCTCGGCAGAAATTCATAACTTTAGTAAAACATTTGCTCATTACGCTAGTAAAAAAAAAATAGGTTTCTCCTTTACTAATTTTTCTACATTGCTTCTATAAACTTGTGGAATGCAATTAACGTATATAACGGCAATTCAATGTCCCACGCACTTATTAAAAAAATTACAGTCTTGCTAATTACGAGACTAAATTGCAGAAACAAGTGTGACTTTACATTGTAGCAAGGGTAATTCAATAACTTATAGAAACTTTCGATATTTTCTATAATGGTCTCGAGGTGATGCGAACAAACCTACTAGGATAAGATATATGAGAATACGGGCGAAATTATAGACAATCATAGTGCCACATGGGTAGACGAAAGAACAAAATCGAATAGCAGACAGAAGTACTCCGACGTGGGTTCGAATACCCACTGGGACAGGCTCGTTATATGCATATTTTGTATTATGTATACGGAGGACTTTAAACTGTACTTTTGATAACGCATATTTCCTGTGAATTTTCAGGGTTTGTCAGTAAGTAATGACACACCCTTCTAACCTTTCCTTACTAAACTCTATATACTTCTGGCGAATTTCGCGATAAGTAAAGCATGGATGACACGTTTTGAGCTATCTTGCAAAACACCATACCTTAAACATTTTATTTGTCCTTTGTTCATCTACTCGATCTACTTTAGTGACCGAAGAAACAAAAATCCAATCATTTTAATTAGTGCGAGTGCACACACAGAACATTATACCATCTCTAATAACAGTATAGGCAATTACAAAGATACATACGTTGAAGGTGGAAAGAAGACTATTTCGTTTCTGCAACATAGCGTATGAAAATAACATTATGTATTAATTTATAAATAACAAATATTTCATATCAGCGCCTATAACGAAAATATTACAATATTTTTATGAACCTGAGGTAAATTTTTAACCCATATTCGCTAAAATCAGATAAATACGTAAGTTCTTTAAACAAAGTTTTACTCGTGTAATAATACGCCTTGAATTGCTGAATGCTGACCCAGTGCAATCTATTTTCTTCTGATTTCAACAGCTGCCGGGAACATTTCTCTCCCAATTAGCGTTGTCCTCTTTCTTGAAAATCCTCGATGGTCAGGTTCCTCAATTTATTAGCCTCGTTTTCTTCGCTGGGGTGTTACCCGTCGTTTACGCATAATATTAAACTTTTTTATATATCACCGAGACAAACAAACTGTTTCTTCAAAATTATATCTACCTTTATCGCTTCCCGGATTATCTAATTTCATATACTGTCTAATCTCGTTCGTTATCAGCTCCTTACGAGACACATTTCGACAGATAAAATTCTGAGTGATAGTACTCCACACTTCCAAACCTCGCATCAAAGTTATAGGCCCATACGTTCGCTTTGTCTTAGCTGTTATCTATTTACTCCACACACACACACACACAACTCTAGGTACTTAGGTAATATCGCCGTTACTGGTAGCCTGCTTGTTTGACATCTCATATCTGCTTAATAAATATCTACACCGTCGTTCGTACCCGAGCAGGGTCACCATGGGTCAGATAAGAGGACCGGGTCATTCCTAGCCAGACTAAATAATGTCGCACGTGTTGGGCGATGAATACGTTGAAGAGGGGGATTTTAAGAAAACAACCTTGCCTTAGCGTTGTTTAAAGGAAGAAGGGTAGGGGACAACATGTGTAAAATATATATTTTTTACTATTTAAATATGCCCAGAGCGTCACCGTTCAAAGATATGAGGACCTTCGTTCAGTAAGACAGGACTCTGGTACACTACACGAGGCAGCGTAGTGGCGTGATAGTGCAAGAAACACGCCTTCACCTTCGTGGCTGCTCTGTTGGCGGTGGGCATGTCATGTACTGACTGTCCTGATCCTGAAGTGTCGGTAAAAAGCTCTGTTAAATAACTTGTCGATAATCTGAACTATATTATAATGCTGCATAATTCTGTCCTGTTGATCCTCTTACCTGAAAATTGTACGTTAATTCAGACGAGAAATCTCACACTTAGGTCAAAGATCTTCCACCAGTTGGCATTTCCTTGTCAAAACATCACGCTACGTCACAGAAGATCAGCCCACGAACATATTAATACACTTTCAATGTATAGGATAGTATAGGATAGAAACTGAGTTCTCAGTGGAAGTAGAATAGAGACTTCTTTGCGAACGCTGCCGTAAGCTCCATTGTTTCCGTTGTAACCCTGATTGCCATTTGCTACTAAGATTTTTCCTCGGTTGTAATTCCGTGACATCACTACGGGCTTTGACTTATCGAAAGTTACATTAGGGCCCCGTTTACAAGGTGCGAATTTGCCCACATGCACCACCAGCAGCTGCAAAAATGCCTGGCTTATAATCATAATAATGCTAACTCACACCTAAAACCAACAGTAACCAATTCCTGAATCGAGACTGTCTTTTGGCAAAATAAACATTCGCATTCCTATGATTTCAATAGATGACATCTTAAAATCAATTACCAAGTTACGCAGAAATATTGAACTTATGTTCTACCCAACCATAGTAGTGATAACTTATATATTTTTTTCTGCAAAGCTATAACTTTTCCGAAACCATCTTTGGTTGAAAATTTACTACCAGAATCTTTTTAAAAATATTTAGCATTAATATTAACGAATATTTATTTATATGTGTAGGTATAAAAAACAAAGACTTTATTTAAATGAGTATTTTGTATCAATGCAGTGCAAATGTAATGTCACAATAAACTGTGTTTGTCACACGGATGAGATATTTAAAGTGAAATCATTAATTGCGCAATCAATTTAAATAACTGTTTTAACATTATCAACGTACTGTAAGTGTACCCTAATTAAAACGCATAAATTTAATGCAAGTTCTGAACATAAAATACTAATTAATATTATTTTAGGGTTCTCGATGACAGCAACACCTCACTCGTTTGGCCAAAATAGTGATTCTAAGGACCAACCCATAGTTCGAATTACTGTGGCCGGCAGGTATCTGGGCCAGTGTTGAATGGTTGAAGTGGGGTGAACGCCAGAATGTGAGCTGCGCGCTCAGAGCTGGTAATGCTATCAGCTGTCTCAAAACATCAAGTGGCGCATCCTTACAGCTGTTACCGAAGACTGAACGTCGAATGTTTGTGGGACGGCGCATGTGTTGCCGGGCTGTTCTGTTGTCGCTTTGCTACAGACCGGTCCGTTAACGGGCTAAAGTCTAGCGATCATGGGGGCCGCGGTGGTGTAGTGGTTAGACTGCTCCCCCTCTTACCTACGCAAACCGAGTTTGATTCCCGGTGGGGTCGTTCTCAGATTTCCGCATGTGGGAATCGTACCGGACGATTTCGCTTGTCGGTAGGACTTCTCGGGGATCTCCCATTTCCTCCGACCCTTCATTCCGGCGCTGCTCCATACTCACCTCGCTTCACCCTCATCGCCTCTCAAGACCTCAATGTTTAGAGCCGCCCAAGTCTCTCAACTCACTCACTCTGGATATCATGAGGGAACTTGCGTGTCCAAACGTCTGCTGGCCACTGTAGAAATCAGTACTGTTGTGCTGTTACAGGTTCTGACCTGGCTGGAGAGACTGCGGCCGCTCTGGCGGCAGCGTCCATCGTCTTCAAGACAGCCAACAGCAGCTACTCCGCCACCCTGCTCAGCCACGCCAAGCAACTCTTCAACTTCGCGAACACCTACAGAGGCATCTATTCGCAGTCCATCTCTGACGCCAGCAGCTTCTACAGGTAAATATGTCTCATCAACATGTTGCATAGAGCTTAACGTCTCGTCGACAGCGAGGTCATTATAAACGAAGCAAGAGGCTCAGAAAAGTAGGTACGGGAAGGAACTGGCCAAAGCCTTGTAGTAAGAAATTATTTAAGCATTCAATTGGTGTGATTTCGGGAAGCCATGGAAAACCTAAATCAGGACGGCCAGTCCGGGATTCAAACCCAGATCCTTCCGAATGTGATTCTGAATGTTTACCACTGCACAACCTCGCTTGGTGTTATGAAGAATTGGTCACACACGATGGCATGACCAACGATGAGGAGGGGGAGTTACTTCCTCCTCCCTTTTCTTTTACTTCGTGCTTTCTCCAGTATTGCTGAACGTAATTTTTCCAGTAACAGAGTACACTATTTTCTGTCTTTTCTCAACTCCATTCAATAATTTCATTGTTCCTGTTTACTACATTAACATCACAGTTGTTACGATAATATGTTAAACATTTCACTTCAGTATTCGTTTCCATTTCAATCATTTCATTTATTTAGTTTCTACGCTTTAAGTTACCATCATCTTCTTTGTTCTGAAAAAAAAAAATCTTTCTCTACATTCTGTTGAGGCTAACTTTATCACTGAGTTTCTTTATTTTTAATTTCTGCTGTATGGAAATATTGGCCTACATGTCACGTGGTGCTGTAAATGGAGCGATCATTATCAGTCTCTGTAGTAGCATGTCTTTGGGGTACCACATTTTCCATTGCCATTAGGTTGCTTTTAGTCCATTCTTACAATTCTTCAAGATGGACAATTCATTATAATTTCTGCTGCATAACTATATGCTAGCTACTAAAATCACAAGTTTAGGGATACACATCTTTATTTTCTTTCGAATAGCGCGTGGAGATATAACAAAACATTAGGTTCTTTGTACTGTAGCACTACGTGGATATTAATAGCTCGTATTTCTTCTGTATTAGCTACGAAATCTCTAAACTAATGTAAATAGTAAAAAACAATGTGGTATAAATAAAAATAATGACCTACTCTAGTAGTCATTTTACAAACGACCAAGCACTCAGCGCAATTTCATTTGTAATTCAATAATTAAGTACAAGCTGTGATTATGATGTGCACAACCCCAAACATTTGAGTGTGCATGGAATTTACCATCTAAACTAATAAGTTGTAAGCAAGGATATAATGTATATAAACATATATTAAACTTATAATTTATTATCTTAGTCAATGTTCAGTTCTGTGAAGTCTACTATGTTCTTCCAGCTCCAGTTCGTACGCTGACGAACTTGTGTGGGCAGCAGTTTGGCTGTATAAGGCTACCAAAGACAGCAGCTATCTCACAAAGGCTGAGAGCTTGTACCAGGAAGGAAACCTTCAGAACTCCAACGGTGGTTTCGACTGGGACACGAAAACATCTGGTGTGGAAGTGAGTAACAGTACAAAACTTTCCATTGAATTATATAATAATAATAATAATAATAATAATAATAATAATAAGTAGTAGTAGTAGTAGTAGTAGTAGTAGTAGTAGTAGTAGTAGTAGTAGTAATTTTAGTAAGCTTATAATAATAATTATTATTTATTTATTCATATTTTATCGTGCCACCCAACAGTTGGGAACTTTTAAAAAGGGGGGGGGGGGGGCGCAGTTACATAAAACATGTAAACTAACTACAGACAAAAAAACTAGTGACAATACAATAAAACAAAACACGCTGAACAGAGACAACACACAAATACAAAACATAACACGTTTTAACATGGAAACAATCAAGGAGATTTACAAAAATACAATTTACATAAAAATACTAATAACATACAATACAATAGTGAATCCCTAAAAATAATAAATTTCTTTGAAGAAGGTCTCATGAAAGGATATGATTGCAAGGAAAAAAATAATAATAGTGTAGTTTAGTCGTGATGTCCCATGCCCTTGAGTGTTTATAATGTATAGACTAACAGTTTATATGTATTGCAGATTCTCATGTCCCAAATAAGCAGCAACTCTATCCATAAGACCAAAGCTAAGAGCTACTTGGATTACATGGTCAACAATCAGCAAAAGACGCCAAAAGGACTACTTTACATTGACCAGTGGGGTACCCTCCGCCATGCTACCAACGTTGCTTTCCTGCTGCTTGAGGTATCTTAATTGTCCTCATAATAACATCATAATATATATAAAATTTCACAACCTGCTTTGTATACTTTCCTCTTTTGATACACACGCATGCAAAAACCAAAGTATCTAAATTGTAAATATTTTAATCTGTTTATAGACATTTTTAAACAACGTCTTTAACTTCCATCACTGTGGTGCTGAAATAATATACACGTGTTACTTGTGTTTTTGTAAACACCGTCACATTTTGAAAATCAAGGAAGTTCATACAGAAATGTTTTATAGGCTGTTAAACTCGGCATTGGTGGCTCCACCTACACGACCATGGCTAAATCGCAAGTAGACTACGCCCTTGGCAGTGCAGGTCATAGCTTCGTCATTGGCTACGGAAGCCAATATCCAACTCATGCGCAGCACCGCTCCAGGTAACTAACTCTATTTTATATACTGCACAAAAAACAACAGTCAAAATAAATAGCCAAAAATTTCTCTCAGATTGAAGTCAGGCAAGTATTCACTGCACAAAATACACAACGGTTTGCTCCATCAGTGTTTAGCAGGCTCCGATGATGAGTTAGAAAATTATTATCAGCTCACAACTCCGTAGTTATTGAGCTTGCTTGTAAACAATAACCCATCGGGTAAGTTCCGAGGGGATATGTTGTTGATGATCTGGGCGAATGGTAATATCTGCGTTATATATTCACTATGAATTCGAAGGAAGGCGGAAGCAGGGCTTGGTTTATAAGATAGTAGGCATGAATATATCAGTCCGTCAAAACAAAGGTTCTACCTAAGCGGCTTTAGAAATCACTCATTGCTCAATTTTTCCGTAGCTTGCCAGAGTTGAATCTTACACCGAGTACCATTTCTCATATGAATGTATAAATCAGATGGTCTAAAACTTCATGTAAATCTTGACAGATTTTCAAAATAACCACCACTAAAAAAAATATGCATATTTAGCTTTTTTGTTACTAACGTTTAACACGAATTTTACCTATAGGCCGTTCACGGTAAAGTGGGCACTTTTGAAGCCCTAGTTACTTTTTTCTTTCAACCAATTTATATCCTCCTACCACTTGTTAATGTAAACCCTGCTATGTGAATAATAAACACAGTGTATACTTTCACCATACTCAAAACCAAAAGTCCGAGGCCACAATGAAATGTATTTATTGGTTATTATGTATGTTGAAACAGCTGCAAAAAGTGCTCACTTTACTGTAAACAGCCTATATAAGACATTACTACAGGTTCGGATCTCAAAGGACGACTGTAACTTCTATATGCATCACTAATGCAATCTTGCCTTTGTTACATTGCCAAGCTCGAAAAAGAAAAAAAAAATTTACCAACGAAGCAGGGAAGATTAAGTGAAGAATGTTAAAAGGTTTGTGACGTAAAATAGGATAATCTGTCTGATTGTGTTTGGCTGAAAACATAGAACACTTGCACAGAATCTTGAAGTTCATGGTTTGAATCTTGATCTGAACTTGTATTTTTCTCTTGAGCTTTTAAGTTTGACATTAATGTGTAATACTTGCTGGCAAACTTTTTGTAGCAATGTACAAACATAAATTGTGTTCACGTATGGTATAAACTGCAATTGCACTGCATGTAGCACTAGCATTCTCCTTGAGGAGAGAAGGCTTCTCGTAACATATTAAACAGAATGTTTCACTCACTCTCTGCCCCTGCCTGATGTTCGCTCATAAACATCATGGTTCTCTACTGACCGAGCTGTGGGCTGGCGACGAGTAGGCTACGAGGCGCCTATCGGTAAATGGCGTTCCAACACTTTGTTGGCCAGTGGCGCCATTTTGCCGGCGCGTGCATCTCAAGGTCGCGGTACAAGCTGTACACTTCACCTCTGTATTCTTAAGTGCTCTGTGATGAAACAGCGTGTGTTTATCATACGCGCGTACTAGAAGACGGGAGTCCATAAGGCGCGCCAGCGACAATTTATAGCATAGCACAGTTTGGAGGCTGAAAACTCTTCCAATCAATACAGGGGCTGAGAGCGAGCGAAACAGCCTGTACAAGGATGCCTTCTGAGGCTCGGCCATGTTCTTCCCGCAGCTCATGCCCAGACGCCCCCGCCACCTGCGACTGGAACACGTACAACGGCCAGCAGCCGAACGTGCACATCCTGTACGGCGCCATGGTCGGCGGACCTGACAGCAATGACGGCTACACGGACGTGCGGTCCGACTACGTGCACAACGAGGTCGCCTGCGACTACAATGCTGCCTACCAGGTTGCTCTGGCTGCTCTCATCAAGCTCGGCGTCTGAGCCATCTCCCTAGGGCTCTAATCTTCCCAACTACGTCTACTTCCACTGCAGCTGTGATTAACGGACCAAATATCTCTAAAAAAAATACAATACAACATTTAACTTTCCTTCTCTTATTTCTTCCTTATACCTTCCATTTCTCAAATGAATTGTTCTTGAATTGTGTTACAGCATGTTTGCAGTTCTTCTTTTTGACAAAATTATTTATTGTGTCCCATCACTGTGTTTACTTACGAAAAGAAAATAATACAGCCAAGGGTGGAATGAAATTTTCGAGATTTCATGCATGTTATTAGTAAAATTTTGGAAACTCCCGACATCGTTAGAAACTACTTTTAAAAAAACCAGTATCTTTAAACATACATACTACCAGGACACGAGTGAAACTACAATAAGAGCCTGTATTGAACATTGCTACAGACTTTCCACCAATAAAAACGTAATATTGGCACTTGAAGTGCCGTAGGTAGGCCTGCATGCAGCATGACATGACGAGGACACTGCGTGCCAGTTGAGAGACTTGCACAGAGCAGCGATGCGCGTGGCAGTGCCGTCATTGTGCTCCAGTAGATGTAAAAGGCCGATCCTGGTGCAGCACATTTTTTGGGGTCATTTCTTCTAGAATTACGACAAAAATGCAGTACACTAAATAGGGTTATTTTGCCTAATAGTTCAGGAAAAAGTTAAAATCTCAAAATCTGAAATTTGATTAAAAAACCGTGAAAATCATGTAAAAAAAAAAAAAAAAAAAAAGCCAAAAGCAAGGTATTTGAGGGTTAAATTTTATCTCTAAAAGCCTTTTTTTAAAGGAGTTATAAAAAAAAAATTAGCAGATCTTCAAAAATGTGCACACACGATTTGATACAGTTAAAACAAGCAAAATTATACAAAAATCAAGAAAATTTAAGGCTAAAATAATCAAATCAGATGAAAAGATAATTGATAGAATTTAAATATTAAACTCAATATCATGTACAGATTTTCCATTTTTAATTTTTTTTAAACCTTTATACACTATAAAAACTCGCCCCTCATTCAAAATTTTAAAACTATTTCCATCAGTTATCTTTGTATAACGATCTGGTAAAGTGATTTTATAGTTACCATCTAGAATGCAATTAATTTTTTTTACCGAACTTAGATTCATAAATTTCAAATTCTGTAGCTTCATACTATTTATCAATTTCGAGGTCACATAGTTTAGTCAATTCATATGTATTGTTCAACTTGTTGTGCAGAGCTTCCATTTTTGGTCTGCGATATTTAAAAGGAAATAAATTTAATAAGACTGCAAAAACTTCGAAATTTAAAAAAAATATTTTTTCTTTTTATAAAATATTTTTCTTAATAAATAAAATAGAAAATAATAACAAACAATGTAAAAAGTGTGGCAAAGTATTAAACATAGAAAGTTTTGCACTACGTAAACATTCAAAAGATAAACATTTTAATATGTGTAAAAAAATGTTTTAGTGATTATGCTAGTAGTCGTTATGAAGTAAAAAAGGAGAGAGTATTGCACTAATGTGGAAAATATGTTTATAATACATCTCTCAAAAAGCATAAAAATAGTAAATTACACAATACAGCATTAGATAATTTAAACGAAAATCATGATAATATCCAACAAAAATATGTAAAGTGTGCAATGAGAATAGATCTATAAAATCTTTTCTCTTAGTAAAAATAGTAAGGACAAATATTCAATCATATGTAAAAAAAATGTTTCAGTGATTATATGAAGAATTGTCATCATAACAAGAAGTTAAATACAGTTTCCCAGTAATTTAAGCCCTTTTTTTTTATTTATTCAGTATATCTGTTTTTACATTTTATTTATAATTTTTTTCTCTTATAAATACAACTATAAAAATGGAGGCTTGTATAACAAACGTGTTGAACGGTGAGGAGGTGAGGATGTTGAGATATATTGCTAAATATTTTTTAATAGAATATATAACTAGACTAAGGAAAAACTATCTAATTAGAACTCTTATACCGTTTTTTATGCTGCTGGTTATAGATGGGCGGAGAAAAATAAACCAGATAAAGAGAACAAAGAATAATTTTACAAATATACCTTTGGCTGATACAAATATCAATGAATTATATCCCAAAGATAAAAAAGAATTAACAGAAATATTTCCATTATATAATTATAATGTTAACAAAAAATAGAAGAAGCAACAAAAATTACTTAGTTAATAAAGCTTTTAAAAGTAGGATATCAACATATAACATTGAAAATAATTTTAATTTAGTACAGCCCATCCATTTTTTGACTTCAGCAAAAAATAAGATATTTAAGATAATACACAATAATCTTAAAATATTTAGAGGAGTGAAAACCAGTACTAAATTGTATGCTAATCTTCAAGAGTAAGAAAATAATCAAGTACAAATGTTCACTTTTCAATCACCCAATTATACAGTATTAAATGCTGGTGATATTTAAAAAAATTATAAATTCATAATACAAGAAATACTGACACAATTACCTGAATTTCAAAAAAGATATTCTGGATGGGCTTTAGATAAAATAATTGGAATACAATTAGCAATAAATAAGTATAATCCATTACGAGGATCATCATATATTGATCTACCAGAAGTGATTAGAAATAAAAAAGCATGCATAAATGTTCAAAATGTTGATCAAAAATGTTTTCTTTGGACAGTAAAATCTCCATTTTTTCCAGTAGAAAAAGATCCACAGAGAGTATCTAAATATAAATTTATGAGGCTTAGTATTGATGAAGTAATAGATAAAATTAAAATATCCTATTAAAATTGATGATATAACAAAAAATTAAAATCTAATTGATACATCTATAAATGTATACTCTATTAATGATAAATCTACAGTATATCCACTAAAACTCACAAAGAATAAATAGGATAAACGTATAAATTTATTTTATTTAAAAAATGATACAAACTCGCATTATTGTTGGATAAAAGATTAATCGAAACTGCTTTATGCACAAAAAAAAAATCAACAACATAAAACTTATATAGGTGATATGTGTCTTCAATTCTTTTACTCTGAATAAAAATTAAACAAACATGCTGAAGATTGTTCTAAAATGAAGCTGAAAAAATCACGTTACTCCCAAAAGGAGAGCAAATAAAATTTTAAAATTATAAACATCAACGAAGGTTCCATTCACAATACATGCAGATTTTGAATCAATATTAAATAAAATATCAACAACTAAACCAAATCCAAGAGAAATAAAAAAAAAAAATTTAATTAATTCGAAAATATCCAGTATTAACAGGGGATGGTATGGATAATGGTTTTTATAAAGAAACACTTAAAGAACGATATAATCTTACTAATGAACAAATAAATAACATTGATTTAAAATTAAATGATGAATCATACACAATGAAATATCATTACATGAAGCATCTGGTTTTTGTTATATTGTATTTAATTATGGTGATTATAAGCCCCCAGTAGTATATAGAGACCTAAATGCTCATGAATTATTTATACAATCAGTAAAAAGAGAAGTAGAATAAATTGGGGAAATATATTCACAAATTGAAACAATGCATCTACTAACAAAAGAAAAAATATTATATAGGAAATAAAAAAGAAGTACTGTATGTGAATGTGAATATATGGAGGAAAAATAAAAAAAAGTACATCACCATGATTATATAAATGGAAAATTCATTAATCCAGTATGTAATAATTGAAATTTAAAATTAAAATTACCAAAATGTTGATCCTATTAATTTTATTATTTAGCGGGATATGATGCACATTTATTTATTAAAGAGCTAGGATATGATGATAAAAACACAGAATTAATTGCAAATAACGAAGATAACATCAATAGCTTTGGGAAACAAACAGAAAATTTAAAAATTAGATTTATAGACACATTTAAATTTATGGCCAGTAGTTTAGATAAATTATCATCTAATTTATGTAAAGATCAAATGAAACACACACAAAAACATTTTCCAAAAGACCATGTAGACTTAGTTAATATAAAAGGTGTTATCCATATGATTATATGGATAGCTAGAAAAAATTTGAAGGAACAGAACTTCAACCAAAGAGCGAATTTGACAATAAATTAAACGAATCTGATATAACTGACGCTGGTTTTGAGCATGCAAAATGCGCATGGAACCAATTTAATATAAAACAATTTTGTGAATGTCATGATTTATATTTAAAAAGTGATGTATTATTGTCAGCAGACATATTCGACAAATTTTGGAAATACATGTATAAATTCATATGATTTAGATCCTGCATGGTATTTTACAGTACCAGGTTTATCGTGGGATGCAATGTTAAAAATGACTAAACAACTACTAGATTTATTACAAAATTATGATATGATTTTAATAATTGAAAAAGGAATTAGAGGTGGAATATCACAAACTTGTAAGCGATATGTTAAAGCTAATAACAAATATTTAGATGATTTTAATACTAATCAAGAATCAATTATTTAGCATATCTTGATGCTAATAATTTATATGGTAGGGCAATGTCGCAATATTTACCATATAGTGGTTTCGACTGGGTTTATTATACATTATATGATTTTGATTACTGGAGTGAAAAAATATTAGATTTGGTTAATGATTCTGAGTATGGTTATATATTAGAAGTTGATTTAGAATATACACAAGAATTACATAATTTACATAAAGATCTACCTTTTTGTCCTGCAAATAAGGTAGTTCCAAAAACAAACAAATATAAATTATTAACAACTTTACATGAAAAATATGTAATTCATTACCGTAATTTAAAACAATGTTTAAAAAATGGTTTAAAACTTACAAAAATACACAATATTAGCGTTTGAGTAGTCCAATTGGTAAAAAAAGTATATAGATTTAAACACAACAATGAGAAATAATGCTCAAAATAATATTGAAAAAGATTTTTATAAGCTCATGAATAATTCAGTGTTTGGTAAAATTATGGAAAATATTAGAAACAAAGTTGATATAAAACTAGTATCAGATGCCGAAAAATGTGAAAAATTAGTAGCAAAACGAAATTTCAAAAGAAGTACTATATTTAATGAAAATCTTGCAGCTATATATATATATATATATATGAATAAAACAAATGTAAAATTTAATAAACCAATTTATGTGGGTATGTCAATTTTAGATATTTCAAAAGAATTAATGTATGATTTTCATATAACATAATAAAATCAAAATATGGTGATGAAATTGATTCATACATTTATAACATAAAAACAGAAGATTTTTACGAAGATATGAAGTCGATGATAGAAAAATTTGATACAAGTGATTATCCAAATGAGATTATTTATAACATACCTCATATAAATAAAAATGTTTTAGGAAAAATGAAATATAATGTAATGGTAAAATAATGAAAGAATTTGTTGGTTTACGATCAAAAATGTATGCTTATAAGGTTGGTGATAAAGAAAATAAAATATCGAAAGTTGTGAAAAAAATGTGTAGTTAATAAGCGAATTACATTTGATGGCTATAAGAATTGTTTGTTTAAAGACTAAATACAATATGGAACAATGAATCTAATAAGGAGTGAAAAACATGAAATATATACAGTCGCAATCGAAGTTAATAAAATAGCATTTTGTCTTTATGATAAAATAATTATATTAGAAAATAAAATAGATACACTGTCATATGGATATCAAAAAGAATAATTTTTATATTATTATATTTTTAAACTTCTTTAATTTCTAAGACAACATCGATATCAGAACCATCAAAATCAACCAGTTTGTAATTTTCATCTCTAATTTCCAAAACAATATGATTAAACCTCTAGTTAGTAATTTTATTAAAAAAAACTGTCTGCAGCCTCATAAATTATATAATCTCTAAAACCGAACATAATTTTTGGTGGAAAACTCGCAATTATATCAGTTTCTAAACGATTAGATTCATAATATTTTATGAATATACCATATGCTATATTACAGTGAATATTTATTGTTTTAAATTGATTAAAATTTGGTAATTTAGTGCCTACAACAACTTCGTCTTTTTCAATAGTTTTCAAAACCAAGAATATCAGATAATCGATCATCAAGTTTAATATCTAATTTAGATTTGATAGATATTCTATTTTTTACATTATCTGCTATTAATTCAATAATATTTGTTGAAAATGGATCAATTGAATTTATAGTTTCCTTTAACGATTCAACATTATATTGACCTCTTGGAATAATCATAACCTCATTTTTATCAACAGGACTCATTTTTTCAATTGTTATAGTATTATTATTTATATTTGGCATTAAATTTTTTTTTATGGAAACTGATTGTTGCAATCGATTTTTCATTATGTATTATATCATAATGAGGTTTTTTCTTTAAAATAGAACTAGTGCTTGTCAAATCAAATACTTTATTATCAATTTATAAAAAAAATAACATGTGCAAAAACTGACTCGGATGTCGGCATTTTAATTTCCTAAGTGGCATCAAAAAAAATATAAAAAAATGGTGAATTACTGCCTGATAATAATATATTCATAGTAATTGTTCGCCCGAGCAGTTTTGTAAAAACAAATAAACAAATGTGATAATTAATTTCATTTATAAAACAGGTTGGTTAAATTTTAATAAACTGCATGTTTGTTCAAAAAGTTTAAACCAACCTAAATATATTCAGTTACAAAATGATATCAGTGAGGTGGCAAAATATAAAATTTTAAGAAAAATGGCAGACATTAAAATATCGATACATTTTATTTAGCTCAAACATATTCAAAAATACCTAAACAATCGGTAAGAGATAAGACAAGTGTTTTGTGTATATTTAGACAAGATGAAACTAATTTAAAGCATATTTTTAATGATTTTGTCGCAAGGACATGTCTTTTGAGAAATTAAAAAATAAATGTTCAAACTGTTGGAATGAAGATTATGGTTTTATTGCTATAGATTTGAGTAAAAAAATAAAAGAAGGAAAGTATAATAATAAATTAAATTTTAAAATTTTTGAAAACATGTTTAAGTTAACATGAATAACACGACAACACAACAACAATGGTGAACATCCCTTAAAATGGACGTTAAACATCATGAACGTTATGTTATTGCGTTAAACAAACAACACAATGACAGACACAACAATGGTGAACGAACATTAAAACGGTCATTAAATGTGATGAGCATTACGTTATTGCATTTTTGAAATTATATAATTATAAAAATTTTATTTAAAATTTATAAAGCGTCAGCTAAAGCTGACTTGGCAACGCAAATGAGTTTTATTAATCCAGGAGTCGTGTGAGTTAACAAAACCTAACCGCTTTACATAAATTGTTTCACGTTTAATTTTTAAAAAATTTTTTCAACCAAATATTCATTTGGGTAGTCAGTTTTCATAATTTCATTTTCATGAAAACTACCCATTATTTCTTCTCCATTAATATATTTTTTATTTGTAAATTGGTACATCATAATTTAAATCTTTAATAATAGTAAATAATTCTGTCAACCAATTAGCAGTATAACCTTTTTCAAAAAAAATACTTCAGTTTGCTCACACGAACATCATCCCCAATTTTATATTTTGGTTTAGTAAACACAAAATTTGTTTGCAATAAATTTTTTTCATTTTTATTGTTAAGTTCGATTGGCTTCATACCAATAGTTCGATGTTTTGAATTATTATATTCTTTCAATAATTTTTCCAATATATTTTCCCATTTATAATTACCATTCAAAGCAAATTATTTCCACATTATATTTTTTAAAGTTTGATTAAATCTTTTAACAACACTAGCTTTCTATTCAGAAAATGAAGAATAATGGTTGATATATTATGCCATAAGCTCATTAAATGTTTTATTATAAAACTTCTGGACCATTATCAGTTTGTATATTATTTGGTTTTCTTTTAATTAATATAGATTCTAAACGGTTTGATACTTTTCTAGCTGTTTTATCTTTAATTGATATAGCAAATGCAAATTTTGACGTAACATCAATATCATAATACATTTGTACCTTCTTAAATTACCAGTATTCATTTCTACAAGATTAATTTGCCATACATCATCAATTCCATATGAAAAAATTTTTTGTCTTGGAAAATTCTTTCGCGCAGGTTTACATAATTCATTAGTTATTCCCTCTCTCGCAGTGGACAAAAATTTTTTTTTTAATGTTGATTTATTAGAATTACATATAGAGCATTTACTTTTCTGAACTAATCGTCCATTTTTTGTGTTTTCATTTTTATATTATTATTTTTAGTGACCTTACACTTCAAGCACCAAGTGTTATCCATTTAATAATAGAAAAATTATTTTATCTTTATATTTTATGAATATTCCTATTGTGGTCATCAAACCATCATCAAATTCAGATATTTCAGTTATTTTTTTATTTAAAGTAAAAAATATCACCTATGTTAACATCAAATGGTTTACTATAATCAATTTTTGTAGTTCCCTTAATAACAGTTACAGCATCATCAGATAAAATGGGATTAATGGTAATTATTATATAAACATTACAATTCATCAAAAAGTAAAAAAATATATAATTATTTTCAAAGTGAAAAATATTATTAGTTTTATGCCACTTTGCACTGAGACTTTTCTTACTTACATTTGTCAATGTTTAAGTTAACAAGTGTCTCACAATTATTTAAAACTGACTGGTTTAAATTTTGTAATTTACCAACTATTTCTTTATCAAAAAATATTTTGTTGACGGCATCTTTTCCATCTACCGGACCAGCCATATTATTAATTCTGTGATTATGAAGAGAAACATAGTCGGTTATGTAAACAAAAACTTAACTTATTAATCTTGTAAAGCAGAAACAATGGTATTATATTTTGAATCTACATATGTTTATAAATCAGAAACTAGTGTTGTATTTTGATTCGTCGTTTTTTAATGCATAATAAGCAACAATAGTTTTAAATTTTTAATCTGCTTCTTTTTTTAATGTCTGTTTTGCATCAGCAATGGTGTTATTGAATTGTAAATTTATGTATTCTTTTAGAGCATAATCAGAAAAAATAGTTTTATAATTTGAATCAACATCCTTTTTTAATGCATAATCTGCTCTCTCTCTCTCCCCCTCCCTCTATATATATAGAACAGATTATACATTAAAAAACATCCTTTTTTAATACATAATCGTACCACAGCTTCGTCTAAGGTATCGTCATATTAAGATGTGCTTTTCGCTTCTCGTTGGGTGTTGAGAAAAAGTACCTTCACCTGCTTCTTTCCAATTAGCTTCCCTCTTAATTGTTCGCACTGTGGTATGAGACACACCCGTCACCTTACATGTTCTCAGCTGTCCTTTCTCAAGTGGAATGGAGGGTTCCCTTAATCACACTTCGTTTTCCATAAACTTCACTGTGATGTCTCCTAGAGAATGCAAACAGAAGTGAGGAACCTCCAACCCACCCGCCCACACATGCACGTGTGCACAGAGAGAGCCGGGGCTGGCACGCGTCAAAACAATACAGAAAGTCTCTCGTGCTGCCCTCGCAGGTAACTAGCATGTGGGAATAAGTTGTTTAATCTATACTACTAAATAAAATAGAAGTGTGTGTGTTTTTCAAATTTTTCACTTTTAATTATTTTTTCAAAAAGTATAATTGATAACTAAGCCATATCTAGTGTCAATTTTTTTTGTGTCTATCTGTCCGTCCGAATGATTTAACTCAAAAACCACTTAATGTATTGACATCAAATTTACACAGTATATAGATAATAGCTCCGGGACCAACTTAGTCGTTTCATCGAGATATTTCAAACGGTTCCAGAAAAAATGATCATCATGCATGTAAATAGGTACTGGATTAAGCTTTTCTTAGGATTACTACATAAAAAAAGCATTGTTAAAAAAAATGTTGCCATTTCTCCTTTCTTTTTTGTCAATGGGCTGTAAACCTTTCCTTCCAAAAAGCCGTAGTGGCCCAGTGGCTAGAGTTATTCCAAGTGGGGCCGCAGTGACCCAGTGGATAGATATATATCTAGTGGGGCCGCAGAAGCTCAGGGGCTAGAGAACCCAACAGTGGGACCGCAGCTGGTCAGGGGCTAGAGCACCTAATAGTGGGGACACAACTGCTCAGGGGCTAGAGCACCAAATAGTGGGGCTGCAGTAGCTCGGTGGGTAGAGAACCCAATAGTGGGGCCACAGCTGGTCAGGGGGCTAGAGAACCCAATAAAAAAAAAAGTGGTTAGATCAATTCAAAGTCCTAAATATCATGCCAACATAAAACATGTGCGAAGCAATGGCAGGGTGTAATTTAACAACGCCATTAAACCTGAAAGAAGAAATATCAGTATTTTAAATATAAAACCTTGATGAAACTATGATAGGCTTTATTTTAATAACATTAAAAAAAATAACGCAAAAGAAGTAGCACGGGTCAGCTGGTATTTTATATTTCTTTTGATTAATGTCTCTCTCTTTCAAATTTTACATTATGGAAGTCAGCACATGTGTTAAGTAATTTTTACTGCAAGCATCCTGAAGTTCAATCAGTTTCTTCTGGTCTGTAACCTTTTACTCTATTGGAACCCCACTGGGTGCTTTTTGTCCTGCCTGATGGCTAGCACGGACCTGTTAGTTAGTGAACTAATGTTGATTACTCAATTTAGTAGAGGACTATGTCTCTACCTCCTACTGTTAAATGGGATACATGCGTCATTTATATTGCCTTGTGTTCTATTGTGTCTGTAAACAAATTTTATTAAACTCAACAGAAATTGTGTGGGCAGAACACTGATGTGACACAGTACCCGGTGTTTTTACATGAAAACCAATGATTTTTTTAAAAATAAAATAATGTTGTATGAGTCATATTATGTATTTGTCTCATAGTACACACATTGTTAATGTATTTTTAATTTAAGGTTATAATTAAAAAAAAAATTTTAACTCGTGATATTCATAATTAATTTGTATTATGATGTTGCAATGTGAAGCTCTAAATACAAATTGATTACTTTTGTAATTGAGTCAGCTAAAAAAATTTTCCCGTTTCTTCCAGAGTTCAGAGCGAGAAAATTTTTCCCGCCCAAATTTTCCCAGAAGGGTCATCTTGCTTTTCCGCACACCCCTTTATATATATACACACACACGCACTCACGTGCATGCACGCATGCGCACGCACACCCCTACCAATTTAGAACTGAACTATGAAGGCATATGTGCAAGGATAAGACTAAGTTATGTTAGAGTTCAGTTCGAGTTCAACGAACTATAGCATAGTTCGGTCCGAGTTCAGTTTGTGTACAAATTTAAAGGTTCGGGTTCGATAAAAATATTCTGGGTTAAGTTCTAGTTTGGTTTGGTTCAAAATCTGGGTTCGTCCCATCTCTAAATTATATACATAAAATTATCTCACATCATTGAAAGTCCTATTCACAAAAAAGTATTTCACCTTTCAGTCAAGTTGTTATAGACACGAATACTTTCACTTTAAGCAACATGCCTTTTCCCCGAGATTGTTTATAGCTCTTGCTGTGTACAGTTCTTGCTAAGCCACTCCAGCACCTACCATCGTCATAAAACAAAAACTGCAGACAGAATGCAAACAAGAAGATGGAACCAACCCTTCCCAAATTTTTGTACTGCCGCGAGAAGAATTTTCACAAAACTGTTGTCTACCACATGCACACTGCCAAGGGATCTGCTTCCACATGTGACATGAATATTCAGTACATACCTTCTACAGGCTTGGCTGGATGGGGAACTTTGATTTCTTTTTGCAAGAAACTTTGTGTTTGAAAGTTCTTGTTCTTGGTATTTGTGTTGCTCCCTTTTTAACTGCTTTGTTTTGAAAATAGCTATCATTATTATAGTGGCTTCTTTCTGTAAATTATATGACAATATTAGTATTGATTTAAAAGTCCTGATTATATAGTATTACCTTGATGCATGCCAACTTTCTGCACTACTGAGATTCGCACTCTACAGCCGACTTCGCCCCATCTGACTATGTCACCCTGCCTAGCCAAGAAGTTGCAGTCAACCCTCAAGATAGCAGCACCCCATGACCTTCTGAAGTCACGGCCCGCCTGCCTCAGTCCAGGTTGCAAGAAAATGTCATCGCCTCCATCAGGGGAGATAAGAATTTGAGCGGCGCTCCAGCAGCAGATGAACCAGCCCCTATGTTGGAAGGCTACGCTCCCTCCACCTCCGGAGAATCGCTGACACAGGGCAATTTTCGTATAAATAGAAGTCCAGCCCCGTGGTCCAGCAGAGATGCCGGAACTTACCGGGCAAGGTTCGCGAGCTCACCTACAATCTGCGGAAGACTCTCTCTCCTATCCTCTACAGCCCACCCAGGGTTCAGCCTCCTTCACTTCAGCAGCCCAAGGCAGGACTTGAACCGCTATCTCCAACCAGCAGCTTGCAGAAGGCTGCCAGCACTCCAGCCCCTGCTTGAACAAGACATTCTTCAGCTGACCGCCCAGGGACAGCTCTCCCCGTCTGGTAAATCCCACACCTGTAACCACTTACCCTTACTTCAGTCAACTTCCTTTGACTCACAAGCAACACGGTGGCATTGGAAGCCATCAGAGGCGATGCGAGAGGCATGCCTTACTA
This sequence comes from Dryococelus australis, assembly GCA_029891345.1. Taxonomy (NCBI): domain Eukaryota; kingdom Metazoa; phylum Arthropoda; class Insecta; order Phasmatodea; family Phasmatidae; genus Dryococelus; species Dryococelus australis. Next base: position 55,718,563 of record CM056997.1, on the reverse strand, counting down.
CAGCAAGCTTTGTTGAACCAGATAGTTAGTGACTCACACTCCAGTACACTGAATACTAGTGAATCAGAGAGCAACCAGATCCGGATCCCAAAACACCTTTAAAACATTTGTTAGGTTGGTGCGAGCCAGAGGAGGAATCAGATTCCGAGGAAACCCCTGTTCAGCCCACATTAATTCAAGCACCGCCCACGAACACCGACACACAGAGCCCTTCCAGTCGCCAGTCGATCTACCCTAGTGAGACTAACATCTGGGAAGATACTTCAGGTTCGACACACGAGAACAGATATGCTTCCGAACTTCTGCACCATCACATTGGCTTCCGGACGGACGATCAGGGTTCGAATCCCTCCTAAAGCAGTTCCCAGCTATCAGCCGGGACAACCAGTAGCCAATTTCATCCCCGCTCGCCAACCCACGAGACCACGGCATATTAATCCTGTCAATACAAGCCAGATCGCTCACCCCTACAATCACTCATAACTTGTAACTAATTGAGCTCATTCATCCCCTATCGGGTCAGCTGGCGTCCAGACTATTGATGTCACTTGTGGCACGGAGAGTAAGGTTGCAGGGAAGGGATAGCCCAACCCTTCAAATTACTTTGGGGTTTAACTCCCCTCTACCACCGAAGGTCAGTCAGAACCCTAACCACTTATCCACGAAGGGGAGCACATGTCAACCTATTTAGAGAATATAGCAATTATGTTTTATAACTGGACATACATAATCAATTGATGTTTTATTAGTAAGAAACACACTTCAAAAATTAATAAAAATGACAATGTGGAAAATAGATCAATTAAATTACACGAATAACAGACAGTGACTGTGATGGTACAAATAGAAACAAACTAAAAAAGAAGAAAAGTTTAGAGGATATGAAAAGCTTTATTTGTGGAACATTAATATAATTTACAATAAAAATATTTATACATGCCCCTGTAGTTAAAAAACATGCTCAACTGGCAAGATATTTTATATTAATTCATGTAGCATGCTACATGTTCGTTGTCTAAAATATATTTAATATTTTGAAGCTTTTCTTCTACAAAACCAAGTTTTAAAAGCACCACAAAAATATACACAATTGCAGTCATACAATAAAAAAAATAAAAAAATAAGTTTTAATTATAAAATATGTCACTTTAAATAATATGTTAATGTATAAAAATCGAAGTAAAATAACACAACAAAAAAGTATTCTTAAAATCTTTTGTTAACAACAAATCTTATACATTAATTGTTCAGTTTGAAAATCGTTCAAGAAATCTAGTCATTTCTTCTGAGGATGGTTCCGCAACCTCCCACTCAGATAAAGAACTATTTTCTTCATCTGCTTCAACATCTGATGCATCATCAACTAACAAATTCATGTGCTTGATGTACTTGGGAAAATTGTCTCGAACCAGTATGAATGGATCATCCTCACGTAGAGACTCGACAAAGCCGAACCAGTATATTACCAGCCCAGGGCCATACCTGGAAGGAATTATACACATGAATTAACTATAACTGTTTATATAATATTGCCACTTGGTTACAAACACAAACTTCAGGTTCTTGCAAATTGTAACAAAAGCAAAAATACAAGAATAAAATTAATTTTTCACATTATTAATCAATAAAGTTTAAGAAAGTGGTTTCACTTCCTAATGTACTTTCAATTGTTTTACATGACTTGCATTTGAGAAAATATAGGTAGGCCTAAGACCCATAAGTTAACATACTGTAGAGTAGTAAATACTGTATGTACACAAAATAATCAGCTCTTATATCTATCCGCCTGAAATTGAAAATAAAAAACATTTTGACTGTATGTTTGTTACTGTTATTAGTGGATCCCAGACACACCTTTCATCTGTGCTTTATTTTTTAACTGTGTGCATCAACATGTCTCCTTTTAATAAGAAACAAGTGCCTGATTTCCCTTGTGACACCTGTCTTTCTCCTTCTACTCCCCATGCCTATGTGCTTAATGACTGGCTGTTACAGTTCAGGCATAACATGCACATGTTCTCTCTTCCTCCCTCCCTTATTCACTTCTGCATGAGCTATCTTGGTGAGAGATGTGGTGTGTTGACGGTTAGGCCCTTAATGCATGGGGCAGGATGTGCAGCAATCAGGTGAGTTTTCTTTCTGCTTTCTTCGCTAAATTTCTTTCGACTGCTGTCATCAAAACTCACTTTGACATAATGTAACACACACACACACACACACACACACACACACACACACACAATATATATATATATATATATATATATATATATATATATATATATATATATATATATATATATATATATATATATATATATATATATATATATAGAGAGAGAGAGAGAGAGAGAGAGAGATAGAGAGAGAGAGAGAGAGAGAGAGAGAGAGAGAGAGAGAGAGAGAGTGAGTGGTGTGTGTGTGTGTGTGTTGATGGCTTGGTTACTTTTCCTTTCAGCCATTTTTATCCTTTATAAACATCTTTTTAAATAAATATTGCCATGCAAGTAATAAACAGAGTATGTATATTCCACCGCACTTGGAAGTTAACGTCTAAGGCTAAAGTAAAGCACACTTATCGACTATTATTCCAAATGAGAGGGCTTTCAAAAGTGCTCACTTTACCGTGAATGGCCTTTAACAAGCCTTCTTTTGTTTTGCAATAGTTTTCAGTGCCTTCAGACATGTAATATGACTTACCCAGTTAACCTAGTGATGTAGCGAATGCTGGGCTTGTGTCTGAGCATCTGTCATTATCAATTCCACAATCACAAATTTTGTATTACTGGGTTGCCACCTTTTTTCCTTTGGAAAATTCCCTGATTTCCAAACAAAAAGAATCTTTTTCCCCTGACCTTTTTATAACATTTTTTTTTCTGTAAGGATTGACACCTCAGCATTACAACACATTTTTACACCAAAATACTTCTCTGATCTTACAAAACTACTCCCTACATAAACTGCAAAGAAAAACCAAACACCCAAGCATTTTGTCCACAATCATCAAAACAATTTTACATGATTCTGGCAGCAATGCACCATTGATAATAGAAATGCCAAATACAGCATGCATATCACAGAATTCCCCGACTTCCCTAAAAGTTCTCAAATTCTCTGCCATTTCCCAGTTTTCCAGGTTTTTCAGACCTGCGGCAACCCTACATTACTGTATTTACCTGAATGAAAGAAGAGGATTTTTCCTTCATTGCAAGGATACAAATTTTGAATTTATCTTTCATTCAAAAATCCAGTTTAAAAGGACTATTTTGGCATCCATTTTTTCCAGCACAGATTCTCGGTTACTGCAATACTGTATGTCACTACATAAATCACTTATAATTTATCTATAAAATTTTCCATCAGATAAATTAAAATAAACTTCATCATGCACACAAATACAAAAAACACATGAAGTGGTACATGGAACGAAAAATCAGTATACCTTGTAGTGTCCATGCCTTGCTTTGGTTAGTTAAATTATAGTCCATTTCATAAAAGAATTCCTTTTTCTTGACAGCCAGTGTGTCGCCGACATGTCAAAAATGAAAATATCATCCCATATACCAAATCCTGCATTAGCTGATGCATGAATGATCAAAAGAGAATTTCATGTTGACTATTCTGACAGCCTCGCCTTCGCACAACAGGCATTGGAGAAATACACAGGCAGGAAAGAGTTCTTAGACAAAATGTATATGTATTTTATTTTATGTCATTTCGAAACAGCTGTTATTAGTGTAACAAACTAAACTTTGTTTAGAATAACATATAGATATTTCAGATGTAATGGAACTCAAGCCATGTGTGATAGTTTAGTTTTGTTTGTAACTACTGTACCTAAGTAATATTTGAAGTATGTAGTGTATGTCAAACAGGGGGCCCCAAAGTAGCTTTGCCCCAGGCCCTCAAAATCCTCTGGGCAGACCTGTATGAGCACTAGTGACAAACTCACCTGGAGCAGTAGCGCTCGTATTGGTGCACAAAGTACATGCTGTGCACCTCCCTGTCAGCGAACAATGCCTTACTCTCGATCCAGTTGACCACATTGCAACCAATGGCTATAGGGTAGATGAGCAGCAGGTCTGGCGTCTTGTCGAACCCACGCTCCCTCAGGCGTGCCTCTAGATGGAATGTCAGGTCGGCAGCATTCGCATGCTTTATCAGCTTCACTTCATACTCCTGGCCCAAAGAACTAACACACCACAAAATTAGTGACCAGCAGGTTGAAAAAGTGCAAAACCATAGCAAAAAATTGGTGTTGTACACAAATCAATAATAATAAATTTAGCATCACAGTCTATAAAATAAATATGCTGTTTCTTCTCAATACAAATGTACACCAAGTGACTTTCAATTTCAAAGTGAAATGTAATAAGTGGTATACATCTATTAACTAATGATTTGTCTGAATTTTTATACATAGCAGAACTAACAAATAGGTTTTTCAAGGTATCTATAGTGTAGTAGTTTTCAGTGTGATGTGAAGTATGACTAGGTGTATGTGCATGAGCGTATACATGTGTGCGGATGTACAAAATTGGACAAAACCTTTCAAAATTGCAACACAACATGAACATCACACATCCTACAACCATATAGAATTACACAAGACAAAACACTTGCTCTACAGACATAAATACTGTAACAGAAAACATTCTGGCCAACAATGAAAATTGAAGAAACATTATTATTCTCTGTTTCATATAACTTCAGTAAATTTCGACAGTTCTCGAAAAGAAGTGCGGCCACAATGTAGCCATCCGCCACAGCTGTTGTCAGTGAAGAAAACTAATTTTTGAAAATAAATTCTACGAATCCAACGGCAGGCATTGAAAGACTTGACAACTTCAGTCCAGTGCTTAGACTAATATAGCTGGTTGCTATTATGACCTGTTTTATTTTTGTTATGACCATGTAATATACTAGTTACGGTTCTGTTTATTTTATCGATGGGGTGGGAACTCTAGTTTATTGTCTTTCATGAGATGTGATTGTTTTGCTGTTCTTCTTATGAGAGAGTGGCAATGTGAACTTACATTGTTTTGACGACCCAGTGGAAAATTTTGTTCATATGAAAATAACATTAAAATTACTATAACCCGAAAGTTGTAACGTCATTGAAAGAACTAAATGTGATAAATTTGTCAGTGTTCGTACCAATCCAAGAAATACTCAACATTTTTAGTGAAGTTAAACTCACACATAAAAATTGTTGGAGTTTTTTAAATATAATATACTACATTAAAACAACATTTATTTAGGTCCCGTATATTTCAAAACCTCCTGCAGAAAGAAAATGTGGTGAATATGCCACTATTAATAACAATGAGCAAAATGCACAAAGTAAAAAATTTCAGTACATTTAACTCCAAATGTAAAAATCAGTACATTTTCAATAAAATAAATTAGAATAAAAAGGACTTTTTTTTTAAAGATCAACTACACTACAAATATTCTAAGAACAATATCAAAAAACATTCACAAAACACACAAACTTACTGTTCACTTCGTAATTACATGAGGCAAGCCTAGAATGATAATGGAACTTTGGCAGTCCAAAGCACACAACAAACCCTTTTATAAAGTGGCAGACACGTGTCAATATTTCCTTTCATCAGGAAACTATTCTAAAAAGGCACCTATTACAAATAACATTTAATGAACTATGCAAATACAAAACTAATTAACTGTATAATACATAATATTCCAACACCGTCAGCAAGGAAATCTAGCATATAGATCAATTATAGAAGAGAGCTCAATGGCAATGGCATTCACCGGGTGGGTGGAGACGTTGCCACACAATACCGCATGCTCTACCATAATATTTTTTAATGTTTTTAAAGCCCTTGCTCTATAACTCCAAAAAATTATACATTATTCTAAGAGAATAATTTAAACCATAAATGTTGTAATTATCATTTGTGATGCAAAGTACTATTTTCTAAAATCATCACTGCAAAGATCATCAACATAACACCCACCTCACAACAACCATCAGCTGACACAGTACTTTGCAAGAGGGGATGTTAACTGTTTAGATGCTGCGTAGGGTGATCACAATGTCTATCAAAATTGTTTTAAGTTATATGGAACAGAGAAGTAATAGCACTCCAAATCTTTAATGTTAAGTGTGTAGTTATCAAGCACAAGGCAAATACAGAAGAAGTAAATCTGGTTCAATTAGACTATAATTTCACTCGAATCAATAGAGGAAGTGAAAAAAATGTAATATGTTCATTGTCTACATGTCTAAGAAATTGCAAGGAGAATAAGAAAAAGTGTGCGGTTAAGATTCAAATCTAAAATGTTCAAATGAGTATCTGACATAAAAACATAAAACTACTCAAATGTCAAACTTCAATTTTACAGACACTCACGGTTCCCCAAAATTTGTCTGTATGACCGAGTTATCTGTATGAACCAAAACGGCCGAATTTTGACACATGTGGCTCTCCTTAAACTTGAAAATTGTGTCCAAATAGCCATATTTGGCTACCTGGGTACATGAAGTCATGTTCACACGTTGCTAACGGAAAAATTATACATTTTTATTGAATAAACGGAAATTTATATATTAGGGTGATTTATTCTAAATAAAATGATACTCCAGTTATGTAAAAAGACTTATGAATGAGTTAAAATTAACAAAAAAGCAGATTGCAACACAGCACATATGCTTAACAAAAGCAGCGGCAATGCAGCCCATGTTAACTTTTCCCATGAGGAAATTATATATTATTTTCATTGATTAAAAATAAATTAATTTTATAGGGTGATGTATTCTGAGCAAAGCAGTACCTCAGTTATACAGAAAAGACTACTGAGCAAGCTAAAATTAACAAAAAAGCAGACAGCAATCTCGTGTATATGCCTAACACAACAGCAGCGATATGGCCGGTGTTTACATTTTCTGCAAGGAAATCAAACATTTTATACTACTTTCACTGATTAAAAATAATTAATTTAATAAGGTGATGTATTTTGAGCAAAGCGGTATCCCAGTTATACAGAAGAGATACCTGAGCAAGCTAAAATTAATAAAAATGCAGACAACAACATTGTGCTCAGTGGACTACCGCAGATGAGTATGAAGTGCTTGTGCAGAATCTTCTGAGGGAACCTAACCTCACAACAAGGATGGTTAAGGGATGGCTGCTGGACGAGGAATGACAGCAACAAGAATGACAACTGCAACAGGCGGCTCCCAACGGAGAAAACAATTAAGTTGTCCTACCACCCACGGTAAACAAGAGGATGCAGTTCACAAGAAAGAATTCTGAAGCAAGGAGTTCGCGGAATGTGATCAACAAAGGAAGTGATCATAACTGTTTTAAGTGTAAGATGTCTGGAGATATTAGTAAGTTTTGCCCTGAAGTCCCATGTTTTCAGTATAATGAGTTTGGACATTGGGCTAAAGACTGTATCAAAAAACATAATAATAGTAATGGGGAAAAGATGAGTACGCCTGATGAGGGTGAAAACTATGTTCAGAAAGGGAAAACAATAGGGTGTGTTAGTGTGTTTGCATTGATGGCTAGCAAGGAATGTAATCACTCGTTTCTAGACTGAGCTGCTACGGAGCACATGACCTCTTGCAGAGAATTGTTTACAGAGTTCACACCTAGTCGAGGACATGCAACACTTGGAAAGGGTGATATTAAGGGGGATGGGATAGGTACTGTCACATTCATGTAGAGGAAATACTTTAGAGATGAAGAAAACATTATATGCACCTGAATTAAATTTCAACCTCATTTCTGTTACAAATTAACTGCTCATGACATTCATGTAAATTTTACAAAAGATCAAGCTGTTGGTGTATTGAAAGATGAGTGTGTTTTCAATGCTTTTGTTAATGAAGGATTGTATGTTTTGCAGAGTGATGTATTTGTCAATGTACCACAAACACATGAAGCTCTAGTCGCTGAAGCCATGAACAAGACCGAGAATGTGGATGAAGTAGATTGAAGCTGTCACATTAAAGGCAGCCAGTGTGTGGCACCAACGACTTGGTCACCTCCATGCAGATGCTATGAAAAGGTTCCCTGGCCTTGATGGTTTAGATTATCAGAGTGACTGTTCTGTTTGTGTTCAGGGTACAATGGCTCAGAGTAGTTTTCAAAAGAAAAGTGAGCGTAAGACTGTCCAACCACTAACTAGAGCTTGTCCACAGCGACTTAAAAGTCTTCCCCAACAAAATCAAATGGCGGTGCATCATATATGCTGAGTTTTATTGATGATTATTCCACATTTGCAAGTGTGAAATTCCTGAAGTTGAAGAGTGAGACATTTGCAAAATTCAAGGAACATAAAGCAAAAGTAGAGTTGCTCCACGGGTTGAAATTGAAGAGTTTCCAAACCTATGGGGAGGTGAATACTGTGAGAAAAAATTCTAAAAAGTTGCCTGCGTGAAAATGGTATCGCCCATAGGAAACCGGTAGCCTTCTCCCCGCAAACAGAGTTTAGTGGCTGAGAGATAAAATAGGACTACTGAAGATATGACTAGATGTTTACTGTTGCGATCTGGTTTGAGTGAAGGGTTTTGGTGTGAAGCAGCTAGCACAGCATGTTTTATAAGGAATCTGTGTCCATCCAGGCCAATTGACAATCTGCTACTTCTAGCATTGTGGAAAGGAGAAAGTATGGACAAAGAACTGTCTAGATTGCAAGTGTTTGGATGTAGAGCCTGGCTAGCTCAGAAAAAAGGGAAATTCAAACCAAGGGCTACAGAGTGTGTGTTTCTTGGTTACGGAAGTAATGTAAAGGGTTTTCAACTGTACAACCTGAGTATGAAGAAAGTTGTGATTGGGCTGCATGTCAAGTTTGAAGAGAGTGTGTTTCGCCTGAGAAAATTAGATAGCCCTACAACTATCATAAATGATGTATTTGCTTATAATTCTAGTCATGTAGATGAACCTGTCAAGAATGATGATGAGTGTGGTGAGTTTGTTGATACTGAGGGACATGGTGGTTCAAGGGAAGAAAATGATGAGACTGGAAATGTTGAAATTGGGAATGTTGAGAATGTACATGAAGATGAACAACCAATGTGGAGTGCTCGTATTAGAAAGAAATTAGATGGAGAAAAATCCTATTCACGTTGCAATCGTTCTGTCTACGACTATGTTGAAGAGCCTATTAGTGTACGGGGAAATGTCCATGCATCAGACTGATTACATTAAGCAAATAATAAGGGAGTTCAAACAAGAAGATGGAAAGGGTAGATCAGCTTCTTTGGAAATTAATACGGACGATAGAAAGTCATCTGAGGATGAGAACTATGATGCATATTTGTACAGGAAGGCAGTGGGTTCGTTACTGCACTTATCCACAACTACCAGGCCAAATATTGCGTATGCAGTAAGTACAGTAAGTCAGAAGAGTTGTGACCCCACTAAAAGGGACTGACAAGATGTAAAATACATTATGCTGTACCTACCTGAAGAAAACTCAAAACCTGGAGCTAACCTTCATATCTACTGGTGACCATGTCGAGTTGTTTTGAGATTCAGATTTTGCAAATGGAAGAGATAGAAGTGATAGGAAGTCGGTGAGTAGTTATGTGGCGACAGTGCCAAATGGACCAGTCAGTTGGAAAACTAGACTACCAAAGAAGAGAGATCATGTGCCCACATCCACTACTGAAGCATTGTGGTTGAAGCAGACTGTTTCTGAATTAGGTCAAAGTGTCTACCTAAGCCGTTTATTATCAAGTGTGATAATCAGGGTACTATTAAGCTTACAGAAAACAGTTGTGACAAAGAATTGTCAGGCAGTTTGACACTAAGTACCAATTCTGTAGGGATTAAGTTGAGAAGGGAATTATGAAGTTTTAATATGTTCCGAGCAACGAGAACTTGGCAGATTTGTTCACAAAGACTATGAATGGGTATAAAACTGAGTGATTTGTCAAGGCAATGAATTTTTTTTAAGATCATCTTGTATTGTAGCAGAGCAAATGTATTCTACTTTTATGTTTTTTTTTTGTGTGTTGTGTTTCATTTAGCAGTAGTTTTTATTGAGTGTTTACACTGATTTACTGATGACAGAACAAGGGGAAGTGTTGTAAGATGCTATGCCATCAGTAAAGTAGTGGTTTTATGTTTAAACAACCTGCACTGTGGCAGGCATTATTTTCATAAGTTGGCACACTGTTTTCAACTTGTCTACTTTCCGTTATTATATGCAGTGTATTATGGGTAACTTAACTTACGAGTGCGTATGTGTGTGTAAGTTTGTCTACGAATGAACAAAGTATGTTGTAGTGACTGTGGTTCTTGCAAATATATTTTGAAAATATATTTGTAGTGTTACCAAAGATTGAAGGTGTACATTTTGTAGCATTGCATTTATACTAATTATTAATGGTTTTTTAATTGTTTTTCAGGTTCACTTTTTGTTAAATTTCAGTTTCATTTGCCACTGAGTGTAAGTGTCCAAATTTTTCCTTTCATGCCACGCTTTATCAGCAATGCGAGGCTGTAATACGAGTGTTATCTGTAATTCGTTGCAGTTTTGGTTTCCCAGGCTTCAGGGTGAGGTGACGCCACTTTTGAGATTAAGTTTTTTTCATGATTCCCATGCCACCAGCATTTTTGTATTTCCACGCAGTAGCGTGATGTAATGTACAGCCAATAGGAGGCCTAGCCCCAGCCAAATGTTTATTTTTAGCTTTTGTTGGAAGAGTGGGGGTAGCTGCACGTACCGAGGTGAGCGTAGCTAGCCCTGTACTCTGCCGCATTATTCAAACCACCTTTGAAGAGGAAACGCGTGGACCAATTTCGCTCACACCCACAAGCGCCGCCGACCAGAACTGTTCTTTTTTCAACTTAAATCTATCTTCGTGTAACAACTACTTTTTGGACTACAACAACTCTTTCTGTCAAAATTCTTTTCCGTGGGTACAGGAGGTTGCTAGGTGCCAAGGGGAAGGTTCTTTGTACTCCCCCTTGTCTTCCTAATTTTTCCTCACGAGTAGAGAGGTAATTTTGAACTTCATGTAACTGCTGCTGTGACTTTGTACCTGTGTGAATGCAGATGAGAAGAGAGATGTGTCACTTTGTGTCCTATTGACATACCTGTACTGTGTTTGACAGTCGCAAATAAATTGTTTCAACTCCGACATGGATTGTTCCTGTTTTTCTTTACAATTCAACCAAGCCGAAACCCAACTTTTTATTTTGAATGCAGTGTATAATTTGTTTGTGGTGTAACGAGTTGATGCTACATTGCAATTTCCACTGAGCCTTATAACCGTAACAACAGTAATTATTATGTTTTCTCACAGCAGAGTAAAAGAAAGATTGTCTTTATCCCTCCTTTCACCAGTTCAGTCCATTGTTTTTATTGTTATGGGGTCTCTGGACTACTTAACCCTGGCACATTACTGCAGGCCAGCTGGCAAGCACATGAGTGAACATGGTGACATTCATGGAAAGGGCAGACAGCCAAGTGCAAGAAAGGGGTGTTTGTTTTTAAATATTTCCCTCTTCACGGAGTTGTACAGAAGTGGTAAAGAGATCTGCAATGGCCAGCAACCAAAACAATTGAACAAACATATTTTTCTGCCTATTTCCTTCCAAATTTTTCGATTTTTTAACCAAATTTTTTACGGTTCTCCAGAAAGGGGTCTTTAATTAGAGAGAAGCGTTATTACCGAGGTCTCTTTTTTTGTAAATTTGACTGTAATAACAAAAACCAATGCTGTAACAATCTCAAATAAATGTCTCGTTGGTAGCAAATGTTGTTTTCAAATATTTCATCACATAGAAATAAAATAGCTATGTATTAAAAGTAAAGTTATTTTGATTGTTAAACATGTTATGAATAAAATGTGATAAACTTCAACTGTCTAAGAACAATATTTCAGTGTAAAAAAGTACCTTTAATTGGTAGTACTAGGTAACAAAATAGCAGTTGCAAACATTACAAAATGTTAACAATAAATTGAATAGATGACAATACCACTTACAATTTTATATATATATATATATATATATATATATATATATATATATATATATATATATATATATATATATATAATATATATATATATATATATATATATATATATATATATATATATATATATATATATATATATACACACACACACACACACACACACACACACATGCACGCACGCCTGCCTACACACACACAGATACGTATATATAATTGTCCCTTACTTGGCATTAATAAAATTCGGTGAAGGAGAAGTAAGTTGTATTGCCACAGGATAAATATGACACATCAGGGGAGCATGAACAGTTTTCTTTCATGGCAGCGGCATTACGTATTTCCCCCCCCCCCCAATGACACGTAAAATGAGGGTAGACAGTTTCTCTGTTAACTTTTTAAACATGGCAGTGTCATTTTTAAACCCAGCATTTTCATTTTAATGGCAAATGAAAGGAGTGAGAAGACATTTATAAAAACATTGCGAGTGTATGTCTGCATCAATCTATTGAAAAATGTCACATTTTTACACAAGTGTGATAGTCTGCCTCTTGTTTCCCCTCACGTAAAAATTGCAATCCAAAAAAGTGGCCAAAAGTAGTGCAGAATAAATCCAAAAAGTGTGTCAAAAATCGAAATCTAAGTGGAATAACATAATGAATTTGTCAATTAATATAAATCCAAATCATAGTCTGTGAAAAAAAAAAAATCTTCCAAGCCCTGCCCCAGGGCGTGGAAGATACTGAGCTGTGTGTGTGTATCTTGACAGACAAGTACAGTTTGGAAAAGAGAACTGCACCAGTGGAAGCATTGCTGTAGAACAGCTGTGTGCTCAACAACCTTGCGTGTGGGTGCACATTAGTGATGGTAAATTTTAATGAATGTGTGCTGGTATTTTTATTTTCACCATGCGACACATCACATGAGGGTAGAGTCCATACAACCCATGTTGTTTAATGTTGCACTTTTCAAATGTATTTTAATAGATTTTCATGGCAATTGTTTTGTTTTAAAAAAATTTTAACCTATTTTTTATGGTTCCTGAAAATCTGTTAGTACAAACGAGGTGTATGTATGAAATGGGTGCCGTACAAACAAGGTTTGAGTGTACAGTAAAGCAGAGTTATTCTCAGGGTGTTTCTGGGCTAAATGGTGAAACACATTATTCAGTCAAATTATCAAAAGTATACAAATAACACTTTAAACTATGCGTACATGTGCCACGAAATAAGATTAGTATGGATTGGGTTGGCTTGGTAGCACTCACATAGGTCAATATAACAAGGACAGACTCAAGATTGCTGGAACTTTTGAGCAACTAAAATTTTATCTACTTATTGTATCAGCCTTTTGTAGGCATCAGGCCTCTTTTTCTACATGCCCAAGTTCATCACTTTATTTGCTCTCAATTTTCACACTTATTTTAATAACTGAAAATTAACCACTATATTTTTTTTATTTTACTTTGCGGTGTCTAATTTTTGACCATAATTAAAAGGCTGCCCAGAAAATAAAAATTTTCCCTATGCCAAAAACAATGAGCCACTTACAACTTTTTTGTGAAGAAAAAATGCTGATACATCCACAATTCAGTGCATGGCATTCAAGGCAAGAAAAATGGCTACCATCGAAGATGACATATTATGTTTATGATCAATTTATGTATGTAATATGTCTGCATAGAATGTGTACATTTTGGTGAAATATAGTTACTTGTTCAGTAAAGTAAGTAATTTTAATATTTAAAGGAAAATAAAAAAGTAATTTTTATTTACAACTAATATCTTTAAATAAATACATTAAGTTGTATTCTATTCATGATACAAAATAAAATACACATTTAGTACATCTCTACATATTGAGGATGCTTCCTACATGACATATATACAATGTGATCTAATCATTTCTAACAGAATCGTAGTGCAGATGCAATACCACATATGCGGTATTGTATGTGGTACTGTCATGTCCAATATCCAGGAATTAGTGTCCAAACATGGATCAAATGGATACAAAAATAAATATATAAATAAATAAATAAATTTACTACCAAATCAAAAAGCAATCAGAATCAGCATTAAACTGTGTGTGTGTGTGTATGTGTGTGTATGTATGTATGTATGTGCGTATATATATATATATATATATATATATATATATATATATATATATATATATATATATATATATATATATATATAAAATACATCAATTTTCCTGTTATAGCTATTCCACAGTTCAAGTAATTATACACACCTACACATATTTCATTGTGAGCTATATGAAAGAAAGACAATCTTTGTTTGATGGCTCTGCTGCTGCTGCTGCTGCTGCTGCTGGTGGTGGTGGTGGTGGTGGTGGTGGTGGTGGTGGTGGTGGTGGTGGTGGTGGTGTTGGTGGTGGTGGTGGTGGTGGTGGTGGTGGTGGTGGTGGTGGTGGTGGTGGTGGTGGGAACTGGTGCCATGTCTTGGGGCGGCGGGGCTGCTGTTGGTGGAGCTGGTTGGCTCCTGTGGCGGACTGCTGGTCCTCACAGACTGAAGTAAGGGCTGGTAATGCCCAGTGGTAGTTGAAGCCCCAGTCGTATGCGTACTACAAGCGGTGCTGCTCTCCGGCGATCTTCTGGGGTGGCTGGAAAAGGAAGCTAGGGAGAACTGGGAAGCAAGACTTCACCAGTTGTTGGGTGGCGTGAGCTCAGTCCCGTGGGGAGGGGTTCCTGATGGCAGACAGCACTGGGTTGCATGGCAACTGACTGCTAGGTTCAGAGGCAGTAGCTGCCCTTGTAGCTCTTCACATTGCACCACTTCTATGGATGAAGAGCAAATGGGGAGGTATTACAGTTCACCACACTAAGGAGGAGAAGGCGACGAGTTCCCTGGCTAAGAGTGTAACCAGCCGGGGCTATGCCAACCAGAATCAGTCCTGTCACTAAAACTGGCGAAGTAAAATTCGGTAGATGGAGGGGTTAGCTGATCTAGATGTCTAGCGGCTTTGTGGAGCGTGTTACTAGTGGTCTGGGCTTTACCGTACATGCGCACCAGATCCACAGTATGGGTGGGTGCCTAATGGGTTATGTTTTACGACGTACGTGCACCCGGTGAAGGGTAGCATGCAGTCCTATGCTAGTTTCAATAAATAGATTTCAAGACACTGTCTCCTCCTTCTCCTTAGTAGGTTTGATGTCTACGAGGAAAGAAGTCACAATCACCTTAGACTAAGTACTCAGGGTTAGGTAAGATGATGTGTTTATTCCCCACAGGAAAAGC